>JAVUPR010000413.1:0-735000 GCA_036785695.1 Gentiana straminea | reverse complement strand
GGTAGCGGGAGATCCCGTTAAGCGCCGGGAGTGGGTTCACCGTTGACTAGTAGAAAGAGTACGGTGTGCGATCTCGGGTGAACCGTTTACCGTATACCGAGAACGAAGAGAGCGTTGTTGACTTGTAGTGAGTTAACCTTAGCGCAATAGGGGGTGGGGCATTTTACCATATGTACCGATGGTAAAGATATGGTAGATGCGAAGTTGGTTCGTCGTACGTTCCAATATCGACCGCGGTGAAAGACCGTATCATTTTGAGGGGATAGACCGTGAATTCATAATTTCTTCGCGTCTATCGTAGAGCAGTTTTGATCACCCCCAAGCGATTGCCTTATAAACGTCCGGCGTCTCCGATGACGATATCGTAACCACTAAACTTCTTTCCCGGGTATACCTTGTCGAACACCACAAAGTGATGTGATAGAGCGAACAAAGGCCGAGACGAGAGTTCGGCGGTGGAAGCTCGGCCATATATAATAGTAGCAAGGTTTCGCCCCGTATAAAACCCTATTTTACTTGCTTTTAAGGCATGTTTCGCGCCCTCATGGCCGATTAGACCTAAGACAAAGCTTACGCCTTTTGATTCCCATCGACCGGAGTGCTTGCTCGGATGCTTGTGCATTTGATGCTTTTGATTCGGGGTGGAGACTAGCTTCAAATCAAATATAGGGTGATTGATATATTCCCCGCCATACCGTGGAAACAGATGGACTTGGGCAAACGAACTACCATGAAGTAGAAGCTTCCAAGATCGGATGTTAGGGAGTGCGGGAAGGAGAGGAAATGAAACTCAACGCAAGCACCGAGAGGTACAGAGGCGAGGGAGTGCACATCGTGCTCTTCGTCTAGTTTCGAAGCCAATACACATACCATGACAAGCCAAGCCTCGCCCAATACAATATCAACCCTTTTGACAAGAAGTGACTTGTTAAGATAGGATAGAGAGCGAAGAACCGAAAGAATATCTCTTGCCCGTGAAACCAAGAAAGAGCTTGTACGCCGATAGGACGCGCGGAATTAGATCGTCGTAAAAGGTGCCGCATGAGATACCGGGCGACCGCACAACCGACTCTCTATTCGTAGTAGGATAGAGCCGCGAGTGCGCAATCAAGGGACAAGGATAGAAAGGTACTCTTATAGAAAGTTCGTCACCTATCGTTCTATTCACGCCCGCGTTCGGCTCCATATCCATTCCCATTTATATCTAGTACCAACATAGTAAAGTACCTATGTTGCTCTTCCGGTGGTTCCGTATCATAAAACAAAAGGTCTTCTTTCTTTTATATGAGATACAGCGAACGTAGCAAAGCTCAGTGAGTTATTAGAGCCGTAGGTTATGAAATAGACTCGACCGTAGGGAGAGGAGAGGAGTAAACCTCCGAGTGAGGGAAGCGGCTAAGGTCCCAAAGCAGGTCACCGGGAGCTAAGATCCTTCTAAATAGTTTCACTGCAGATAGCAAGCATCCAAAACTCGGAAATAGTTTCATCAGTAAGCTCCTCCCCTCTGAAAGAGACCGAAGAAGGTTCAACTAGCGCTTAGAGTTCGGTGCGAGGATCACCTTACTTAGGTCACCAGATCGAAAGGAAGGCTTGGGCCAGCTCCTTGTAGGGTGTAATTCCAATTGTCTTTGTCCCAATGTCTGCGATCAAGCCAGAAAGAATAGCTTAATAGAGAGGTACAGATATAAAGGAAAGGTTCACAGCAAGAGCATCTGGCAGGCGGGGTGTCAGCAGTTGGGCCGAGCGAAACAACAACATCACATGAATCTGGATCACTTTTTCCTAGTCGCAGGATACTACTGAGCATGCAATAAAGTGTAAACAAGGCTCTTGCGCACACATCCGATATCGGTTTGCTTCCTCCACTGCACACACATGGCTAGTCGAAAGACAGAAAAGGTGGTTGATTGCCTCGTCTTAAAACAAGAAAAAGGTTACAGACAAAAAAAAGAAGGCAGCATTGATAGACCGTTGAATGGGAATCGTCTTAGCAACTGGCTATAGACATGAGTCAAAGCCGCCCCATGAAGCAAGGATCCCTATCGCTCACGATAGTTTCTGGAATCCCTCAATATTGAACCACGTGTTGAACAAATAGTCTTATATGACTGACCAAAGTGATCTCTCACTTGTGGCCACCCTTGAACTGTTTTACCACTCATCCAAGAGCACTAGAACGCACTACAAACTCCATAAGGGATAGTGGAGCCTCACATTGTCTTATAAGGTCATAAGACCTAAACATCCAACCGTACTTGAAGAACTTATGCAGTTGGTCTTTCCGATCAGGACGAAAGAGAAAGGAGGGTCTAGCAAGTCAGACGCAAGAAATCCGTACAAGCTCTTACGAACCACATTTCATACTCAAGCCAATGGCGAACCATAGACTGCTCAAGTAAGAGAAGCGTGTCTTCATCTAACTTATACTGAAGATCGCTACACAGACGAGACGATTCCAATAACATAGCGCGGATCATGATATGATAAGGGGAGGCTAAGAAAAGAAATAATAAGCTCTACCACTCAACTCGCTCGTTGGGCGACCCGAAATGTTCTTGCAAAGATGGGCCTAGAATATAGTACCTATGGGTACAAACTAAGTAGGGAGGAGGGGTAAGCGTGATTTGGAAGCTTTCAATAGAGTCCGTCATATATGCAATACTCCTCAAAAGCCGTATGCATCACTTACGCTTCGTCGGTATCCCCATAATTTGGTACCCGAAGCAAGACCATCTCGCCTAGTATCCCGGTGTCACAAACTTCCTTCAAGTTCCAACTTCCAACCACAGATTCAGATGTCACGATTGGAATTAGAAAACAGGATCCGAAGGGATGGGAAGCCTGTAGCTGTGGGCTATCCTTAGTACCGCAAGAGAGATTTCAGCTAGTAAGCCACTGCTTGTTTGACTGCAGGAAAGATAAAATATTAGCGGAGGAATATGTGCCTAACCAACGTCCTCGACGTTCTAAATATGTTATTTGATATGGATGATAAGGCTACATGTACTAAAACTATTTATCTACTATGGCACATATGGAAATCTCGATGCTCTTGGATTTTTGAACAAACACCTATACATATTTCTACGTTGATAAACGCGCTCTCTCTTTCGAAGAACTCATTGGCAATGACGCGGTTGGCGAGCCCCAACATGAGAAAACGACTTACGTAGTAAGATGGAAACGCTTGGTATGATTAAATGTAATGTCGATGCGGCTCGAAAGATAACATCCGTCGTGGGTGGAATCTTTAGAGATACCACCGGCACTATTCTTCATTCCTTTTCTTTAAACTTTTAAAGTGGGCCTCGGTTGAATTTGGTGAAGCTCTCGCAATTTACCACGGATTCACTTTTGCTTATGCTTATGGATGTGATAGTCTAATCATGGAGAGCGACTCTCAATTGGTGATAAATCGGCTTCAAGTTTGTGGGGGATGACCTTTCAAGTGTTGGCTTAGTAGTGGAAGCGTGAAAGAGGATTTAATGCTCTAAAGAGGGCGGAATGGAGAAAGGAAAGGGACAAGGGCGGTCTTGCTTGGCGCGAAGGCCGCCGGTTCGGGGGTAGAGTTAAGTACTAAAGGTCCTCGGACTTCCGGGCGGTTTTTCTTTTGGGCACTGTTCACCGTTGGATCTCGCCAATACAGCCCCCTATAGTTTTCGTTACCGAGATATCTTTTTTTTCATTGTTCCCAGGGATTTTTTGGGTAATATGCTCCCATGCCGCAAACAAATCGGTCCAATCTGAACCGAACTTTGTCGCTCTTCTTTCTTTCCTCACGAGCGGAAGCACACCGGCGGCGTGCGTTGCGTAATTCCACCGTGTTTTTTGCACTTGACGGGGTGGACGGTTGACCGGAAGAGAACTTCGATTCGCCCGGCCGCGGGCGGGCTAAGTGCTTATCTTGTGTGACAACACTACGGAGCGAGCGGCTCTTCTAGGTGGGCGGCCGTGTGACAACACTACGAGAGAAAGCGGCGCTTTCGTGTAACATGCTATGGTCTCAACGCCCTTACGAGGTAGTGATGAGTTTCACGCACTCTAAGCCCGGCCCGCGCACGGTTAGGAAGATTGGCCGCAATCCGAGCGGTACCACCCACCCTACCCTACCACCTATAGGCGGCCGCCCGTCCTACATGCCGCCCGAAAAGGAACTGCAGTGATCTTGAATAGGGATCCTACGGCGATAAATAGAATCCCCATAAAAATACCACTAGATCGAGCACCGGTGATTTCGTATCCGGTCAAAATCTTGGCTAATTGATCGAAGTGGGTAGCTCCAAGAGACCCATAGATCATGGAACAAATAGGGTGGGTAGGCCCAAGCACCACACTACACGTATAGACGCGAACCCCCTCGTTACCGTACGTGCGACTCTCACCGCATACGGCTCGCACAAAGACTCCTAAATCCATCCCGAGCTTTTTCTTCCACCTCTCTAAAGAACAATACCACTTTAGGTATTTAAGATATTGCTCCATCCATCCACGATACAAAGAGTATTCGCAGAAGTCCCTCATTCCTTCATAAGGGAAGGCCCTAAGTGGAGGCTCTACAAGGTCTTGAGGAGAAAATTTATCTTTTAGCCTGTAGTAAAGCACACCTATAACCTCAGGAGGTACCCATTGACCTAAAACGATACAAAGACTCATATACATCATTAGAAAGTAACCGTAAGGCGCAGCCTCTTCGACCATGTCTTTTCGACATGATACCCCGTGACGCGGCTTTAAAACCGGTAGAAAACCTTAGCCTATAAAAGCATACCATCCGAGTGCAGACATAGGAGACGTTAAAGTCTTGTGCCCGCGCGTACCCGTGCACCACAAAATGAAATGATGTGATAACGCAGCCACGTACCCTACGTTTTCACTAATGCACGGAGAAGAGGCACCATAATGATAGAATGAACAAGTACCATCCGCAACAGTGCTTTTCATTTATGTTCACATTGGGCAAAGAACTTCGATTCTTATCATTTTCCGCCCCGGCTACTATCTTTAAAAATAAAATAACATATATGCTATTGCTATTTCATATTTTCTAAGATCGGATCATAATCCGGAGTAAAAGGATTCGAACCTTTGCATGCCGGTACCAAAAACCGATGCCTTACCACTTGGCTATACTCCATAGGCCTGTTTTGGACGGTAGGAACGGGGAGAGGTGCGAAGCCACTCGTCAGAGGTTATGAAATAGACTCTTAGTATGTGAGAGGTGCGTACGCCACTCGTCAGAGGACGATGTAAGAGGTAGATAAATTGATACAAGAAGATAGTCCGAACCCCCAATGCAACCCAGCTTACCAAAAGCGGGAGAATCTTCGTTACATGCCTAGCGTAGGATCTTTGATCGATAGGCTAGGTCGAGAACCCAAAGGAAATGGGCGGTAAACAAAGCCCACCGGACACTAACTCATCGCACACGCACACCGAACAAGCGGGAGAATGACTCTTATAAGTGAATACGGGAGCCCAATCCCTATCGATAGACCGGCTTTCTTCCTTCTTCGCCTACTTCTCTTAACTAACCCACTAACTACCCTATCTTTCCCGAACAACAACGCGTACTCTTGCTGCCCCAGCCATAGTTGACACCGCTTTACCTTACCGCACATTGAGTTAAGACAGCTAGCCAATTAACCCCGATGTTGAGCTTTCCTTCCCTTCCCACTTTTGGCTTTCCACTCTAAAGGTCGAGTAAGGAGGTAGATGTTGCCTGGTAGGGCCGAGAGTAATACACTGTGTGGGACGGAATAAGGCCCCTTCTCACCTCCTACGAGTCGTCCGGCGTAAAAGACTTTCTGAATGGAGTAAAAGAACTTGGGATCGTCGATCTCTTCCTTAAAGATTGACATGAGTCGATGTCGGTCGATGGTGTGAAAACACTTCCCGATGTCGAATTCCAAAAACCAGCGAGAGGTTCCCCACTCTTCTTTGATTTGTCTTAGGACCGAGTGGCGCCTCGACCCGAGCGGAAGTGCGATGTGTCCGGAAACTCGGGATCGTAAATGGATTCGAGTACTTTTCGATCGCCTCTTTTATCATCCTTTCTATAGATAGAACTACCGTGAGCGGTCTAAACTTCGACCCTTATTTCTTTCTTCATATTGGAAAGGGGAGCAAAGCCCGTTTTTGCTCCCTCTATAGATAGATCAAGGCCCTTCCCCGCCTTCGGTGACTCATAGGGCTTCCTTCCCTCGCCCGCCTTTTTTTGTTCTTGAGAATGGTCGCCACCTCTCACATTCTAACGAGCATTAAATCCTCTCCCGGACCGGAATGATTATCCCCGCCCGATGGGTCTACATCCATCCCCGAATGTCGTCGGATACCGTTAACTTCCCCGCCATTCTTGTAACGTCACCCGTAATCCGCGCGGGTGTGTCCGCACCCCCGAGTGGACGAGAAAGAAAGGATTTCTCGGAGCAACCCCCAGGTTCCAGGACCCGGAGTCCACTTTCCCGTATGAGCATTCGGTACATGTATCGATCCGTGGAAGAGTGAAAGGGTCACCACAACGGAGGATCCCCCTAATCTTAGATAGGTCGTCCGAGGTGCGTACGCCACTCGACTTACGGGATACTATAATGCTCGTCAAGAGGAGAGGGAGAGGATTTAATGCTCTTTAGAGGGTTCGCCGCGGTTCATTGATGAGCTTACACACAAGACTACCCCTTTCCGAAAGCTCCGCGGGACCACCTACCACTAGTCTTTGGCCGGAGGGGTTTATTGCACAAAAATGCCGGGACGCAGGCTCCCGAAGAGGGAAGCCCAACGAATGTCGGATGCAAAGCCCCGCACCTCATTAAGATCATATTGGCATACTCTCCCAAAAAAAAAAGCAAACCCCTTTGAAGACGAGAGTGAGGTACAAAAAGGCCATTTCGTCCACCGCCCTTCTCACGGAGCCCTACGTGGACGTTACCGCTCATACGGCTCCCAAACAAGAAACAGTTAGCCTTCCTCTTTCGAGCATTAAATCCTCTACAAGGAATGGAAGTGTGGATGAATCGACATCAAATAGAGGTGCGTACGCCACTCGTAAAAAGTACCTATGTTTTAATGCTTTAGGGCTATAGAGTTTACTTGCTTCTCACTAACGGCAGAATCATAAGGTTCATCACTCGACTCTAAACCAAATCTATAGGCTCGTTTATGTACAAATAACGGGGGTGGCAGACCGGTGACATAGAACCAACTCTTCTCTTTCCATGTTGAACAAGAGTTTAAAAAGCACTCCATAACAATACATTTTGTTTAGTAGGCTCCTTCCGTTCGTTCGGCGGAGCGAATAAGTGTGCTTCGGGGGACCTCATCCGAAATTTCGTTAGTGAGCCGGTTCGGTCTATCCCTTAAGTTAAGTTAACCGAGGGTAGATGCCCTTCTTTTTCGATAGAATAAGCCTTCGAGTTGGCATCTCCCTTTCTTTTGAGCTTTGGCGAGAAAACTTCCTATACGGATTGCACGTGTTTATGGATTGAACGGAACAATGCTTTCACCAACGTGATGCTCCCTTTGTGCGAGGATGCGTTCGAGAGAGAATTCTTACTATAATAGTTGGAAGGTAATCAAATCGGTAGAATAGAATGCTTGTTTTCCGTACTATCGGTTGTTCACATTCAAGCATGAGTTCGTTCGAGTCGGCAAGGGGAATCGGAGAAAGGGCGCTTTAGTCAACAATCATGACCGTGGGAACATTTGTTCGCTTTCTAGAAGCCCCCGAATCTACTAGTCATCGCCTTTGAGCCGGGAAATTACCCGGAGTCGGCTATTCTGATTCAACAAAGGAAAGAAGCCTTGATCCCAAGACTAGTCGCGGATTGGATTCTTCTTGGCTAGAAGGGACGAGCGACGAAAAGTCTTCTTTTTCTCTATCTAAAGGGAGTTTCGATTCCGCGAGAACCTATAGGAGCAATAGACGGAGTTAGTGTGGTATAGCCGTTAGTAAGGCGTAAAGCGAGTAGCGGTCTTCACTTTTCCTGTTACGAATCGACTCGAACGCTATTCATGGCACGGAGTGAGATGTCTATGTGCCCACCGAACCTACGTACGTGTCAATCAAGGCCTCCTTGCCTAGATGTTCAAAGTCTATTTATCTTTATGGTGGTTTCTTCTTGGTATTTTTATATTCGTTTACCGAAAGAGTAACGAGTAAGCTTACGAAGTGGATCAATCGATAGCCACGGAGCAATCGCACATACGCCACGGAGAGTCACGAAGCTTACGATCACCGTCCAAAAGCAGAAAGTCAAGTACCATACCGTAATTACATACAATATTCTCAAGTAATTACATACAATATTCTCAAGTCCCGCGATCGCACACTCCCACTATTACATCAGCTCCAGGTAAGAACTTACTTTCTTACCTTTATACACCTACTGTAAGAGATAAGATAAGAATTCCCTAAGGCGGCATCAAAGCACAACTGCTTTCGGTATCCATAATTCGGTTATCAGGTTTCAAATGTTATATTTGAAGGATGCAGGTTCTTAGATCTAAACGAGTTAGATCTATGCGCAGCGGATGGATCACGATTTATATGACACAATACATAATTAAAGGACTTAAACTTCTACAAGGGGGTTAAGATCAAATTACCAATAGTAGGAAGAGAAGCCAAGATCTTCCGATGTGTTCTCCAAACGGCGGTTGGTGGACACCCTTCTTGGTGCACGAGCCTCCTTGATATGCAACACTCAAGAAAAACTCGAAGTTTTTCTTCTACAAAACCCTAGACAAGAAAAAACAAATTTTCCTCTCCTTTTATGATATGGGGCGCATTTTTCTAGTCATCATGAGGCTTGGGAGAACTCTCTTTATATAGAAGAGTAATCCTTGTCCTCCAAGGATTTAACAATTTAAGAGATAATTCTCAAATTAATCCTTAATTCAAATAAAAGATAAATAATATAATTATCCCAAACAAATTAAGATAATTCATATTATAATCCAATATTCCATGAATTATCTTTTAACAAATAAAAGATAAATCATATGCCAAATAATTATCCAAGAAAACTAATTTCTCTCTAATTATTTTCATCACCATTGGCGCCACTTATAGGGTCAAAAAGCCCACATAAAATGTCTTTTATGTGTATAATATTATTTAGCCCAACTAAATAATATCCATGCATATCAATTAATTAGCCCAGCCAATTAATTATTACTGAGGCCCAAATAACAAGATATTGAGTCCGAATTACAGAAGCCACATCGGGGACCATGGACCTATAACCAGTAGCTCCAATAATTAATTATTCATCGAACAGAATAAGTACATTAATTATTAATTCCGGGATTACGCCACCATAAACCCGAAACTGAACTCTACCGATTATAGATGTATACTTATACTCAACCCTTAGAGCGAATAAGTGTCCATCGATATAATCACTACATATGGATTAACCCTCCATAGACTGTCCATTCTGAGTGGGAAGTCTCCGTGAACCCGACTCAGAATATCTTATCCTTATTTACCATTAACCCCCTGATGATCAATTAGTTCACATATCTGACTAGTGATCAATTAGTCTAATATGAACTCCCGGGATTGATCACTTTCTTAGGGCTAACAAATAAGGGGACTGTCTCTCTACTTCCCGCAGGAAGGAATGGATTCCATGTCTGTGAAAATCAGAACTACTCACTCATCTGGAGATAGTGCCAATGAGAAGTGGCTTGGAACACATACTTAAGTGAACCGTAACTAACACATCAAACACTACCCCGGGACAAGCGACACCACGTGATCACCTCGGGATTAAGGTTGATCCATATATGATCATCTAATGATTTAATAAGATTCCTCGATCACGGAATTATATCGAGAAATTCGATTAAATCGGTCCAAATCCTATATGAATGCCATCATATATAAATGCCCCACGTAGGTACCCTCTACCGACGAGTCCGGATAAGGCTATCACACCCTAAGGTGTTCTGGGCGCATTATTGGTGTTTTAATCAAGAGACCCTAAACTCTGATTAAGTTCACCACGGACTAACAGTTTAAGCATATCACCACTAACTCAATCCTCACGTGTAATCCATACACTGAGTTAAGCGGTTACATACTGATATACTTAGGGTTTGCAGCAGTGTATTATTTACAAGCACAAAGCAAGTAATAAGGTGAGATAAAATCTGTCATCCATTGTTAAAAACAATTACACAAATTGTCTTTCGGGCACTACTCCTAACAATCTCCCACTTGCACGAAATGACAAGCAACGATTGTTTTTAGAGCACACCCTTTCTCATCTTATTCACAACACTCTCCCACTTGCTCTAAAAGCAGATGAGACATATCCATCAATGCCGTACCCTCCAAGCACTCGACTTGGTACACTGATTAGTTAGGTTGTCGACTCGAGACGATCTTTAGGATTGAAACGTCGCCGGTCCTTCCAATCAGGCGGTACTCTCTCTCAATATGCTTTTGATCTCTGGTGACCGAGAAGATCCTTCTAAGCTATCTCTTCACTGTTTTCACAATGAAGTGATATCGGCTTATCAGACCTGGAATTACTTCCAGACCAAAAAGGAAATTCTAAGCACTATGAGTAAACACTGAGCCCGAGATCAACTTAATGATCATCCTTAATCTGACTACAAGTCAGAATCAGTGTAGTCAACCATATTCAAGTTTAGACCTGAATATACAAGCATATGATTCCTCGTTCTCTAAAGATACTTGAGGACGTACTAAACCGCTATTCAATGCTCGAATCCGAGATTTGATTGCAATTGACTCGTGTTAAGCTGACTTGCCCTTATCCCAAAGAGACTCTATCCCATTTTCTCTTTATCCGAAGATTTGGAGAATCATTCCTGAGAGGTAGGGTAGGACAACTCTCGATGAATGCTGCAACCATATATGCATAATCATCTTATTCAATAAGATCGGTGGGATAGCCAATGACTCATTCTCGTGAATTTGACCGAATCAGATTCTTAGAACATAGTCCAATTCTCTCATCCAGAGAATCTTGGCGTGTCAGTTTCTGACTTCAGATAGCACACACATGTTGTCTCCAACTGTTTCAGTGTTATCATTCATGAACACTAATACTACTATTTTACCAATATTGATACCCAGTCTACAAAAGAACTTATCAATATTTTGGTCAAGTCCACATATTTTAAAACATGTGACTTTTAAATGACCGAGAGGTTCTCTTAAATCCACAAAGGATATAAGCCATGGCAGGCCTCCTACCAAAGGTTCTTTACGAATGAATTAAGATATCGTTAGTCTCGCAAAAAAGGTCTTAGGGAATCACCCCTATCTTCTCGCTTTGTAACGAATCCATTATTCATTCTTAGCTAAAACCCTTCTGTTCTGAATGAATTCAGATTCCGTTGTTCGGCAAGAAAGTCTCAGGGAATCACCCCCTATTTTCTGCTTTCTAACGAAATCTAGCAAGACTGAGTGGTGAGAGAGTTCAAGGTCTGGTTAACTCTCTAGTTGTCAGGGAATCACCCCTATACCACTCAACTTTGCGCTAAAAGTTTAAACTTTCCTATTCATTCGACTCTTTTCCGTGTAGATCCAATTGCTCCCACCGGGCCCGAGACACTCGGTGTGGTTCTACAAGAGGTCGAATGTAAACCGGAGTACCAAAACTCCATTCACGGGGTTAAGGTTTTCAAACCAACCTCTATAATCGAATCCTATACGACCCACCAAGAGCCATAGGTTATCAATCACCCCAGAGATTATAAAGTCCACAAAATCACAATGGGTCAACGGTTAAACCATACTCCCACTGTGTCTTGGATGGATTGACATTCTGATCTAGTAGTATTAATCAGTGTAATCACCAACAACTAATGTTGGACGTGGTCTGATTAAATCAGATAGTAACTACCTTTGGGTAACCGTACTCCAAGGTTTAAGGTTGTTTCTTATAGATTCTATCAGAAGGCTTGTGACAGTTCAACCGTCACTTTCTGATCTCAAGAATCTTATAATCAATCTTCACTCGTCTCATTAAGGCATTTCACGAACAGTCAAAATCTGAACGTATGCGCAAAATCTCCAGTCCTACCTTCAAGCATTAAATGCTAAATGCCTGCATTTACGGAAGTGGTGTGAACCGAATTCACTCCTTATCCATAAATTCACTAGCATCTTCTAGGTAGACTTCTCGGTTTACATAATAATGTTAACCGTTATTTTACAACCAATTATCTTAATCGAGTTTAGCAGTGTATTGTAGTAC
Organism: Gentiana straminea; assembly: GCA_036785695.1. Classification (NCBI taxonomy): domain Eukaryota; kingdom Viridiplantae; phylum Streptophyta; class Magnoliopsida; order Gentianales; family Gentianaceae; genus Gentiana; species Gentiana straminea. The sequence continues at coordinate 722,767 of JAVUPR010000413.1, read as the reverse complement.
ATCAATAACTATATATAGGGCAAGTCTATGGTTTCTTTTTCAATGAGAAACATTCCACTAGGAGGCAGGCTGAGCATCAGCCCCAAGACTATGCTATAGCCTATTTATGAGCATGGAATACTCTATTCTCTGCTAAAATCAGAGACACCTCCTCGTATTCTTTCGATAAACCAACAAGTGTTTTGAGTAGTTATCAGACAGAGTGTTACCACTCAAAATCTCCACTAGCTTGTATCTCTCACTTTGGACCCCGAAGGTCATGGTGAACAAGCTATGTTACCCCTTCAAAACTATTATCCTTTCCCGATTGAAAGGAAACTTAGTCATTGTTCCTTTGAGATAGTGTTCCTAGACTGGGAGATAGGAATCACCCTTAGCCAGTCGTCAGGTTTTATCTCTAGGATATATGCACTAATTAATAGATATTGAAAGGTCGTTTATCTTAATACGGAAACCTTTTACCTTTAATAGTTTTAGATGTGTTACACATACTTATTCAGCTATTCTAAGTGGTTCTGACTTTATCAAACAAAAGTCCGAGTCTCGGATTCGTATTACAAATGTCATATTCACTTTCTATGAGGCAACTGTAGTATCGAGATGAAAGTGAATCCATTTGTTCCAACGAATCTGAAAACAGAAAATTAAATTTTTCTGTGATATTCAAGGATAGAATCCGTAATTCATTTCCTTATATCACTCCCACTATTCTAGCTAAAATTACTGCCCGTTGTTACTCTATTAATCGTTAATGCACAGCTTTCTTGTTCTTCCAAAGAACTAAGCTACCGAGTCAAGTTACTCGGTTAAGAAAGTCGCTAAGGATTCATTGGTTAGTGATCCGAAATCACTTTCCTTATCCTATACTTTCTTTACTTAACATTTCGGTTTAGCCTCAAAACTTAGTTTAGATGATTAACACTTGTAGACATTCTTTCCCATTCTTAACTTTGCTTAAAAGGAAATAGTCTTGAACTAGCAGTTCGTTTGAGTAGACACTACTCGTGAACTGTGGGATGTCTGATGAAAGAGTTACCCTGTGGGACTAATTTTCTAATAAATTAGAAAAACATAATATAAAATCTCCCACTAGTTTATCGGTTCCAAATACCGTCTAACTAGCGACACTTTAATTTATGATTCTCCAATTTTTCTATCAGAAAATTTCTCGTGTAGACACTACACAATTAAAATTCACTAGAAGAATTTCATCATCCCAATCATCTTTCAAACTAACTATGGTTGTCTCTCGTTCTACACGAGTGACAGCAATGACATACTTATTTACGTCACTTAAGTTTTGAAGGCTCAAGAGAAACATCTCTTCCGAAAAATTAATCGCATGTGAGATTAATAAATACAACGTTCTAGTTACTTACCACCTTTTAAAGAAGTCATTACTAGTCAATTTTACACTAGCAGTCTAGCACCTTAGAGAGATATATATAACAGTTGTAAATAAAATTGACAGAATAAATCCAAACATACACTACTAACAAATTTTAGGAACATAAACTAAGTACTTATAGTCTATCCTACCGTTCCAAGGATTTAATCTAATGCCTCAGTGCCGCCTTAGGGTAGGTCAAAGAGGTTTCGATTAATATTGAAGATCAACTTGAGAATCGAACATCTCATTTGTGATCGTCAATCACCTTTCCTTTTTCAGCCAAGGTATTACCAAAATACCCTTTATGAGTGTGACCTACTTGTTTCGCATCTTTAGTTAGACCCCGAGTGTGCCGCCTTAGGGTCGGTCGGTGACTCAAATGAGTACCCAAAATCCTATCATTTCGGAGACCAAGCCTTGAATTTTGATAGCGGTGAAGGCCTTCCTTAGGGGCCGAAATCAAAGCCGGCACGAGGCGTCACCATTCTCTCACGTCGCTTGTGTCAACAGGTAGAGGCCGTGGGGTCGGCCGTCGCCTCTCCCCGCTCCCACTCAATATTTTGAAAAAGTGGTGGGTTTACGATCACGTTTTTGGACTTGATGTTACATTAAGGAACAATAAATCATAGGCCCGAATGTTGTCGGTTATGTGGGCTAGCCCACCCGACCTATTCGTTAGAACATATGTGGCCGTCGGACGGGTCAAGGCTAGGAGAGCTCCGTTGAGCCGTAGTGGCTCTTCGGATTGCTCGCATTGCCGGACCCCCGTGCAAACGCCACACTTGGAGGGTGAAGTCGATTGAGCCGTAGCTACCGTTGACCACCCAACCGTGGTTAAACCACTTTCGAACCCGTTTGCCCGTGATTATCCAATCCTTAAACATCAAACTTTCACGTAGACACTACGGAACAAAAACGTAATCTCGTCTTAGGTAAGGTGGAATTCACCGAGAATCCAACACCTTAACCACGAGGTTTCGGGATTTTACTCCTTATGCTTTCGCAGAGTGGGATTCACCGAGAATCCATCACCCAACCTCGACGATTGAAAAAAAAACCTGTGTTCCTCGGTTTTTACCCTAATTAGTTTCTAATTAATATCAAACAATTAATTAAAACTAATCGTGTGTTTTATACATGCCTAACTAATTCCTCGAATTAATTTCTACATGTATGCATATGGAGTGGAATTCATGATATGATGCATGTCATGGCAATTTTCCGGTTCTACACATACAATCTAAACATGTATCCTAGTGCGGAAAAAAAAACATCAAGATGGACCGTTGGCACCCCCGTATCTAACCTATTAGAAAATAAATAACGAAACCCTAACTAGGGTTTACTACTTTCTAACAAAAACTGCAGCTGTTCAAAATCTTCGACGATCGGCAAACCAAACGAACTTGGATCGCGACGAAACTTTCCAGATCTGATCTTCATTCTTCGGACTTCAAGATGGACGGTCGGATCGGAGCTTTGACTTTTCAATCTTCCTCAGTGAGCCGCCCAACTTGCTGCTGAAACAGACTCTCACAGCAGCGCATCATTGACTTCCCGAGATCGATCGGGGATGAATATGAATCCCGATCGTCCTGAAAATTTTATCTCACGTCCAAAACTCAATGATTATCGATCGGACCGGTCGGATTTTAATTTGAACGGTCCAATTCTTCCCAGAAAATCGAAGAAGTCACAGTTAGGGTTTCTGTGAATCCTGCGTTTTTCTGTTACAGCAGCCACTTCGCAGCAACGAACGGAAACCCAAACGGACTCTGATCGACACCAAAATTTGTGGGATTGTTCATCAACTTCCAATATTGATTCTGACCGGAGGGATCTTCGTTTTAACGGTTCAAACAATGGTAAAAACGAAAAGCCTAAACAGCTACTGTACAGATCTATTTTCTGGAAATTAAACTTGCAATAAAAATAAATTACATAATTTCCTATACTCATATGAACGAATTTTCATCGTTTATATGAGCTTACAATAGATCTAACGGGAAAACGGTGCCAACCCCAATCCATCTCTTCAACCATAGCAATTTAAAAATTATTAATGCATAATAATAAGTAAAATATCACCTACATGCAATTCCACTCCTTTAAATCGTTTAACTACGATTATGATTATATAAATCGTGGAACCTGGCTCCGATACCACATGAAGGATGCAGGTTCTTAGATCTAAACGAGTTAGATCTATGCGCAGCGGATGGATCACGATTTATATGACACAATACATAATTAAAGGACTTAAACTTCTACAAGGAGGTTAAGATCAAATTACCAATAGTAGGAAGAGAAGCCAAGATCTTCCGATGTGTTCTCTCAAACGGCGGTTGGTGGACACCCTTCTTGGTGCACGAGCCTCCTTGATATGCAACACTCAAGAAAAACTCGAAGTTTTTCTTCTACAAAACCCTAGACAAGAAAAAACAAATTTTCCTCTCCTTTTATGATATGGGGCGCATTTTTCTAGTCATCATGAGGCTTGGGAGAACTCTCTTTATATAGAAGAGTAATCCTTGTCCTCCAAGGATTTAACAATTTAAGAGATAATTCTCAAATTAATCCTTAATTCAAATAAAAGATAAATAATATAATTATCCCAAACAAATTAAGATAATTCATATTATAATCCAATATTCCATGAATTATCTTTTAACAAATAAAAGATAAATCATATGCCAAATAATTATCCAAGAAAACTAATTTCTCTCTAATTATTTTCATCACCATTGGCGCCACTTATAGGGTCAAAAAGCCCACATAAAATGTCTTTTATGTGTATAATATTATTTAGCCCAACTAAATAATATCCATGCATATCAATTAATTAGCCCAGCCAATTAATTATTACTGAGGCCCAAATAACAAGATATTGAGTCCGAATTACAGAAGCCACATCGGGGACCATGGACCTATAACCAGTAGCTCCAATAATTAATTATTCATCGAACAGAATAAGTACATTAATTATTAATTCCGGGATTACGCCACCATAAACCCGAAACTGAACTCTACCGATTATAGATGTATACTTATACTCAACCCTTAGAGCGAATAAGTGTCCATCGATATAATCACTACATATGGATTAACCCTCCATGATCGTCCATTCGAGTGGGAAGTCTCCGTGAACCCGACTCAGAATATCTTATCCTTATTTACCATTAACCCCCTGATGATCAATTAGTTCACATATCTGACTAGTGATCAATTAGTCTAATATGAACTCCCGGGATTGATCACTTTCTTAGGGCTAACAAATAAGGGGACTGTCTCTCTACTTCCCGCATGAAGGAATGGATTCCATGTCTGTGAAAATCAGAACTACTCACTCATCTGGAGATAGTGCCAATGAGAAGTGGCTTGGAACACATACTTATATGAACCGTAACTAACACATCAAACACTACCCCGGGACAAGCAGCACCCTGTGATCACCTCAGGATTAAGGTTGATCCATATATGATCATCTAATGATTTAATAAGATTCCTCGATCACGGAATTATATCGAGAAATTCGGATTAAATCGGTCCATCTATATGAATGCCATCATATATAAATGCCCCACGTAGGTACCCTCTACCGACGGTCCGGATAAGGCTATCACACCCTAAGGTGTTCGGGCGCATTATTGGTGTTTTAATCAAGAGACCCTAAACTCTGATTAAGTTCACCACGGACTAACAGTTTAAGCATATCACCACTAACTCAATCCTCACGTGTAATCCATACACTGAGTTAAGCGGTTACATACTGATATACTTAGGGTTTGCAGCAGTGTATTATTTACAAGCACAAAGCAAGTAATAAGGTGAGATAAAATCTGTCATCCATTGTTAAAAACAATTACACAAATTGTCTTTCGGGCACTACTCCTAACAATATTTATATTCGATCGGTACTTATATCTCCATGAACAAGCCCAAGCCCTTATCCGGCGGTTGCCTTAATGCTTAAGGTTTATTGGTACTGCTGTGATCTAGTCTTCGTACTATTCACCGGAACTTTCCAATTACCACTCGTTAGAGGAATGAATGGAGTCACCCTCGACTCGGAGCCGGCTTAAGCCATGCCCGTATCACCAAAAGCGCTTATTCCGACAACGGTGGCAAAATGGCAACGACAGAAAAGTGTCTATGGACTTAGGCTTAACCACTCCCGTTGTGACGAATTCGGACTAGAAAACCTAAGACGAGAGGGTTACTTCTAATTACCGAGCTAGAATCATCTTGGCTACGTTCTCGAAATTCTTCCCTAAGCGGCGGAGACGGCGCCGTGCACCGAATCCCTATTTACATTTACCCCATGTGTTCTCGCCGCCTACATGAACCGGAGCTCAACCTAAGCATAGTCGTCTATAAGTTCCAAGTCTCCCTTTTAGGCCGGCTAATCACTAGCCGGTACCTGGGATGGCGTCGATAAGCTTATAAAGTCCGAGAGGTAGAGAAGCGAGCACGAACGATGGAAACGATGCAAGACGGGCAACGACGAAACAAGTTTTCATATGGAAACTCCATAATACCCCTGGTAGGCCAAAGAAATGGGCTATTTGTCCCCGGTACGCTGCTCAACTCGGGTCTCGAAAGAGGGGATTACCTTATTGGCCTTTCGACCGCCATATGAATGGATACTTTGCTTTGGATACCCTCCGCCATCGCTTTACCACTCCTAAGAACCAACATCATAATACTTTGCTCTCAAGGCCTCACGCCATAGACTTTCCCTTCCCTTGCCACTCGCTCGCCCACCCGGGTTCGCCTCGTTCCCTTAAGAGTTGAATGCAGGTTATTCTCGCCTTCTATAATATATAATATATAATATATAATAGCAGTAAATAAAAAAATCTTAAGTCAGGCGTGAGCCGCTACGTCGAAATCGATCATGGGAGGAAGACAGCCTCAAAGTCCACAGGCATATCTCGAACTCCGCAAAGAGCATATCGGTTTCAGGGGTCGCATGTGGATCCCTTGCCGGTCGGATTCAACAACTAGCAAGCCTAGCTGGGATAGAAAGCGAACCTACTAACAAAAAAGGAGCTATTAGAGGATAGCTCAAAAACTCCTTTCCTTTTCTCTAGCGTTGAACGGGTTCTGGGCTTTGCTCAGAGGAGTTCTCCACCTAAGAATCAGTCCTATTTTGGAAAACCACACAGAAAGAAAGAAATAGAATAAATCTAGGTTGTTTACTTCCTGCGCTGGAAGAGATTGAGGTTTTTCATGTCTCTCAGGAAGGTGCAAGTCAGGCAATTCCCCTAGCGATCATGAGCTCACAAAGAGAAGGGTTGGTGTGGCGAGCCCTGCCGACTAGAAGATGTGTGCCATTAAGGCAATGAAAAGGAAGCAGTAGCATTAGAATGAGCAGTGGGACTAGGGGAAGGATACATATATTGAATTAACGGAAAGGCTCGTTGATACCTTTACGCCGAATAGGATGTAGTCGGAATAACCCCTGTGGGGAATCGATATAGATGAGGCATTACAGATCTTAGCACTTTCCTCACATTCCATATATAACAGAGGGCCCGTTCGTTGTCGATTTGGTTGATTGAACGGTTGTTACCAAACAATCCGAGTATACGCCCGGCATACGAGCGGGGTTTTCCGTGTATCCTCAAGAGTGTGGTTAGGGTCTATCTCACCATCCTTAACCCGCTAACCGAAGGGAGAAGGCGAGTTTGATTCTGGTATTTACCATCATTAAACTAAAGAAAAGTAACAGAAGCTATTCTAACTATAATGTAACTATAGAGAACTCTAGAGATGTGAATCATGCCTTCGCTAATGCCCTTACTACTACTACTGGGTTATGTCCCAATGAAAGTGATTTCCCTGATTTACCATCTAAAAAGCTCAAACGTAGCCTGCGCAAACAAAGCAAAGGCAAGGTTTCCCTGCTCGTAGCCTGCTCTCTTTCTCTGCGATCACTTCCGTACCCTGTCCAGTGTTGAATTTCATTACCTTAGCCGGCCTCTTGCTTTAGCATGATTTCGGGATTTGATTCAATTCCAAACATGGTTTTAACTGCCCTTCCTTATCATTAGAGTAAGATTTCCGGCTCGGTACTTCATTCGTTTTCTTTAAGAGTGAGTAGGTAAGGTCCAGTTGTTCGGGTTCAGATAACTAGTACGGCGGTGACTTTACGGAGAGAATAGAAGCTCGCTAGCGCTCTTTCTTATTAAAGAAATAAAGTAAGGGAGGATACTAGCTTTCTTGAAAAAGGAAGATGGTTGAAAGGGTCCCAACGAAGACTTCCGATCGGTAGGATACCTTTTATACGAAAGAATCCTCTTTTATGAAACTCATCTATCTCGGCTAGTCAATTGATTCAAGAGGGTTCCGTTCCTCAAAGAAAGAAGAGGATTCTTGGGTAGTATATCAGCTATGAAACAAGCAAAGTGAAGGGAAGCATGATTGTACGCCTTCGATTGAGAGTTCTCACCTTCTCTCCTCTTTTTCACCGGGAACCCCTATTTCATCAACCAGACGGACAATGGGAAGCGTCTGAGCTCTACTCTACTAGACTATATTGGGCGAGCACGGGAAGTGGTCACACCTGCCAGCTGACCTTCATTGTAGACTCTTTCTTTATTGGGAGGAATGAAATGCTACCAATCTAAGAGGGCCTTGTTGGAAGAAAGGGATAAGGTTTGCATCGTCGCTAGCGAATTCCGTCCAGTAATGGAAGTAAAGAGGTGATAACGCTAGCTTCAAGACTGCAACGAAGATCTAGCCATTGTCACTTAGCGCATCCGAAACTCTCGTCCATTCCAACTCTAGCAGCTGCCGGGTAATCTGCTGCTGTTCCAACTTTATCAATTACATCGACCCTCACCTACAGGGCAGAATGAATAGAATCACATTTGTGCTAATCCGCTTCGGTACGCAGCTAAGAAGGAGCTCTTCCACCTTACCTTTGAATGCCGGCTTAAGATTCTCTTATAGCAAATGGTGCTCCAACCGCCGGGGAAGTCATCCGTCCCCCGTCCCGTGCGGGGGCATGGGTTCTACGTTGTGCTTCTCCACAAGCTTTCACCCGGCGTACGGAGCGAGTGAATGCCTTGTTGGAGTGTTACCTTTGGCACTTTGTGAGTCTTTGGGCTAGGCCGTTGGACATTGCGCGGTTCTCGTACAACCTTCAAAAGAGGGTATCCACCGGCCATAGTCCGTTTGAGATAGCTACGGGGCGTCAACCCATATGTTTCCCACTTCCTTTGCAGGTTATGAGACCGAAAGGAGAGGTTATGAAATAGACTCGACTTATCAGTCGAGCGGCTTACGCACCTCTCACATGCGTTCGAGTGGCTTCGCTCCTATCAGAAGCTAAGAGAAAGAAAAACTAAATAGAAAGTGATCGTGCCCTAAGACCTTGTTCGTTTCTACTTTACTAAGTAGTATTTGTTAGGTGTAATGCCCGAAAGACAATTTTGTAATTGTTTTATTTAATAAATGAAATGATGTTATTATTCATATTTATTATTCTCATATTCACCGATGTGACAATAGTATTTACACTACAGAAAACCCTAAGTATATCGTTTATGTAATCACTTAACTCAGTGTATGGTATATACACAGGAGGATTGAGTTAGTGAAGATGTACTTAAAATACAATTAGCCCGTAGTGAAGTTAATCGAGAGTATCGGGTCTCTCCTTTAACGTGCTATTAATGCGCCCAGAACACAATAGGTGTGATTGTCTTATCCGGACTTTCGGTTAAGAGAACCTAATGGGGCATTTATATATGATAGATATATCATATAGGGCTGGACCGATTTGATTAGAGTTCACGATATAATTCCGTAATCGAGAAGTCTTATCGAATCAATGGATGATCATATTTATGGATATATCTTAATCCCGAGGTGATCACGATCAACCGCTTGAATCGGTATGAAGTTTGACTTGACGGTTAAGGATTACACCGAGTCCGTGGTCCGAATTACCCCATCTTGGCATTGTACTTGGATTGAGTGAGTAGTCCGTGTTATCACGGATACGGAATCCATTCCTTCCATTTATGGAAGTAGATAGACAGCTTCCCTTATTTGTTAGCCCTAAGAAAATGATCAATCCCGGGAGTTCACATTTGACTAATTAGCTACTAGTCGCTTATGTGCACTAATTGATCACTAGGGGGTTAATGGTAAATAAGGATAAGAGGTTCTAAAAAGGGTTAACGGAAATTTCCCGATTTAGAATGAACGATCTATGGAGGATTAATCCATATGTAATGATTAAATCAATGGACGCTTATTATTATTATCGTGACGAGATAAATATAATCGATAATCGGAGGAGTGCAGTCTCGGGATTATGGTGGCATATTCCCATGATTGATTTATCGAATATATAATTATTCTATAATTATTTATTTGATTTATCGGAGCCGCTGATTATTAGTCCATGGTCCCCGACGTGCCTCCTAATATAGCATAGCTATTCTCGGACGTCGAATCTTAATAATATTAATTTAGTTCTTGTTGGACTTTATTAAAACGATATGTGAATTAATTGTTTAGTGGACTATTAAATTAGTTGGACTAAATAATTAAATATGTGGAAAAGACATTTTCCATAATCTTGGCCCAATTCATGTGTGTTGGTCGAAATTAATTAATGACTAGGTCATAAGCATTTTTTTTCGCCCCATGCATATTTTTTAATCAACAAGAAATTAGTTTTCTTGTGATTAATAAGACATGTGCATAAAATATTTATTGGATAAATATTTATGGTAAATAATAAAGATAAAAATATTCTTGATTTGTTCTAGAATATTTTGAGATTATCTTTTATTTAATAGGATTATTATAATTGATTTTGTATTAATTATAAAATCCTTGGAGGACAAGGATTACTCTCCTATATAAAGAGAGTTCTCCCAAGTCTAAGAACAACACAATTTTCGACTTTCACCTCTTAGAGAGGAGAAAGAAAATTTCGGCCAAGGGAGATTTGGGGAGAAATCTTGGAGATTTTTCCGGGTAGCATATCGGAAGGGTTCGAGTCGAGAATTCCTTCCACCGGGAATTGCTTGGATCACACGTGCGGAAGATCGTGGTGCTCTTCACATCTTCTTGCAATCTTTCCTTTGCGGTTCTTCAACTTGGATTTAGAGATCCAAGAGGTATGGTCTACAACCCCCTTGTAGATATAGATCTAGTTGTTTTATTACGTGTATTATATAGATCTAGATCCATAAATCGCTTCCGTTGCGGATGATATTACTAACAGTGGTATCAAAGCCATGGTGATCTATATTTATACGTATAAAATATTAGATCTAGGAGTGGTAAAACATGTAGATTTTTTGTCCCAATTTTTTTTTAGGGCCGACGCATGTTAAATCTTTTTTTTATGTTATGAATGTCTTGGTTGAAGAGATGGATTGGGGTTGGTACTGTTTACTCGTTAGATCTATTGTAGCTCCTTTGTTTAGTAACAATTGAGCATAGGAATTGTATTTTTTTTATGTCTTTTTTCGAACTTTATGTAAAAGTAGCATCTTTTATTGTAATTTTGATTATCCGGGCTGGAAAAGATGAAGATCTTGCTGAAAAATTGAAGATCAAGTCGAAACCCAAGGTATGAACGAGGAGAAACGGATGAATTTTATTTAAAAACTGCTACAGGACTTTCTGCGACGCTGAAAAGCGTCACTAGAAGTCCTGTTTAATAAATATATGCGGCTAGGGTTTTCTTTAATTTTGCGGCTGCACCAAATTTTTTTTTTTTTTTTTTGTTGTGACCTAATTTTTTTTATTTCTTTAGATCATTCAACAACCGAATGATGAAAAAAAAAAAAAAATTTGGAAAATAAAGTTAAAAACAGCCGCATGTAATATAATAAAATAAAATATATGATTAATTAAAATAAATTGGATTTATTTAATTAAAAAGACCTTTTCTCCTCTCGGGTGTTCGTGGTTCGTGTTCCGGCGGTTCGAGTTCAAGATTCGAAGATCAAGACTCGAAGACAAGAAGATTGTAATTTATTTTTTCCTAGGATAGATTAGTTACGGGGGTACCAACAATCCATCTCAGTGTTTAAATTTCCGCAATTTATTTTTTATGTGTTCGATTATAAAATAGATATAAAATCGGAATTGCCATGACATGCATCATATCATAAATCCACTCCATGCATACATGTAGAATTTTAATTTTGGTAATTAAAATAGGCATGTATACAAACTCGTGTAATTAGTTGAAATTTAATTAATACGTGGTAATTAATTAATTTAGTAACTAATTAAAGATCCGAGGACGGGTTATGAAATCGTTAGCCTTTCGGTGTGTGTTCTCGGTGAACCGCCTTAAAGCCGAAACGAGATCACGTTTTCAATTCGTAGTGTCTACGAGATTGAATGATGGTAAAAGAACAATAAATCTTGGATAAAAACGGTTCGCTTATAGGTTGGGTGGTCAACGAGCTTCGCTCAAACGACTTAACCCTCCTAGTGTGATGTATGCACGGGGTCCGGCAAGACTAAGCCAAACCGAGAGCGGAGGGGTGATTCCTTCTAATCTCAATAGGGCTCTCTTGACCCGATTTCGTCCGACTGTCACATATGTTCCAACGAATAGGACGGGTAGGCTTGCCTACGTTACCGACACCATTCGGAATCCTTGATTTTATGCGCTTTTATGTTAACATCAAAAAGACGTGGTTAGTTAACCCACCACCACTTCCAAAATATTGAGTGGGAGCGGGGGAGGCGACAGCCAACCCCACGGCCTCTACTATAGATGCAAGTAAGTGAGAGAAGGGTGACGCCTCGCGGCGCTTTGATTTCGTCCCCCTACGGATGGTGTTCACCCCTATCAACATTCATGGCTTGGTCTCCGAAAGGATAGGATTTCTGGGTACTCGTCGGGTCACTGACCTATCCTACGACGGCACACTCGGGGCGTACCTAAGAGATCTGATATAGTAGGTCACACTCATCAAGGGTATTTTTTGATAAATACCTAGGCTAAAAAAGGAAGGTAGTCAATGAATAAAGGGATGTTCGATTCTCGTGGGATGTCTGATTCTCACAAGTTATTCATTGATTTAACCGTTGATCTCTTTGACCTACCTTACGGCGGCACTGAGATGCAAGGTTAAATCCTTGGAATGGTAGAGTAGACTTACTTTTAGTTTACAATTCCTAAAATAAAATAATATAGTAGTGTTAAACTTGAATTAATATATGTCATTTTATTTACAGCATGCTATCCCTTACTAAATTGCTTAAAAATTTATAAATTGACTAGTATTGACTTCGTTAAAAAGTGGAAAGTAACTAGGACGTTGAACTAGTTAATTGATAATGCAATTATTTTTCGAAAGAGATATTTTCTCTTAAGCCTTTTAAAACCAGAGTGACATATGGGTATGTCACTAGTGTCATTCGTGTTAAACGGGAGACACACTTAGTTTGATCAAAGGTGATTTCGGACTTTGAAATTCTTCTAGTGAATTTTGAGTGTGTAGTAATTACACAAGAAATTTTCTAATTGAAAAATCGGAAAATCATGAAGTGTTACTAGTTGGACGATATTTGGAATCGATGAACTAGTGAGACCTTTATGATTTGTTGTTTTTCTAGAACATTAAAAAAGTGCAATTGACCACACACGTAACCGTTCTAATTGAAAAACCGGAAAGTCATGAAATGTCGCTAGTTGGACGATATTTGGAATCGATGAACTAGTGGGAGTTCTATGATTTGTTGTTTTTCTCGGAAACATTAGAACCGTGTAAGTGTTTACACGAGAGATTTTCAAATTGAAAAATTGGAAAATCATAAAATAGAGCATTGTCAAGTTAGACGGTATTTGGAACCGATAAACTAGTGGGAGCTTTAATGTTATGATTTGTTGTTTTTCGGTATGATAGAAAATCCGAGAAGTCCTAACAAGTAACAATCGAAATAGACATCCCACGGTTCAAGAGTAGTGTCTACTCAAACGAACCGCCGGTTCAAGACTCGTTTCCATTCACGGAAAGTCAAGAATGGGAGAATATGTCTAAAAGTGTTAGTCATCTAAAACGAGTTGATTTTAAGGCTAAAAACGAAAATTAACAAACCGAAAGTCATAGGATAAGGATAGTGATTTCGGATCACCAACCTATGAATCCTTGGTGATTTTCTCTTAGGCTATGTTCTTTGGAAGAACGAGATAGTTGTGCATTAACGATTAATAGACAACGGGCGTAATTTTAGCAAAATAGTGGGAGTGATATGAGGAAATGAATCTCGCATTCAATCCTTGGATATCGCAAAGATTTATTTTTCTCGTTTAAGATTCGTTGGAACGAATGGATTCCTTTTTATTCGATAATTTGTTTGTCTTATAGAAAGTGAATATACCATTTGTAGTACGAATCTAAGACTCGGACTTTTGTTTGATAAAGTCAAAACCACTAAGAAATGCCGAAATACGTATATGTACCATCTTAAGAACTATTAAAAGCAATTGGTTTCTATATTTAGATAAACGCTTCTTCATACTCCATAGTTAGTGCATAGTCCCTAAAAGACAAGACCCGAAGACGGCTCGGGGTGATTCCTTTCTCCCGCCGGGTTATATTGTCTCAAAGGTTCAATGACTAAGCTTCCTCTCAATCGGGAAAGGAAAATGGTTATAAAGAAGTAACACCGCTTGTTCATGATGACCTTCGGGGTCTTATGAAAGATACAAGCTAGTGGGAGCTTATGAGTAGTGACTTCTAGTCTGACAACTACTCAAACACTCCGGTAAGTTTATCCAAAATATTCAAAGGTGCCTCTGATTTTGTCGGAGATGGAGTATTCTATACTCAGAAATGGGCCATCACATAGTCCTAGGGACTGATGCTCGGTCTGCCTCATAGTGAAATGCTTTCACTAAGGAAGAAACCATTGAATTGCCTTTACATAATTGTAGATGTGCCACAATACACTGCTTAACTCAATAAAGATATTGGAAGTGAAATAACGGTTTACATTGAAGTGTAGAACCGAGAAGTCTACCTAGAATGTGCTTTGGAATTAACGGATAATGAGTGGATTCGGTTCACCCAAATTCCGTCAATATAAGCATTTAGCACATGATGCTTGATGGTAGGACTGGGAATTTCACGTACACGTTCGGTCAGTGACCAAATCGTGATATATCTTGAAGAATTGAGAGAAAGGTTCGTTATCAGATTCTTGACATCGGGAAGGGACAGTTACACTGTTGCATCCTTTCTGATAGAGTTCATGAACAGCAAAACCTTGAACCTTGAAGTACGTTTACTCAAGGTAGTTACTAACTGATTAAAATCAGACCACATCCAACATCGGTTGTTGGTGATAACACTAAATACTACTAAACTAGATCAGAATTTCGATCCACCCAGAATGTAGTGGGAGTATGGTTTATCCATTACCCATTACGGGTTTCTGCGGACTTTGTAGTCTGAGGATCGAGTGACGACCTATGGCTCTTATGTGAGCAGTATAGGATTCTGATAATAGAGGTTGGTTTAATAGCCATAACCCTGTGAATGGAGTTCAATACTCCAATTGTTCATGCTCTTGTAGAACCACCCGAGCGTCTCAGGCCCAGTGGGAGTAATTGGATCTACACGGAAAAGAGTAGAATGAGTTCGGTATTGCATGATTTCGTTCAAAAGCAGAAAATAGGGGTGATTCCCTGAGACTTTCTTGCCAAACAAACGGAGTCTGGATTCATTCGGAACAAAAGGGTATTGCCTTATGAACTTATGACAGGATGACTGTCAAGGCTTATGTCCTTTGTGGATAAAGAGCAAACCTCTCGGTCATTGGAAGTCATATATTTCTACAATATGTGGATTTGACCAGTATATTGATAAGTCTTTTTTGTAGACTGGATATCAATTTTAGTATAGTAGTGAATATATACATATATTAGTGTTTGTGAAGGATAACACTGCACCAGTTAGAATCAACATGGGTGTGTTATCTGAAGTCAGAATCTGACAATGCCACAATTCTCTACAATAGAGATTTGGACAACATTCTTAAGAGTTTGACTCGGTCGAATTCATTAGAATCAGTCACTGGTTTCCCATCCATCTTATTGGTTAAGATGATGCATCTGTGTATGCAACATTCAACGAGGAAGTTCTACCCTATGCCTCGGAATGACTCTCTAAATCTTCGGATCAAGAGAAATGGGATAGATTCTCTTTCTAGTAAAGAGATGGTCAGGTTATTGAACGTCAATTTTGACCGAATCTTAGATTCGGCGGTTAACGAAGCAAGTTTAGTATGTCCTTTAGTATCTTGAGAGAACGAGGAATAATATGCGGGCATATTCAAATGTGAACTTGGATATGTGAGAATACACTGGTTCTGACTTTGTGTCGGATTGAGGATGATCGTTAAGTCGATCTCGGTCTCAGTGTTTACTCTTGTGTTGAAGCTATTGCCTGGAGGAATCCAGCAACGCCAACTCGACTTTAACTAGTTCGGTGATTAGCGGCTTTTGTAGTAGCTAGAGAGGCGATATAGCTTAAGGATTTCCTTTCATATCTGGAAGTGATTCTAGATTTGGAAAGCCGATACCACATCATTATGCAAACGATGAAGGGGTAGCTTATAAGGATTTCCGAAATCACTTGAGTTCAAGAGCATATTGGGAAAGTACCACATGATTAGATGGACCGGCGACGTTTCGATTCTACGGATCGCCTCGAGCCGACAACCTGACTGATCATTAAGACCCATGACATTCAGATATAGGTGCTCCCCGAGTCACCGACCTATCCTACGACGGCATACTCGGAGTGTACTTTGGAATACGAAATGGTTATGATAAGTTTTGTGGGTACTAAAATACGGGATGAGTCTCCATTGCTTTAGAGCAAGTGGGAGATGTAGTTTGTTTGTAGTTTTAAATAATAGGGTGTGCTCTAAAACAATTAATCACATGCTTTCGTGCAAGTGGGAGATTGTTAGGTGTAATGCCCGAAAGACAATTTTGTAATTGTTTTATTTAATAAATGAAATGATGTTATTATTCATATTTATTATTCTCATATTCACCGATGTGACAATAGTATTTACACTACGAAAACCCTAAGTATATCGTTTATGTAATCACTTAACTCGGTGTATGGTATATACACGGGAGGATTGAGTTAGTGAAGATGTACTTAAAATACAATTAGCCCGTAGTGAAGTTAATCGAGAGTATCGGGTCTCTCCTTTAACGTGCTATTAATGCGCCCGAACACAATAGGTGTGATTGTCTTATCCGGACTTTCGGTTAAGAGAACCTAATGGGGCATTTATATATGATAGATATATCATATAGGGCTGGACCGATTTGATTAGAGTTCACGATATAATTCCGTAATCGAGAAGTCTTATCGAATCAATGGATGATCATATTTATGGATATATCTTAATCCCGAGGTGATCACGATCAACCGCTTGAATCGGTATGAAGTTTGACTTGACGGTTAAGGATTACACCGAGTCCGTGGTCCGAATTACCCCATCTTGGCATTGTACTTGGATTGAGTGAGTAGTCCGTGTTATCACAGATACGGAATCCATTCCTTCCATTTATGGAAGTAGATAGACAGTTCCCTTATTTGTTAGCCCTAAGAAAATGATCAATCCCGGGAGTTCACATTTGACTAATTAGCTACTAGTCAGTTATGTGCACTAATTGATCACTAGGGGGTTAATGGTAAATAAGGATAAGAGGTTCTAAAAAGGGTTAACGGAAATTTCCCGATTTAGAATGAACAGTCTATGGAGGATTAATCCATATGTAATGATTAAATCAATGGACGCTTATTATTATTATCGTGACGAGATAAATATAATCTGATAATCGGAGGAGTGCAGTCTCGGGATTATGGTGGCATATTCCCATGATTGATTTATCGAATATATAATTATTCTATAATTATTTATTTGATTTATCGGAGCCGCTGATTATTAGTCCATGGTCCCCGACGTGCCTCCTAATATAGCATAGCTATTCTCGGACGTCGAATCTTAATAATATTAATTTAGTTCTTGTTGGACTTTATTAAAACGATATGTGAATTAATTGTTTAGTGGACTATTAAATTAGTTGGACTAAATAATTAAATATGTGGAAAAGACATTTTCCATAATCTTGGCCCAATTCATGTGTGTTGGTCGAAATTAATTAATGACTAGGTCATAAGCATTTTTTTTCGCCCCATGCATATTTTTTAATCAACAAGAAATTAGTTTTCTTGTGATTAATAAGACATGTGCATAAAATATTTATTGGATAAATATTTATGGTAAATAATAAAGATAAAAATATTCTTGATTTGTTCTAGAATATTTTGAGATTATCTTTTATTTAATAGGATTATTATAATTGATTTTGTATTAATTATAAAATCCTTGGAGGACAAGGATTACTCTCCTATATAAAGAGAGTTCTCCCAAGTCTAAGAACAACACAATTTTCGACTTTCACCTCTTAGAGAGGAGAAAGAAAATTTCGGCCAAGGGAGATTTGGGGAGAAATCTTGGAGATTTTTCCGGGTAGCATATCGGAAGGGTTCGAGTCGAGAATTCCTTCCACCGGGAATTGCTTGGATCACACGTGCGGAAGATCGTGGTGCTCTTCACATCTTCTTGCAATCTTTCCTTTGCGGTTCTTCAACTTGGATTTAGAGATCCAAGAGGTATGGTCTACAACCCCTTTGTAGATATAGATCTAGTTGTTTTATTACGTGTATTATATAGATCTAGATCCATAAATCGCTTCCGTTGCGGATGATATTACTAACAGTGGTATCAAAGCCATGGTGATCTATATTTATACGTATAAAATATTAGATCTAGGAGTGGTAAAACATGTAGATTTTTTGTCCCAATTTTTTTTTAGGGCCGACGCATGTTAAATCTTTTTTTTATGTTATGAATGTCTTGGTTGAAGAGATGGATTGGGGTTGGTACTGTTTACTCGTTAGATCTATTGTAGCTCCTTTGTTTAGTAACAATTGAGCATAGGAATTGTATTTTTTTTATGTCTTTTTTCGAACTTTATGTAAAAGTAGCATCTTTTATTGTAATTTTGATTATCCGGGCTGGAAAAGATGAAGATCTTGCTGAAAAATTGAAGATCAAGTCGAAACCCAAGGTATGAACGAGGAGAAACGGATGAATTTTATTTAAAAACTGCTACAGGACTTTCTGCGACGCTGAAAAGCGTCACTAGAAGTCCTGTTTAATAAATATATGCGGCTAGGGTTTTCTTTAATTTTGCGGCTGCACCAAATTTTTTTTTTTTTTTTTGTTGTGACCTAATTTTTTTTATTTCTTTAGATCATTCAACAACCGAATGATGAAAAAAAAAAAAAAATTTGGAAAATAAAGTTAAAAACGACCGCATGTAATATAATAAAATAAAATATATGATTAATTAAAATAAATTGGATTTATTTAATTAAAAAGACCTTTTCTCCTCTCGGGTGTTCGTGGTTCGTGTTCCGGCGGTTCGAGTTCAAGATTCGAAGATCAAGACTCGAAGACAAGAAGATTGTAATTTATTTTTTCCTAGGATAGATTAGTTACGGGGGTACCAACAATCCATCTCGGTGTTTAAATTTCCGCAATTTATTTTTTATGTGTTCGATTATAAAATAGATATAAAATCGGAATTGCCATGACATGCATCATATCATAAATCCACTCCATGCATACATGTAGAATTTTAATTTTGGTAATTAAAATAGGCATGTATACAAACTCGTGTAATTAGTTGAAATTTAATTAATACGTGGTAATTAATTAATTTAGTAACTAATTAAAGATCCGAGGACGGGTTATGAAATCGTTAGCCTTTCGGTGTGTGTTCTCGGTGAACCGCCTTAAAGCTGAAACGAGATCACGTTTTCAATTCGTAGTGTCTACGAGATTGAATGATGGTAAAAGAACAATAAATCTTGGATAAAAACGGTTCGCTTATAGGTTGGGTGGTCAACTGAGCTTCGCTCAAACGACTTAACCCTCCTAGTGTGATGTATGCACGGGGGTCCGGCAAGACTAAGCCAAACCGAGAGCGGAGGGGTGATTCCTTCTAATCTCAATAGGGCTCTCTTGACCCGATTTCGTCCGACTGTCACATATGTTCCAACGAATAGGACGGGTAGGCTTGCCTACGTTACCGACACCATTCGGAATCCTTGATTTTATGCGCTTTTATGTTAACATCAAAAAGACGTGGTTAGTTAACCCACCACCACTTCCAAAATATTGAGTGGGAGCGGGGAGGCGACGGCCAACCCCACGGCCTCTACTATAGATGCAAGTAAGTGAGAGAAGGGTGACGCCTCGCGGCGCTTTGATTTCGTCCCCCTACGGATGGTGTTCACCCCTATCAACATTCATGGCTTGGTCTCCGAAAGGATAGGATTTACGGGTACTCGTCGGGTCACCGACCTATCCTACGACGGCACACTCGGGGCGTACCTAAGAGATCCGATATAGTAGGTCACACTCATCAAGGGTATTTTTTGATAAATACCTAGGCTAAAAAAGGAAGGTAGTCAATGAATAAAGGGATGTTCGATTCTCGTGGGATGTCGATTCTCACAAGTTATTCATTGATTTAACCGTTGATCTCTTTGACCTACCTTACGGCGGCACCGAGATGCAAGGTTAAATCCTTGGAATGGTAGAGTAGACTTACTTTTAGTTTACAATTCCTAAAATAAAATAATATAGTAGTGTTAAACTTGAATTAATATATGTCATTTTATTTACGATGCTATCCCTTACTAAATTGCTTAAAAATTTATAAATTGACTAGTATTGACTTCGTTAAAAAGTGGAAAGTAACTAGGACGTTGAACTAGTTAATTGATAATGCAATTATTTTTCGAAAGAGATATTTTCTCTTAAGCCTTTTAAAACCAGAGTGACATATGGGTATGTCACTAGTGTCATTCGTGTTAAACGGGAGACACACTTAGTTTGATCAAAGGTGATTTCGGACTTTGAAATTCTTCTAGTGAATTTTGAGTGTGTAGTAATTACACAAGAAATTTTCTAATTGAAAAATCGGAAAATCATGAAGTGTTACTAGTTGGACGATATTTGGAATCGATGAACTAGTGAGACCTTTATGATTTGTTGTTTTTCTAGAACATTAAAAAAGTGCAATTGACCACACACGTAACCGTTCTAATTGAAAAACCGGAAAGTCATGAAATGTCGCTAGTTGGACGATATTTGGAATCGATGAACTAGTGGGAGTTCTATGATTTGTTGTTTTTCTGGAAACATTAGAACTGTGTAAGTGTTTACACGAGAGATTTTCAAATTGAAAAATTGGAAAATCATAAAATAGAGCATTGCTGGTTAGACGGTATTTGGAACCGATAAACTAGTGGGAGCTTTAATGTTATGATTTGTTGTTTTTCTGGTATGATAGAAAATCCGAGAAGTCCTAACAAGTAACAATCGAAATAGACATCCCACGGTTCAAGAGTAGTGTCTACTCAAACGAACCGCTGGTTCAAGACTGTTTCCATTCACGGAAAGTCAAGAATGGGAGAATATGTCTAAAAGTGTTAGTCATCTAAAACTCGAGTTGATTTTAAGGCTAAAAACGAAAATTAACAAGCCGAAAGTCATAGGATAAGGATAGTGATTTCGGATCACCAACCTATGAATCCTTGGTGATTTTCTCTTAGGCTATGTTCTTTGGAAGAACGAGATAGTTGTGCATTAACGATTAATAGACAACGGGCAGTAATTTTAGCAAAATAGTGGGAGTGATATGAGGAAATGAATCTCAGATTCAATCCTTGGATATCGCAGAAGATTTATTTTTCTGTTTAAGATTCGTTGGAACGAATGGATTTACCTTTTATTCGATAATTTGTTTGTCTTATAGAAAGTGAATATACCATTTGTAGTACGAATCTAAGACTCGGACTTTTGTTTGATAAAGTCAAAACCACTAAGAAATGCTGAAATACGTATATGTACCATCTTAAGAACTATTAAAAGCAATTGGTTTCTATATTTAGATAAACGCTTCTTCATACTCCATAGTTAGTGCATAGTCCCTAAAAGACAAGACCTGAAGACTGGCTCAGGGTGATTCCTTTCTCCCAGTCGGGTTATATTGTCTCAAAGGTTCAATGACTAAGCTTCCTCTCAATCGGGAAAGGAAAATGGTTATAAAGAAGTAACACCGCTTGTTCATGATGACCTTCGGGGTCTTATGAAAGATACAAGCTAGTGGGAGCTTATGAGTAGTGACTTCTAGTCTGACAACTACTCAAACACTCCGGTAAGTTTATCCAAAATATTCAAAGGTGCCTCTGATTTTGTCGGAGATGGAGTATTCTATACTCAGAAATGGGCCATCACATAGTCCTAGGGACTGATGCTCGGTCTGCCTCATAGTGAAATGCTTTCACTAAGGAAGAAACCATTGAATTGCCTTTACATAATTGTAGATGTGCCACAATACACTGCTTAACTCAATAAAGATATTGGAAGTGAAATAACGGTTTACATTGAAGTGTAGAACCGAGAAGTCTACCTAGAATGTGCTTTGGAATTAACGGATAATGAGTGGATTCGGTTCACCCAAATTCCGTCAATATAAGCATTTAGCACATGATGCTTGATGGTAGGACCGGGAATTTCACGTACACGTTCGGTCGTTGACCAAATCGTGATATATCTTGAAGAATTGAGAGAAAGGTTCGTTATCAGATTCTTGACATCGGGAAGGGACAGTTACACTGTTGCATCCTTTCTGATAGAGTTCATGAACAGCAAAACCTTGAACCTTGAAGTACGTTTACTCAAGGTAGTTACTAACTGATTAAAATCAGACCACATCCAACATCGGTTGTTGGTGATAACACTAAATACTACTAAACTAGATCAGAATTTCGATCCACCCAGAATGTAGTGGGAGTATGGTTTATCCATTACCCATTACGGGTTTCTGCGGACTTTGTAGTCTGAGGATCGAGTGACGACCTATGGCTCTTATGTGAGCAGTATAGGATTCTGATAATAGAGGTTGGTTTAATAGCCATAACCCTGTGAATGGAGTTCAATACTCCAATTCTGTTCATGCTCTTGTAGAACCACCTGAGCGTCTCAGGCCCAGTGGGAGTAATTGGATCTACACGGAAAAGAGTAGAATGAGTTCGGTATTGCATGATTTCGTTCAAAAGCAGAAAATAGGGGTGATTCCCTGAGACTTTCTTGCCAAACAAACGGAGTCTGGATTCATTCGGAACAAAAGGGTATTGCCTTATGAACTTATGACAGGATGACTGTCAAGGCTTATGTCCTTTGTGGATAAAGAGCAAACCTCTCGGTCATTGGAAGTCATATATTTCTACAATATGTGGATTTGACCGGTATATTGATAAGTCTTTTTTGTAGACGGATATCAATTTTAGTATAGTAGTGAATATATACATATATTAGTGTTTGTGAAGGATAACACCGCACCGAGCTAGAATCAACATGGGTGTGTTATCCGAAGTCGAAATACGACAATGCCACAATTCTCTACAATAGAGATTTGGACAACATTCTTAAGAGTTTGACTCGGTCGAATTCATTAGAATCGATCCATCGGTTTCCCATCCATCTTATTGGTTAAGATGATGCATCTGTGTATGCAACATTCAACGAGGAAGTTCTACCCTATGCCTCAGGAATGACTCTCTAAATCTTCGGATCAAGAGAAATGGGATAGATTCTCTTTCTAGTAAAGAGATGGTCAGGTTATTGAACGTCAATTTTGACCGAATCTTAGATTCGGCGGTTAACGAAGCAAGTTTAGTATGTCCTTTAGTATCTTGAGAGAACGAGGAATAATATGCGGGCATATTCAAATGTGAACTTGGATATGTGAGAATACACTGGTTCTGACTTTGTGTCGGATTGAGGATGATCGTTAAGTCGATCTCGGTCTCAGTGTTTACTCTTGTGTTGAAGCTATTGCCTGGAGGAATCCAGCAACGCCAACTCGACTTTAACTAGTTCGGTGATTAGCGGCTTTTGTAGTAGCTAGAGAGGCGATATAGCTTAAGGATTTCCTTTCATATCCGGAAGTGATTCTAGATTTGGAAAGCCGATACCACATCATTATGCAAACGATGAAGGGGTAGCTTATAAGGATTTCCGAAATCACTTGAGTTCAAGAGCATATTGGGAAAGTACCACATGATTAGATGGACCGGCGACGTTTCGATTCTACGGATCGCCTCGAGCCGACAACCCGACCGATCATTAAGACCCATGACATTCGGATATAGGTGCTCCCCGAGTCACTGACCTATCCTACGACGGCATACTCGGAGTGTACTTTGGAATCTGAAATGGTTATGATAAGTTTTGTGGGTACTAAAATACGGGATGAGTCTCCATTGCTTTAGAGCAAGTGGGAGATGTAGTTTGCTGTAGTTTTAAATAATAGGGTGTGCTCTAAAACAATTAATCACATGCTTTCGTGCAAGTGGGAGATTGTTAGGTGTAATGCCCGAAAGACAATTTTGTAATTGTTTTATTTAATAAATGAAATGATGTTATTATTCATATTTATTATTCTCATATTCACCGATGTGACAATAGTATTTACACTACAGAAAACCCTAAGTATATCGTTTATGTAATCACTTAACTCAGTGTATGGTATATACACAGGAGGATTGAGTTAGTGAAGATGTACTTAAAATACAATTAGCCCGTAGTGAAGTTAATCGAGAGTATCGGGTCTCTCCTTTAACGTGCTATTAATGCGCCCAGAACACAATAGGTGTGATTGTCTTATCCGGACTTTCGGTTAAGAGAACCTAATGGGGCATTTATATATGATAGATATATCATATAGGGGTACGGACCGATTTGATTAGAGTTCACGATATAATTCCGTAATCGAGAAGTCTTATCGAATCAATGGATGATCATATTTATGGATATATCTTAATCCCGAGGTGATCACGATCAACCGCTTGAATCGGTATGAAGTTTGACTTGACGGTTAAGGATTACACCGAGTCCGTGGTCCGAATTACCCCATCTTGGCATTGTACTTGGATTGAGTGAGTAGTCCGTGTTATCACGGATACGGAATCCATTCCTTCCATTTATGGAAGTAGATAGACAGCTCCTTATTTGTTAGCCCTAAGAAAATGATCAATCCCGGGAGTTCACATTTGACTAATTAGCTACTAGTCAGTTATGTGCACTAATTGATCACTAGGGGGTTAATGGTAAATAAGGATAAGAGGTTCTAAAAAGGGTTAACGGAAATTTCCCGATTTAGAATGAACAGTCTATGGAGGATTAATCCATATGTAATGATTAAATCAATGGACGCTTATTATTATTATCGTGACGAGATAAATATAATCTGATAATCGGAGGAGTGCAGTCTCGGGATTATGGTGGCATATTCCCATGATTGATTTATCGAATATATAATTATTCTATAATTATTTATTTGATTTATCGGAGCCGCTGATTATTAGTCCATGGTCCCCGACGTGCCTCCTAATATAGCATAGCTATTCTCGGACATCGAATCCTAATAATATTAATTTAGTTCTTGTTGGACTTTATTAAAACGATATGTGAATTAATTGTTTAGTGGACTATTAAATTAGTTGGACTAAATAATTAAATATGTGGAAAAGACATTTTCCATAATCTTGGCCCAATTCATGTGTGTTGGTCGAAATTAATTAATGACTAGGTCATAAGCATTTTTTTCGCCCCATGCATATTTTTTAATCAACAAGAAATTAGTTTTCTTGTGATTAATAAGACATGTGCATAAAATATTTATTGGATAAATATTTATGGTAAATAATAAAGATAAAAATATTCTTGATTTGTTCTAGAATATTTTGAGATTATCTTTTATTTAATAGGATTATTATAATTGATTTTGTATTAATTATAAAATCCTTGGAGGACAAGGATTACTCTCCTATATAAAGAGAGTTCTCCCAAGTCTAAGAACAACACAATTTTCGACTTTCACCTCTTAGAGAGGAGAAAGAAAATTTCGGCCAAGGGAGATTTGGGGAGAAATCTTGGAGATTTTTCCGGGTAGCATATCGGAAGGGTTCGAGTCGAGAATTCCTTCCACCGGGAATTGCTTGGATCACACGTGCGGAAGATCGTGGTGCTCTTCACATCTTCTTGCAATCTTTCCTTTGCGGTTCTTCAACTTGGATTTAGAGATCCAAGAGGTATGGTCTACAACCCCCTTGTAGATATAGATCTAGTTGTTTTATTACGTGTATTATATAGATCTAGATCCATAAATCGCTTCCGTTGCGGATGATATTACTAACAGTATTCCACTCGTGCAGTGGGTGTATGGGCTAGCCCCCTCCCGTTGCAATGGTGTGGGGCGTCGCGCAGAGGCCGTTCCCCCGTGGCCAACTCGAAGGGGTGAAGTTCGACGCAGCTTTTTGGTTGTTAAGTTATAGCGACCGAGCTCCATCCTTCGGTTTGCACTAAAGTGGCTTAGCTTAACGCCCTCGAGGAGTCCGTATATTCTCTCCATCCGAGCTTTCAAAGATATAACGACCGTAGGTATCCGACCATCATATACCGACGGTCGTCTTCTAACATTACCGACATTTCGGGTTTTCATAAATGAAATTTCACATAAGATAAAAGCTCTTTTCATCATCGAAACAACCCGATTTCCGACCTCTTGCATTGCATTACCATAACAAAAAGAAAAAAAAATCATTAAAAAAAAAGTCTTGTGAACCTTTTGAAAGGAATAGCGATGGATTCCTATAGAGCATCCAGGGACCAACAATCGGACGACGAATTCTTGCGTGGTCCAAGGAAATCAAAGGTCCGCTTCCACTCATCTATATTGAATTTCTTAATATCGAATAGCTTATATAGTCATGATTCGATTCAGGTCCACTTACTTTTGATTGATTTATTATTTTTCGGATCCGATTGGAAAATGGAGAAGTAGGAAGACTTTGGCTATTCATAATGGGGTATCTATGTCCCATGACGGAAAAATATGAATAATGAAACATGAGGAAGAGTATACCCCGTAGTGACATAGCAGTTCTCCCAATCGACTACTTATCATCATAATGAACATTCAACTTTTAAACTAAAAAAAACGACTCGCCAGGCGCTTTTTTTTCTTTAGCTTAAAAATGAAGACTAAGACAGGAGTTTCGTGGAAAAGCCCTTTCTTTTTTCGGATTTGAAGCGATGACTTAAGCCTCTTTCTTAGGGCGTTTAAAGGGCGTGACTCTTTAGTTTAGTTAAGTTAAAAGATTTCATTCATGAATTAGCTTACTATGAGTCTACCGTATTTAACAATATATAGAATTTATATATATAAGAATAGAGTCTATCATTCGTGTCTCCGGTACAAGACGGCGAAAGTAAACGAATGAAATAATAATTTTGAGGCCGTACACCCGGGATTGTAGTTCAATTGGTCGAGCACCGCCCGTCAAGGCGGAAGCTGCGGGTTCGAGCCCCGTCAGTCCCGACGGATTGTAAAAATACAGAAAAGAATCTCTCCATTTTTTGTGAAAGGGGGGGCAGAAAGCAGAATTTCATTCCTTTTTTCTATCTTTTTTCCGGTATGCCACCGAGTGCCACGCACGAGCGGAGCGAAAACAAAGCAGGGGGAAATCCTTTGATTGCATATTGAATATAGATCCATGTCTTTCTTGTTCCACTAGCTAGGACCAAATTTTCACATGTCCCTTTCGTTATTACAACCTTCTTTTTTGATGTCAAAGACCAGGAGCTACGCGCAAATTCTCATTGGATCCCGGTTATTCTTAACGGCGATGGCTATTCATTTAAGTCTTCGGGTAGCACTACTAGATCTTCAACAAGGTGGAAATTCTCGTATTCCGTATGTACATGTTCCCGCGGCTCGGATGAGTATAATTGTTTATATCGCAACGGCTATAAACACTTTCTTGTTCCTATTAACAAAACATCCCTTTTTTCTTCGCTCTTCCGGAACCGGTATAGAAATGGGTGCTTTTTTTACGTTGTTTACCTTAGTTACCGGGGGTTTCGGGGAAGACCTATGTGGGGCACCTTTTGGACCCGGGATGCTCGTTTAACCTCTCGTATTCATCTTGTTCCTTATTTACCCGGGTGCACCGTGTTTTCAAAAGCTTCATGTCGAACCGGCTCCTATTTCAATCCGTGCCGGGACCGATCGATATACCAATAATCAAGTCTTCGATCAACCGGTGGAATACATCGCATCAACTCCGGGAGCATTGGCCGATCCGGTACATCAATACATGTTCCTATGCTCATTCCAATCTTGTCTAACTTTGCTAACTCCCCTTCTCAACCCGTATCTTGTTCGTTCGGAAACACGTCTTCCTATTCCATCTTTTCTTGAATCTCCTTTAACGAAGAAATAGAAGTTCGAGAAGGAATACCAAGACCTAGTTCACTCGCCGAGTCCGTATGCATCCATGGCTGAGTGGTGAAAGCGCTACGGCCTCGCTATTTCCAATTATATAAGATAAATAATAGATCTATACGAAATCTAAGCATTTCTTCTTACCGGTGCTTTAACCAACCCGCGGTTATGCTATGCTTAGGATTGGATGTGCTTGCTTATGTGCCAATCCCTCTATGGGCATCTTAGTGGCCACCTCTTCTTTTCTATCTCCGGACCGAGCGAGCGTAATGGCTCAAAAAACCGCTATTGCCAATGACCGATTAAGAAACGGGCTCGCGGTCGTTAAATCGGAATGGATTCTTGATAGATACTCGAGGGGCGAGGGTGGCCCTCAACCATACTATCAAGAATATCCGAGACTCCTTTCCCCCGGGGGAGAACAAGACCTCCTTTACTATAATGTTGTAACACGGATGCGAGTTCGCTTGTCGTTTTTTCACGGCCGGAAACCGCGGTACAAACTTCTAATTGGTAATTTTAAGGTGTCAACGTGGGCCCATCGACCGGCAATATGAAAGGCGGCGCGAATCCGGCATTCCGCCGGAAACTAAATCTCGGGATTGCGAGACACCTCCACTCCAAACCAAAATCTTCCATGCTATCGCACGAGTCACCGGCAATCAAAAAACAAACCGAAGATCCTTACAAGAAGCATTGCTACATAACCAATCCGTGAATGCCAAGGAGTAGAAGGCACCGTTATGCTCATTGGGAATAAAGATGTTACGGATCAATGTAGCAAAGTGACACTCACGCAAAACATGTAAACAATCCTAAACTGGGAACATGTAAAACATCTTAGTAGAATGTAAGGTCCAATAGAAGAAAAAGACTTAACGAGTTCCTATATGAAGATGTCATTAAAGAAGGAGACATCTTTGTGATTCAAGAACTAAAAGCAATCACCGCACATAGCCAGGAAAGACTTGAAGTGATTCACTCAATTATGTTGTTCGAATAGCCAAGGCAACGAGATTATACCTCTTGTGGCCGATGAGCAGGCTTTCTACAAAGAATGCCGGCGGCTTCCCGTTCTTTTGTGTACCCTCGGTCAATGGAGATAGTCACGTCTCATGAGGCGGAGGCTATGTTGTCGCCGCGGCTGAGAAATCTTCGGAAGTCTGACGGAGACCAGTGCGGATGTTTCGCTGGAGGAGTTGAAGGCGTTCCATAGAAGTCTTCCTCAAAGGATTCGAACCCTCGATAGTTCTTTGTTTAAAACTATACCGGTTTTCAAGACCGGGGCTATCAACCACTCAGCCATCTCTCCGAAGGACCTTCTTTATTTTATTCCTCTAAATAGACCACGGCCATAGGGGTGAATACCACTACTATCTATAGAAAGACCTCGGGACCGGCGGATCCATATATCCGTGTATATGCTCCAGCGCGCCCTTTTGGGTTGTGAAATAAACAAAAATTTAATTTCCCCCTCCCTCGACCCCATGTACGAAGAAAGTGGTAAAGGATTAGTCATAAGTCATACAGAATCAATGGATTCATGAGAAATTAAAATCCCTCAACGGTGTATTGTGACTAATAGAGGGATCAAATGGTATAGTTCATTTGTTGGTAGCTTGGAGGAATAAAAGCATGACTCTTGCTTTTCAATTGGTCGTTTTTGCATTAATTACTATTTCATCAATCTTATTGATTAGCGTGCCTGTTGTATTTGCTTCTCCTGATGGTTGGTTGAGTAACAAAAATGTTATATTTTCCGGTACATCATTATGGGTTGGTTTAGTCTTTCTAGTTGGTATCCTTAATTCTCTTATCTCTTGAACCTATTCGTCCCAGACCCAAAAGCGAAAAGACCCCCCTCTAATTTTTAGTAATGTATCCAGAAATTGCAATTGAGAAGGGGAATTTAATTAATCCCTTACAGGTTGTCTCCCAGCTTTGCTCTTTCTTGTTCTTTTTTTGGTACCACAACGGACCTGTTAAGGTTAAAAGTCTTTTGACTTGTACCTTATTACTTGCCGTTCTGAGTTCATTATACCTAAAAGGTGTAATGGATTTTGGAATCATTTCTATACTATTCTTTAGTTTTTTTATTTTACTTCACATGATTCCAACAGGCTTTCCATTTTTTTTCATATTTCTTATGTATTTATTTGATGAGGAGCTAGCTAAGTGGGGATTTTTTCTCGCTTGGCAGCTATTTACCTTCTCTTATTCTTTTTTAAAAAACAACATAAAGATAAGATAATTT
Organism: Gentiana straminea; assembly: GCA_036785695.1. Taxonomy (NCBI): domain Eukaryota; kingdom Viridiplantae; phylum Streptophyta; class Magnoliopsida; order Gentianales; family Gentianaceae; genus Gentiana; species Gentiana straminea. The sequence continues at coordinate 692,671 of JAVUPR010000413.1, read as the reverse complement.
TGTTTTATTTAATTTTCTTACTAATTATACACCTCCTCTTTGGTCTTTTTTACTATCACGACTTTTATCTCGAGGAACCTTTGAAGATTTTACTCAATGCTTTCTTAATCTTCACTCGATCAGCATCAGAGAGTGGCCTGGATGCAATGTCCCTGTTAAGCAGCTGGCTGACGAACTCAATAACAGGAAGTGGCTCGATAAAAGCAATGGATGACATATCAATATTCAATGATAAGCCCATCTGAGTTGGACGAATGCTCTGATAGAAACCCCGCCAGCTTGAAAAGCCACGTTTCGCGATCCTTAGGTATGGTTGACTTGACTGATTAGGCTCACGCTTAGTGAAGAGAGGAGCCTTTCTTACCATTTCCCTTTCGACGGGTATGAGCTTCTAGGACCCCTGCCTCCAACATCGCTTATTCAGCCTTGCCTCTATCTCTATCCAAGAACATTCTTTTGAACCCGAGGGAACTGAAACCAAGCCAATGGATAAGGAAAGAGTTCAGCTTAGTCAAATCGTAGAGAAACAGAATAGGTTGTTGCAGCTGTGGAGGGTTTAGCTTGATACCCAAAATAAGAGTTGAGTCTTGTTCCGAAGGGCGGGTTGGGACAATTCCCCCAATGTTGACTTTCTCCCGTCCATCTAGGTACTTGATAATATTGTATGTGGCAAGAAGAACACGATTTATTACCAGGGATCTGACGAAGTAACGAGCTAAAACAACGGCTGTGCGGGGTTTGTCGGTCGTATCCGTTCATAGTTCTATGTATCATAGTAGAGACTCGAAAGTGGGGAACAAAGTAGATATATCATGGTCTGAACTCTCAAAAAGAATTCCAGTAAAGTAATCTGGTCGAAAGGGGCCCGCTTACCCTCCTATAATTACAATCGCGAATACTACAATATTATAATCTTTTCTCAGGTTCATGAGCATCGGTTGTATTAGGTAAACCTTGCCCTCTTTGGTGATTAAGATCACTTGACTTGTACGTATTAATTTTATTTCGTTATTGTTTCTTTTTGGATCATCCTGAGAGCATTTAGCCACTTGTTAGCCTCACTTATTTATTGTGTAGCTTTCGACTGGCTTCAACGTATTCAAACGGGAAAATAAGTGCTTTTGCGCTGTTGTACCGTAAGGTGACTTCTCTAGGCGTCTCCTTTCTTCTGTAGTAGGGGCTGCTGCAGGCTCTTCTTCGAATGCATCCGTAGAGTGTAGCTATTACTCTTTCTTCCTTTAGCTGATGTATGTGTGTTGATTCGATTCAATCTTGCTCTGAAGGGCCCGTGGCTGGTAGCTTGTTTGCGATCATGGGTACGTTCTTCTTTTTCTTTCTCCTATGAGACGGAAGTAGAGGCCAGCCAAGCTATGCATATAGTCAAGATTGTAGTGCCGGTACCTATGTCTGCTGTACCTGCGAATCTTTGGTTTTACATCCCCAGCACTCACGATTCCGCTCTCTTTGTTAGGAAGTCTGGTACTGGTACTGTTCTTCGTTGATGATATGATCATTACGGGCGTAGCGCTGAATTAGATCCCTTTCACCGACATCTGGCCATATTATATAGAGCACCAGCTCTTCGTCTTCTCTGCCTCTTCAACTACTACTGATCTTCCTACGGTTCGTCGATTACTGGATTTGTACACTTGCGAGTGACATAGTTTCCGTCTCCTGAATACCAACTTTCTGCAGGGGTGGATTGAGCGGTGGCAACGTCCGAAAGGTATGATTTTGTAGTAGATGGGGGCCCTTCTGTCTTTGAAACGGGCTGAAAAGCCATATCGCTACTAATATAAACGGATGAATAGAAGAAAGGTTATAATATTATGTTCTAAAGATCCTTGCAAGGTTCTTTAGCCTATAGCCTGTTTGAATAGAATCGTAAACTAAAGCGCTGCACGACGCTAGCCAGATCCCTAGGAAGGGAGATAAAGTGGAAGACAAAAACCATTGTACAGCAAAAAGACTTCTGTCAGCCTGACCTCATCAACAGGGTCAATCCGAATGCCTTCATTACAGACCCGATTGGCAGTATTGCAAGGGGGAAACTCAATAAATAGCGTAGATAAGGAAGTGGCTATTCTTTTTTATGATATGCGCTCTTATACCATGTGGTCGTAGAAGGGGACTTGTTAGTCCGACTGATTATGATAGTCCATAGAACTATGAGTCTTTCCGGCTAACCAAATGCCACCGCCCACAACCGGTATGAGCCGCACATATAATATAATCTAGAAAAATACCTAGGTGTTCCGCGGAGCTACAATAGGCATTCCGCGATAGCCCAAAAGTGGGGTACGCACTCATATGATTCCGTACGTGCGGGTCTCGTAGTCGACATGAAAAGAACTCCCATGAAAGCTATCAGCTGACATTATAGGGATGCTCACCTCCTTCATACTGCCGACGTTTGCCCAGGGTTTACGAAAGGCTTCTTCTCGCAAAAAAGGTCGAGACTCATTCGGTCTACTGCATATAACTACTTTGCTAATCTATTCTGGGTGTAGTAGTGATCTTATTAGTCAGCTTCCTCTTCGACAGCTTCATGGAACCTCCATCACAAAATTCTCAATGCCCTTCACCAGGCCCTCCGTCAATTGCCAGGCAAGAAAGCACCAGTCCCGATGGCCTCCACTCTATCTTTTTACGTAAGCACTTGGGTGTGAGTAACGCAATTCTACAATGTCTATAAGGTCGTTTCTTCGGTCGAAGAGGCCGGGCCTTACTACTTACTATAGGGGCGCCGTAGCCTATGAATCTGGGAGATCCGAGACAGCCGTTTCACCCGCTCCCCCGTCTCCATCATGATTGGATTTCGCCTCATAAGCCTTGTAAGCAATATTCAGGTCAATGTCAGTATTGAGAAACGTCGGAAAAGTGTCTTGAAGGTAGAATCACACATGAGAGCGCCAAAACTAGCTTAGACCCGCAATAATTGGTAAACCACTTCGGAGGTCCCCTCCGTTGATGGCCCGTAAAGAACGTATTAGAAGAATAGCACGATTTTGATACAACACGACACCCGGTCCTAATGAGAGATGACCTTAAAGCATCGGGTCTCAAAGCGGCGATTCGCTTTAGGATTTGACCCGTATCCGGGGCGGAAGAGTGAAGGTCTGGGACGATTCTACGCTTATACTAGGTCATTCGTGTGCTACAAGAAAATTGGATGATGTCGCTCGAAGTACTTTAGTGGGTACAATGGTATACGCATACCACTAATCCGCAGGGACTATTCTAATGGTTGTGCCCGGGAGTCGTCTTTGAGCATACTCTTGCAGTGCCCATCTTTGAGCATTATGGTTAATAGAATAGACGAGAACCTGGCACCTTTGAATGGTGGTTAGGTGGTGGTTTACCACTGAATCCCTATGTAAGAGGTGTCATCTTTTCTATTCTATGCGACAAATGTAGGGTTAAACCTCCTACTGCGTCGATATAGAACATGAAGGATTAGCATTCTTTTATGAGAAAACTATCATCTATAATTGGATGCGTAGTTGGCTCAAATTTGCTAACGATTATTAGAACATGGTGTTTGATCTACACACACCGTTGGTATCTTTCTTTAATATTTCTCCTGTAGAGACGAGGCATAGGCGTAGACAGATTGACAGAGATGTCGTCCGTCTTGCGCTTGCGTTTAATCTCTATTTGAGAATTAATAAGATTGTACACCTTTCGGTTATCCCAAACTCGTTGAGAGGGATATGGAAAGAATGAAGTAATGAAAGAGGAAGTCATTGCTAGTAGTAACGACTTGTCACGATCCATTGATTCATATAGAATCCATGTCCTAGGTGTATCAAAAAACATTCTTTTCGCTAAGCGTATATAATAAAATAGAGTGAAAGGGTCCACCCCGAAACCGAGCCAAGGGGGTACTAACTAACAGTGAGTCCTCTCCGAACCGCAGGAGATAGTTGCCCATCATACGGCTCACCAACTTCACTTGCCTCTATGGGAGGCTCGCTCCAGCAGTTCGGATCACTTACAATACATGGCTCTACGAAGGAAGGGGTTGGGTTAGGAGCGTTTTCAATATGATTATTTTCCTTTACGATGAGAAATGCGAGTCTGTTTTGTCCACTTTCTCCATCCCCCCCTATCAAAATGATCAATAAGGAAGGGCGAGCTTGCTTCTTATTCCCTTGATCTCTTTCATCTCTGCCTCTGACGAGCATTAAATCCTCTCACATACTAAGAGTGACTTCGTACCTCTCCTTATCAGTCGAGGGGCGTACGCACCTCTCACATTCCAACATAGTAAACTATGTAGAGACTAAGAGTTCGTTCGAGTGGCTTATAATAACTTTAAAAACTCGTTACAAGTATTTGAAGAACTCGTTACGGTACTTCACTCGTTCCACTCGCTCGCTTCGCTTCGCTACACTCGCTTCGCACCTCGCTCGTTGTCACCTATGTTGAAGAAAGGTTTGGAACCCTGTAGAGAATGAAGAGGGGCCAAGGATCTTCCTCTCAACAGTGCTTTTCGAGGCTCGACTCTCCCCCGAATAAGTAAGGCCCCGTTAGATGGGATAAAGAGTAAGGATTGAAGCCCCTTAGCTCGCCGTGCACCGGACGGGGGGTTACTCGTAAATGTGTAGAGCCAAGTGTAGTGTGGTGTAGTAGTAGGCACTTCTAGGCCCCTTCCCGGCTCTTTGGATTACTCCAAAGTGCTTCGGGTACTTGCGGACCCTCTCGCCATCCATCGCGCGAGCCGTTTCGTGAGCGGGGGGCTAAGCGCGGTTCTTTGAATCAAACAAAGGTTGAATGAAATCGATTCTTTTTTATATATATAAATCTAAATCGGATAGGATGGATCTATCTTTCTATTCATATATATTACTAAAAAATGGATTTCTATAGTTAAGTAGCGTAGCAAGAAGCCCAAATCCTTTATTTGGCCGGGAAAGACCGCACTGCTTTGGGCCCAGGAAGCGAAGGGAATGAGCTCGGTCTCCTCTGTCGAGCATTAAATCCTCCACACTTCTTTTTCTTCGTGCCCGTTCCGCATGCGCTTCGCGCGCCATTGGCGCTTTGCTCTCCTCTTTAGAGCATTAAATCCTCTTATTCTTCATTGGACCGTTCGGATGGACTTCGCCGTTCTTTCCCAACTAAAATAGAAAGGGCTGTATCACATCGAGATGTCGATTCGTTTTCCGCCCCCAATGAGATGGGGAATTTTGAACCCCTCTTTATACTTTTTGGCCCTTCATCTTTCGAATCGAAACCCGGCCCGGCTCGCGTCGTTCCAACAACCGGCGGGGAGCACCTCGCATACGATCGCGCGCGATCGGGAGTCCTATTAGACCTAAGGCCAACTTCAATTCACCAAATCAAGGTTCATCTCGTGTAGTGATTGTGGACTCGTACAAGGATATTGAGTAGACGGTTGATGTATCGGACCCTCTCTTTCGTAGCATGCATTCCCATCCGTGTCGCAACCGATTCGGTAAGCTACGTGTCCGGTGCACGGAGAACGCCTTCGGTCCCCCAAAATGACTCGTGGCAACCTTCCGGCCGCCCAACGACCTATAACGCTAGTCACTACTCCCACTGGGGCTAGGAAGTAAGCCCCACAACCCAAAGCGGCGAAGAACAAATAGAATTTGCTACAAAAGCCGGCTAACGGGGGTATTCCTGCGTATGAGAACATAGTAATGGAAAAGGTAATAGCCAAAATAGGATTCGTTTTGGCTAGAGCGCCCAAATCAAACACTTTAATAAGTCACTGGAGCTAGGGATCGCGGCACCAAACATAAAGGCATAGTCCGGATTTACTTTTGCCTCATTTTTCTGGAAAGTGCGAGTATCTACTATAGATTACTGTGGATCCCTTATAATAGTTTTCACTTGCTTTATTGTAGCAAGTGGATACCTCTATACTTGGATTGTCTTCTGAAGATGCTACAAATTCTCCATTTATTGCTTCTATGGGAGTTTACGCGTTTAAGAAAGATGTTTTGTTGAGGTTGTTGAAGTGGAGATTTCCTTTGGCCAATGACTTCGGGTCTGAAATCATACCTGCAGCGGGGTCAAGGAAGAAGATGTGCATGTAAGCCAGCGGTTTTAACAACTTAGCCATTCAATTATAATTTTCTCTCTCTACGTGTACCCAAAAAAGAACAAAATTTGTACAGGCTTATGCATCCAAAGATTACTGGGAAAATACTGGAACAATTAAATCTTCCTATCAAGCTAACTTGGCCCTCATTGATAAATTGTTCATTTTTGCTGATAGACAAAGAAATCTGTGTGAAGTTATATATAAATGTGCCTTTTTAAAATATAATCGAACTGATTAAGAATATGTTTGTCCTTATAACTCGAGTTTATAACCCCACGTGCAGTTTGCAAAATTTCACTTCTATGACCCAAAGGCTCCTTTCTTCACATCTCCACGATTCCTACCACCAACCAAGATGGACAAATGCAAGGTAAGCCGGTTTATAAAAGTCAATAAATGGTGACTCTAACTCAATTATTTAAGGAATACACATAGTATCTGATAATCTCAATTATTATTTGCAGATTAAGAATTCAATAATTTCACATGGTTGTTTCTTCCGAGAATGTAGAGTTGAGCATTCTTTAGTTGGTGAATGATCACAGCTTCACTATGGTGTCGAACTGAAGGTAAGAATATATGGCCCTTGATACTGTAGTAAAGAAAGTTCGAAAATTTGATTGATTCGAAAAAAAAAACAAGAATCTGAATATGCAAACTGAAAGCAATGTGTTTTGTGGTAGTACATGACAAAGCATGCGCTCTTAACATTGTCACTATGCATACTGAGTCATCACCTGGAAAAATTATCATCATACTAACCTGTTCTATTTGTAGGACACCTTGTTAATTGGGGCTGACTACTATCAAACAGAACCTAGAATAACATCCCTGCTAGCCACAATAGAGGAACCAATCGGGATAAGATGCAATACAAAGATAAGGTAATCTAAAAGTCTTAGAAGCTGGTTTTGGAAAACGGATTCAAAATGTTCTATTTAACATCATCTGCCTTTTTCCATCTACAGGAACTGCATCATTGATAAAAACGTGAAGATCACAGGTTCCATAGCTTCCCCCTGATTCCAAATTAACCCAACTGTAGAGGTAGACCTCTTTGCCGGAGCATTTGCAGATTGATCATTAGCATGTGTTTTTTGCACTTTGAAGGGTCTTACTGTGTTACCTGCTTCTTGGGCTGACATTTATTGCTACCATTCAAATTCGCAGTTGTCCCTTTATTTTACACCAGTTTAGTAGACCTCGTATTCTGATTGTTTTTTACCCCTGTTTGTCTTTTTTCTGGGTTGTTTCTTAAATCTATACTTTAATTTGTTGCTTATTGGTTCTTTCATGACTCCCACCAATTAGTACATCATCTTTCAACGAAATAGAGTTAACCGCTTAATACAACGAGGGCCTTGCGGTGCAAGGCAAAGACTACTAGTATATATATATATATATATATATATATATATATATATATATATATATATATATATAACTCAAAAACTTAACTCCAATAAAAGAAGTCAAAATAATAATATTTCGTTTTCGTAAAATGACACGTCTATTATTTCTCGAAAATCGAATATTATAATATCACTCGCTAAGTTTAAATAATTATGGCAATATCATCGTCTGAAGTTTATTTTCATAGAAAAACATTTATGACTCTTATTTTAACGAGAATTGATGATACACCGGACTAAACACTCAAGTTCAATTTGAAACAAATTAAGCATTTTTTTAAATCGAATACAAAATTATTTGCGAACCATTTATCTCGTTTACACGATACGTTAAAGTGCCTAAATTTGGAAATTCAATGATTCATCACGTATATCGAGCATTAAGTTAACATAATCGAGGATATTCCCCTTTTAAACAAATACTACGTACTACTAGTAATTTAATTCAACCGGTCAAAGAAGCTACAGTTTACACTGCACGAAACATGCTTTGCATTCTTTTGGGATTTGGGAGGAGGAAGCTATAGATTTTGTTCATGTACACTACAATCAAACCTTTATTCAAAGAGGCATTTTTATTACCAAAACTATTGTGCGGCCTCGTAAATTTTGTGTCACAATCAATAATATATTTTTTCGTTTATTTATTATGACGTTCTCTTTTCATCCTAAAATATTAATTATTTTGGGTATTTTCATATCGATTAAGAAAAATAAGTTGAATGCAATAAATTTTATGAAAACACCTAAAATATATATCATTAATTAAAATGATTATAAGGTAATAAAGAGTATGAACTTATATTCTCGGAAGGACGAAGTTTTAAATAATTAATGGTGTAAAAATGAGTTGTGTAATAATATGTATAGTAATCTCAACTTTAAAAAAATACATGTTACGGATGCTTTGTTATATAGGTCTTTTATTTGTATATATATATACCACACTATTTATGTATCATAATGAAATCGATAATGTGAAAGTCGAGTATATAAGTCAACATTCGACCTTCCCGATTTTAATTCGATATTACGTAATACCGTAGAGGATCCGGACTCCGATAGATGCGGGACAACGGGTAGATCAACACCCGTTAAATTTGTGTCGCATTGTTTAATGAGAGGAATTTGTGTTATTATTGTTTTAATTTTTCCCAATTTTCTTCTTATCTCCTGCTTAAGGCACCAGGATCCCCTGCTGTATCATCTTGCTGTGCCACCTGCTGTGATTATTGAATTGGGCTATTTGATGTGTTTTTTTGGTTTTTTTTTTGGAATATTAGACAAGTGAATTATCTAGTTTGCCCCTGCTTACCTTATAACAGCAGGCTGCTGTGAACTTATTTACAGCAGAGGATCTCTGCCCCTGCTTAAGAAGAACTGGTCTAACCAATTTGATAAGAAGGTGAACAATTATTCTCTGCAAAACCACAGAACTAAGCTAAAGAATATCCCACACAGTTAAATCTACAAACACCGTCAATGCACACCTCACTTTGCAAGCTCAACACATACATTGGTTAGCTGAAATCATCAATAAACCGGTTTCCCAACTCCTTTTTTTTTTCCCCCCACAAATCAATGGTAAGTTTGCTAAAAGCTACGTACTTTTTCTCTTTCCCCTGCTTTATTCTTCGCCTTTTAATGTCTGTATCTGCTAGTGTTGTGCTTAATTCTGGAAAAACTTGGGGACCAAGAACTTTTTGAGCTAAAAGATGGGTTCTTTTTTTTAAAAAAAAAAAATGAGGTTGCCTCGTGATGCGTCTTGATTGACCTGTTCTTCTGGTTGTGCTTCCTCTTATTTCTGATAAAGATTAAAACTTTATCGGTTTTGTCAAACTTCAAATGTAAGACTCGATTTACTCATTCTTTATTCTTAAAAAAAGAAGAAAAAAAAAATATAATCAATAACTGGATCATATGCTACTTGATTTTCTCTATACAAACTTTCAGAAGGAAATGTCATTGAAACATCTGTTTTTTTTGGGGGGTGTGTGTGTGTGGTTGGAATTGGAAGTTTGAAGTCACTCCCTGGTCTACAAATTTGGACCAAGGAAAAAAGAGATTTCAACAAATTATTTATATTAAAAACTGCAGAAAGAGCTTTTTATATTCTTTAATAAGGCAAGACAATCCACAGAATGTATGGTTAAATCTTCTTGTTTTATTATTTTATTTTGTAAACTTGTTGTATAAACAGTATGCTTGCATTATCATGTTGTACTTTTCAACTTTCAATAATGCTTCTGAATGAATATGACTAAAAAGCCTTACATTGTTCAGTATAATTATATTCTTTGTAGATTGGGAAGCAGCAAATTTGTTGTCTCAAGTTTTGTCTCCAGATCTTGCAATTAGAAATGCATACAAATTCCAGTTAAATTTTGAGGAAAAAAAAAATGAAGAGAAATTACATTGCAAACTCAGGTGCATACACTAGTCCAGGAACGCCGGAGTACGGGGATTACGACGATGCCGGAGAAACTCTTAAAGGTTGGAGTTCAGAGAGAGTTGCATTGCCGTCGGCAACGAACAGTAGCCGGAGACATATAAGTGCTGCTGTTTTAATGCCATTTAATAGTGGAAGGGCTTTACCTTCAAAATGGGATGATGCTGAAAGGTGGATAACTAGTCCTGTACCAGGTGGTGGCTTTAGAACTACAGCATTGCAGACTCAGAGGCGGCCCATATCGAAAAGCGGCCCGCTTGGCCCACCGGGAGTGATGCAATTGCGTAATCATTCGCCTAATGTGACGGCGGCGGTTGAAGGTGGCAGTGGTAGTGGAAGTAGGAGGAATATTATGGTTGGTTCACCATTTTCTACTGGTGTTTTAGTGCCACCTGATGGTGTATCTGTTTACTATGGTAAATCGAACTTAAATTACAATGACAATGCCATTTATCAATCTGATGGTGGATATGGATTATCAGATTCGGTTTGTGTAACTTCGAATCCAGACTCTCGAGGTATATTGTCCCTATTGCGCGTTTTTTTGTCAGCTCTTAATGCATAGTTATTGTGATAATTTTGCATAATGTGGCACATTGTTTGAAGTAGTACAATTATTGCTTGTTGTGATGAAGAAAAGCAGTGATCTTTTTGTGTTTCTTGAGTTATTTTATGTAAATACAAAGTTTATGCTGTTTAATGGAACAAGAAAAACAGGGCAGTGTATAAAATGCTTCCAATTTTGAAACATCTTTTATATGCCAGATGATAAGCTAGATGGAAGCAAAGAAGAAGAAGAAGAAGATGATGAAGTTGCACTACCTCCTGTTGTATCGCGAAGAGACATGGCGACACAAATGAGCCCAGAAGGGAGCACGAATTCATCCCGTAAAGGAAGGTTATCGTTCTCTACTGCTGTGTTCACATCAGCTGAAAATCCACCGGAGATACGTATCAGAGATGTTCAGGTAGACAAAAGTGTCAGTAACAGTGAGGTATCTGAGAAACACGGCGCGAAGAACACGAAGAAAACACTTTCAGATTACAGAGAAGGCTCACCTTGGGATGTCAGACACTCCAGAAAGAATGCATCAAAGTATTTTCTCTTTCTTTGTTTCTCACTTGTGATATATATATATATATATACTTGATATATAGTTTCTGCATGAGGTACTAAGAGAAACGATTTACGTGCTGTGTTCGTGGGTACGACATAAAAACCTTGAATGCCCTGTAACTGTTTGATGCAGGTTACAAAAGGAAGAAGCCAAAATCACAGCTTGGGAGAATTTCCAGAAAGCAAAAGCAGAAGCAGCTATTCACAAACTAGAGGTAATAAACCATCATTACATAGATTCGTACTTAAATACAAAACAATGCTCAGAAATGATCCGCTCGTTTATTCTTCTTCTGTTAATTTTAGGCTAAATTAGAGAAGGAAAGATCGGCATCTATGGACAAAATATTGAACAAGCTCAGATCAGCTCAAATGAAAGCTCAAGAAAAGAGAAGCACCATTACAGATACTCAAGTTAACCGGTCTCCGAAAGTTTCTCACAAAACCATGTTTTGTAAGTACACAAAAACAGGTTCTTTGTTTAGATGCTGTTTCTTTGGCAATTGATGTGTTTGTTTGTTGATATGTTAAAAAAGAAGAACTTCCAACAATCCTTGCTTTGCTAGGAGGCACCAGTGTTTGCTAATTTTTGACAGAATATGCCTTTGCCTAGCAACTTTGCTATCTCTCTATATATATATACACTATCAGTATCTTAAATCGGGGATAAAGACACTTTTGTTTCACGATTTTTTGTTACTTCTATATCGTCATCATCTTGACACTTTTACCCTCTTTCATTGCATTTTTACACCTTTTTGGTCCATGTTTGTCACGTGTCATCAAAGACGGAGGCAAAGCAAAAAGGGGGCTAAAGCCCACACCAAAAAAACATAGAGCCAAACTAATCGAGTCATTTTAATCCATTCCACCCGATCATCAGAGTATAGTCTATTAGCCTCCGTCTATTAGCAAAAACTTCAATTTATGGTTTAGTCATTGTGTTTCATGTTTTCATTGGTTGGAGCATGCCGGACCATCGATGTTGGTTGCTTGAAACATGACGTTTTGGACTGAAAACGTAAAATAACGCATACATTAAGATTGGAAAAGTGTCTGGATGAAAATTTGAGGATATACAGTAATATTGTGTCTGTTGATCGATAATTATGTATATTTTATGTAAAACAAAATGATATTAACGTATTATTTTTGGGTCATAAGATGATTGCAACTATATGTTTAGTTTTTACACTAAAAAATAAATGAAAGGAATGGGCTATGATGAAATGGAAAATATCATGTCACTACAATGACCCCAACCAACACATGCTTCCACCCACCCTTGGTTTAACTTTAGTGGGAACCTCACTCATTCCATTTTAATGCATATCAAATGTAATAAATATCTAAATTAGTTTAAAAAAAACGGATGGAGTATCAAATGTTGTAAATATATAAATTATTTCATTTCAACGTCTGTTAAAGGCAATCATACGTTATATGTCACGTCAATATGTCGAGTTTTGCAGATGTCAGACGTAAACATTCAACCTTTAAGAAATCAAATAATTTTTTATTTGATAAAAGAAATCAATTATTTGATCATACAATCGATTTTCCAAAGGTTGAATGCCATTGTAGAACCACAAAAATTCATCATATGTCGAATGTGCACATTCAACCTCTGAAAAATCAAATATTGATCATATATTCGACTTTCCACTAATTCAAATGTTGCAGTAGTATTTATATTTAAATAATACGGTTGACTTTCCAAGTTTCAAATGTTGCAGTAGTACTTAAAAAATAGTTTTAATGTGATGCTTATAAGTAAGCCATTTAATTTAAGAGATTGAATGAAATTATGAAATGTAACAATTAAATCATGGTTTCCCACCCCCTCTTTAAATGATGCAACAATCAAACACTTCCCCTCAAATAAACAAAACAAAAGTCACCCTAAAAAGCAAAAGACACAAATGTTTTAAGGTCATGAAATCCATTAAATTCGGAGACAAATATTACAAGTTCCTGATAAAATGCTCATAATTTAATCTGTCATCAGTCATAATAATAACAATAAACGGGACACGCGAAATTCCTTGTAATCTGTCAGCCATAGTAATAACAATAAACGGGACATGCGAAATTTCTTGTCCCCGGAAAGTTCTCGACATTGAACTACTTCTCAATTTCTCCAGCAACAGCAATTAATAAGGCCTGTACCTTAAATCTGCTCTTGAAGGTCTTCCTTGGGGTACCCCACCATAGCCCCACTGCAAAACAAACAGCCAATATGATGTAAATGCACCAATTACAAACGATTGATCGAAACTTGCCATGACACCACTCTATTATGTACAATTTGGTCCTATAATTCAAAATATTTAGCCATTTGTGTCCGTATCTGTATTCTATATTTTTCCAAAATCTCGTACTACGTATATGTACCCCATGTATCGATACTCGTGTGCAACCTAGATTCTATGGTCTAGAATCGACTTTGAAAAAGTAGATTCTATGTGTGTGGTGAATCAATAGTAAGATTGGTGTGGTTCTAATAAAGACTGCCATAATAATACAACAGTAACAATGAACAAACGAGACGTTAAAACGTGTCTGCTAAAATTATGAAACTAAACTTGCAGGCTAAGAACTTACATCATCGTAATCCATGCCACCATACATCCTACCGTAGCTACGCATATGACCGCCACCATAACCTCCATACGATGGTGGTGGTAGTGGTGGCTCTGGAGGATCCATCATGAAATTACCACTTGGTCCAGCAGGACCAGGACCAGGACCGCCTCCAGGTTCATCAAGTGGTGTGGCTGAATCAATAGCAACCTAAAAAGGAAATTACAGAAATATATATATATTATGTCCAAGGATATATAGCACAGACACAATAAGACTGTATATTAAGAAAGTTCGATATATAAAGGCATGTACAATTGCCGATACGAAATCAAACAATCATGGTGTATGGATATTGTGAACAAAAATCAGGAAGTTAAGCATTGCTCATTTTACAAAATAAAAGGCATTTTTTTTTTTCATAGTTTGGAATTGTAGCGATTTGTTCGAGGCCGTAATCAAAAGGGTAAATATTTGAAAGACACGGAGAATCGCCACTTCTAAATCATTATTGCCAACCTTCAATGCAAGTAAATCGTCAAAAAAAAAAAAAATTATAGACGCCCTTGCTCTGCAAATTGGCTTGCAAAGCACCTTTTGTCTAATAGATTGAAAGAAAGACACAAAAAGACTAAAAGATATTCGACATGAAAATAAGCTTCAAAGGCTCGGTAGAGATCGTCGAGTCAAGTATGAAGGCTAGTCACTAATATAGTAACCCACTACTAAAACAATGACAAAATAAAAGCGAAATGCAAACCAAAAAAAATATTTTGGAGTACGAACATTTCTAAAATATGTATACCCTATTTCTCCAACCATAACAATACGTAAACAAAACAAAAACAAAACAGAAAAATATCATGATACCTGTTGTCCACAAATTTCATGAGATCTACGTGACACACGATCTGCAACACCGTCTTCAACAAAGGTCACAAAACCAAACCCCCTGTGACCAGGTCTCTTAGGATCCTGAATCATAAAGAGTATCACTAAATAGTAAATACCAATTCACCATGTACAGAGGGATTGAACAACAAATTTCTCACCTTAGGAACATAAACATCCATAATATGGCCAAATCTACCAAAATATTGGCGAAGATCCTCAACGCTAGCCTCTTGCGGAAGCCTTCCAACAAAAATCTTCTTACCCATCCTTACTTGATGCCCCCCTACAGGCCCTATGAATAAGATCACCAAGTATTATGCACGCTTGAAAGTGTGAAAACTGTGGGGGATGATAAGACAAGAGTCGTTTTCTACTTACTTCCGTACATGGATGATCCTGGATGATCATACAATGTGGGTGCACCAACCTCTGCATATCTTGTTGCAGCACTCATATAAGCATTATATGCGCCATATCCTCCACCCTGAGGCATTCGACTACTTTGAGACGTTCGACTACCCTGAAGCAATCTGCTTGCAGGTTTAAAGTCCTCTTCCTGAGAGAGCAAGGCAAAAGCGAGGAATTCAGGAGGAAATACATACGTCAACAGAAAGGAAACCAAAAAAGTGATACAAAAATTTCTCCGAACACTTCAATCATCTGGAGCCGTTGATAACAGTTGCCCACATTGATCGGTGTAGGACTCATATATTAATAAATTGCTTCAGAATACCGAAGTCACTTTGGAGTACCAAAAATGGAGTGTAACGATCACTCTTTATAAGAAGAACCAAGCTTATTTTAGTTAAATGTCAAACGATTCTTACTTTTGGTGTTGCTCGGTCCACCACTACTGTAGACCCTCCTAGCGAATGAGTCTCAGACATGAGATCATCCACGGACTCTGCAAAAGAATGCCAAAACTTATTAGATTATAATAAATAAACTGTACTGTGTGCACCTAAGCTAATCAGAAATATGGGTGAGAAATGACAGCCTAGCAAGTAAGCTGATATTGATGAAGGGAATGACAGACTAGCAAGTAAGCTGATATTGATGAAGGGAATATTGCAAACTAGATTACTTATTAGTTTGACCTTTACATCAATACTAATTTAACAGTGTAATGTATCAAAGGGGTCCGTCTAATTCTCACCGGAAACCTAGTTATCAGGAAAAATTACTTCAAGCACGTGTTGGACATGGGACCAAAGAATGACAGCTGAGAATGGACCACATGAATTAAAGTCCTTAAAAGGTATAAAACACAACCCCTTATAAAAGTTTGTGCTTTTACAAGATTAGTCCTACAGATAAATATGATACAACACATTTTAAACTGACAAATTTCCATGACATTTGGGCCTTGTGTGTTAATACATGTGTAAACAATATTGTATTATTGTTTCCATAGAAGGGCTTAATGATCATAACTCACACAGTAGCAAAAATAAAAATGAAAGATAATAGAAGGGAAAAGGCAGGAACATATGTGAGTGGGTGGGTAGGTGTGTGTGAACTCGAAAGCTAGCTTACCAGCATTAGCAAAAGTAATAAACCCAATTCCACGGTGTGATTTGGTACTTGGATCCTTGACATTTGAAACAAATGCGTTAGTGCGATTTCAAATTTCTTAATATGATTGAATATCTAACAACAAAATCAGCTAAATAATTAACATGGGTCATATGAAATGATCCCCAAGTCTGCGAAAATGATGTACCCCCTAACCCCCATAACATCAAGCCTCCCACCCCACCCAACAAACAAAAGGCTGAAATAAAGGAGAGAAGAAGTCCGAACCTTTGGCTGATACAGATCAATTATTTCACCATATTTCTCAAAGTAACTGCAAAACAGAAAATTACCGCAGCATATTAGGTTTTTTAACATAGTCAATGATATTAAATGGTAGTATAAAGCTGAATGGAGAACATGTGATAAGCACATATAAGCAGTTACCCTCTAAATGCAGCTTCTGTCACAGAGGGTGGTATCCTGGCAACAAAGATCCTGGTCACTTTCTTTGATGGTGCCCTCATTTCCTCCTGCACAAGACATGAGGCTTTTTCTGAACAAGAATTCCTTTTCGATCCTTCAATTACATAACTCATAATATCTATCACTGAACACAACATTGTAGGTACTAGGCAGCAGCATTTTTTTAATATCATTAATGACAGGAAAAGACAACCTTAGGAGTGGCTATTTTTACTTCCAGCATTCTGCCACCTAATTTATGCTCGCTTGACAAGGCTGCCTGAATGCACACGATAAAAGATATTCTGGCATCAGAATAAGATCTCCACCACATTCAAGAAGCAAGAAAATTAAGGAGGAAAAAAATAGGCAGAATTACTACCTTAGCATCCTCAACTGCAGCAAATGTCACGTAACCAAATCCACGAGATTTTCCAGTGGAGCGTTCCTAATTATTGCATAAATAAGTTTACTTGATAAATATCTATGTTCCTTACAAAAATTTAAATTTTTGCATGACCACAACAGCATAGGGAACGAAACAATTATCATAACATGATATCCTCACTAGCAGTAATTTATTGGATGAAAATGAAGGCAAATATCTATAAAAATAAATCTAGATTCCAAAATAAAGTTCATACATTTCCTTATAGCTTAGCTTAGAGTGAGTCATCATTACCCTCAATATTCATGACCCAAAGGAACTTCTTACATGAATGCGGAAGGGACAAAGAATGATCTAGGACAAAAAATTAACGAAAAAAGTATAAAGTCTGAGAAGAGCACTAACCAATAGGACAAAAAATGACGTGAGAACAAAAAACACCATGAAAGGCATCATTGAAAAGTTGAGTTTTTTCATAGATGGCAGCTCGTCTGATGTTTTAAAAGCACTATTCCAAAATTTGAAAACAGCAAACAAATTTATATCCCCATGCCCGAAGTAAGTGCATAACACAGACATCAATTCATGATCTTTCAAATCAGATCCAACAAAATCATCACTTTCAAGTAACAATACGTCTTATTTCTTATATCTTCCATAAAAATCAAGCAATTAATAATAATATTATAAAGCAACAGAAATGACAGTTCGTAATCAAGGGAACATATGAACTTATAAAGCATGTATAGTGGAATGAGCAGCTGACCTTCATTACAATGCAGTCGTCCAGTTCCCCATACTTACTCATGTATTCTTTCAATGCTTCTGTATCCACTTCCCATGGAATTCCCAAGACCTAAAACCCAAAAAATTAATGAAAAATATAGAACCCATAAAAAGCATCCGAGGGAAACAGAAAAGCAGGATATTCTTGTCACTTACCACAAGCTTGCGTTCAGACATGATGAAGAGCGAGAAAAAAACCCAAAATTTGCAGCAGAGGAACAAACAAATCGCTCAAGACCCTCAAGAAAACGCTCGATTTTCCTTTAGCCCTCTCGGAATCTCTCTCTCCCTAGCAAATGCAAATCGCTCACACTCGCGCACGACTCTTGATCCTCCTCTTCCTGCACACAATAACACAGATACCTCTTTCTCACACACACAACACAAACATCGTCGCCAATACAACACCCAATTAAACTCGCCATTTTTTTTCTCGATTAAAACCTAGAACAAGGAGATTAGCACAAGATGAATTTTTGATTGCATATATAAATTTCGCCCTGACCTTCCGATTACCAAAAACCCTAGCACGCGCTCTCAGCTTTCCCGTTCGCTCGCGCTCTCTATCTCTCTCCGACACTGCTTCTAACCTCACGTTAACGTCGTATAACCTCTAGCCCTAAGATTTCCGGCACCTTATCACATTTATTTCACAATAAAATAGTCGCAAAAATATTTACTAAATTCGTGAATTATATACTCCTTACTTTCCTAATTATATGTCGTGTGACTCTTGTATGAGAAAAACACATAGATTAAGAAAATCAGCATTTCAAAAAAAAAAATCTTGAAAAGTGTAGTGGTATAATGAATATAAAAGGTCTTAAAAAGTTGAAAAGTAGTATTGAAAAGCGAAAAGAGTATTAAAATATGTATTGTAAATGTACCTACGACATATAAAAAGAAATTTTGATTTTGACAACTGCAACATATAATTAGGAACAGAGTATTTGATTAATGTTATAATCAATGATATACGTAATAGTTTGTTGCGTGACATGCCGTCCCATAAACCTAAACGAACATCTCATACGCGATCATTAAGTCATTTACTGAAATTGTCTTACCCTGCAGGTCTATGTGCAGTAGGTTTAGTTAGTTGGGGTGATTCTCCGCCACACGATGTAGTTGGTGCTTGTATTTTAGATGTTGCTTAATGAAAGTTGTTTCCTTTAAAAAAAATCATTTACTTAAAAATCACGTCAACCGTCGTACTATGAATATTGAAATAAATATGAAAAAAAAAAGGAGAAACAAACACGTAAGTAACAAAAAAAACTCGTAAAATGGTCCAGTGGATCATTGTTGCTAGGGATGTACAAATAAATTCGAAAACTGGACTAGCTGACTGGATTAAATCGAACTGAACCGAAAATCACAAATCGCAGTTTTCCAATTAGTTTTTTTATTGGATAAAAACCGAACTGGACAAACAGTCCAATTTTCGGTTTTGTAGGAAAAAACCAGATATACCCGATTCGAACCGAAATATAATATATAATTAAATATATGTATATTATATAAATATAATGTACCCTAACCCTAAACATGATAGAATAATAGAGAAACGATAATTGATTGTATTGATAATACTGAAAGACGATTACAATATTTATAGGACAATATACTTGGCCAACAAGTGAATAATAAAGACAGAATCAAATAATATCAAATGACAATCAATCATCATTATTAGCGGTATCCAAAGATATGGTAATCTTTGTCATTATCTCTAATACGCCCCCGCAATCCCATGGTAATGCAATGAACATGGAGATTGGCTCATAAGGAAAGCATGGAGGGATATAACCCGAAAGGAAAAACGATAGTTGGAGGGATGTACCCTAGCAAAATTAAAGGAGTGGAGGGATATACCCTAACAGAAAGAAAGGCTTGGAGGGTTGTACCCAAACATAAATAAATGAGTGGAGGGATATACCCTAACAAAAATAAAAAGGAACGGAGGGTCATGCCCTAACAAAAAATAAAAAGAAGCGCATGGTAGAAGGTGGAGAAAAGAAAAATAGAAAGGAGTTGAAGGTGGATACGGGTTTGTGGATAAGATAATGACAAGATTGATATTTATTAAAAATAAGAAAAATAATAAGAAGAAAAATATGAAAGACACAAGGAGGCTGCCGGAGGCTTTGGTGGGGCATGGAGATGAGCAGCGTTTGCGGAAGGGCCGTGCTAATATCGGCATTGCGGTGAGGCTGAGTGCTGCTATATATTGCGAAATCGCTGTGCAACAGGGGTTGAAAAGGCTTCAGCCATAGAATCCGGCGAGAAGCTTGAATGAACCTGGAGCGGCGATGAAGAAGGAGGATGCTTGGGAGCCTAATTCGGCTTTCAATTTTGACGCCACCGGAGCCTTTGAATCAGCCATGTTTATTTCGAAAGGAAAAAAAAATCAACGTGAAAATAAAAATAAAAAAAAATTGGGAGGGGTGAGGGTTTGATCATATTGATGTCACAAACCCCCACCCAAACATTCTTTTTCGTAAAGCTTGCTCAGGATCGAAAAGACGTTAGTCTAGAGCTCTGATACCATGATAACAATTGAGGAAAAGTAATTTCCGTTTTTTATGTTTAGCAATTACAATAGTAGTGCTTATAGTAGGAGTACAATGAGAATACAATAAATGCTGAGATTACAAAATCATTACAATAAATGCTGAGAATACAATTGATTACGAAGATATTTCTTGATCTTGTAAAATATTCTCCTGCAATCCCATGGAAATGGAATGAACATAAAAACTCACCGCCGCTCTTCACTCTTCATAATTCTGATTCTTCAATTCTTCATACCCGACCCTTGGCTTCTGCCGTGCGACGTTTCAATTTCTGCCGCTCTGGAAGGCGGATTCTCCGACCACCTTCAGTCCTATACTCTGAGTAAGTATCCGTCTCTTTTTTCGATCCTACCATTGTCATATATCTGAAAATTTTCTACTCCATTTTCGGTAACAATTCATTGTTTCCCTGTAACTTTTTTCAGAGTTGTATATATGCGGGGAGTGTTGTGTTCCCCGCTTCATTGTAGGGCTTTATATTGTGCTGGAAAAAATAAAAGTTGCGTTAAGAGCATCTTTTGTTTAATTTGTGCTGAAATATTTATTAAGGCGATTTTGTATTTATCGGTTGTCAAAGAAATGATTCTTACGTTTCTTTGTGCTTAGTATATTGGCCTATAGAGTTTCATCCGGATGTGTTATTGAAATGCACATTGATTGGGTACAGATTCAACTGGTGAGCTTTTAGGTTTTTATGGAAATTTAAAAACAGTTGAAAAACCGAACTGGACTGTATTGGTCCAGTTCAGATCAGATTATTGAGCAGTTCGAGCAGTTTGGTTCAGTTTAAAAAAAAAAATGAAAACCGTCGGTATAGTTCAATCCAAAAAATTATAAAAAAAACCGATCGGACTGTACTATATACACCCCTAATTATCGCACCACAACGGCGGTCTATGTTGCCGGGACGACAACGAGACTTAAACGGAATCTTATTACGCCGGATATATTTATATTTAGATAACTATTGATAGATATTGTGTTTGATTTAGTAGGGACAGTTTGGGTATTCTGTGTAAAATTATAAGCCCTGGAAGTGGCTATAAATATTGTAATGTGTGATTGATGATGGGGAAGAGGAAATACATTAACCGAAATTTGTCATGGTATCGGAGCCAGAGGTCAAAGGATCGAACCCTGGTTGGAACATTATTTTTTGGGACAGATTGCCCACACTTTTAATGTATAAGAAATAAAGTAGCGCCTTTACTGGCACCAATTGGTTTTAGTACAACGGTAAGCGCTTGATCCTAACATGGTATCAGAGACAGGTTGAGATCTATAACAGGAAAAAAAAAAATCAATCGCAGACGGATTTTTTTTTCGGCAGCAGCATGTATCATCAAATTGCTTGGTACTGTTGATGCCTTTGTTAGTATATATTCAATTGAAATTTGAATCTCACTTGTTGTCGTTGCTTTTGTTCTTTTCGAAAGAAACGAAAGAAAAATAAAAATAAAAATAGCAGAGCTCGTTCAACTTCAACAGGGCTGCAATGGCTATAGTGGGCGAGCAAGAGGGCCGTTTTTCGGCGTATCGACTCTCGTACGGGAAGCAAGGCTGCGGCTTGTTGATGAAAGCTTGCGCAATTAGATCATGACGCCAAGATGGCGTTTGAGGTGCAAAATGAAAGACGAACCCGAAAAAAACCGGCAAATTATTTGCTAATTTTTTTCATGGCGGCGGCGAGGGGGACAATGTGGACCCCGGATTTTACACCAAACGTTACTCCGAGCAAAGGGATGATTGTCACCGGGCTGACCATGGTGACGGCCCGAGCGGCTCGGGCGGTCCTCATATTGGTGCGGTGAGGGTGGAAGGCATTCCCGGCCAAATTTCTTCACAACCAAAGGTGAATCGGGCCGGTCCGTCCAAATCGGTTCGGCCCACTCGTGGTTCGATTCGCGGCTCAACTCGGACGAATCCGGACTCACGAACATATCATTGGCCCAATGGCAAGCAATTTTAGATATGATAAATAAACTAAACCACGAGATCGATTGAAAGGTAAGTACTCGTGGATTATTGATACCGGGGCCACTCATCACGTGACAGTGACCAAAATTTATTTGTTGATTTCCGACCGATAGAACATTGTTCGATTGGCTTGCCGGACGGGAGTTCGTCATTTGCAACTCATACGGGAACAGCTTATCTTGTCGTGAAATTTACGGCTTGTGAATGTTTTATATGTACCAAAATTAAATTGCAACTTGCTTTCGGCTTCTCAATTCTTGGATGATTATCGTTGTATTATGCATTACGGCTCGTTTGTGTATTATGCGGGACCGAGTGACGAGGACTCGATTGACCGGGTGAGCGTGTGGATGGACTTTTTCTCGTTCTTGGGAGTTCCGCAGAGGTTCGGGTTATGGCGCTTGATAGTGGACGATTGGAGATTTATGGCATCGGCGATTAGGACACCCATCGGAAAAGGTCCTTCGGCAGGTGCCTAATATTTCTATTCCCAAACCTTTAAATAAAGATGGTTGTGATATTTGCTTTCGGGCAAAGCAGCCCCGTGAACCTTTTCCCGTTAGTGAGAATAAAGCTAGTGGTATTTTTGAATTAATACATTGTGATTTGTGGGGCCCCTATAGTGTACCCTCGACGTGTGGCGCTTCGTATTTTTTGACTATTGTTGATGACTATTCCCGCTCCGTTTGGATTTACTTATTATTGAATAAAATGGAGGTGGAGACAGCTTTCTTGGATTTTGTTGCCTTAATTTCTCGTCAGTTTGAGGTTCAAATTAAACGGGTTCGTAGTGACAATGGAACAGAGTTTAGACCATTGCTTCCTTATTTTCGTAAAGAAGGTATCATATTTGAAACATCTTGTGTTAGTACACCTCAACAGAACGGGAGGGTAGAACGGAAACATCAACACATACTTAATGTTGCCCGTGCACTACGTTTTGACGGACATTTGCCACTTAAGTTATGGGGGGAGTGTGTGATGGCTGCTGCTCATATTATTAACCGGACACCGTCTAGTGTTTTGAATTATAAAACCCCTTATGAATCTCTTTTTGGTACAAAACCGGACCTCTCAATGCTTCGAATATTAGGATGTTTATGTTATGCGCATGATCATCGCCACACGAATAAGTTTGCTAGTCGGAGTCGTAAGTGTGTTTTCCTTGGTTACCCTTTCGCGAAGAAGGGGTGGACTTTGTACGACCTAGATACGGAGGAGATTTTTGTTTCTAGGGATGTTAAATTTTTCGAACATGTGTTCCCGTTTTCCCAACCGCTTAATAGGGATACCTCAGTAGTTCCATACCCTTTGATAGACGATGTTGGCATAGTGGATCAAGGGTTCGATCCTTCCCCTACCGGGGACTCACCAATGCAGTTCCTCCGGTTGAGGGAGGGACGCCGTGCCGAGTGAAACACGGGGTGAAACACATGATACCGTGGAAGATATAGTCCCTTCACCACAACCTCGACATCCAGGAGGCACCGAAGAATTAGGCGGGGGTAAGAGACATGAAGATTCCGAGTTCTCGCTTTCAAGATTATGTGACGCATACCTTAATTGATTAGAAAAGTCCACCAAGCTCTTCCGCTCCGTCGTTCCTCGGTACTCCGTATCCTCTTATGCATTATATTAATTATGATATGTTTTCCGATAAACATCGCAAGTACCTTGCGCTATTATCAGTGGGTAATCCTCCTAAATCATTTAAGGAGGCTATGAAACATGAGGGGTGGCGTAAGGCCATGTCGAAGAGATTCGGGCTCTCGAGGATCGTGGTACATGGGTGTTGGCACCACTTCCCCCGGGAAAAGGCGTTGGGGAGCAAGTGGGTTTATACCGAGAAATACGACGAAAATGGGGTACTACAACGATTGAAAGCTCGTTTAGTCGCGTTTGGGCACCATCAAGAAGAAGGGATAGACTACACCGAGACCTTTGCTCCCGTGGCCAAAATGGTCACCGTTCGGACTTTTCTTAGTGTTGCCGCCGTGAAGAAGTGGGACATTCATCGATGGATGTGCACAACGCGTTCTTACATGGGGATTTACGGGGAGGAGATCTACATGAAAATCCCTCCCGGGTTTGAGCGAACAAGTCGAATTTGGTTTGCAAGATGCGGAAGTCCCCGTATGGGTTGAAACAAGCACCGAGGTGTTGGTTTGAGAAGTCGGCTACGGCTTTACGTGAGTATGGTTTCCGGCGCCTTATTCGATTACTCGTTATTTAGTTTGCATCATGGCACTATACAAGCCTACATGTTCTCGTCTACGTTGATGATATGATCATCGCCGGAAACGATAAAGTGGCCCTGAGAATTTTTAAAGATTATTTGAGCAAATGCTTTAAGATGAAGGATCTTGGCGTTTTGAAATATTTTCTTGGCATCGAGGTGGCTCGGAACCAAGACGGCATTTTCTTGAATCAGAGGAAGTATGCGCTGGACATTATCCATGAATCCGGCTTACTTGGGAGTAGGCCCGCTGAGTTTCCGATCGAGCAGAATCACAAGTTGGCCCTTGCCACTGGCGACTTGTTGGATGATCCCGGCCCTTATAGGCGATTGATTGGCCGTCTTATTTATCTTGGGGTTACCAGACCTGATCTCGCATATTCTCTTCACGTGCTGTCCCAATTTATGCAGGCACCCCGGGTGGATCATTGGGAGGCAGCCTTGCGACTTGTCCGTTATTTGAAGAAACATCCCGGCCGGGGATTTTACTTCGGTCCGACGCTTCCTCTTATTCTCGAGGGTTGGTGCGACTCGATTGGGCGAGTTGCCCTCTGACGCGTCGTTCGTTGAGCGGTTGGTTTATCTTTCTTGGACTTTCCCCTGTCTCTTGGAAATCCAAGAAACAGACGACGGTTTCTCGATCTTCAGCTGAAGCAGAATATCGTTCTATGGCATCGGTGACATGTGAGTTGAAATGGTTGAAACAAGCACTTGGTGAGCTAGGGGTGAGTCACCCTCCCGGGATTCGTCTCTTTTGTGATAGCCAATCTGCGCGCTATATATCGCACATAATCCGGTTTTTCACGAACGCACGAAGCATATCGAGGCGGATTGTCACTTCGTGCGCGATGCCATCACGTATGGATTGATTAGTCCTTCGTATGTACCTACGAAATATCGCTTGGCGGATATTTTTACGAAGGCGCTTGGTCGGCGCAGCTTCGAGTTTTTACTGCGCAAGTTGGGCGTTCGAGACCTTCACGCTCCCACTTGAGGGGGGGGTATTACGCCGGATATATTTATATTTAGATAACTATTGATAGATATTGTGTTTGATTTAGTAGGGACATTTTGGGTCTTCTCTGTAAAATTATAAGCCCTGGAAGTGGCTATAAATATTGTAATGTGTGATTGATGATGGGGAAGAGGAAATACATTAACCGAAATTTGTCAAATCTTAAAACCAGAACCACAAATGCAAATCTATTTCATCAAAATAGGAAAGTGCTACATCTCAAAATGTATCAAGCGTACGAATTCCAAACAAACTAGATTAGAAGTCTATGTAATTAAAGCCACTTGTAAGTGCGAACGAAAATAAATCTAAAACTCATCAAAATGGATTACTACAAAAACTTAATTATTGTCGTCAGTATAATCCATATACTTAACCTTCTTACTGTCACCATACTTACACAATGAAACTAACGGTCCTACGCACGGCACGATGTTGCTCACTGAGAAAGCTTCATGATGCAACTCATATGACCGACGATAGGTAGCTAGGCATATAGTGCCGTTTTGGGCAATGGCGGATCCAGAAATTTTTTCAGTGCGGTCATCGGACCGTAAAACCATATTTTTTTATCCAAAATTTTGTTTCAGTGGGATAACGGGAGCTTAAAACTACATTTTTTATCAATAAAATGACACTTTTTAACAACAAAACTATATCATTTTAATACTAAAAAAAATTTCGGATCTGAGTGGGTCACGTGACCCCCCTGGGTACACACAGATCCGCCACTGGGTTCTGGGTGATGAGATGTGACACTGTACCTAACCAATGATTCACTTGACATAGACATACAATCAAGCACATGATACAAACATCACATAATTCAAGCTTCATCTTTCTAACAAGGCCTACATTCTTTCACATATAAAGTTTCGTATCGTCACATAATTCATGTTTTATCTTTCTACTCTCGAGTATGTTTCAAAGGAATTAAATAAAATAGAACGAAATCAAAACAAAGCAATCGAAAGGAAATGGAAGAACTCGTTCCATTAATGCGTTTGGACCGTGAAATAATGAAATTAAATGGATTTCTTAATACGTGACACTGACACACCGAGTGATATGGTAATAATAGGCAGAATGTATAATATGGTAGGACATAGTAGGAGGGTGGTGAAGTAAAGGTAGGTTGTGGTGGGGTGTGTCGCGCAAATGATGGTGAGGTAATGTTAAGGTACAATAGGTTATAGGGTAAAGATCAATCAGGTAGAGTGTGGTAGCAAGATAAGCTGTGTCAAATAGAGCTTGGTGGAATGAGTTTCGGTTAGCTCTACCCTACCACTCACCACATCCCACCATACCTCACATCACCCACCCTAACTTACCATGTCCCATCCTCACCCTATCATACCCCATCATACCATAACTCGTATGTTCTTACCTACCCCACAAATCTACCTTACCCCAATGTATTGAACCAACCATAACATACCCCACCACACATCTACGTTACCCTTCTATATCCTACCTCACCAAATCATACATTACCCGACCCTACCATACCACATCCATGTTACATCACCTCCCACTCTACCTTAATTACCCCACCATGTTTTCACCATCCACACTACCTACCACCCAGCATACCCTACCATATCTTACCTCACTCAACATGACCCTACTAACCTACCCTTCCTACTCTACCCATGTAATATCCCGAAATTTTGACTTCCTAATTAATTAGTAAAAGATCTAGTTATTTGGGAGATTATGGGGTTTATTAATTGTACGGAGAGATTTAGTAATAATTAAAAAGGAGTTTTAGTAAGGATTTTTAATCACTTAATAAAAAGGATTTTCACCCCTTTCCTCCCTTATTTTCCCCCAAAACAGAAATTTTCACCCAAAACCCCTTGCCGCCGACCCCTTGTAAGGAAGAAGGAGAGGAAAAAAAAAAAATCTCTCCTTGGTGTTTAGGAATTCGTCATCGGTGATCGCCGTTTTTTCTTTTTATAGATTCGGACTTCGTGGAGGAGCGATTTTAGCTCGATAGCGAGAGGGTTCTCAAGAAACGCAATTAACCGGTAAGAATATTTCTATGTTTTGTGCCCCGTTTGGATACTTGGCTTTGTTATGTATGGATAGTGGTGTGTTTTTGCGTTGGTTGAAACCTATAGTTGATATGATGCTTTTGTATGGAGTTTCGGGCTTAAAGTGTTGTTTTGCCGTCGTGTTGTGGAGAAACGGCTCAGAAATCGCGTAGAGAGCTGTTAGGGTTCTAGTCGAAACCCAGGTTGGACGAGCGTCTGATTCATGCGGACGGGCGTCTGCCCTGGGTACACTTCGGACGGGCGTCTGGATTAGCTGGACGGGCGTCTGGGGTGTTAAATTTGATTCAGGATGTAACAGTTCTTAGTGGACGGGCGTCTGGGTTACCTGGACGGGCGTCTGAGGGGTTGTTTTACATTCAGGATCTAACTCTGATGTGTTGGACGGGCGTCCGATGGTTTGGACGGGCGTCCAGTAGAGTCTTTGGACGGGCGTCCGGCCTTCCAAACGGGCGTCCGATCCCATATTGTTTCCTTCGTTGTGGGTTGTTGGCTAGTCTTACGAACATGTTCGTGGGTTGTGCTTTGGTGAGTTAAGAATTTTGGTGTCTTGGTGAGATTTGGATTTTGGCATCGAAGTTCGTAGACCCGTAGTGGTTGGGCGGATAGGGTAGCACCCGAAGCCGGGAACCCGGGAAGGTTTCCTTACGACTTCAGTGTCCTTATTGTACTTGGGGAGTTGCAGACAGTGGTGTGGTCGGGCCGGATAGGGTAGCACCCGAAGCCGGGAACCCGGGAAGGTTTCCTTGCACCCCAGTACGTGGTGGTCCATCCTAGTTATGGTACCATTGGGTGACCTCTAGGATCCTCCTCTCTAGGGCTTTACCCTTTTGAGGGATGTGCACATTCGGGGCCTTTAGGTGGTTAGTTGTGAAGTATGGTGTCCGTTATGGTTGGTCGTAACTTTTGTTGATTCGTTGGGTCCTGCATAAATTGGGGGTACCCTTCATGGGTTGGTTTTACCTTATGTACACTAGATTTATTCTTACTCAACCTTGTAGTTGACGGTTTGTACTCTCGTTTGACCCTGCTATGATCCATTTATGGGGAGCAGATTCTTAGCAGGTATTCCTATGGATGTTTGCTTGTTGCTGGGATGTCGCGGGGTTTGAGAGCCACGTAGTTGCAGTCACACGTCGTCTACATTATTTGAAATTTTCAATTTTAAAGATTTTGACGTTCCGCATAATTTCATTTACTTCAGGATATTTGTACTCACTTTAATCTTTCTCTCAAAATAAAGAATGGTGAATGTTTTTTTTTTCTGTTGTGGAATGTTGAATGTTACCGCCACGACTATGTGTCGTGATGAGTGGCACTACAGTGACCAATACCAGCGGCCGACTGGATTGGGAACCGGGGTGTTACAAAGTGGTATCAGAGACGTTCGACTCCAGGACCACCACCTAAAATGAACTTTAAGAATAAGTCCACTAAAATGAGCACAGTGAGGATGTGTGGGGTAGGTATTGAGTCCTAGGTAGGGAAGGTACGGTGAGTTCTGATGTATGTGGAAATGTGGCCGCATGTTACAATTAATTTTGGACAGTAAGTGTTAGTATATGTGAAATATTTTGTGGCATGATATAGGTGATAATTGAATATATGATTGTTTACTTTTGTAGTTTAGCTATGCCTCCTAGGAATGGAAATGAGAGGGACCAGCTGATTGATCAGTTGGTTAAGATGAATCAAGACCTGATTCAGGCGGTCAACAAGCTGACAGAGGATCGTTCTCAGGGGTCGACCACCGGCATGACTAGGGCCGTGAGTCAGCAGAGGCCTAGTCGGTACGATGGTAAGGGAGATCCTGGGGACTCGAGCGGTGAATTAGGGAGTTTGAGAAAATCTTCGCCACTCTAGGTCGTCCCGGAGGAACCGAAGGTCGACCAAGCCGCCTTCTACTTGGTTGACAGGGGCTGATTTGTGGTGGGGTGCTAACAAAGATCGGTTGGCTCGGACGTAAATGAGCAAGAGGAAACGGTATTGGTACCACCGAACGGACCGAGTTTAAGCGAGGAGCCGAGGCGTGAATTCTTTCCCGAATCTAAGAGGAAAGAGCCGCGGGTCGAGTTCGATAATCTCCGACGGGGGGATATGACTTGTTCAAGAATACTACGAGAAGTTTGTCGACTTGGCGCTTTATGCATCCGAGCCGGTGCCGACCGAAGAGGCCAAGATGGTGAAGTTTGAGCAACACTTAGATTTAGCGATCCGGGATCGTATGGGTGCAAGCGGGGGCTTCACGAGCTTAAAAGAGATGTGTGAAGTAGCATGCAACATTGAGAGGATTCGGAGAGAGGTTAAAGCGGCGTACGCTACTAACAAGAGGAAGAGTGTCTCGAGGACAATCGGGGGCGGCAAAAGCGGAGCAATTCCGGAAACCCACCGGTACGACCGTCCTTTTCGGAAAATTCCACCTTACCGGGGGCGGTGGTGGTCGGCCGGTGAGAGGTAACACCCGGGGTTTAGTCGGCCACGAAGTTATCATTGCAAGCGGTGCCGGAGAAATCATCCGGGTACCGATTGTTCGGTGCGCGAGTTCGGTGTCACAATTGTGGGAAGTTTGGACATAGACGGTATGAGTGCTTTACGGCTCCCACACCTCGCCGGGTCGGCATCGGTTACGGGAAGCAACATGGGTGGGACTCCGGGGAGCAACACGGGGAACATGGGTAGGGGTAACCGGCGAGCGAGTGGTACTCCCGCACGAGCCGACGGGGGGGTGCACCTACGGCCACCGGTGGAAACGAGAAACCGACCATCGGGGTCGGCTAGCACGATTCGGGGGGCCGAGAAAAATCGGACGGGAGATTATTCGCACCGGGGCGGAGAGGAGGCCGAGCGAGCAACCACGTAGTGACGGGTAATTTTCTCGGTTAACTCATTCTTATCCTATGTACTTTTTGATTCGGGTGCATCATGTTCCTTTGTAGCAAGTTCGCATGTTTTGAGGTTAGGTCTAGCTACATTTGAGGTAATTTACAGCAAATTTATGCAACCATCAGGAGAGTTAGTACCATGTTCAAAGTTGTATAGAGATGTACCATTAGTGATTTTGGGAGTCAACTTGTCGGTTGACTTGATCGAGTTCCCTCTCGAGAACTTCGACGTTATTTTGGGTATGGATTGGTTGAACCGGCATAAAGCCAAAATTGACTTGTGAGCGAAGAAGGTGACTTTGAGAGGTCCTAAAGGGGTGCGGGTATCTTACAAGGGATTTTTGGATAAACATAATGTGAAGATTATTCCGGTGATGACTTTGAGATCTCTCGTCGAGAAAGGGTACCCGTTGTTTATGTGTCACGTACATGATGTAAGCACGGGGGATCCTAAACTAGCGGACATTGATGTAGTCCGTGATTTCGGGGATGTATTCCCGATGAGATACCGTGCATGCCACCCCGCAGGGGAGGTAGAGTTTGCGGTGGAGCCGGTGCCCGGGACCGGACCGATATCGAAAGCACCCTATCGTATGGCACCTAAAGAATTAGCAGAACTAAAGGTACAATTGGAGGAACTGCTCGATAAGGGGTACATCCGACCGAGTGTGTCACCGTGGGGAGCACCGGTGTTGTTTGTGAATAAGAAGGATGGTAGTATGCGGCTGTGTATTGATTACCGGGAGCTGAACAACGTCACAGTGAAGAACAAGTATTCGTTAACAAGGATCGATGACTTGTTCGATCAACTACGGGGGCCAGGTATTTTCTCGAAGATTGATTTGCGATCAGGGTATCACCAGCTCAGGGTAGCAAATGCGGATATCCCAAAGACCGCATTTCGTACCAGGTACGGACATTATGAGTTCACGGTCATGCCTTTCGGATTGACCAACGCACCAGCAGTTTTCATGGATCTGATGAACCGTGTATTCAGACCCTACTTAGACAAGTTTGTAGTAGTTTTCATTGATGACATCTTAGTCTACTCTAAGACTAAGGAAGAACATGCCGAACACCTGAGGCTCGTACTGCAGGTTTTACGGGAAAAACAACTGTATGCGAAACTGTCTAAATGTGAATTCTGGTTGGAACGAGTGGCATTCTTGGGGCATGTTGTCTCGAAAGACGGTGTATCCGTTGACCCGGGCAAGATAGAGGCAGTGGCGAGATGGCCAACACCTAAGAATGTTGCAGAAATTCGAAACTTCTTGGGTTTGGCTGGATATTACCGAAGATTTGTAAAAGACTTTTCCAAGATTGCGAGACCGATGACTGCATTGATGCAGAAAGAGAACCGGTTTAAGTGGGATGACAATTGTGTGAGGGCGTTCCAACTACTCAAAGAACGGTTGACTATAGCTCCGGTGTTAGCGTTGCCGGATGGGAATGAGGGCATCGAGGTTTATACCGATGCATCGAAGAATGGCCTGGGTTGTGTGCTGATGCAACGGAGGCGAGTGATCGCGTATGCATCAAGGCAGCTTAAGCCGTATGAGAGTAACTACCCAACCCACGACTTAGAGTTGGCACCGTGGTCTTCGCATTGAAGATATGGCGACACTACTTGTATGGAATAACTTTCAAGGTGTTTTCAGATCATAAGAGCCTGAAGTACATATTCACACAGAAGGAGCTCAATATGCGTCAGAGGCGTTGGTTGGAGTTAATTAAAGATTATGACATGGAAATTCAATACCACGAAGGGAAGGCCAATGTAGTGGCGGACGCTTTGAGTCGGAAGTCGATTCATTCCTTGTGCGAGGAAGTAGCACGGATCAGATTGCGAGAAGAGTTGGACCGTATGGATATTTGTGTCATCCAGAAAGGCGGAGATAAAAGCGACTTCGTCTTGCAACCCGAGTTGTATGCTGAAATCCGGGTGAGACAAGTGGGCGACAAAGTAATTGAGGCAAAGAAGGCCAAGATTGGTACAAATGGAGCGGCTGATTTTACGTTACACGAGGATGGTAGTATCCGGTTTAAGGGTCGGTGGTGTGTACCAGCCGACGAAGAACTTAAGAGGCGGATCTTGAGTGAAGCTCATAGTACGCCTTATTCGGTTCACCCGGGAGGAGACAAACTGTATAAAGATCTCAGGAAAACCTTTTGGTGGCCCAATATGAAACGCGAAGTAGCAGAATTTGTGTCAAAGTGCTTGACTTGTCCGAAGATCAAGATTGAACATCGGCGGCCACGGGGTATGCTTTGCGGCCGTTGGATGTGCCGGTTTGGAAGTGGGACTCCATCTCCATGGATTTCGTATGCGGATTACCGAGGAGCCCTAAAGGGAATAATATGATTTGGGTCGTTGTGGATAGGCGACTAAAGCGGCGCATTTCATTCCGATGAAAGACACTTGGAGTAAGACGGAGTTGGCTATGGCATATCGGAGGAGTATTGTGAGACTACATGGTATACCCGGCGGCATTGTGTCGGATAGAGATGCGAGATTCATATCTCGGTTTTGGCGGAGCTACGGACGGCCTTGGGGACGGAGCTACGAATGAGTACGACTTT
Source organism: Gentiana straminea (assembly GCA_036785695.1). Classification (NCBI taxonomy): domain Eukaryota; kingdom Viridiplantae; phylum Streptophyta; class Magnoliopsida; order Gentianales; family Gentianaceae; genus Gentiana; species Gentiana straminea. The sequence goes on along the minus strand of JAVUPR010000413.1, from coordinate 659,669 downwards.
TCACCCCGCTACCGATGGTCGACGGAGAGGACCATACAAACCTTGGAAGACATGCGAGGGCATCCGTGTTTAGAATTCAAAGGCTCTTGGGAGGAAAAGCTCGATCTTATCGAATTTTCATACAACAACGACTACCATGCCGGTATTAAGATGGCACATTTTGAGGCACTCTATGAGGAAGTGCAAGAGCCCGATTTGTTGGGACGATTCGTCCGAGGCGGTGGTTTTGGGACCGCGGATGATCGAAGATACGGTCAAGCGAGTGCGGACAATCCGAGAAAAGATGAGGGCGCCCGGGATAGGCGAGAAGAGTTATGCGGACTTACACCGACGGGATATTGAGTTCGCCGTGGGCGATAAAGTATTGCTACGAGTATCACCAACCGAGAGGAGTAATGCGTTTTGGCAAAAAGGGGAAGTTGAGTCCTAATTATGTAGGGCCATATGAGGTCTTGGACCGCATAGGTGAAGTGGCATATCGACTAGCTTTGCCACCGGCGTTGGATAAAGTGCATAACGTGTTTCATGTATCTCAATTGCGCAAGTACGTGAGTGATCCTTCTCACGTGATCGAACCGGAGGTGGTTGAGTTAGATCGATCCTTGACTTACGAGGATGTACCGGTGCAGATATTGGATACCAAGGTACGGAAAACAAGAGGACGTGAAGTTAGCATCGTCAAGGTCTTATGGTCTAACCACGCCACCGAGGAGGCGACATGGGAAGCTGAGGATGCTATGCGACAAAAGTACCCACATTTGTTCTCTTAAGGTATGCAATTCTCAAGTCTTGTACGTTTAATACTTTCGCTTATCTTCGGGGACGAAGGGTGTCTTAAGGGGGGGGGGGGGTGGATCAACGCCCGGTACGAACCTGAACTTCGAGGACGAAGTTTTGTCTTAAGGGGGGAAGGATGTAATATCCCGAAATTTTGACTTCATAATTAATTAGTAAAAGATCTAGTTATTTGGGAAATTATGGGGTTTATTAATTGTACGGAGAGATTTAGTAATAATTAAAAAGGAGTTTTAGTAAGGAGTTTTAATCACTTAATAAAAGGATTTTCACCCCTTTCCTCCCTTATTTTCCCCCAAAACGAAATTTTCGAAAAAACCCCCTTGCCGCCGACCCCCTTGTAAGGAAGAAGGAGAGGGAAAAAAAAATCTCTCCTTGGTGTTTAGGAATTCGTCATCGGTGATCGCTGTTTTCTTTTTATAGATTCGGACTTCGTGGAGGAGCGAATTTAGCTCGATAGCAGAGGGTTCTCAAGAAACGCAGCTTAACCGGTAAGAATATTTCTATGTTTTGTGCCCCGTTTGGATACTTGGCTTTGTTGTGTATGGATAGTGGTGTGTTTTTGCGTTGGTTGAAACCTATAGTTGATTTGATGCTTTTGTATAGAGTTTCTGGGCTTAAAGTGTTGTTTTGCTTCTGTGTTGTGGAGAAACGGCTCAGAAATCGCGTAAAGAGCTGTTAGGATTCTAGTCGGAACCCAGGTTGACGAGCGTCTGATTCATGCGGCGGGCGTCTGCCCTGGGTACACTTCGGACGGGCGTCTGGATTAGCTGGACGGGCGTCTGGGGTGTTAAATTTGATTCAGGATGTAACAGTTCTTAGTGGACGGGCGTCTGGGTTACCCGGACGGGCGTCGAGGGGTTGTTTTACATTCGGGATCTAACTCTGATGTGTTGGACGGGCGTCCAGTAGAGTCTTTGGACGGGCGTCCGGCCTTCCAAACGGGCGTCCAGTCTATATTGTTTCCTTCGTTGTGGGTTGTTGGCTAGTCTTACGAACATGTTCTGTGGGTTGTGCTTTGGTGAGTTAAGAATTTTGGTGTCTTGGTGAGATTCGGATTTTGGGCATCGAAGTTCGTAGACCCGTAGTGGTTGGGCCGGATAGGGTAGCACCCGAAGCCGGGAACCCGGGAAGGTTTCCTTACGACTTCAGTGTCCTTATTGTACTTGGGGAGTTGCAGACAGTGGTGTGGTCGGGCCGGATAGGGTAGCACCCGAAGCCGGGAACCCGGGAAGGTTTCCTTGCACCCCAGTACGTGGTGGTCCATCCTAGTTATGGTACCATTGGGTGACCTCAGGATCCTCCTCTCTGTGGGCTTTACCCTTTTGAGGGATGTGCACATTCGGGGCCTTTAGGTGGTTAGTTGTGAAGTATGGTGTCCGTTATGGTTGGTCGTAACTTTTGTTGATTCGTTGGGTCCTCGCATAAATGGGGGTACCCTTCATGGGTTGGTTTTACCTTATGTACACTAGATTTATTCTTACTCAACCTTGTAGTTGACGGTTTGTACTCTCGTTTGACCCTGCTATGATCCATTTATGGGGAGCAGATTCTTAGCAGGTATTCCTATGGATGTTTGCTTGTTGCTGGGATGTCGCGGGGTTTGAGAGCCACGTAGTCGCAGTCACACGTCGTCTACATTATTTGAAATTTTCAATTTTAAAGATTTTGACGTTCCGCATAATTTCATTTACTTCAGGATATTTGTACTCACTTTAATATTTTCTCTCAAAATAAAGAATGGTGAATGTTTATTTTTCTTTCTGTTGTGGAATGTTGAATGTTACCGCCACGACTGTGTGTCGTGATGAGTGGCACTACAGTGACCAATACCGACGGCCGACGGGATTGGGAACCGGGGTGTTACAACCCAACCCTAGAACCTACCCTACTATGCCAACCTTACCTTATCCTACTTACCCATAGTGCGTAAACGAGCCGAGCCGAGCCGAGTACACGATGTTCAAGCTCGAGCTCGTTTATACTCGAGCATGCTCGGCTCGGCTCGTTAAGACAAACGAGCCTAAAAGCCCGTTCGAGCTCGGCTCGATAAGAAAGGAAAATGTTCGAGCTCGAGCTCGAGCTCGAGATCAAGCTCGCGAACAGGCTCGAACTCGAGCTCGGCTCGTTCAATAGCAAATTTTTTTAGGGGCTCGTTTAATAGCTCGGCTCGTTCAATAGCTCGTTCAATAGATATTTGATATTTGTTTTATATATTTATATATTTATTATTTATATTATATATAATATATGTTCACGAACACTAACGAGCTTTCACGAACAGGCTCGTGTTCGTTCGTTTACTAAACGAGCAGGAGAACCTGTTCGAGCTCGGCTCGATAACATAAATGAACGAGCTCGAACGAGCTTAAACGAGCCGAGTTCGAGCCTTGTTCGCGAACGTTCGGTTCGTTTAACACCTCTACTTACCCATCCATCCTATTATATCCTATCCAACCATGCCTCACCACCCACATCCTACCCACCCTTTACCTACCGTCTATGTATTTTATCGATTTCCATTTTGTTTCATTCATTTTTCGACCGTAATAAAAATAGTATTTTTTTTTTCAATTTATTAATTTATCTTATATAATCATATACTACAACATTAATAGCCAATTTGTCATTATTTATTTTCTAAAACAAATAAATTTTGCACCACTTGTTTAGTGAACGAGGTGAAACCCACCTTCACTTGAATCTTCGTGTCCCTACCGCCGCCATTTTGCTACATTTTGGGTAACCTTAATTGACTGTGTTTACTCTCCACTAATACATCACTAATGACAATTTATTATTATTATTATTATCATCATAAATGACAATTAAAGACCTGATTAATGACGTCATTGACTTATTCCTAATGCGTCATGACGCCCGTCATCTTACGCAAAACTCATCTCAAGTCTGCTCGTCTTTTTTTTTTTTTCAGCATTACTGCTTGGTAGCTAAAATTAGATTAGTCAACGCATGTTGACCAACTAATAGTCAATGACCTTTGCCGAACCTTTTTTTTTTAATTTTTTCCTGCCTGCTGTCCAATTGGTGAAAAACATTTTTAAAACAACGTTTATTTGTTTAAAAAAAAACAACGTTTATTGTTTATTTTTTATTTAAGTTTTGTTTAATATTACTTGGGAAGTTAAAAACCAGGCCGTGCATTCTTAAAGTCAGAATAGTAAATCACTTTCTTAATAAACGTTTTTCGACAAGTGCCTTATATATATATATATATATATTTAGAAACAAAGCAAGGAAAATCATAATCGAGACGCGTATTGCTTTGCTTTTCAATTTTGAATAATTTTCACACCTTTATTTTTGTCAAAAATTCATTTTGTGGGCATTGATTGAGTTAATATCGTTACCAGGAAGGTCTGAGAGAATTTCAAGGTATTTTTAGGTATTCGTATTGCCGCAGGAACGGCAGTACCGGTGACCGCCGCAGCAATGACTCTGATCCTCATGTTGTTCCCCTAACTTCTGTCAGTAATTAGTAGCATATTCCACGTCATTTCATAGTGCATTATTTTCAGTATTAATTAACTTACTAATTTATTTTATTGCCATGTAGGATCTTGTATGTGTTTGTGCATTCAATTTGGTTCTTGGTCAGATACCAACAATAAATTAAAATGCAATGAGTTCTCGAAAATTCACAACACCCGTTAACTGCATCCCAGCCTGTGGGGCATTTCATTTATAGCAGGCAGGTGGGGTTGGGCGAGTAATGACTTGTGAGCCACGGTAAACATTCATTTCATTATTTTTCATTGTTTTGCTCTCCGGGGCTTAATTGATAAATTCAGATCACTTGCTGTGTGTGTGCAAAAAGTCTGTTTCGGGTTTTTTTTAACATCAGATGTGATTTTACCTTTTTACCCCCTCCCCCCTAACTTCCTATATGCCTTTTTTTACAAGTTGTTACCTCAATATTCAGCATTTTTATTTCTAGTTGCAAAGGTTGCATCCCCATGTTTAGACTATTTCTTGTTCATTACTTTGAGTAGTTGAGAAGGAATCGTGATGGAGCTGATTTGTTGAGTCCTTCATTCAGTGAATATTATGTTGTGAGTAGTTTTCTATGATATTTACTTTTCTGTCTAGTTGAATATTTTCCGGGGGCAATAGTGTAAATAGGTACCATGGAATATTGTTTCTGAATGTAGGGACAACCGTCGCAACGGAGACCTATATCTCGTTGAGATCATTAACTGTTCATATTCTTGATTAGGGTTGTTTCGGTTTCAGTTTCAGTATTTCTTAAGCAATTAATGCATTTTTCGTGTCTTTCGTTTTTTTGCTTCTTGTTTATCCTTGTATAATGTTACTGGTGTGTATTGTTATCATGAATTAAATGCATAACAAGCGTTGACGCGTATAATAACGAAGGATGTGAAAAGAAGAGTATGATCTATGTAGCACATATACCAAGGGCGGACCTACCTTTACCAAAGGGCCACGTGACCCCACTAAGCTCATAGATTTTTTTTAATATTAAAATGAATTAGTTTATTGTTAAAAGATGTGTTGTTGAAAAAATGAACTTTTAGGTTCCGTTGATTCCACTGTAATAAATTTATGGATGAAAATATAATTTTATACTCTAGACTCCGATGACCTCACTTGAACAAATTTCCTTACATCCTTCCCTGGCAGATACAGACACGGACAAGTCGCATGGCATGACACGGACACGAGGACATGACCGATTTCAAATTTTAACCAACGATACATGTCACAGGCATGTAGGTCGCGTTTCATATCGGAAAAAGTGTACAACACTACAGCACGACATCTAGATTGAAGTGTCGGTGTCTTTTAGAGTCCGTAACTTGTCTATACTTGTGGTTTACTATGACTATTTGTGTAACCACCGGTAGCGGATTCACATGTTCATATATGGTTCACAAACCTCGCTAAAAATAGAAAAAGTCAATATTTTATCCCGTTTGATAAATTTTTTGGATCCTCTGGGGATAACGATCGTACCAATAGAATTCGAAGCGAAGAAACAAGACTTTCGTGGCTTTCTTATGTACACACACATTCAAACTGCAGTCCGCCGTCCATGTTTATGATCTTACTAATACTTCAACTATAAAGGAAGCCACTGATGATTTTCCTAGCCCTTAAATCAACCACGTTTTTCAACCCTTCTTGTGCACGTGAATTCTTATTATGTTTCATAGTATATCCTTGAGTATCTCGTGCAAACTTTTCATATTATATATATATATATATATATATATATATATATATATATATATATAGCTTTCTTCACAACTACAAAACCATAGTCAACTAAAACAACAAACACCTCTGGTTCTGATTCCATAGTCTTTCTCCAAAAAGAAAAACAGTACACACACAAAAAAGCAAAGTTTAAGAAGAGCCATTGATCTTCAAATGGAGTGGGTTCGAGGTGCAAAGATTGGTGAAGGAAGCTTTGGAACAGTGAATTTAGCAAAGCCCAGAAGTTATACAAATTCGGACACTTGTCGATTATGGGCTGTCAAATCTTGTTCTGCTTCAAGCTCTGCTTCGTTATCAAATGAAAAGAGAATTTTGGATGAATTAAAGGATTGCCCACAGATAATTCAGTGTTATGGCGATTGTTACACCTATGAAGACAACGAGAAATTGTATAATGTGTTCTTGGAGTATGCTTCTGAAGGCTCTTTGTATCGGAAAATCAAGAATTCCGATTGTGTTAGGTTGCCGGAGAATGATGTTCGGCGATACACAAAGGGAATTGTGCGTGGATTGAATTATATTCATAAAAATGGGTTTGTTCATTGCGATATTAAGCTTCAGAATATCCTTTTAAACCAAGATGGGGAAATTAAAATTGCTGATTTCGGATTAGCAAAGAGGATCGGAGGGAAATCGGGGTGTGAAATAAGGGGTACACCGATGTATATGTCGCCGGAGATGGTTACCGGAGGTGATCAGGGAACTGCTTCCGACATCTGGGCACTTGGATGTTTGGTTGCTGAGATGTTCACCGGAGCACCTGTTTGGAAATGCTCTGAATTGCCGGAGTTGCTATTTAGAATAGGTGGCAGTGGTGCAGAAGTGCCGGAGATACCGGAAAATTTGTCGGAAGAAGGAAAAGATTTTTTGAGCAAGTGTTTTATTAAAGACCCCGAAATGAGATGGACGGCCGAGATGCTTTTGAGTCATCCATTCTTAGCTGATGATGATGATGATCATAATAGTGGTTGTGATGTGCTATTATCAACTTCTCCTAGAAGCGCATTTGATTTTCCAGAGTGGGTCCCACAAGAATCCACGTCATCATCACCGGAGCAGTTAGAAAATTCGGTTCTTGGTTTTCCGGTGACTTGAATTCGTGTTACGGGCCACGGTCGGACTCGCCCGTAGATAGGTTACAAAGACTAGCAAGCCACCATAAACAATGTCATCGGTTGGTGTATGATGATTGGGTCACCGTAAGGTGACGTGTTAGGTCTAGCGTTCATGAAGATATTAGTTGCATATAAAGATAACTGTAAATATTTTTATCCAATTGAGATTTCTTTTATATGTACATATAAAATGGAGAGAATTTATCATCATACAAAATGCAAGTTTTGTCTGGGTTTTTGGTTTCTATTTTTTTTCTTGTGCTAATCATGATATACTCTCTCCGTTTCGAATTATTTGAGGCAGTTGTCAAAATCACACATATTAAGAATGTGGAGTTAATACATTGACTTTAAAATGAAATGACCAAAAAGTCTTTGGATATAATTAATGTGATATTGTTTTTTATCTATCCTGTTACAATAAATAAGGGTAAAACAATGAAAAGTATCATTAATGTTGCATTGGAAATGTAACTGCCAAATATAATATGGAACAAATTATTTTGAAAACTGTCTCAGATATATTGGAACGGAGAGAGTATAATCTAAATACTGACGATAGTTGTCCTTTCGAGGACATCCGATAAAATTGAAATGATAAAAAAAGATATTTATTGAAAAGAGTTTAGAATGATTAATCAGGTAAAAACCTATTTCGATTGTTTAGTATGATAATTTTATTGTGAAATTTGCAATTTTTTTGATTGATTTGCAGGACCAATTGATGGGTAGTTGTTGAGGGATGTGTATACAGTTTACTTACATGCTCTACAATGGTAATATGTACAATTAAAAATGAAATTTATGTAATATTCCGATTTTCGAGAAAGAGTAGACGTCTTTATTTTACGAAAACAAAAAATTATATTATTTACTTCTTTCGTGGATTTACGTATTTTGTATTTATATATATATATATATATATATATATATATATATATATATATATATATATAAATATATATATATTTTGGAAGAGAAAATTTGATTTTTAATTATTAAGGAATAATTAAGGAAAAAGAAATAATAGGTTATTATTTTGAGAATGATTATTTAAGAAAAATAATCACCTCATTAGTCACATAACCTATCAGCCGAAAATCAGACTTAAACGAACTTTGAGAAACGCTTTAGAGCAACATAGAAAGGGCTAGGAGATTTCTTCCAATTTCTAAGCCGTTTCTCAACCGTTTTCAGATCCGAGTAGAGCGTTGGAATCGTCGTGAAGATGGCGTCGTTTCAGTACTAAGAGTTTGGAGCTTTGTCAAGGTATGTAAATTTGACCTAGATGTGTTCTTAGACGAGTTTTAGAGATTAAACTTATAGCTTTCGTAGTTTTGTTATAATCGAAACGTGTAATCGAATCTAACCTATTTTGGAATTGATCACATAGGGTTTCTGTGAGAAAAAGGGTCGTTTTGCTGCTGTTTCTGGGAGTTTGGAGATTGGATTGTTTGCTATTAAGTAAGAGGGTCTTCCTACGAATTAATTACGGATTATTAGGTTTTGTGTTATGGTTTGATGTGTTTTTATGCTGGAAATCATACCTTCATGTTGCTTCAGGATCAAGAGCTATTATGGTTTATAAAAGTGATGTTTTTATGCTATTTTTTGAGTTTTATGATATTGAACATGTTTGGGAACAATTAGGGATCATTTAATGGTAGAAAAACTGAGTTTTGGGTGTTACAACGCTTAGTGCGGACGCAATGAAGCCAATGCGGGCACACTGAGTAGACAGAAAGTCTGTTTTTACATTCAGAGGCTTGGAGCAGAGAGTTCCGATAAGCTTCAGGTCGCTCAGTGCGAGTGCATTGAATCCCAGTGCGAGCGCACTGAATCCCAGTGCGGGCGCACTGGCCCTGTTTTTGATGATTAACTTGTTTTAAGACACGAATCTAGTCTTGGATGTTGTTCTTTGATCTTATAACATTAATTAAACATAAACAAGCCTTGATTGAGTTTCTAATACGTTTAGTTCCGCACCGAATGTACTCTTCAAGGGAGTTGAAGTTCGGGACCGTCGGAAGGGGATGATAGGCCTGTGCTTTGGTGAACTAGAGTTCATCAATGTCTGTGTATTTGGTAGGATATGGTGCTAGCTGTCTAAGTGAGGGAGTAGAGTTGATAAGGTGAGCCTTGCTTTGAAAACACTTAGGTGGCTAGTTAACAATAAATAATAAGTACATACTTGCATAGTAAAAAAATTAAATGTCATGTCACTTTTGGATAGGCACATATGAACATCGGCTATGTGACTCGTTCGGTCATGTGGATGACTCTATGACCTACTAGCGGCCAAAAGACAGGGGAACTTCACCGGACGTGTATGCATACCGGGGAACCCCGGGACCAATAGTGCATAATATTGTTGGTTGGCAACATCTCGTGGTGCACACACCTCGCGTAGTGCCTTTGAGTGCTGACGTAACAAAGATAAGTTAAGCTAGAAACGTATAGTAATGACATATTGATGGACATGGAGTGAACCCTAGATTGAGTCGGTCTTATAAAGACAACCTTATAATTATAAATCATATTTAATTTGTAGCTTCAACCTCATATTGAGTACTTTATACTTACCTCAAATGCATTGTTTTTCTATATGTTTGGGGGAGAGAAGATGAACAGGTAGATCCGGAGTTTGAGGAAGACTTTGATGACGACGTTTGAGAACGCCGACGTTGAAGCTTTTATTTTACTTTTGTTTTGATGATACATTAGATCTTGTGCTCTTTTTAGTACTTTCGTTTGGAGGATTTTCGTACGTTGTTACTTTTCGTTTGGTTTTCTTCCGACGTAATAAAGTTACATTTCCTATCTTTAAAATCTTGAGTTTATATTCTTGTTTGATGTAAAAAAATATACCCGAGTCTTTTGCTTCCGTTTTGCTTTAACTCGATCCGACGTAGTATAGAGTTACGTATAATATAGAATTTATTTTATATTATACGTGTCGAACGTTTTTTTTTTCCGGATAAGCACTCGGTGTTCATGAACGAGGCGTTACAATTTATTTCTTAAATTTGTGGAATGGTTATGTATGAATACAATTAAATCAAGTGAGAGATGGAATGGAAAGTTAAATAAGAAGATGATAGAGGCATGGCAATGGTGCACAACAACATTATTAAAAAAAACAACAGATTTGTGGCTGAAAATGTGTGGAGATTTTTTATTTGCTAAGATTATAGGGTGGAAGGTATTTTGCATTGATTTTAGTAACGGGACAACCCCATATTTTTTTTATTAGAAAAAGGACAACTCCCATCATTTTTACCGTCTGAAGGACAGAACAAAGAAAAAAAGAAAAAAAAGTAAAAATATAAAAAAATCCGACACAGAACTGCTCCAGTTTTTTATTTTATTATATTTTACTTTATTTTTTTCCCCCTATTTTTAAACACTCATATCTTTTGATCTAGATCTCCAAACACGATGAAAATTTCATTGAATTTTTTAATATTTTTTTATGCCTCTTTCATTTTGAGACTTAGTACAATATAATTACATCTTTTTTTGTGTGATTCACTGTCAAAATTCACCCAGTGAATCTCCCCAGTGAATCCCGGAAATCAACGAATATCGGTAGTGAATTTCGAATAATAGTGAATTTTCGACAGCGGATTTTCTGAAATCACGTCGGAATATGTTGAATGTGGTCTCAAAATAAAGAATGAAAAAATAAAAAATTTGGTGAAAGAATTTTCAATTTGGAGTTCTATATTGGAGATATGAGCGTTTGAAAAATACGGATGAGATAGATTGTGTGTTTTTTTTTTTAAAAAAAAAATTTGGCGCCTAAATAAATAAAAAAAATAGTTTTGTCCTTTATGCAAAAGTTTTAAAAGACTGACATTCTCCCTAAATGATGAAATATTGGTGTCATTCTCCCTCATTCCCCCTAATAATAATAATCTCTTACTACGTTCCCTCAAGTGGGACTACAGCCGGAAGGAGTCTCAACTTGGTCCGGAAATGAATGAAAGGAAGCCGAGATAGAAGCTGTTAGATGTAATATCGTCGGATGGATCAAAATTCCATCCGATTACGCAGCGGAACAGTATAGATCTAGATTTAGTAAACCAAAATACATAAAATAAATAGATCTAAACCTATAAGGGGGTTTAGATTGCTTACCGGTTTATGGTGTATAAACGCCAAGAACAATCTTCAATCCAAGCTACTCGATCCAATGAGATGCCACCGTCTTCCGACGTGTATCTCCAAGCAAACACCAAGTGGATGGTGTTTCAAGCCACCGGACATCTTTGATATGCTACCGGAATAATCCCGAGGATTATTCCAACTCGAAACCCTCGAGCAAGATAGCCAAAAATTCTAAGCTATTTTGCTCCCAATATACGTGTGATATTATTATGTCAAAAGGTTTGGGAGAACTCTCTTTATATAAGAGAGTAATCCTTGTCCTCCAAGGATTTAATAATTAAGAGATAATTATTTGATTAATCCTTATTTCAAATAAAAGATAAATAAAATAATTATCCCAAACTAATTAGGATAATCATATTATTATCTATGTCTATTAAATTATATGATAATTAACCACCATATATTGGCTTTCTCTCTCTTCTTTCTACCCCTCTTCAAACAGAAAACTCAGCGCCTTGCTCTTAGCCTCCGGCGCCGGCGGCGTTCCGCTGCCGGCGTCAATTCTTGTAAATATTTGTTTTATTTCATCCTTTGTTCTTAGCTTTCATCCATGGAGCTTTGAATCGCGACTATCTCCTCCTCGTCTTCACCTGATCTGATTCTCCCTCGCCTGATGGTGGTGATGGTCGTTTTTTTTGCTTTTGCGATGCGGTTTCGGGTCCCTATGGTGCTTTTCTTCCGGTTGTCCATGGTGGATGATTTCCACTGATGCGTCCTCTTCTGGACTTCGTGTCCTGTCTTGACGCTTTTCTGGCTTGTGAATCGTCGGGAGGTGCTGCGGCGGCTTGAGGCGGCATCGGAGCTCCAGTTGCGAGGGTCGTGTTGTTGAGGTCTAGTGGTGGCTTGCAGCGTGTGGATCTGCCTCCACTTGCTTTTTCCGCCTCTCTTTTCCCATTTTGGAGGCTGGCCGGATCTGCGGTCGGTGTTAGCCATGGCGGAGAAGGAAAAAACTTATTTCAGAGTTGTTGTTTTGGTTGGTTTTTTCGGTGGTCTCCTCTGCCGGCTTTCCGTTGCTCATAACTGTTGGTTGCTGTCTTTGGATCGGCGCTGCTTTCGTGTCACTATGGTGCTGCTCCTTGCGGTGGTCAGCGGTGTCTCCGGTAGCGGTGGTAGCCGGCGGTGGCTCTATAGCTGTAGGCGTTAGGTTTTGTTTGTTGTTGTTGTTGTCAATTGATGGATGGACCCGGGGAATCCGTGTCTGTTGGCCAGCTTATCGGAATTTTTCCGGAGATTTATTTCTTTCTTGGCTCAGCACTCCCTGGCTTTTCTATCTGTTTGTTGACGTTGTTATTGTTGTTAGTTCTGCTTTCTAGGCTTAAATTGTCTGTTTTGCGGCTAGGCCGCGTTGTAGTGCGGCTTTTGGCCGTGTTGTGGTGCGGGTTTTAACCGCGTTGTAAGTTCGGTTCGTCCGATTAATAAAGCTTTCGTATTCCGTGGAAAAAAAATCATATTATTATCTAATATTCCATGAATTATCAATTAACAAATAAAAGATAAATCACACATTAAATAATTATCCAAAAAAACTAATTCCTTAATAATCATTTAATAATAATATGCGCCCCACCCTAATTAAATAAGGTCCATGCGCATTTTTTGACACAATGGGCCGAGTCCATGAAAAAAAATCATTTTCCATGTATTTAATTATCTAGTCCAAATAAACAATTAATCCACATATCAATTAAATAGTCCAATCCAACTATTTAATTATAATTGAGGTAAAACGTCGAGAAAACATATGCTATGTTAGGAGCCATGTCGGGGACCATGGACCCATATTCGGTAATGAATATAATAAATTAAATAAAATTATTCGTCAGACCGAACAATAATATTCAATCTATTAATTCCGGGATTACACCACCATAAACCCGAAACTGAACTCTGCCGAATATAAATGTAAACTTACTCTCAACTATGAGTTATAAGGTGTCCACTGATATAATCATTACATACGGATAAATCCTCCATTGACTGTTCACCTCGATTCGGGATATCTCCGTAAACCCTTCTCGAAACATTATCCTTATTCACCATTAACCCCCTAGTGATCAATTAGTTCATAACTAATATAGAATGAACTGGGCCCATCGATCAGTTTCTAGGGTTAACAAATAAGGGAACTGTCTGTCTACTTCCCGAGGGAAGGAATGGATTCCATATCTGTGATAGCACAGACTACTCACTCATCCTAGAATAGAGCCAACGAGAATTGTTGGACCACATACTAAGAAGTGATATCAAACCCTACCATAGTCTAAGCAGTTGTCTGTGATCACCTCAAGATTGAGATTAATCCATATATGATCATCTTGTGATTCGATAAGACTTCTCGATTACGAAATTATATCGAGAACTCAAATCAAATCGGTCCAACCCTATATGATTATCATCATATATAAATGCCCCATTAGGTACCCTATTACCAACAGTCCGGATAAGACTGTCACACCGTAAAGTGTTTTGGACGCATTATTAGCATATTAATCATGAGACCCGTACTCAAATTAATCAACGCTACGGACTAAGTTAATTTTAAGTATATCTCACTAACTCAATCCTCTTGTGTATAGCCATACACTGAGTTATGTGATTACATAAACGAGACACTTAGGGTTTTTATAGTGTCTTAATTATAAGCATACATGCATACAATAAAATAAATTATTAATTCTGTCCTAAAACAATTAGATAATTGTCTTTCGGGTACTACACCTAACAGAGGCTTGGTGAGAGCATCAACAAGTTCATCACCACTCGAGACATGGGAAACACGCAACAACCCATTCTGAACATGGTCCTGAATATAATGATAGTCAGCCGCAACGTGCTTCATAAGCAAATGGAACACAAGATTAGCAGACAACCGAGTAACCCCCACATTATCACAGAAAATGATTGACGTGGACGCATAAGCGAACCCAAGATCGTGAACAACATAGAAGATCCAAGTAAGTTCAGCCGCAGTAGAGACAACCGACCGATATCTTCATGGTATTGGTGCCGTCTAATCACTATTCGTCTGATCATCACACGTCTTATCACTACTCCTCTAATCATTGTTTGTTTGTCTAATACTTACAATGAAGAAAAGAAAAAAGAAACTTAATAACATCATTGATGAAGTTGGAAGGCATTGTATTAAATTTGATGCCTGATCTAGTATCACCTCTTATTTTAATCCTATCATTTTCACCACTGAAGATACAAATACCAACTCTAAATTTGATACTTATCTATTTATCATTGAAGATATTAATATCAACACTTATTTTGATATACTTATCATTTTACCATTAAAGATACTTATATTTTCGCATAGATTTCAAATTTTGGTTTTGACTTCTACCAATACCACTGCCTTGTCCTAAAAAAAACAAAAAAGAAATAATGAATAAATAATGAATAAATATTATCCAAGGCAGTTATCAAAATCACGCATATGAAGAAAGAGTTAATGCATTGATTTTAAAATGGAATGACTAAAAAGTCCTTGGTTATATTTAATGTGACATTTTTTTTATCTCTCCTATTGCAATAAATAAGGGTAAAGCAAGGAGAATTACCATAAACGTTGCATTGAAAATGTAATCGATTTATCTTTTGATAACTGCCTTAGATAAAATTGAACGGAGATAGTATTAAATAAGAGTAAAATAAAAAAACTAACAATAAATGCTCATTTGAAAAGTATTCTGCCATAGTTATCTTGAAAAAAAAACCTTTTTAACAAGTGTCTTATTTTGAAAAGGATAGAGTAATAAATAGGATCAAATGAAAAGCACATTCACTTGAAGCTTCGTGCCTCACAGCCGTCATGCATTGCATATTGCTACATTTTGGGTAACATTAATTGAATGTTTACTCTCACTAATGAATCATTGATGACAATTTAAAACGTGATTAATGACGGCATTGGATTTTTTTAAGCAAAATGACGGCATTGATTTAAGTGAACTTCTCCCGGTCTTTTCTAATATTCCTCTTTTTCATACTAGCCCGTTTTATTAAAAATGTTCATTTTTAAAAAATGAATAGTCACATAAAAAGTGTATATTTAGAAATCCATTAAGTTATTTAAATCAAAATTTTCAAACGTACTCCTACAATAACATTTAGTGTTTATATATTTATTTCATATCCTGTCAAAAAAAAAAAAAATTATATTATATTCGAAAAAAAGATTTATTATGTGATAGGTTAAATATGTACATCACTATTTAAAATACAAGACATTAATTGTTTTCTTAAATTCTTAATCTGTATGCACCACAAAAACTGGATGCTTTTTATATGACGGAGGTTTCATTTAAAAAAATGACACTTTTGGTCCTTCATTATTTTGATTTATTGTTACGATAAATATTTTTATTTATGTGCATTTGTTACTAATAATATTTTATTCTAAGAAATACTTACCGGTCGAAAGACATTCGACTAAAATTGAGTACAAAAAACTTTTAATATTCTATCCGAAATTCAAATCAATAGTGATTATATTGTTGTTGTTATCCCGACCCAATTCTAGTCCGAATGTGTAGAGTAATCCGGACTCAATATGGTCGAATGATGCTCGACTATGTATGAGTTTGGAAAACTTCAAACATTTCGCAAAATATGGTCGTCAACCAGCCAGGTGTGACTCTCAACACGTATATTCCGACCATATTTCAGTATGGATAATGTGTCATATTCTGACCAAACTTTGGTCAGAATGAACGCGCGTAAAATAAAAAAAATAAGGGCGAAATTGGAAAAAAAAAATCTGTATGGTAAGATAAAAATTTGTGTGAAAAGATGTAACATCCCGACTTTTTAGAAAAGGGCAAAAGAGTCTTTTAACTAAAATTCAGATTTTTCGTTTTATTTAATTAAATGGTTTAAAGTATGTATATTTATATATATTCGAAATCTATATATTTAAAAGGATTTATTGGGATTAATTGGTAATTAGGAGAATTTTGAGGACTTAAATGGTAATAACCCCTTGGGGAGTTATTTTCTACAATTAAAACTCCCACTTAATTGAGGGAGTTATCAGAATTAGTTTTGTTGAAAAGAACGTGCAAACATTTTTCTGCAAATTAAGAAAAGAGAAAAGAAAACAAATGGATACTTTTGGGCATATCTCCGCGACCGTTAATCCGTTTTGAAATCCGAAAGTACCGCTGGAATCGTGAGAAGACGAGGATCGTTTTGATACCAGAATTTGGGTCTGATTCTCAGGTATGTTGAAGTCGAATTCTGCTGTGAATTCATGAAAAGGATCATGAATTCATGTTCTGTGGTTTTGTTTCGTAGTTCTTTGTTTAGAAGCTTTGATCATCAATTAATTCATGTTAATTGTGACCTTTTAGATCTTGTTTGAGGCCTGTTTAAGTGCTGCAGAGTTTGGTTTGGTTTGTGGCTTCAATCAAGTAAGAGGCTCTTCATAATGTTTAATTAAAGTTTTATGGTGTTAAGGTTGTGTTTTGGGTATGATTTGTGTTTAGAAATCATGTTAGTTGTTGTTGTTGTTGTAATA
Organism: Gentiana straminea; assembly: GCA_036785695.1. NCBI lineage: Eukaryota > Viridiplantae > Streptophyta > Magnoliopsida > Gentianales > Gentianaceae > Gentiana > Gentiana straminea. The sequence continues at coordinate 642,800 of JAVUPR010000413.1, read as the reverse complement.
CAAAGTGTTATAGCATGTTTAAGACATGTTTTGATGCTATTTGGATGTATATTTGATGTTTAAACTTGGTTGGGTTTGAGTAGAAATCGATAGAGTGCAGAAAACTGTGTTTTATGCGCTTTTGCCTGCTTTGGCGCCCACCAAAGATTTTGGCGCGCCCCAAACCCGAACCGTAGAGTTCGGTGACTTTCGGAATATTTTTGGCGCGCCCAAAGGCTTTGGCGCCCCCAAACCCGAACGAGAGAGTTTAGAAGAGTCTCGATGCATGTTATTTTGATTGTTTTAAGCTATGAGATGAGTTCTAAATGTCATATCTTGATTTAATAACAATAAATGAACATGAACAAGCCTGGATTAAGCTTCTGATGCGTTTAGTTCCGGCACCGAATGTACTCTTCAAGGGAGTTGAAGTTCGGGACCGTCGGAAGGGTATGAATGGCTTGTGCTTTGCGGAATTAGTATTCCTCAATGTCTGTGTATGTGCTAGGGATTGTCCTTGTCTAGGGTCTAAGTAAGAGAGTAGTATTTTTGAGGGAGCTTACTTGAAAATATTTAGGTGGCTAGTTAACAATTAATAATAAACATACTTGTGTAGTAAAAAGACTAAACATCGTAACACTCTTGGTAAGGCACCTAGCTATATCGCGATGTGTGGGCGGTCGGATAAAGTGAATAACTCGCTCGGCCTATAAACGGCTAAATGGCGGGGGACTTCGCCGAACGTGTGCACCATCGGGCTTTCCCCCGTGGCTATCGGTGTGATCCACTGATAGGTTGCAAACGATACCTCGTGGTGGGTAGCACCATGCGTTGTGCCCTTGAGTGCTGATGTGACAAAGATAAGTTATGTTAGAAACGTTTAGTCACGACATGTTGATGGATATGGAGTGAACCCTAGATCGAGTCGGTCTCATAAAGATAACATAATAATAATTAATGAACCTTTCGTTGTAAGTCTTGATTATACATTAGCTTCTTCCTCTTGCTAAGTACTTTGTACTTACCTCAATTGCATATGTTGTTTTGGTGTGCTTTTGGGGTGAGAAGACGAACAGGTTAGCCTTGAGCTCGTTGAAGAGTTCAATGACGATTCAGTGACATTGACGCCATGATGACGTTTTATTCTTACTTTCTATTATAGGTTGTACTTGATTTTGTACCTTTTGTTTTAAAGAACCTGTTGTACCTTCTTCTAAAAGAATCTTTGTAAGACAAGTGTTGTATCTTTCTTTTGTAGCATCGTACGTTGTAAGCTTTATTTCGTTATTGTAAGGTTTTCCTTTCTACCCCTAGTCGGTTTGTATTCTATTCTAGTAGCATATGAGTTTACCCGAGCCTTTTGGGCTTCCGTTGCTTTAATTATGATACGACGACGTAGAGGCTGGCGTATAATTTTGGATTTATTTAATGTTATACGCGCCGAACGTTCTCTTCCGGATAAGGGCTCGGTATCCGGGAGCGGGGCGTTACAGTTGGTATCAGAGAGAAGTGTTCCTTTCTTTTCTAGGTTTCCATCTCTCCATTCCTTAAGACAAGACTTCTTTAGACCACTTAGTAACCATTCTGACTTCCTTGATCTTTCAGAATGGTAGGAACCCGTAGAAGTTTCTTCACTAACCTAAGTTCTGTTCTCAAAATAAGGTATCTTGGATCTTTTAGAACCTTTCTGATCTCTCTTGCTCTTGGTGGTAATTTTCGTAAAGCTAATAACCCTTATACCATGGTTAGTTTTCACTAGAGCCTAGTGAAGAGTCTTCTTAGGCGAAGGTTAGGTTTAGTTCTAAGCTCACATCTTTTATGTGATGCCCTCAAGTTTGTTCCTTCTCGGATCCTTAATAGAATCCCTATCTTCTTTCGACCTTTCAGACTTTTCTCTCTTTGCTCTTTTCTTTGAGGATTTAAAGTTTCCTTATTGCGACATTCTGATTTAATCATTTCTCCTATTTTTTTTATAAATTTGTGTTATGCAAAACGAGTAAACGATTTTATTCATGTTTCTATAAGTCTTGTAATACCCTTTCTGGTGTTCCAAAAAATTCTGTAAATTTTCAGTCACTTAGAAAATTGCATTTTCTACAATTTCTCTTTTGGCATCAACTTAGTTTTCAGTACGGATTGTTCATAAATTGCTTAAAAAGGAGGAGTACTGCTTCGTAAAATTCTGCAGCGGTACTCTTACTTATGAATCTGTTTTGAATGAGCTAAACCCCTTAAAATGACTTGAATTTTTGATATGTTGTAGATAACTCTCTACCCTGAAAATTTTGTTTTGGAGTCAAGTGCCAATTCTTTTTGGTTTGAGTACAATCTGCAACACAATGCAGATTGTAAATCTCTGAAATTTTTGACAGCTTGCAGCAGTCGACGAAAATAATTATTTTAACCAACTTATACTTTTCCAAGAATTCTGAATTTTGAGTAGCATATGTAAAACCTGCATACCTACAACTTTTATTTTTACATCATGTTCAAAATCAGTTTGGTTTGTCTCTGGCAAGTCAACCATTACATGGTTGATTTATGCATATAAACTTTTAAAACCATTTAAGTACTTGTTCATGAAAGGCTAGACAACATTCTTTCACCTTGGAAGTTTAGGTGTGGGGTTATAGGTGTTGGGAAGGCTTTGAAGCATAAGACTTTTAACTTAGTGGTTATCCGTAATAAGAAGTTTAGTAGGTAGATATTAAGTGTTGTAGATTTAATACCCTTGTGTGACAAGAAACAATTACATGGTGACTTTCCAATCCCACGTTTTCTTTGATGAAGTGCTCTTTTATAATTATTTGGTTTCCTACATGGTTACCCCGATTTCAAATGTTTTCCCATTTATACTATTTGCAATCCATGTTCTAGCTAATTCATCCATGTGAATGGTTTTATTTGAAACTCGGTAACGGTTCTCTCACTGCAATGTTTTGCTTTCCAAATGTATACATACTTTGATGTGTCTTATTTTTATTTTTATGAAGACGTTTTATCGTGTCAAATGTTTGATTTAAGGAAACAAGTTTCTTATCCTTCGAACTTTCGAACTAGCAACTGCATACCCTCCCAATGCATCATGTTTGGTCAATTCGGGACAATACACTTTTGCATCCTAGCGTTTACTTCAATGCATCCCCTACAAGGTGTTTTAGTGCACATAACTTTTGTTGAAAGACTCAACTCTTTTGTTAGGATTTTATACCATTTTGATAACCGGTCGAAAGATCAAACCTTCTCAAAACACCCATTTTAATTACATATCATTTTGTTTTCCGGTAAGAATATGTGAACAACTATTTCTTGCCAAGAAATTTAAGGAAACCCACCTTCAATTTGAAGTTTCGTTGGCCACCGCCGTCATGCATTGCGTTTTGCTCTTCTCATATTAATGCACCGGTAGCTAAAATTAGATTAGTCAACTTATGTTGACCGACTTATACTGAATGGACCTTTGCTGACTTTTATTTTTTCCTTGTAGTTTTGGTGGCCTACCACTGTATGTTTATATTTATCGATTTTTTTTTCTTTTTTCTTTTTTCTTTCCACATAGTCGAATACACTTTTTTTTTCGTACGTCAGTAAGTTCTTTATTTCGTTATTGTAAGGTTTCGGTTTGTATTCTATTCTAGTAGCATATGAGTTTACGGGCGTATAGAGCGTCCCACCTTCAATTTGAAGTTTCGTTGGCCAATGCATTGCGTTTTGCTCTTTTCATATTAATGCACCGGTAGCTAAAATTAGATTAGTCAACTTATGTTGACCGACTTATACTGAATGGACCTTTGCTGACTTTTATTTTTTCCTTGTAGTTTTGGTGGCCTACCACTGTTTTTTTTTTTCTGTAAATTTTTTTTGCTGTAAATTTGTTATCCATAATAAAAATTTCCGTCCTTTGTGAAAAAAAAGTCAAATGCGTTTTTTTTTATAACTGTACATCATTCGTTATCAATCCCAAGCTGGCTCGGTCTAATGGTCCGACCTTCAGAATATGATGCAACCTAACCTAAGAATCATATCATAAACTCTCATTCGGCAATCTCCGTGCATAGAATGACTGACTTGCAACCTTATCGCTCTTTGCAATGTTGTGGTCAAAAGCATCACTAAGGTTCTGGAAAATCCCATCAAGCCCTTAATGTCTAAGCTCGTCACTCCAACCCAATTTAGCTTTATTCCGGGTAGATATGTCATTGACAACATCATTATTGTCCAAGAGATCATCCACCATATGAAAAGCCGTAAAGGTAAGAAGGAGTGGATGGCTGCCAAGTTAGATCTTGAGAAATCTTTTTTGACAAGATCAGTTGTGGGTTCTGTTGGAACTTTAATGGTTATTTAGCTCAAACCGGGTCTAAGTGTAAGTGGCGGACAGTCCACTTAAGACTCGGATTTGAATGACTTGTGGAATGAATTTCCGGAAGCTAAAACTATTATTGGAAACTACTAAGATATTAGTTGATGTTAGGCTTTTGAATCACTCGATTCCGATATCGGGTGAATGAGAAATTAATGCCTAAAGGTAGAGTAATTTATGTGGGTGTTATAATGGAAGTGTGTTCCATTTGTCCCACATAGGTATTGAAACTAAAGTTGCTCACTATATAAGTGGGAGAGTTTCATAGAAAGGCAAGCCCCAAGGGGCAAGAGAATTTTGTGAATGAGGGAGGACTTAGATGCTTGTTGGTTCTCACACGTGCGCCGCCGCCCGTCCGGCTCGGGCTTTGGGCTAATATTAATTTTTTGGACCAACTCAATGAAAATAATTATACAATTCTGAATAAATGCCAACAGAAGCAAGGCACCAGTGCCAATTCTCAACAGAAGCATGATGCGAAATTCTGAACAGATGTTTCTGTGTCAGAGATAATCTAAGGCTCAATCAGTTGCTTTCCTCATTCTAGTGCAAGAACCCGGAAAGGTAGACTGTTGTATATTGGGAGATGTATTGCTATAAACCGTGTGCACCATAGGCATGGCAATTATGTCTTAAGGACAGAGTTCTAAACTCGCATCAGTCACAATAAGTTTTCGTATTTACATTTTGCTTTCTGAATTTTTTCTTCTATGTGTTGTAGTGTTATGAATATATGAATAAAGTTTCATGCTATGAGTTCATCATTATATTCATGTTTCTACAAATTGCATCGTGTTCATCTCGGAAATTTAGCAAACAAATACACTTCTATAATATATATCTAACAATCTTAAGACATAATTGCATCCGTTAATCTGTGTATTTGGTTTGTAAAAATTGTTGTACTTTGCATCTACTACTTGCTATAAATTTCTGCAACTTTTGTAGAAACAAATCATGTAAACTTTCTGTTAAAATGGTAGAAACAAAACGCTGCAACTTGTTGTGATCAGGAAAATAATTTTTACAAATTACCGAAAACTGTCACGACTTTCTACCTTCTTTTGTATTGAAAAATACTTTGTAATTACTACACCGTTTCGAAAACTTAAAAGACGAAAGTTGTTCGTTACATCTTCAAGATTGTGTAACCATTCATTTTACTTGAGTATTTGGTCCGTGAATTTTTAAAATTGACATACACACCATTGTTGAAAAAGTGTGCACTACAAAAATTGTTTTGCAATTTTTAATTGTTGATCTTCTGTCATTGAACAGAAATGGAAGGATCGATTGAAGGCACAAGCTCTTTACCTCTGAATGTGGTGCATCCTATTGTTGCACCGGTGCAAGGCACAAGTTCTTCACACCACGAAAAGCCCGAGAAATTCAACGGACAGAATTTCAAAAGGTGGCACCAAAAAATGATGTTCTATCTGACTACCCTGTGTTTAGCAAAATGGCTAAGCGAGGTTCCTCCTGAAATACAAGAGGGCGAGAATAACAAAGCATCCGTAACTGCGTTGGATGCTGGAAGCATTCTGATTTTCTTTGCAAAAACATTGTATAACACATTGTATAGTGTTAATTCTATGTACAAAAGTGCTAAAGATTTATGGTAGGCACTCGAGATGAAGTACAAGACAGAGGATGCAGGCAAAAGGAAATATATTGTTGACAGGTTTATGAGTACAAAATGGTGGAATCCAAAACTGTTGTAAGTCAGATGGAAGAATTGCAAGTGATTATCTCTGAATGTCATGAAGAAGGATTGACTATAAATGAACCTTTCCAAGTTGCTGCGATAATAGGTAAACTTCCACCGTCGTGATTTTAAAAATTATCTGAAGCATAAAAAAAGAGATAACTATAAACAAACTTGTGGTGAAATTGCGTGTTGAGGAAAATAACAGGCAATTAGACAGAGGTGGGCACATTGGTCAGTCCAAAGCACATATGGTGGGGACCAGTTCGGGTGCAAATAAAGGCAAGAAACGAAAGTTCAATGCCGGTGGTGCATCAAGTTCCAAGGGAAAAGGTGAAAAGAAAGAGGACAAGCGCTTCAAAGGCAATTGTTACAATTGTGGCAAGCCGGGACATAAAAGTGCTGAATGCCGAAAGCCAAAGCACAACCATCAGATTAATGCTGTTGAGATCGTGACAGATGCGGTTAGTGAAATGAACCTGTTAGCAGTTATATCTGAATGCAACAATGTTGGAAATCCACGGGAATGGTTTGTAGACACTGGTGCTACACGCCATGTTTGTGCTGTCAAAGCAATGTTTTCTGAATAACAAAAAGTGGATGGTGAACAATTGTTTATGGGAAATTCGGCAACCTCAAAGGTGGAAGGCCAAGGAAAAATTCTTTTGAAGATGACATCCGGAAAGCACTTGACGTTGAACAACGTGCTTCATGTTCTGGATATTCGCAAGAATTTGGTGTCCGGTTCTCTTCTTGTAAACAATGGTTTTAAGTTAATTTTTTATTCTGAAAAATTTACTTTGTGCAAGAATGGACAATTTGTTGGGAGGGGCTATGGTGTAGATGGTATGTTTAAACTTAATATTATGACTGTAATTCCTAAGTAGAGTTGTTAAACGAACAGAGCCGCTCGTGAACAAGTTCGTGTTCGGCTCGTTAGTGTTCGTGATCGTTTGTTCGTTTAGCTTAACGAGACGAGCTCGAACATGATTGTAGGCTCGTTTTCTTAACGAGCCGAGCTCGAGCTTGGTTCACGAACGTTCGATTATGTTCGCGAACATGCTTATTATGTTCGCGAACATACTTATATAATGTTCGCGAACATGCTTATATGCTTATAATATATGTCTAACGAACCGAACTTGAGCCGAATTCGAGCCAAAGTCGAGCCAAAAGACAAAAAATATGTCTAACGAGCCGAGCTCGAACGAGCTCGAACAGTTCATGTTTTAAACGAGCCGAGCTCGAACAGAATTTTTTGTTCGTTTAACAAACGAACGAGCTCGAACGAGCTCATGAGCTTAACGAGCTCGAGTTCGAACAGCCAATACTCGGCTCGGCTCGGCTCGTTAACAGCTCTATTCCTAAGGCCGTAGTGCCTAAGTCTGTAAACTCTGTTGATGCTAATAAGAATGCTACTACTTCTGTGTACTTGCTTGAGTGTTCTAATTTATGGCATTGTAGATTAGGTCATGCAAACTTTAAATCTGTTCGAAAATTAATGAACTTGAATTTATTGCCTAAACTACAATTTGATGCAAATAAAAAATGCCATACATGTATTGAAGCGAAAATGACTAAATTTCCGTTTCCAAGTGTTGAAAGATTTAATGAACCTTTGGATTTAATTAGTGCTGTTAAACGAACAGAGCCACTCGTGAACAAGCTCGTGTTCGGCTCGTTAGTGTTCGTGATCGTTTGTTCATTTAGCTTAACGAGCCGAGCTCGAACATGACTGTAGGCTCGTTTGCTTAACGAGCCGAGCTCGAGCTTGGTTCGCGAACGTTCGATTATGTTCGCGAACGTGCTTATATAATGTTCGCGAAAATGTTTGCGAACATGCTTATATAATGTTCGCGAGCATGCTTATATAAATACATCAATTTACGGTAACCCTGACTCAAAAGAGGATAATTCATTCATCTAATAGATATTATAGATTTGATTTATATAATATTTAGATATTTTTATAGTAATTTTAGTTGTGTAATATATGTAATTTTAATGTCTAACATATTATTTTTACATTTGCACTTTATGTTTTATATTTTAACGAACCAAACTCGAGCCAAAGTCGAGCCAAAAGGAAAAAAATATGTCTAACGAGCCGAGCTAATCATATGTAATTTTAATGTCTAACATATTAATTGTGGAAGGGTAACAAACCTAACTACAAAATTCTTAAAGTGTGGGGGTGCCTAGCAAAGGTAGAAATTTTTACATTTCAAGCTCTACGAGAACTTCGATGAAATAACATGAATCAAATGATCATCGGGAAACGGAGGAACTTCGAAGAAGTAAAAGGACAAGGACTTCAACGTCTTTTGGTCCCGATTTCCTTACCTATATGGTAGAGGAGGATCCAAGGACATTCGAAGCACCATTACGGAAAGAGGCTATCAATAGTGAAATAGAATACATCTTGCAAAATCACACTTGGGAGTTGGTTGATCTTCCATGTTACTCACCGATTATATTTTAACAACTTGACGAAATCACCGTATGGGCTTAAGCAAGAACCTAAACGGTGGCACTTGAAATTTGACCAAACCAAACTCGAGCCAAAGTCGAGCCAAAAGAGTAGGTTAACGTGTAAGGAAATATGTCTAACGGAGCCGAGCTCGAACGAGCTCGAACATGCATTCATCTTTTTTAAACAATACAATCTCGACATATACGTCGTAGACATAATACCATCAAACAATTGATCTTCAATGGAATCAAAGAAAAAAGGTTTACCAAGGCACGGATGTCTATCTTGACAAACGGAATGAGACTTAAGCCTATTACGCATTTCCCTTATAATGGCAACCCAACCATAGTGACCGAAGATCCCAAGATCATGGTTCAAATCATACCATTAAGCTGGGGTATTGCGAGTACTTTTTATAGGAGGTCACCTATGTAAGTGGAAGTGGGGCCGCTTCGTGAGAATTTGTGGCTCTAAAAACAAACACTCAAACACTTGCATTGTCGCAAATCAAAGTCTCAATGCATTAATTTTCATTCATGTGGGGGATTGTTGGAACTTTAATGGTTATTTAGCTCAAACCGGGTCTAAGTGTAAGTGGCGGATAGTCCACTTAAGACTCGGATTTGAATGACTCTAAAACTATTATTGGAAAATACTAAGATATTAGTTGATGTTAGGCTTTTGAATCACTCGATTCCGATATCGGGTGAATGTTGCTTTCCACACGCACGCGCCGCCGCCACTTGCCACCGCCGTCCGTCCGGTTTGGTTCGTGCTTGGCTCCAACTCAACGAAAATAATTATACAATTCTGAATAAATGCCAACAGAAGCAAGGCACCAGTTCAGAAATGTGGCATCAGTTCGAATAAGTTGAACAGAAACAGAAAACTTCCTCCAACTGCCAATTCTCAATATAAGCAACCTTTCTGCTGTGAATTTTAGAACATAAGTATCCCTTACGTGATTCTCTACCTATATAAACAATACAATCCTGAATGAAAAAGGCACAGCATTAATCATACCATTACTGCAAAAACAAACACTCAAACACTTGCATTGTCAGAGATAATCAAAGGCTCAATCAGTTCGTTGCTTTCCTCATTCTAGTGCAAGAACCCGGAAAGGTAGACTGTTGTATCTTGGGAGATGTATTGCTATAAACCGTGTGCACCATAGGCGGGTCAATTATGTCTTAAGGACATAGTTCTAAACTCGCCTCAGTCACAATAAGTTTTCGTATTTACATTTTGCTTTCTGAATTTTTTCTTCTATGTGTTGTAGTGTTATGAATATATGAATAAAGTTTCATGCTATGTGTTCATCATTATATTCATGTTTCTACGAATTGCATCTTGTTCATCTCAGAAATTTAGCAAACAAATACACTTCTATAATATATATCTAACAGGTTCCTAAGACCGGTTCTCCATTCCACTCGCTTGGACTAACATGTTGTGGATCTTATTATGTTTTACATTGAAACTGCTTTCGATACAATTCTTTGGAATTGGAAACAATTAGACAACTATAAGTCAAATGTGGGGTACGTGAGGGTGACCGCTATCCCTTTACTTGTTTATATTATACAGAAGGCGTTGGGGCAAAGAATTTAGAAGGAGGTGAACAATATCGTGTAGAAGACGTATAGACTTTCGAGAGGAAGTCACGGTATCTCTCGTCTTTCTTTGCTAACGATATCTTATTATTTTGTGAGTCCTTATTAGGATCCTTTGTATTTATTTGTATTTATTGTGTATTATTCTCCATAGTTCCATAATCTTCTATACGTGTATATATAAACGACTATATTGTACACTTATCAATGAATGAAATACAATTCCAACTAATCTATCATGGTATCGGAGCACCCCTAATGCTCATGGTCTCATGCTTACTCAAACAAAATATACGCATGAGCTCCTTTCTCACGTTAATATGCAGGACTCCAAGCATGTCTCCACTCCACTTCCTTATGTTGCCTTTACATCCAGTGACATGGCTTCTCCCCCGCATTCGGATGTTACTCAGTATCGTCAGGTTCTGGGTGCTTTACAATATCTTCTATTCACTCGCCCCGATATTGCTTATGCGGTTAACAAGCTCTCTCAGTACATGCATGCTCCTTCTGATTATCACTGGTCGCTTGTTAAACGTATTCTTCGTTACTTAGCTGGTACCTTGCATGATGGTCTCCACTTGTTCTCTGCCTCTCCGCTTGCGCTTCATGCTTTCTCTGATGCTGATTGGGGTGGGAATCGGGATGCCGGTTACTCCTCGACGTTTGCCTATTTGGGTTTTCTTGGTCAAAATCTTATTTCCTGGAGTTCTAAGAAACAGACTTCTTTTGCGCGTTCTTCTACCAAAGCTGAATATCGCTCTGTTGCTGATACTGCTGCCGAAATTGCTTGGTTCACTTATCTCCTGGCTGATCTTGGGTTTTCTGTTGCCACTACTCCGGTCATTTTCTGTGATAATGTTGGTGCTACTCAGATGTGTGCTAATCCTGTTTTTCATTCTCGTATGAAGCATGTCGCCATCGATTATCACTTTATCCGTGATCATGTTCAGCGCGGTCTTGTTCGTGTCTCTCATGTGTCCGGTGCTGATCAGCTTGCCGATGCCCTCACTAAACCTCTCTCTCGGCTTCCGTTTACACATTTTAAGTCCAAGCTGGGCCTTCGTCCTCCTCGTCCCGCTTGAGGGGGCGTATTAGGATCCTTTGTATTTATTTGTATTTATTGTGTATTATTCTCCATAGTTCTAGAATCTTCTATACGTGTATATATAAACGACTATACTGTACACTTATCAATGAATGAAATACAATTCCAACTTATCTATCAGTCATCTACTGGTCAAGTTATGGTGTTGAACAAGGTGATGTGAGTGTTCTATTTGGATCAGGAAAAAGAATAAATTTTGATAAATCTATGCTCTTCTTTTCTAAGAATACGATAAGGTACCCCGTTGTCCATCTGCACCGAGGTTAATATCTTTGGTACGCTTAACATGGGTAAGAACATGGGGCTTACAATGTTATATGATCGGGTCTCTAGTAATCACATTGAGATTTTGGTTGCTAATACGCTTGGGTTGGAAATCGACATGCCTCTCGAAAGCAACCAAACGTATTTTGACTCAGTCGGTTTCTTCTACGCTTTCTTCGTATGCCATGCAAGTGATACACATTCCTTCGGAAATTTTGAAGGCCCTTGAATGGATTAACATAAATTTCTTTTGGGGTGATGATGAGACTACGAGCAAACTACATTAACTGGGACAACATCTGTCGGTGTTATGGTCAAGCTTGATTGGAGACTCTCTAACCCAAATGCCTTGTGGGCCCGTTTTCTTTTGGAGCAATACGAGGAGGTATTTAGTGACATGACTTATCATCGGGCTTCGCCCACTTTGAGAGGTATATTGTATGGCAGAGACGTTATGAGACGTAATGTTTTTTGAAATGACAGTAAAGACAAATGGGTTTGGAAGCATTCTCCGACAAGAAAATTCTCAGTCCAATCATGGTATGACTTGCTTCAGGCAGCATGAGGAATGGTTCGAGAATGATTCTGGACTATAGTTTGGAGTATGCCGGGGATTGAAAGGCTAAATCTTCGTGTTTGGAAAGCAAGGCATGAGGCCGTGAAGACTTATATGTTCTTACACTCGCGCATGCCCCGACGTGGATACGTGTGTCATTTGCAATTAAACTATGTAATCTAACCTCTATGTTTTGCGTGATTGTTTTCGTATTAAAAAGTTGTGGTGCTGTTAAGGGTGAATTTATACGTTTTATAACGTTGTATTTTATGATGTTCTCCCCCATAATTCATATGATTTGCATAGGAAATGTGGTTTTAAATGATTTATTAAGCAAGTGAGATTTTAATTAGTTTATTCGCAAAATGAGGTTGTGTACGTGTTTTGATTATGGTTTTATGAGTATTTGGATTGTGTTACGTTTTGCGATGTCTTAATGTGATGTAGATACATGTTGGAGGCTAAATTGATGATCAAATGTTGATATAATTCGAGCTAAATCGAGATAGAGATGAGAAAAGAAGGATAAAGATGGAAGAAGGAAGAGATAATGCTCAAGAGATCGAGTTCCAGCATCGATGGACGAGCGTCCACGGTCCGTCCATGGTGGACGGGCGTTTGCTCAACCGAACGAGCGTTCAGAGGTGCGATTTACATTCAGAGCCTTCAAACGCTGCATAGACGAGCGTTCACCTCCGTCCAGAAGCTGCTGGACGAGCGTCCAAGATAGTGGACGGGCGTCCTAGCACCGCCTTAGCCTAAACCGACCTAAAAATCTATAAATAGGCGCGATTTCTCAAACCCTAGACATACAATTTTCGAACCCTAAACCCTAGGGGCAGCTTGGCTGCGTTTTTCCTTCAGTTTTTCTCTAGTTTTATGCACTTAAACTTCTAGATTAGATTAGATAATTTCATGTACTTTTATTCATCAATTCGAGTTGTCAAGAAGATGCTAAGAGGCTAAACCCTCTTTGAACAAGCGTTGTGAAGCCTTCCTTCAACCATTCGGTTTTGATTCGTGATTAATCTGTGAGTATCTACTTCAAGTTCGTTTCTTTTATCATGTTTTGTATGTTTTTGCATGTTTAATCGAAAGATGCTTGCTTTGATGATTGTTTATTTGATGAAAATCATGTTAACGATAGATCACCGTGATAAAAGAATATAAATAATAAATGAATAGAATTTCTTTGCGGGAATTTTGTTTGTAACTATCACCTCGAGTCCATTTGGATACTGCCCCAAATGGGGAGTGTGGTTTACCTTGGACAGTATGGGTTCGAGTGATCTCAGGGTGATCGCCTCTAATGTAGGGGAGTGTGTTATACTTTTGAGACGCGACGATAGGAAATATAAAATATAAAATATACGTTTTTTTTTTGGAATTCTAAGTCAAGTTGATCTAAACCCAGTAGAGACCCGAAAGGTATTTTTTTGGTACTAAGCAAAGGAATTTAATTGTGAGCTAGTTACTATGTTCTTGGTAATTAGTTTTTGTGAGGTAAGTGCTGTAGATAGAATGAAGTTTTCGTTTAGTTGACCGGATAACTGTTAGTGCTTGATGTATTATATCAAGAGAGGATCGGTGGAAGTTTAGTAGGTTCTGCACACACATCACCGAGTGGGGTCGATTTGCTGAATACTAGCTTGTCATGATTTTGACTATATCTCGTGTCAGGTTATGTGGATTCTTGATAGTATGTTCTTGTTTTGTCTTGCTCGGGACGAGCAAGGTTTAAGTGTGGGGGAGTTGTTAAGGGTGATTTTATACGTTTTATAAGGATATATTTTATATCAATTTCCCCCGTATATGTATTATTTTCATAGAAGTCGAGCTTATAGTCGAAATATTTAGTAAATGATGTTTTTAAGAGGTTAATTGCAAAACGTAACGAATTATGTGCTTAAATTGTGATTTTATGTTATTTTGGAAATACGTTACGCTTTGGTATGTTTTCCTATTGTTGTAGATACTCATTGATGATGGAAGAGAGGAGTTTAGAGAGCCAAATTCGTGCTTGGAAAGGATCAATCAAAGTTATGGAAGATTGAAAGATATAAGGAAAGGAATCAATCAAGATAAATGTCGGAAAATCAGGATTCCGGGTAGTGACGACCTTGCAACGAAGTTCTTGATATGATAACAACCGATTTTACTCTGGATCTCAAGAGAAGAGTTGTAGGGCTTGAAGAGAGGATTCTACAGGATTTTGAATCACTCCATTCCGACTTACGAGGCCCGAGATATGAGCGTTACAAGTTTGGATGCTGTTGCTGAAAATAGTGAACGGGCGTCCGGCACCGTTACTGTAGCAACCGCCTCGGATTTTCTATAAATAGCAGCAGCTTTTCAACCCTAATAATATACCATATCGAATTTTTACACAACATCAGCTCTTCTTTGAACCCTAGAGAAGTCAAGCGAAGAAGCGGCCGGCCGGGCCGAGCTTCGTGCTTGGCCGGCCGGTGGTGGTTAGATTAGATATTTCTTTTTCTTTTCGTTTTCTCGTTTCTTCTTGTTGCCGCCATGGTTCAGCCATGAAACAAGCTTGGTGAAACCTTTTTGCGCAAAGACACTTTAATGTCAATTCATGGATGATTTTGTAAGTTTTAATTCAAATTGTTTCTTTCCTTTGTTTATTTGTATCTTGCAATTTATATCGGAAGATTATTGCTTGTTGATGCTACCGTATGACGGAAGTCGGTGTAGTTTAGATCACCATAGGAAAGATTAGATCTTTAATCTATACATAACGGAAGTTCGTAGGTTAAATATCTAGGTTTACGAGAGAACCACAATTTGATTAATTCGATGCAAGATTATCTTAGATTTGAATTGAGGGATATCACCGTTACCGGAAAGATAGGATTTTTCATGTGTTTAATTCATTATGTTGTTCTTGTTCTCTTTCATGTTTTTATGCTTTATGTTAATCGAATTTAGATAACGGAAGTTAATAAATTCATTAGATTATCGTGAGGGAGATTGACAATAATTATTCCAACAAACGGAAGTTGAGGGATAATGTTGTTAAATTAGGATTTAATCCATATCTTTGATTCATATCGATATTAGTTAAGACCGGAAGGTAAACTAATTAATGGCGTGATAAATTGGAAGAGGAAACGCTTCTTTAGATAAGATAATAATCCAAGATAACTTGTGAATGAATATGTGTTAATCTTATTTCTTTCGGTGAGGTGATGGTTGTTGGGAAGAGGTTGATCATGGTTTGTTCATGGTTGTTCAGTAGATAGATTTACCGCTTTCGTAGATGTAGTTGCCAACTTCTCCTCCGGATGTGGCATCAACTTTTTCTTTTTTAACATTTTAAGAAACGATAGTTCTTGGACTTCAACTCTCTTAACGTATCCTTGGTGATTATGACAATCTTGTTTATACACTATTTTTTAGTGAAGTTATTGCACGCGCTTCGCATTTAAGAAACAAGTTTATTATGACTAGCTTAGAATCGAACATTAGCACTCATGTTATTAGGATTATAGTTTAATTAGCTCATATTAAATATTTTAAATATTTTAGCAAGTCTTCATGGGAAATATTTGTGTGAAAAGAGAGAATTTTGAGGTGAAGTGATATGTGATCAGAACCATATAGTTTAAATATAAAATGACATTGTGTGGTTTATATTGAATCACACGCATCTCAACACGTATGGAAACACCACACAAGTAATTCCCACGGATGAATCATTATCCTTGTTGATTGCTTCTTGTACAATTTTTTTATCGGTTTATTCCCACGTTGACGGAGTACGACAATATGATTTTTTCATCATTCAATAAACCAACCAAAGAGTAAAAGGAAGAAAGGAGACTTCCGTGGCATTCTTATGTACACACCCATTCAAACTAAAATGAGCCGTCCAACTAGATTTTACAACAAACAACTACTACTACTACTACTTGCATAATGGAAGGCACTAATGATTTTTCCTACTACTATCTATCTCCTCCGCCCTTATAAATTCAACCACGTTTCTCAACCCTTTTTTCTCCACGTGATTTCTCATTCTGTTTCATAGTATATCCCTTGAGTATCTCGTGCATACCTTTTTATATCAATCACAATCCAAAAATATATAAAAATATCAAGACTTCACTATACACAATTCAAAGTTATCTATTTATATATAGCTTTCTTCCCACATACAAAATCAAAGTCAATTCTAACAACGAACTCCTCTCTTTCTTCCCTTCCTTTTCTTTCTTCATAGTTCATACACATAAAAAGCAAAGTTTAAGAGCCATTGATCTTCAAATGGAGTGGGTTCGAGGTGCAAAGATTGGTGAAGGAAGCTTTGGAACAGTGAATTTAGCAAAGCCCAGAAGTAGAAATCTCGACTTTGCTCAATTATGGGCTGTCAAATCTTGTTCTGGTTCGAGCTCTGTTTCGTTGTTGAATGAGAAGAGAATTTTGGATGAATTAAAGGGATGCCCAGAGATTATTCAGTGTTATGGCGATTGTTACACCTATGAAGACAACGAGAAATTGTATAATGTGTTCTTGGAGTATGCTTCTGAAGGTTCTTTGTATCGGAAAATCAAGAAATCGGACTGTGATCGGTTGCCGGAGAGTGAAGTCCGGCGATACTCAAAGGGAATTGTACGTGGATTGAAATATATTCATAAAAATGGGTTTGTTCATTGCGATATTAAGCTTCAAAATATCCTTTTAAATCAAGATGAGGAAATTAAAATTGCTGATTTCGGATTAGCAAAGAGGATTGGAGGAAAAATGGGGTGTGAAATAAGGGGTACACCGATGTACATGTCGCCGGAGATGGTTACCGGAGGTGATCAGGGAACTGCTTCCGACATCTGGGCACTTGGATGTTTGGTTGTTGAGATGTTCACCGGAGCACCGGTATGGAAATGCTCTGAATTTCCGGAGTTGTTGTTCAGAATTGGCGGCTGTGGTGCAGAGGTGCCGGAGATACCGGAGAATTTATCAGACGAAGGAAAAGATTTTTTGAGGAATTGTTTTATTAAAGACCCGGAAAGGAGATGGACGGCTAAGATGCTTTTGAGTCATCCATTTTTAGCTTATGATGATGATCATCATAATAACGGTTGTGATAAACTTCCATCAACTTCTTCACCTACAAGTGCGTTTGATTTTCCGGAATGGGTCCCACGACACTCTGCATTATTGTTACCGGAGCGGTTAGATAATTCGGGTTCAAGTTATGAGTCATGGTCCGACTCGACATCAGATAGGTTGCAAAGACTGGTAAACCATCGACAACAATCAGAATGGTTGATGTATGACGACTGGGTCACCGTAAGGTGATCTATCGTTGAAATTTTTATGTCTCGAGTTGTAGTTTTATAGTATTTGAGGTCATTGGGATAGGCAAGGAATTAGTTAGTTAAATAGATAGTTGTAGAGATTTGATAATTGTTATCCAATTAAAATCGGATGTTTATTTATTTATAATGATGTACAGAAAGTACATAGAGAGGTTATTGCAATACAAAAATTCGAGTTTTGTCAATTGATAGATATGTCTTAATTAATGTGTGCAATTTCTTTCACACGTTCTACATCTGGAATTTATGCAATCAAAATTGAATTAAAATGTCTTATCCCTGAGTAAGAGTCAAACTCTACAGACACGACTCAGACCGAATTTCGGATTAGTCGGACCAGTGAATTCCGGATACTAGGATTTTAAGCAAAAAAAAAAAAAAAATTTGAGTTAAAAACCAAATTGTTTAATATTCCCTCAATTCTGGAATAACTGGGGCAGTTGCAAAAAACACGCATATTAAAGATGCGAGTTAATGTTTTAATTTGAATATAAAAAAGACTATAAAAAAACCCTTATACTATCATTAATGCAATGTTGTATTTATTCTATCACTCCTTAATAAATAAAGGTAAATGTAGGAAAAACACAATAGATAATATATTAAAAATGTAACCGCCTCAGTTATTTTGAAACAAATCTTTTTGATAATTGTTTTCGGAACGGAAAGAGTAGAGTATGATTCCATGGGTTTCTTTAAAACAGATTCTCTTATAGTTTGTTGAAAGATGAGTTCCGAAATGCAAGACCTATTGGACTTTAGGTAGTTTTGTTGTGGATTGTCAGCACATTTTAGGCTTAATTTCTTACTTTAAATTTTCCTTTTTCTTTTCCCCTATTACTGTAATAAGGTGCAACCGCCATAGAAAAAGAGTAATTATGCGGTAATAATTATGAAGTTATAACATGTGAATGATTATGGTACATCCAAATCTACATCTATACGTCTTTACTTTATGAAAATAAATGAGTTGGATGCATCAAATACATTCACTTGTTATAACTTTCTAAATCACTGTTGTACCATAATTCATTTCCCGACTTTGACAATTTTTTTTTTTATTGATTCTGAACTATATACCGGATACAAAATGATAATGAAACATGGTACTAGATACTTAAAATGATAATGAAAAAATATGTGATGTGTGACAATAATAAAGATCCTTAACCTAATTAGATTGGTTCATGAATGAATCAAACAAAAGCTTATGAGTTTTGGAAACAATAGATTTTGCATCTGTGCTTGGACGTGTTAGGCAAAAAGGTTATGGGAAGGACCCATGTATTTTTTTCCTAAGAGGTTCATTGGAAGAAGGTACAATGAATATGGTAATTATATAATAATTTGAAAATACAATGAATTTTGACGATTAGATTAGGTGCTTTTTAAAAAAAAAGGGTTTATGGTTAGGAGGATATCGTTTTCCACCCCACCGATTTTACCACCCCACTGATTTTAAACAAATTTTATAATACAACCGTCGTAAGACAGTAGAAATAAGAGACTATAATTTATGACACTTGTTATAATTTTCCTACAACCCGTTAACTATAAAATTTCTCTTGATTTTATGGTGGTCCTAATGTAAGTTTTGGACCACAATATCATCTATTTTAAGAAATTTGATTGGTGATTTTTTTTTTCTAGAATTAGGGGTCCATTTTTAATCCATCAATACTTAATGGTTTTAATACACCCATTGGGATTTGGTTAATGACCGACCTAAAATTTGTGTTTCCAATATTTAAGAACTTGCATTCTTTTTTTCATTTTTGAAAAATATAGGTGGAGAATATTTGTAGTTGCTATATCCACGTACATATATACTCTCTCTGTTTTTTTATATGTCGTTGAGAGTAGAATCACATAGATTAAGAAATTAATTAATATGTCTAAAATATAGTATTGGAAATGTAGTTTTTTTACTGGAGATGTAAATATTTTGTTGGTACTGGAGTTTCTAGTATTGGAAGTATATTTTTTTATTAGAGATGTAAATATTTTATTGGTAAATGAGGGGGAAAAAAATAAATGATGCATTATAAATATAAAATGACATATAAATAAAAACAAAGCAAATTCTGGAATATGACAGATAAAAAGACAGAAGGAGTTACGTAAAAATTCTCATGCATTTATTTTGTATTTTTTTAAACAAGGAGGTGAAGAAGACAGAAGTTTTATTGACTAATATGAATGCAATTTTCAGGTATTTATTTGAAATATAGACCATAGGTGAGAGATATATTGGGCTGCTTGATAATTAATGTAATTAATAATCGAGAAAGGACGGAGCTAGGATTTGTAACATACGACATCAACTGTGGCACTATATCAATGTGTGAGGTTTGATTTTTCAGAGGTTGGTTGGATGTTTACATTCTCCGTGTGATGTTTGATTTTCCAAAGATTAGTTGGTTGTTTACATTCTCCATGTGATGTTTTATTTTTTCCGGACGTTGGTTGGTTGTATACATTCTCCTACTGAATCTCAGTACTATGGTGTCCGGAAATAGATCCGGAGTAATGCCACCAAACACGTCTTTATATTTACTATTCCTTCCGTTCCGAAATAACTGAGATAGTTGCAAAAAAAAAAAAAAAAAAAAAAAAAAATTCAAAATAATTGAGACAGTTACATTTCCAATAAAGTTTTTATTGTGTTTTTCCTACATGTACCCTTATTTATTAATTGGTGAGAAAATAAATACAACATTGTATTAATTATAGGCTAAGGATTTTTTAGTCATTTTGATATTTAAATTAAAACATTAACTCACATCCTTAATATGCATGTTTTTGACAACTGCCTCAGTTATTTCTGAACGAATGAAGTATATTATTAATGTATTTGAAACTGCCTAAGGTGGTGCACTGGGGAGCGATGAACACGTTGGAACGTTTAGTTGTGCCGTTCTGGTTCATAATTGTAGCCATTAGTGCTTGCCCGGGTTGCCCTTTTTCCGATTTCATTTCAAGTAAATATCATGGTGCGAATATGACTCAACTTAAGCTTTATTTGCAAGAATGGATGTAACATTTGCAATTCCCTATGATACACGAATACTTCTATTTCATAGCATTTTCTCGTCTCCGTTACGTATCCAACGTAAATACGCACTCAATACTTAGAATACACACATGTAGGCGAATTTGAGCATTTTAGCCAGTTGTTAAACGCCCCTAGTCATGTGTTTAGCGCAGTTTACGAGAGTTAGTACTGAGGAATTCAAATGGAAATCTCATCTCCGGCTTTGGTTAACCGTTCGACTCGTATACAAAAAATATATAGAGAGAGAGAGACAAATTGTCAAATCGCATATTATAAATTAAAGCAAATATAAAGTTCATTGAATTTCATATGCCTCATGGTTTGCCCTTCTCTACATCTCCCTTTGATTGATGAATATGATCACTGTCAGTGTCAGTGTCATTGTCACTGTCATCCGTACGCATAAGCTCGACAGTCTCCAACTGAGATGCCGTATTTCCAGAGTCATTCTCGCGTGCTGGCTCCTCAGAAGGAGTCAGCACGCAAGAACTTCCCGTATTTCCAGACCTTGTGACAGATTGCGGATACAGTACCCCACCAGCAACCGTCACAAGCAGGCAAACCAATCCGAACGGACTGGCATGCTTATCCCAAATCAATACGTTTATACCCACCGTCAGAAACTTGTTAACAACGCCAGTCCCTGTAAACGCAGTAGCAGAGATCGCCTTCCTGGTTGCAAAACCGAAGAAACTGATAAGCAAACCGAACACACAAGACAATAACACAGCTAGAAAGGTAACAAACTCGAAAACGTTCCCCTCATCATCATTCAATCCCTTTACAGCAGCACCGAATACATCAACGAACTCCCCGGTTATGATCGAGAACAACGGCGCCATCATCAAAGACAATAAGTTGTTATAAAACACTAAACCCCACGTATTCAACTCCAGATTAGTCACAATATGCTTGATGTATACCATCTCTGTTGTTATAATCACCAAATACACGAATGCCCACGAATATGCAGTCAATGTAAATGCAGAATCCGTAGAAACGTATCCTATAGCACCACCAATAATGACAAACAAGGACAATGCCGTCAATCTCGAGGGCAAAGCCTGCTTCCTGAACACAAAATCCGCAATTGCAACTAACAACGGGGTGCAAGATCGAAACACAATAAACGTATCGACATTGGCATGGCGTAACAGATTAGTGTTTGTGAAAATGGCTAAGTAAAAAACAATGGCTGCAGGCATGAATTTCCTGGCCATGTCCCAGTTGAATGGATCATGCTGTAAGAATCCGAGCTTTCCGAGTACCCAAACACCAAGAACAGAGGTTAAGTACTGTAATGCAGTAAGGAGAGCAGGAAAATTGAATTTAGTAATTGCGAATTTGTTGATCACAGCAAGTAAACTTGAACAGAGACCATAACCAACCACCAGACTGCTAGTAGCATAGTACTGCTTCGTGGGCTCAGATTGAATCGAATCCATGGACTCTGCAATTAAAGAACTTTTTTTTTACAAAATTTGAAGACGGATTGCAGAGCAAATCAGAAATTAAACAACAATTGAGGGTTAAAAATGTTTTTTGTGTGGATCTCTGGAAACAAAATTTGCCCAAAAATGCTGGGTTCACAAAATTGAGAAAGTAGTCTATGGGGATGTTGGCGCAAATTCAAATTGAAAGGAGATTTTAGCTTTTCTTTGTATTCCTATTTAAAGGACTCTTTATGAAGTGAAAAAAACAAATAAAACCCTTTTTTTTTTTTTCCTTCCTATTTAGTGTAATCTCTAACACATTTTAGTCCATCATTTTAAGAAAACAATGAATAAGTTACCAAATATTGCTAACCCTAATTCTCTTCTTCTCTCAAAACTATCCACCGCAACGGCCGTTGGGTATCCATAATAGCGAACGGGTGAAGCAGAGTGTACTGGTACTGCCAGCGCGACACCCTCCACTGCCTCGACGGTGGTATTAAGTTTTGTCTCGATCAAATTGCACATCATGATTTTTCGATAATAATGACATGATTAGAATAGTTACTATACATATATGTATATTTACTCCATGAAATGTATATGTGGATAGAGATTATAAAGGTTGGAAGTGCGTAGTTGTTATGGTCTTTTAACGTGAATGAACATAGCTCGTAATTGGTTAATGTGAGATGAATATAATTAATTGCATTGTTATGTGCGATTGAATGTATGTATGCACAGACAATGATTCATTGGTTTGATACCTTAATACAACACAATGTTATTCAAAATGGGACTATGAGTTGTCCATTTATCTTGGTCGGTTTCAATTTGTTGTATTGCGTGGTTTATAAGTAAAAATGACTTATTGATCACGTGTCGGGCTTCTGTTTTCAATTTAAGGAACCGGCTTTCGCGTCACAAGTCACAACAACGAGCTCCTTCGACTAAGGATAATTATGTTGTTCATAAACACTATACTTGAAGCCTACTATAAGAAATTAACAATAAGGACAATTTTGTAATAGTATTTGGTGATTAATCCATGCTCATTTCTTAACCCAACAAGGATAGAATCAAAGATTACTTTACTAAAATTCCCTTTTACCTATTAAACGGATTTAGTGTTTCATTATAACTTTATATATGTGTTTTTTTTTAATAAAAAAAAGACATTGGAGGTCCAAAGTTCAATGTAAGATGTCAATAAAAATCCAATGTACATACATTGAATACCAATATTGGATATCAATACAACGTAAAAATCCAATGTACATACATTGAACAATGACAATGGATGTCCGATGTATACATGACGGATTAAGAAATTTATTTTAGTGATGTCAATGACTTCGGATTTAAAACTATATTTTTAACAATAAAACTATATCGTTTTAATAAAATAAAAAAAATCGGATCTCAGAGATGATGTAACTCACCCTGATATTAATATACATAGATCTGACGGTGGTATAATATGAAAATCCTAATATACACAATGTAAAAACCCGATATACAAATATTGTAAAATGACTCCATATCCAATGCACGATGTAAAAGTCCTTCCATAATCCATAGCTACACAAACATATTGGGATGAGGGTTAATGCCTCAGTGAGATTTTTTAATTTTTATTTTTGTATTGAAACGAGGTAATTTTGTTGTTAAAAAATATTAAATTTCATTTATACTCTTGTGGATCATCGTTACTCCGATGTCCTTATGGAGAGAAAAAATTGAGGTCCGCCTAGTTGTAGTTATTCTTTTCTTTCAATTGGGATTCCCTGCTGTAAAATCATTGTTGTATGTCCTGATGTGTGTTATAAATTTGAGTTTGATGTTTTTTTTATAGGAAATTCCCCTTTTACCCCCCTCCCCTTGATCACAACAATTTGCTGTGTTTTAAGACACAACAGAAAATCCATGCTTTTTTTTTTAAACTGATATTGAGACGTGAAAGAATAAAAGTTTCAGATTCAATAATAGATGACTTGTGATGTTCACGAATCGAGTCGAGTCAAATATTCGTTGTTTGAACTAGATCTCGTTTAGTTTATGATCATATATGTGATCATTCGTTTATTAAACAAACGAAAAATCACGTTCGGGAATGATTCGTTTAGAAGACCAACAGTTTGCGTTTAGCTCGTTAAATGTATTTTTTGCCTTTTAAATCGAGTTCGACTCGTGTTTATCTATAAAGGTATAAAAAAAAATCCACCGCGCTAATGCATAAATAACAAATTATAAAATAATATTCCAAATATCAGACAACAAAAGTATTAGATTATTCTATAAACGAGATAATAACCTGTGCATAGCACGGGATAGGTGCAAAGCATGGACAAATAAATGTGGAAAAAAAGAAATGTGACAAAAAGAGGAGAGAAGAAAGATGTGATAACTTAAAATTCTTATTAAAGATATGTCAAATCTTTAGTAAAAAATGGGTTCGACACTTGGTTGTTGAGTCTTTATCCTAAAAAAAAAATATTTAGGTAAAAAGAAATTATTATATATATATAAAAAAGCTTTATGTAAGAAATTAGAAATGAAAAGACATAATGTATGTTTGATAAATTATATCATAGACAAAAACAGAGATAATAGTAACACTACATGTAATCAATACAAAAATAGGAAGACATAGAATATTAAAAAATAAGAAATAAAAAAATGATAAACGTATCCAACATGCAGTGGTGATAAAAAACAGTGAGTGAGGTTTCATCAAATGGTTCGCACTGAATCGCACATTTCAGGCATCCCTGCGTAAGATAAATTAGGTTCAAATACCTAAGTTTTTATTGAAAATAATAACAATAAAAGAAAGAAGGGATAGAGAGGGGAGAAAGAAAAAATGGAATCTTTATGACAGAGAAATCGGAAAGGGTGTCTTTAAAGGCACCAGACTTTTTCTACCATGAGCACGACAGTAGTGTGAAAAACAAGTGATTACCCGTGGCATCACACACTAATTTTTTTAATGATAAACCTACCAATTACAACACACCTATTAAAATTCAAAATTCCTATCTTCAGATTATTTTTACTGTTTCCAATATTTTCTTTTTACAATAACATCCTTTCACCCATAAACATTTACATTTTTCTCCTCAACCTTCAACCACCATCTTCTCCGCCCTCCAACCATCCACATCACCATTTCCACCACTTCTTAGTTCATACCATAAAAAATTCACCATTCTCTTCCAACCCATCAATTAAATCCACATCCATCCTAAAATCGACAAGCAAACGATGATAGTTTCCAAAAATGTTTTGAGAAAAGAAAAAGAAAAAGAAAAAGAAAAATACAACCACCTTCCCCTTCTCCAGCGAAGGTTTCTCAGGCTTCCAACTCCCCTGTTTTGTTTTCTTCACCCAATAGGCTTTTTTTCCTGAAACAATAAAACTTATAATTGAATTTTGATCCCTTTTTTCCCTATTAAAAATCTTTTGAGTTTGATTCTTCTTTATGCCGAATTCATTATCCGACTGTTGGGGCGGTGAGGGGTGGCGGGGCTGCTGAGGGGTGGCGGCTGGTGTGAGGTGGCGGGATGAAATTTACCCTTTTGCTGAAAGTTTTGATGAAAAAAGGAACGGGGAAGGAGAAGGAGGAAGGGGGCAGTGGGGTTGGGTTAATGGCGGCTGAGGTGAGATATGGAAGATGGGTTGAGGAGGGGTGGCAAGAAAAGGGGCGCCAGGGCTGGTGGGGTTGGCGGGGTTGGTTGAGAGTGGTGGCTAAAAAGAAATTATGAAAAAATAGGGTTATATGTGTAGTTATTTTGTTATAGTGAAAGATTTAACAGGTGTGGTGACATAAGAAAAAATGACATTATAATAATTACATTGTGGTGCGTTGGGTATATATAAAATTCGTTGTGGTGCCATGAGTGGATTAAATATGAATGTGTGGTGCCCATTAATTTTGGTGCCCAAGTAAAAACAATGTGGTGCCTTTAAAGACACCCAATTGGAAAATATGTTTCAATGATTAAATACAATTACAGTACATCAGTATATATATACGCGTATAGAATGTTCTGGAACCCTATGGAAATAAATACAAATAAATACAAAATATACACATATCATCCTAATACGCCCCCTCAAGCGGGACGAGGGAGCCGAAGACCCAGCTTGGATTTAAAGTGAGTAAATGGAAGCCGAGAAATTGGCTTGGTGAGAGCATCATCTAGTTGGTCGGCACTAGAAACATGAGATACACGAACAAGGCCACGCTGAACATGGTCGCGGATAAAGTGATAATCAATTGCAACATGCTTCATACGGGAGTGAAAAACAGGATTAGCACATAATTGGGTAGCACCAACATTATCACAGAAAAATACCGAAGTAGTTTGAATGGAGAAGCCTAGATCAGAAAAGAGATAAGTGAGCCAGGCAATCTCAGCAGCAGTATCAGCCACAGAACGATATTCGGCTTCGGTAGAGGAACGAGCTACAGACGTCTGCTTTTTAGAACTCCAGGACAGTAGGTTTTCACCGAGAAAGACCAAATAAGTAGAGGTCGAAGAGTAACCGGCATCTTGGTTCCCACCCCAATCAGCATCAGAGAAGGCATGAAGCGCAAGGGGGGATGCAGAGAATAATTGCAAACCTTCATGTAATGTACCGGCCAAATAACGAAGAATACGCTTAACCAGAGACCAGTGATAATCCGAGGGGGAGTGCATATACTGAGAAAGTTTGTTGACCGCATAAGCAATATCGGGCCGAGTAAACAGAAGATATTGTAGAGCACCCAGAACTTGACGATACTGAGTAACATCCTAATGCGGGGAAGATGCCAAGTCACTAGATGTAAAGGCATTTGGATGAAGCGGAGTGGAGACCGGTTTGGAGTCTTACATGTTGACCCGAGCGAGAAGCTCATGAATATATCCGTCTGAGTAAGCATTAAACCATGAGCATTAAGAGTGACCTCAACACCCAAGAAATATGATAAGGGGCCAAGATCCTTGATAGAAAATCGCCGACCAAGAGAATCAATAACCTGTTGTACCTGAGAAGGAGAGCTGCCAGTAATAATAATATCGTCAACGTAGACAAGCAGAATAGTAATACTGGAGGAAGTGCGAGCAATAAATAAAGAAGAGTCGGCAGAAGAGTTGACAAAACCAATAGAGAGAACAAAAGACCGGAGTTCACGATACCAAGCCCGGGGTGCCTGCTTAAGTCCATAAATAGCTTTATGAAGCTTGCAGACATATGTAGGATGATCCTTGTCTTCGAAATCCGGAGGTTGAGTCATATAAACATCCTCGGTGAGTGAACCCTACAAGAAGGCATTGTTGACATCGAGTTGACGGAGAGACCAACCTAAAGAAACCGTAATACTGAGAACCAGTCGAACAATTGTAGGTTTTACCACACGGCTAAAAGTCTCAAAATAATCAATACCGGGCCGCTGGGTAAAACCTTTTGCCACTAACCGAGCTTTATAGCGATCGATGGAGCCATCGGGAAGGCGTTTAATGCGAAAGACCCACTTACAACCGACAACATTAAGATTAGAGTCAGGAGGAACCAGTGACCAAGTACCGTTGTGCACGAGCACATCAAATTCATCAGACATGGCAAGGCGCCAATGCGAACTTTGCAAGACCCACTTACAACCGACAACGTCAAGATTAGAGTCAGGAGGAACCAGTGACCAAGTACCGTTGTGCACGAGCGCATCAAATTCATCTGACATGGCAAGGCGCCAATGCGAACTTTGCAAGACCCACTTACAACCGACAACATTAAGATTAGAGTCAGGAGGAACCAGTGACCAAGTACCGTTGTGCACGAGCGCATCAAATTCATCAGACATGGCAAGGCACCAATGCGAACTTTGCAAGGCCTGTTTAACTGTAGAGGGCTCAGTATCAGAGAATCGAGAATCCAATTAGGCAGTAAGGTTAAGGATTTGGCGAGGTTTAAAGATTTGATTTTGAGATCGAGTGACCATAGGATGGGGAGGTGGCTGTGGGGAAGGGGACAAAGATGAGGAGGCCGGGGAAGAGGAAGAGGACACTGATTCAGGGGATGAGACGGGTTCAGGGGAGAGAGGTGGGGAAGAGTTCGGAGTTGAGGAGGGGGAAGGAATCGAAACAGGCAGTTCAGGGGGAGGGGAAAATCGGAATACATGGCAAGAGAAAGGAGGTTGTCAAGAGGAGGGAGGTCGGGATCAGAAGGAGTGGTGGCAAAGGGAAACAAATCCTCAACAAACCGAACATCACGAGAGACATACATACGAGCACAAGAGATATCATAGCAGAGGTAAGCACTTTGAGTGAGAGAGTACCCAAGAAAAACACACGGAACGGAAGATGAATCTAATTTATGTTGATTGTATAGTTTAACCTAGGGATAACAAAGACAACCAAACACACGGAGTTTAGCATAGTTTGGGGGGGGGGGGGGGAGTAGAGTTTTCATGAGGAGAGAGCATAACCAGGGTTTTGGTGGGCATTATATTGATTAAATAGACAGCAGTGCTGACTGCATAAGACCAGTAGGTGATAGGCATGGATGCATGGGTAAGGAGGGTAAGGGCCGGTTCAACTATATGTAAGTGACGACGTTCAGAAATACCATTGTGTTGGGGAGTGTGAGGTGGTGAAGTATGATGAGGACAAAAAAGGACGTAAAGCAATATATTCAGTGCCATTGTCAGAGTAAAGTGTTTTAATAGGTGCATCAAGAAGTTTTTCAACATAAGGCTTAAATTTAAGAAAAATAGCAGACACATCGGATTTATGAACGAGGGGGTAAAACCAAATAAAGCGTGTAAAGTGATCAACAAAAATAACGTAGTACTTAAAACCATCAACAGAATAAATGGGAGCAGTCCAAACATCCGAAAAAACAATATCCAATGGGTGATATACTACTTTTATATAATTAAATATACGTTATATTATTATGTTTTATCAACGAATTTTATATAAAATATATGAAATTATGATATACATGTTATGAAATGTTAATCTTTATAATTTAGAGTAGTTAGTAGTAAAACTTAGTAATAATAGTAAAAAGTTATAATTTTGTACCGATTTTAGTAAATCGGAGTGTCGTGTCAGATTTACGTGGGTATTTGTGGTATTTTATTGCAGATTTATAAGCCGAAACCCCGAGAATCGACATGTTGAAGTATAATCATATCTCTGGAAGGATTTAGAGAGTGTCACGAGCTTAAATGGTCAATCGAATTGCTTAAGTGGTCAAGTGGTCAATTAAAGTGGTCAAGTAGCTAATCGATTCGATTAAGTGGTAATCGAGAAATATCTTCGACAAACGAATGGCTCATCAAAACGACATTATCTGAAGAAGAGTCCTTCACGAAAGTTGTAGATTTTCCCGAGAGCTTTCTGATGCCTCTTGAATCATGATTTTTGGAGATCCAGAACTCGAGATATGAATTTTATAAGTTATATATAAATTATAATTATAATTATATAATCCTCGCACATGCTGAGTGATCAAGGGAGGTGGAAGCCATCATTACACCGACCCAGTCCGGCCTCCTACCGGCCCGGTCCGGCCAAGGAATTCACTTCTATATAAAGAGCTCATTTGCAAACAGAGCGGGGTGTACCAATATATATATATCTACTATATATATATATATATATATATATATATATATATATATATATATATATATATATATATATATATATATCTACTCTATATATATATATATCTTCTCTTCTTTATTTTCTTTTTAGTAGTAGTTTGTAAATAGGCCTTATGCCAAAAATAATAATATCGTAGTACTGTTGTAATGCTCGGGAAATTATCGGAAGTTCGGTGTTGTTGAAGTCGTTGTAATGTCCGGAAGAGTACGACATCTTAATCGGCATTTGTAATCGGGTAAATTTTCTAAAGTATTTATGTTTGTTTTTCTCTTTTTAGTTGTTATAATGTTTTTTAGCTAAGTCTAAATAACTAGCCAAAGTTATGTAATCGTTTTATTTCGATCTTTTCGGTAAAGGAGTGTTGTCTAAGTAAAATTTATTAAAATTGAGTTAATTGAATCTTTTTCTATTCTGTAATATATTGATAATATTCGGATTGACGTAATTAACCAAGATGAATCGCACCATATAACCTAACGATGAACTGACCAGAGAAGTTAGGATATGAGATAAAAGATAGAAAAACCGGAGGGTAAAATTGGCCGTGCGAAAGCGTGACAATGGAATCCTATTTCCTAACCGGGGGCAGATTTGTCTTGGGAAAGATAGATCTTATTAAAATTGTGCTCGAGATCATAATAATGTTAAAATCAACAGTTTAATTAAAACTAACACCGGAAAGTTAAATCGATCCGCCTGACAACCGGAGCCTTTTGAATAACATCGGCCGTCTGACAAACGGAATAACCTCTTTTATCCGGGGTAGATTTGTACTCGGTATCTGTTCAGACTAACTAAGATTAGCATGAGGCAGTTGTGGAGATTGAACTGATGACAATGACATATGACAATTTCATACGCTCGTGTGAGGAGGAATTGTTAACCTCAGGAGTGCACCGTTTCATTTACTCAATTGGACCTAATATAAAAGGAAAGATCGAGCACATTCCGTTTATTGAAAAGATCGTATAAATCAAATTATATAAACTTTGGCTAGTTCTATTTGTCTATATATTGGTATCTATATATTTATATCTATATATATATTTTGCAATCTATGTACATTTATATATATTTATATATCTATATATATTATATAAGAATAACTTTTAAATTACGCATTTATTTTATGTTCAGTAGAATAGTAGTAATCTGTGTTATAAAATTGCGGTTTAGATCGAGTTAATAACAGCTCTTTGGTGTTTAACCACACTTAAAAGAATTACCACATTTTCCCTGAGGATTCGACACTCTGACTCACCACACTAGCACTACAGTTTGACCCGATACACTGTCGGTTAAGGACTGGTATTAGCACTAGAAAAGGCCACGTCAATGGGCATGAAGATTTCAAAGTAGATTCAGTAAAGGGAAGCCTATGGCTTTTATTACTTAGACAAGCATCACAAGGGGAGGAAACAACACACGATAAGTCCAAATAATTGTTTTTAACTAGAAATTGAATAATCGGAAAAGCTGGATGACCAGAGGGACGGTGCCAAGTCGAGGTGGTCGTCTTATTTGCAGAAAAAGCAAGCAGTGGACTAGGGGACCAAGTGTAGACACCATCTTTAGCTTGGCCCTGGTGGAGGCATCGACATGTCTTCGAGTCCTTCACCAAAAAAGAATCGGAAAGAATTCAATGGAAACAGAATTATCAGAACAAAATTTTGAAACAGATAAGATATTCTGGGATAACTGGGGAACACAAAAGACATTAGATAATCGAAAGGAAGAAAGAGTAGTGGAACCAATATGACTAATTGGAAGGGAACGACCATCACCAATTATAATATTATCCAAACCTGTATAAGGATCATGCAGGGACAGGAGATTGAGATCATAAGTCATGTGATGCGAGGCTCCACTGTCGAGTAACCAAGAGGACTAGCTTGAGCCGGATAAGCCTGAGGAGGTGGAGGGGGTCTCGGATTGGGGTTGAGATTTGGTGGGCGAGGCAATTGTTGAAAGAACGGATAAGTGAGACACCTTTTTGCAAAATGACCAAAGACACCACACAATTGGCATTTTCCTTGGTAAGGACGAGGGGCTTGGGCACTGTTGGGCTACGGACCGGAGAAAGGGACTGAAGCCGGGTGCTGTTGGGCAGGCAGAGGAGGGGGGAGGGACGATGTGGTGGAAAGGGAGGTGGAGATGGAGGATATGGCAGTGGGGGACGTGTGTTAAAGGGCTGCCGAGGTGGATATTGAGCAGCAAAAGCGGTGTAGCCAGGGGTAGTAGATGCGGCTTGCTGTTGAAGCAGGCTGGCTTCATGATTAAGTAATTTCTCATGGAGTTCAGGGAGCGAGATCAACGAATCACGGGCCTGAATTGCACGGGATAATTCCGAATATTCAGGACCGATATTTTGTAAAATAAGATCAACAAGATCTTCTGGATCTACAGCAGAATCAAGTGCAGCAAGTTCATCGGCTTTGGATTTAATAGACGTAAAATATGCAGAAACAGAGGAATTACCTTTCGTGATAGAACGAAGATGGTGTTTTAACTGTTTAATCCGACCACGACTTTGCTTACCAAAAGTATCAGCAAGAATGGGACCATGCTTCCTGAGCCGATTTGGTGTGCTGAATAATAGTTACGAGATCCGGCGAGACGGAGCCGAGAATAAAATTGTGCACCAAGGCATCCTGACGCGTCCAGGCTGCATAATCAGAATTGGGGGAGGAGACACCATCAATTGTTACGAGTTTGGGAGGGCAAGCTTTGGAGCCATTGACAAAACCGAGGATATCATGACTGGCGAGGAGGGTGGTGAGTTGCGGTTTCCAGGTGGTATAATTGGTGTTGGTGAGCTTGATCGAAGCACGGAGGGTAGGGTTGAGGGCTACGACTGGCGGCTGGTGGAGGAGGATGGCTGAGTGGCGGTGCTGGATGGAGGAGAGCTGGAAGCAGAATCAGCGGCGGACATGATTGACGGGATAAGGCAGCGGCTGAATGAAATAGAAGAGGAAGGAGACGACTGATAGCAGGAAAAAAAAAAAAAAAAAAAAAAAAAAAAAATGATGGAACTGAAAGCAATAGGGTTTATGCGGCTGTAAGGAAAAGACGGAAAAAATTTGGAAAGGGAGAATCGAATTCTCAACGCTCTGATACCATGACAGATAAATTGGAAAATATGTTTCATTGATTAAAGACAATTACAGTACATCAGTATATATGTACGCTTATAGAATGTTCTAGAACCCTATGAAAATAAATACAAAATATACACATATCATCCTAATACTTTATTTGTAGCTGCAATTTCTGTCTTTGGTATGGAAGCTAAAAATCTAACATCACTGGTGTCGAGTAAACATTGAAGAAGGGTTCATATAGAAAACAAAAAAGAAGAAAAAGAAACACCGAAAAACATCAATTAATTACCTAGTGAATTTACTCGTCCGTCGAAGGGAAAAAAAGATATGATCACACAACATGCTTTACAAAGGCTAATACCAATTCAATTCAAGTGGAGAGTAATTCACGATTACACACATAAACATCACAAAGTGAAACGCATCATCATAATCGTTTTAACAAATAAAATCATATCTCCAATATGCATGAAGCAAAACTACATATGTCTCGGCTTTTCATTAATTACATGATGATCGGAGTGTGTGAGTAAGAATATTTTAAGCGAACAACCCCTTCATGCATGGGAAGCGCATCAGCTTTCACTTGGCATATTAAATCATATATATCCAATTAATATGAAAGCTTATTTATTTGTTCACAATTAATAATTCATGCATTGAATGGATATTTAAAAAGAAGATAGTGGAATGAACCGATGGGATCCATATTTGAACGGATTTGAATGAACAGATCGGAAATGAGGTTGTTTACAAGTATCAGCCGGAAGTTTACCTAAAAAAAAAGGAGTAGGAAGTATGCCATCTCTTAGGAGTTTGAATTGATGGTGGAAGAGTTTGTTAAGGAGAAAAATCAACAAGAGTTGTTTAGGTTTTGCGTATTTCCAGGAATAAGAACGGCATGAATTTTAACTCCTTCCCGAATTTTCCTTCTGCCTCTTTCTTCCCTTGCCGTCGTCCCTGCAGATGCTCTCTTTGACGCCGGCGGCCTTGTGCTGCCGGCGTCCACTTCCTCTCTAGTATATATATCTTCTCTTCTAGTTTAATCTTTTCGGTTTCCCCCCATTGCTTTCTTCTATTGTTTTGTTAGATCTATCTACCGTCGTCCTTGCCCGGCGCTTTCAGTTGGCCGGAAGCTTCTTGCTCCTCTCTGCGGTTGGTTCTTCCGGGCTTTGGTGGCGATCTTCTTCGATGGGTGCTTTGGATCTGGGGCTGGGGTGGTTGCCGTCATGCCTTTTGGGGTTTTCCGGTGCCGTCTCCGCCACTGCTCCGGGTAGAGTTCTTGCCGGCGTTTGCTCGCGGTACTTTCAGGCCTTGATTTCTCCCGTGACCTTTTGGCCGGTGCTGGAGGTAGGTGCTGCCGGATGTTCGTCGATGCTACATCGGACTTTGGCTGACAACTTATTCGGGAGGGGATGTTTTTCTTACGGACTTCTCTGTACCGTACGGCGTCGGCGGGTGGCGGAGTTGGTTGTTGGTGACTCATGGGGCATTTAGTTATTGTAGCTTGTATAGTTGTGTGGCCCCCATATGGGCTTTCTCCTTGTCAAAGCTAGTCTTATGGTCTAGGATTTTGGCTTTGGCTTTTGTTGTTGTTTTGTTTGTTTAGTGTTTTGTTTGTTTAGTGCGGCTAGGCCGCGTTGTAGTACGGCTTTGGCCGTGTTGTAGTGCGGCCTCTGGCCGCGTTTGTAAAGTTAATTCTTCTGTTCTAATAAAACTTTCATCTTTTTGGGAAAAAAAACAGAACGGCATCCCTTTCAAGAAAAATAAATAAATAAATAAGAACGGCACCGACAATCCGAAAGTGTTTTTCTCGGGTATAATCCGGGTCAAAAACGGATTTTGGGTGTAATTTTGGGTAATTGGGTTATATCATCCTTTCAAATATATGTAGATATAGATGATCACAAGTTTTAAGAATTAATTATTAACTCTATGGTTTATATTAAATGAACATATACCGTATCAACTAATGAATTAGGGTTATGTCGTACATTTTGTTTTATCTATATAAGTATTTTCACAATCATAATTAAATGTTCACGAGTCAAACTCATGTTTGTTCGTTTAGAAAATAAACTTACGATCTAGTTCAGGCTCGGTTTATTAGCCTATACAAACAACCGATTACAAGGAATACGGGCTTGCTCGTAGATGATGGCTCAAATGGATGCTCATTCTAAGCTTTTTTCCCCTCCCCCTTTTGTTCTATTGATCAGATTCATCCAAGAGTGTCACACTAGTAGAAACCGTTAAGCTACTGAACTCGGTAGATGTTTTAGCCGCCTCCCCAATATCTCATGTAATTAAGCGGGGACAGGATTCAAACAGGACGTACACTACGGATACCACTCACGTTGAACTCCAAATTAATCGATTTCATTAGCCCCAGCCACCACATGCTCCAAGGGCGGATCTACCTTATCAAATGAGGGTCACGTGACTCTATTGAGATTCGAGATTTTTAAAAAAAATAAAAATTAAAACGATTTAGTTTTGTTGTTAAAAAATATCGTTTTATCGTTAAAAATGTAGTTTTAAGCTACGGTGACCTCACTAGAACAAATTTCAAAAAGAAAAAAAAACAGTTTTAGACTCGGGTAACCCCACTGGAATATACTCGTGAATCCGTCTCTAAAGTGCTCTATTCAAATAAAAAATAAAGAAAGTCAGAAAGAAGATTATATATTGCTCTTCAAATTAAACCCTATGAAGAAGAAATTGATAGCTATTGTTATTCAACAATGTTTGCGGCCATATAATGCGTGCTATTGATGGCTACTATTATTCCACTGTGACAAAATTGGAGGTGACACAGTATTTTCCTGCTAGATAATTAATGCTTTTGGTAGCCTAATTTTTTTTTTTTTTTTGAACTATTGGTAGCCTAATTTTCAGAAGGGAAAAAAAAATGTTAGGTGAATTGAATTACTCGTGAGCAATTCCAACTCGGTTCGTTTAGAAGCTTAACTCAATTCATTCATTTTTTTCTTTCTTTAGTTCGAGCTCGAATCGAACTATTCAAATAATTCATCAAGCCGATCTTGATCTTCAAAATATAGTAATCAAGTAGCTTACAAGTTATATAATTATTTAGCTAGTGTATTAAATAATATTTTATATAAGTCGAGTTAAGAATGAAGCAAGTCAAGCTCGATCTTGCCATATTTTACGAAACTTCAAGGAATTATCAAACTAACGATTTGAGTCGAGAAAATGAATACTTAACAAGTTGAAACCGATCCTACTTTTTAATGCCTCGATCAAGCTTGAGCCGAGGTTTGATCTCTAGGTTTTTTTAGCTGAGTCAACCTCAAACCCCATAGAGTATTGACTGGAATCTGCTCGATTCGATTACACCCCTAGTCGCAAGTAGAACAAGACGAAGAAAACATTATCATTCAGTAATTATAATGATACTGCAAATGTACATCTATTCTTCTTAATAAAAAAGTTAAGTGTAATTATATTAAGCCCAGAACAATTACAAGAAAAACTACAAAAAGGGCATCTCATTATATACACAAGCTTCATTTTACAGGGCCTAATACACAACATAATAACCTAAATATATAATACTTAGAAGAAAAAAAATGCAAACTTGTTTGTTTCCAGTTAATGAAGAAAATCATGATCGCGCGAAAACAACAATGAAAAAAGCAGTTCATTCCATACGTCAGGCACACCGGGCAAACACCAATGGCTACAATCAGGAACCGACACGTCATAACTAAACGTTCCAACATGTGCATCACTCCTCAATGCACCTAACGGGGTGACGTGTAACACGGTAGCAGGGACCGATAAGTTCTTGACAACATCCATTACCATGTCGGAATATATGCTTTTGTCTCTGCCATTCGGTTCTGTCATAGGTTGTGTTGTCACTTCGCAGTTTAGACGTGATCCGCTGCTGCTTAGACAAGAAAAGAAAAAAACCGTAAGTTTGGATACTGTAAAATAAGGTAAATCTCTAAATAAATAAATAAAAATAAAATTTTACGGAAACAAACCTCCAATGGGTGGACTCGAAAGTTCGAAAGAAGACACGGGTTCGGTTGGGATCGATTTTACGGTCAACCCAGGATTTCCATGTGTCAAGTGCTGTCTTGAAACCCCCAGTAATTGACATTCCTAACTTCATCTTTCCTTTAACCTGGAAATACCAGCCCCTGTCTGAACAAAACAAATTAGTATTTGTTGGAAAAACAATTAGGCGTTTTTCTTGAGTCAAAATAGAACCAATAATTACTCGATCATGCCTTTATAT
Organism: Gentiana straminea; assembly: GCA_036785695.1. Lineage (NCBI taxonomy): Eukaryota > Viridiplantae > Streptophyta > Magnoliopsida > Gentianales > Gentianaceae > Gentiana > Gentiana straminea. Next base: position 605,883 of record JAVUPR010000413.1, on the reverse strand, counting down.
AACTCGATCAAGTTCAAGTCGAGTTTTGAGCTCGAGCCCTGGAGAGTATCGATTAGACTAAGCTCGTTTACACACCCCCTAGAGGTGAATCGTGTTTAACATGTACATAACCTACCTTTCCAATTGCTCAAGCTTTTACGAGAGAATGTATTTCAACAAAGTATCATAACACAACTTCATCACTTTCAACCTCTCCATCAATATTCTCATACCATTTATATTGTTCAAGTTAGGCCTCTTTGTTGGCCTTGTTTTACCCTATTCAAACTTTTCATTATAAGCCAACACTCAGAAGGAGAATGTTGAAGTGAATTGTGTTTAACATGTAAATCACCTACCCCAACCCCCTCCCCCCATAACTTAAAGGAGCCTTTATCTGCAACACGGCGATTTTACCGGAGCACCACACACCTACCATTAATTATGCCGAATCAACTTTCTGAAAGTCGGTTATGGAGCCAGAAACTGACTTTTTGAAGGTCGATTCTCACAATACACCTACAGAAAGTCTGTTTTTTTCCTCCGGAGCCGACTTTCAAAAAGATGCATGGTAGGTGTGGTGCAAATAATAGTTCCCAACTTAAACCTTCAAGACACATGGTAATTCAACAAACTCAAACATACTAGATATAAGTCTAGGGTTGATGATGAACTTGTAAATGCTTGAATAACATCACACATTCATACATACATACACACACACACACACACACACACACATACATATACATACATAAAGGATAAGTAAGATGATACTTACATGTCAAAGAGCTTTGTAGGAGTCCACCAATGTCCACTATTGAAAACAAGAATATCAGAATCAATCCATTCATCACAAATATCATCCATCTTATCAAGCTTAAGCACAACCTTCACTCTTTTTGGAGCTCTCTTTGGCCTTACCCCAGGCTGTACTATAAATACCGAACGATAAAACTCGACAATCAAATCATAACCACTAAACTTCACTCCCAAATGCCTGATTTGTCTAGTAATCTTGTTCCCATTGATTTCATACACACTTTTCTTGTCTTCAACCCCTGTCATTAGCATACATATCATTGATTCCCATTGAGTTCTAGACAATGAATCTCCAACAAATACAACCCTTTTTCCCTTGAGTAAATTCAAGATCTTTTTCGCATTGAAGTTCGGGATTTCACAGTTCTTTGGCTTCCATTTCCAAGAAAGATAATCTTTATCTTTTCTTCCATTAGCTAAACAATTGAATCCTCTTTCTGCAAATGGGCATTCTGATGCATTGTATAGTGGATAACTATCATCATACAACCAATTTCCATCAAATAAATTGCATTTATTCCCAAAAGTACTATTCTTGTGACTCACAACAGCATCAATTGATGTATTATTCTTGTAATTTACAACAGTGGATGTAGTATTATGACCATGAAGCTGAATTCTTGGAAGAAGAGTAGGTAAAAGGTAGAAATACCCAGAACTTAAAGCAACAAGAAACAAGATTAATGAGCCAAGAAAAAAAAGGGCATTAAACAAATTGAAAACCCAGTTCTTCCAATTTCCTCCAGCTAGTAATTTGACAAAACGCCCAAATGAAATTCTGTACATCTTCCTCACCATTTCAGCATTTAATCCCACACAAATACAGCAAAAATTTCAACCACCATTTACAAGAAGTATGCAGCTAAAAAACCCACCTACAAAAAAAAGACAGCAACTTAGAGGTAGGAATTGTGGGGTTAAAAGTTCAAGAATGAGATCTAAAGCAAAAACCCACAAAAAAGAATAAGTTGGTAGCACGATTGTGTGGGTACAAATAAAGAATTCTTTAGGTGGAAGATTGCTTTTGTTTGGAGTTGAGCAGGTGAAATCAACAGTCAAGAGTACGTGAATACAGATGTAGAAGAAGGTTAGTTTGGTACTTTGTAGAGGAGGACCTTTGTTTTGGTCGGAATGTGTGTCGTCGATGAATAAAATAATGTCGGTGATCTTTTGGAAGATATATAATCGAGGACCCGAATTTTAAAAAAGTTGTGGTGGTACATGTAAATGGCATGGCGGTGCTGTGAAGACAAATACAACACATACATTTCCGAGATGATAGTTTATCTTGCATCTTGATCAAATCTACATGCTATTCGTTGCGTTTGAGTGTTGGGAGACCACCGCAATGTGATAACTGCATTCGATAATTATTTTTCACTTTGCATTATTGATTATTATTATGTCGTAATAAAATTACTACAACAAAATACACAAGCGTACACATTTTTACACTATTTAAAGTCTATGACGCGACTTAATGAATTTGTTATGTAAATTTTATTGTTACGCAAATATTTCTCTTATTATATGTGACCGACTCATCAATGGTGCACAAAAACACATTGTGTTATTTGAGTGGTTGTGATAGTTTATCTTGCATCTTGATCAAATCTGCTATTCGTTGCGTTTGAGTGGCTGTGATAATTATTTTTTGCATTATTGATTATTATAGTGTCGTAATAAAATTACTACAACAAAATACACAAGACATTTTTACACTATTGGTTATGATGTGGACTTAATGATTACTATGAGTCTTGTAAAGATAAATAGTGTAAAATAATTATTGTGACCATTATGTTGTGGTATAAACATTTCTCAGAACAATGAGGTATCCCAGAACCCCAACCCAGTCTATCCGACTGATAAATGATACATTATACCATTGATCATAATATAAAGTGCATTGACATGTTGGTTTACTCGTTGTGTTTAAATGATTATGATACTATCATTAACCATTCGTTAGTAGGATTAGAATCCTTGATTCATCGCTTCATTCTGCCCTACGTAAATTGTTCTTAAGAACTTGGCATTATCAGACCTGAGAGATTCAATGTGATAGGGCTAAATGTTGAATACTATTGATTTTGTTTATGTAACTTTATTATTATGAATAATATTAGCACCGTTATTATTATATATTTATTCATTCGCGAAACTAATTTAATATTGTATATAATAATGTCCCTAAAATTAAATTATAAAAGAGAAATCATAATGATGATTATAATCGATGAAATTTTGATTCATGGTAAATGATTTGTTTTTTTTAAATATTTCTGGTTGTATGTATAGATAAACACTATATTATTAATACATTTAGACTAACACGTATCAGATTTCTACTATCTTATAAAAATATTGATAGACCTCATCTATCAAAGTGTGTCGAAACTTAAACATGTACATGGGAGTCATTAGAGTAACTCCAACACTTACACAACAAATTTTACACCAAATCATCAATTTGGTATAACTTTTAAACCAAATTTTATCCATCAACTTCAATGGTTCTACACCAAAAAAGAATATCTTGAAATATTCCATCTTTACCCATCAATTTGTTGATTTCTTCTCCACAAAAGGAAAAGGAAAAAAAAGGATAGAAAAAGGAACAGTGTTTGCCGGTGCCATCTATTTGCAAGCAAATTTGCTGGTGACTTTCATCTCTCCATCAATTTGATGGAGGAAAAAATTGGCCATTGGAGTAGTAGTTTTCCATCAATTTGCTGATTTGCTAGTGAAAAGGGATACGTTAGAGTTGCTCTTAACTTGTATTATTGAATACGTACATAAAATGACTCACTCACTTTGTAAGCATGACACACCTCTAACAATTATATAATTTTCCTTGGACTTGGATTTGGAGAAGTTCTTCTATGGTTACTCCCTAATGTGGGGTAAAATACGTGGCTCAATCTAGACTACACAGTTTCATTCTGCAATAAAACTGTGTGGTCCAGATTGAGTTATGTGGATTACCCCGCATTAAAGAGTAGCCATACAAGAATTTCACATGGATTTATCATGACATCGTGGTGTGAACTGTCATGTTTGATTGACACTATCGAGATTTTCCCCCATATGAGCAATCATGTAATAATGATTGAACATGATGTAGGATTTATATCGTCCATCAAGAATTCGCTTTTCCTTTGTATTCTCCAAGAAAAAATGTTTTTTAAAAAAACATAGTAAATTAGCAAATTCAGGTTAAAAACTGAAAAGTAGATAATAACAATAATTAGCAATCCACTCATCTCAAAGGGTTCGTTATGTAGCCATAATATTTCGTGCATAAACTCAATTCTCCCGTACTCCGTAGTAGAACTTATACAGACATTTTCATTTCAATCTTCTGATGAGGATGATAACCACTAAGCTCAAAATCAGCCGCCACAAACGAATCTATATCCCTTTTTTGTGGATTGATCTTCAACATCTGTTTCACATTGAAAATCAAAAAGATTATTCGATTACACTGGGACGACCCTAATTACACATCATCAAAAGGGCCCGGTGTAACAGAGACTCTGTATCCAAGAATCTCCCAGAAGAAAAAAAAAAACACGGATAGACACTTTTGTCATTACTTACAGGGAACGGTTTAGGAACTCTCTGAAGCTGTTCTTGAAGAGGATCAATATGCGTCTTATAGATATGCGCATCACCAATAACATGGATAAAATCACCAGGAACAAGACCTACATATATGATACAGAATCGGCTTACGGAAAAGAAAAGAAAAAAACACAGTAATTTCAGACATAAACCTGAAAAGAAACATCGGTTTTACTGTCTGAATAAGAGAAGGAATACATACCGCATACATGAGCAATCATACGTGTCAAAAGAGCATAAGAAGCAATGTTAAATGGCACACCGAGGCCCATGTCAGCAGATCGTTGATACATTTGACAAGATAACTCGCCATTGGCAACATAAAACTGCAGTAGATTTTCAATATAAAGAAAAAATAAGCATAAAAAAAATGAAAACCAAAAGTCTGAATAGCGCTGACTGTGATTGACCTGTGCAAACATATGGCAAGGAGGTAAAGCCATTAACTTTAGATCAGAGGGATTCCATGCGGATAGAATAATCCGTCTATCGTCAGGGTGGTTTTTTATCTTATCAATTACATCTAGCAACTGATCGAATCCTTGTCCACTATAGTCGGTATGCATGTTTGTGTATCTGAAAAAATACAACACCAAGAAAAGAATAAACGTGTGTGCACGCACACGTATATGATTACTTGTTTATAAAATTGAAATTGCTATCTAACCTAGCACCAAAGTGTCTCCACTGAAATCCGTATACTGGTCCCAAATCACCTTCTTCCCTGTCTGCAAGACCGATACTGAAAAATGAACGAACATGTGGGACAATCATTAAACGGAGAGAGAACGAAGAAAAAAACAACAAATTTCAGGTCTTAGAATTACCTGTCGAGGTATTCCCGAGATGCGTTGCCATCCCATATGTGAATATTTTTCTCCTGAAGAACCTGTAGACAGAAAAAAAGAGATCCAAGATGAAGTTGCCTTTTTTTACAGGACAATTTAACACAAAGATTGGCACCACAAAACTCTGAAATTATAAGGGGTTTTTGTTTTTGTTTTTATGGTTATATAGACAAGAATAAAGAAGGAAATGAATGATCATACCTTTGCATTAGTTGAACCACTAATGAACCACAAGAGCTCTTCAACAACACCGCGCCAGAAAACTCTCTGCGTACGTAATTTGATATCATCAAACTAAAGGTTAGCTAACTCTGTAAATCATACACTAATCTTTTTAACGATATCAACAACTCTAAGTAGTGGGAGATTCATAGGTAGGGACCGAACTGTCGTATGAGTGTCGTGCGCGGAAAAATGCAAAATATGTTGCCAGCTACAGTGACAATCGGCTTTTTTACAATTGATTCTATAGCTGAGAATTGACTACCGTGTGAAAGTCGATTCGAGAGTTGAGAATCGAGTTTCCTCAATTTAATCGTTTTCAGTGTGGTACCGTAGTAAAAATTACTGTGATGCCACTAAAGAGTAAAGACTAAAGACGCCCTTTATACACTCATGACACTCATTTGACGATACGGTCTAATAGAGACTATGTACAGTACTTGTGATTCGAATTATTGATCATGCTCTGCAGAACTAAAAATCCGAGTTTCGTGTCATACATGTTTATACACGGCGTCTCTAAAGGCACCACATTATATCTACCATATTTGTCACCGCAGTACAATAGACTTTTGCACAGTCGATTCCAGAGTTAATAAGACAAAAGGAAGAAGTTATACCATATAAAAACAAAGATAAACTACAAGAAATGTCATGACAAGACGAGCTTTTTTCTTCACGAGAAAGTTTTCATGCGCACAGATTTTTTAATTTCCTAAAAATCACCTAAATGAAAAACAACAGGAAAACATGATGTACAAAATTTAGTAAAGGCAGTACTTAAGAAAAGACAAAATATGGTACCTTAGTAGTAAGAAGAGGAAATGACGTACGCAGATTAAATCGCATCTGTAAAATGTCCAACCATCATCAAAGTATAAAACTTTGAAACCAAACAGCAGGAGCACACCATTTCGAAAAAAATACCACAGAAAGAATAAGTATGCGAACCTGACAACCAAACTTTGAAACAGTACCCGTGCCTGTCCTGTCATCTTTATTGATGCCGTTGGCAATAATGTCTTGAAGCAATCCCAAATACAGGAATTCATCGTGCTTCTCAAAAATTAACTTTGGCAAAAACGAAAAATTTGAAATACGTAATCGTTTAGGACTAAGCTCCTGACTCAAATCTGCGGCGGGCTCAAGGGAAGAAGAAGTCACCACACGAACATATGTCATAAAGCAGTAACGGATATTGTTTTCTTCCACGGGTGAAGAACTGTACCAAGGCTGAAAAAGTTCACTGTCAACTGGAGGAATAAAAGTATCACACTCAAAGCTGGTATCAATTTTAGTCATATGAATAGCTTCACACCCCGGAGCATTAAGCGCTTCCCTGGATCAAATGGAAAAATATATAATCATTTCCAAACAAAAAAAAATAAAATAAATTCACAGGCATAGAACATGCTGAGTAGTACATACCTTAATACTTCTCCACCTCCTATAACAAAGACTCTTTCAATTGAAATGGAATATGGAGATTCAGCTAGCATTTTCAGAGCAGAGCACATACTCCCAGATGCAACAACATTCTCGTCACGAGCAATATCAGAGTTCTTCGAGCGAGATAGTACAACATTGAGACGACCAGGTAGAGGTCGAAATTTAGGAGGAATGCTTTCCCAAGTTTTCCTTCCCATGATAACAGCATTTTGCTTTTCAGGATCTGAAGTAGTTGATGTAATATCCTTGAAGAATTTGAGGTCAGATGGTAATCTCCAGGGTAATTTACTGTCTTTTCCGATGCCTAAATCAGAAGTTGCAGCCACCACAACTTGGTAAGTCCTTGCACAAGGAGGCAGAGTGCACGCATCACCATTCATAGCATTTTCTAGTGAATCTCCAGCCATTGATGAAAGTTGCCTGAAGTATGTATGGTTTGACAACACCTTTGATACTCTAGAAACCTTGAGGATGTAGTCAGGATGCAAAATCGAAGTGCAAGCTCCAAGTAGCAAGTGGTAAAACCTGAAAACAGTAAAGAAAATAAGCATGTTATTCCAAAAAAAAAAACATCATAACTAAATGGATGAACCATCCAAAGTATGAGCCTATATTTCCACAGAAAAGGGTCCTACAAAGAAGTTGGGACCTTTCCTTCGTGTTGAACCTGGCCAACTGAAATTGCATCAAAGGACAAACTTTCAGGCTGGATAGTGTACATGAATACAGCAGGGATGCCATAGTTGAGACATGAAGAGGTGGACAATTCTCTAAATATCAGTCAAGTGATGAGCACCCTTTAGGCTCAAAACTAGACGCAGTAAATAAATGTACCTGGAGGAAACAATAAATAAATAAACAAACCGGAATCTACAAGTTCTTAAGATTGGTTAAAGAAACATGTCCAGCCAACTTATGCAGTAAATTACAACACAAACTTGCAGAAAAGCCCCAATCACGCACGCCCTTAACAACACAAAGTGCTAGGAGCAAGCAAGAAGAGCCGCTATAACAGACGCCCTAAGCTATAGCGATAGCGCGCTATTCAAGTGATGCACCTTATAATTAAACGGATCAGCTTACTCGGAAATCCCATTGCTTTCATGGTTTCTTCTACATTCGACCCGCCTTCATCGTGTCTAATTTAAGAGAAAGGTGATTATTTTTGAGAAATTCAAAGACTCTGGACCGCGTAGGCAGATTGAAGTAAGCTTTTTGAGACTGTCAACAGTGCGGTTTACCAAATTCCAGTGAGAGAATTCCATTTCACCATGAAATTTGCGAAAAAAATGGAAGTCTTCTTATTGTTCCCAGGAAAGCCACAATCATTTGAGGCACTATAATTTGTTATACCATGAGTCCAAAAAGGGGCTTTTCAGACTTGTAAACTTCAAAATATATCCCCTGGCATCAATTCATGCTACACTCTTTTCGGATGCTACACAGAATCGATTCAAAAACTAAAAGAACATAGAATTAGGGATACAGGAGTTCAGGATAGGCACTATTTCCAAGATTATACACAGATTGAGTCTAAATGAAGACTGGGAAATGAACCTTATAAAGTGAACGGCACAAACTCTTCCCCTCAGTCCTCCTAGCCTTATTTGCGTGCGAAACTCGCCGAACGCAACTCTATAATAACCAGTATTGGGATGTGCACCGTGTGAAGCATAGTGGTGGACCGCCTTTAACCGAGTAAAATTGTGCTATGGTAAGACTATAGGTTGCATCAAACCACTAAAATAATGTCACTCAACCGTCAAAACTATCAGGGCTCCCTGTGAAAATCAGGGCCCTGTGCGGTTTCTCGGCTGAGACCTTACATGTTTGAAGTACAAGCTGTTTTTTTCCTAAAAGATTTGAAGGAAAAACATAAAAACTACCCAATTGGCTGTTCACACTTCCGTTTCTCTTTTCTTGATACTTAATAACATTAACAAACATATCCTAAACAAAATAACATTAACAAAACACATACTAAGCTTAAAATTTGTCCGATAAATCAACTTTTTAGGAACGGCAAAAAACAATTTATTACTTTATTATGAAAATTGGAGTATAACCAGATCACAAGAGCACTTACCGCAAAAGACTTCAAAGTTCTATCGTAATGACTAGACAGAGGATAGGGCGACTAATCCAAATCAGTGCGTTCAACCAAAACCAAAAGGAGAAATATTTCTCTAAAATTCTCATAGAAATGTAAAATAATCTATGATCTATGCTAAAACCACAACACCCATAAGCCATAAGTCAGCTATTGAGTGTAAGCATAAACCTCAATCAATGAAAAAACTAAAGGAATGAACTTGAAGAGCACAAAACCGCATGGCTAAGCTAGGAAAGTAGGAAACTTCCAAAACATAGTATATCTAAGAGGCCATCAGAGTATCAGACCATCTTTGAGAGCACAAGATATCTGTATTCAATTAACCGTATACTCTAAATCACAAAATTTTACTAAACTCACAATGCTATTGTACAAAATAAGCCAATTCTTATCCAAATAAAATAAAAAAAAAAACTAAAATGTCCACAACACAACTTGAGTATGTACCAAAAGTACAAATACCCAGAATAAAACATGCATCAATAATAACAAGTCAAAAACAGAAAAACCGAATGGAATGTACAAATATAAAAGGGCATACAAAAAAACGTAAATTTATAAGTAGTTTTGACACTGAGATAAAATGTGAATTTGTACCTGTAGCGGAGGACTCCTCTAAAGACCGTCGTTGAGGCTAGAGAACATGAGCTAATAAATCGCCGTCCGCTCGTCCATTAGAATAGGGTAAAGGAAAAGGAAAAGGAAAAGATTTGGGACAAATGTGGCGGGAAACGTGGAAGTCGATTGGCGGGGGCATTTTTTTTTATGTTGGTTGAGTTACACAATCGGGTTTTATTCACATCCGCTTTCAAATAGGACTAGAGGAGATATAACCAAAGTTATAAATCGAGTAAAAAAATAATTTAAGCAGGATAAATCAACTATTAATCCGTAATATGGTTGTAAATTGTTCATGTATTATAGTTGAGGGCCGTAAATTAATCAAGTCAATAATACCCAACATAGTTGTAATTTAAAAAGAATTCAACTATCATTTGGACATCATATTGAAAATCAATTTTCTCACACGGTCGATTACTGAAAAAAAATGACTTCACACCAATCGTTTGTTACATTTGTTCATAAAAAATTTGATCTCAAACTGAGAATCGACTTAATTTACTCAAAATTCAAGTCGGATCTACATGTGGTTCCCTTAAAAAAGAAGGAAAAAAAAAAAATACACACAATTTTTGAGTTCTTTAAGTTACATTTTTTTTTTTTTTTGAGAAAGAGTTCCTTTAAGTTACTTGTATATGCAAGAATTCTTTAAAGACATAGCAACATTCATTTTCTGTGGATCCAAAACCACTAAACACCGAACACTCCTCAAGAATTTTGGTTTCACTAATTTCCCCAATACATAAGCTTTGGCTCTAAGTGTAAAGCTTAAACTCAACGGCACCGCTGCCTGCGGCTTCCCGTTTTTACTGCTCAAGTCGGAGCCACCGCCGTATAACGGAATGCCGTTTCCTCTCAATGATACTGATATACTTCTTTGACTTTTTCTTGACTGATAAAAGTTATTTATCTGCAACCAATAAAATAAAATATTCACGATAAATTTTATAATATACATTTAAACTATTGATCATGGCGGGTATTATATAAATGAATAAAACCCGAGGCAAAGAGTTAAAGAGCTCTTTGTCACATTAAACCCTCGAATAAGAGTAAAATTCTATACACTTAAACATTGACCTTGGTTTTGATCGAGGTAGGTGTGGTTCCGAAGACGGGATAGTGAACACCATAATGGGTAATATAATTTTTTTTATAAAGTTGCCCGAAAGTAGAGATGTAAACGATCCGAATCGAATCAAATATTTAATTATCGAGTCAAGCATTACTTCTGAAATCGTAATACTCAAACTCCGCTTAAGATCGCTAGAGCAAGAAACGAAATGCTCAAAGCTCGGCATGGAACAATTTTAACAATGCGCGAGTACGGTTCGGCAGTACTCATAAAAAATTCAAAGCACCTCCAACCTCGAGCTTGAGCTCCAACAACTCATTATGCTCGCGAAAAAATTACGTATTTTAAAGCCATTTACATTTAACATTTATGCTCATTTATTTAAAAGATCAAATTTATTATAACTAAAATCTCAATAATACTCATGAATATTCGATTTAAGCTTCAAGATAATCCGGTTCAACACGTTTTCTTTAACAAGCTAACTCGAGTTCGATAAATCCCTACATAAACAAGCCCCTTTCACGAGCCTAACATCAAAGTGGTCGTGAGCAGCTCAACTCATTTACGGTAAATTAAAGAAAAGGATGTTTCATTTACCGTTCCGGTGGCCACCGTGAGTTCGGTGTAAGAGAGATCCAACGGCGTAGATGAGACATGGATTCCGAAAAACGTACCACGATTGCGAAACGTTAGAACCAAACTACAGTTCATGGTTACTAACTCTGTAGCTACTCCTGATGGATCCGAACCCGCTTGTATCATAAACTGGTCAAATGATATACTCTGCCAAAAAAGAAAAAAACACGATATTGAGCTGCTCTGCATATATATATATATACATATGTATATATGTATATATATACAGGAAAGAAAGGATTTTGGTTTTGATATATATATATATATATATATATATATATATACATATGTATATATGTATATATATGTGTACCTTCATGGTGATAACTGGTTTTTGATTTCTGCTAGCAGCCCATAAGATCAAAGAAAAGAAAGCAAACAGCAAAAAGAATCCCACAACAAAAGCAGGAACATAGCATCTTTTAGGAATAATTCCTCCTTTATTATTGTTATTACCAAAATAATAATCTTCATCAAGAAGCCCTTCTTCTTCATTAATAGCATCAAATTCTTTCCAATCTTTTTCAGTACCTTGTTTAAGTCGTCTGCTTCTAGACCCATTATTGTTATTGTTACTTGATTTTTGTGAACTGGGTTTTAATGATGACCCGGAAGAGAATCGGGTGGAGGAGGAGGAGTGGCGGGAGTGGCGGCCCGGTGATCCCATAGGGCTGAGGACGGCGGGTGTGGAGTGGAAGGAGTTGGTGGTTTTTTCACCGTCATGTGAGTCTCTTGATGGGCTTTGGACGAAGTAAACGGGTCGGGTTGGAGAAGATGGAGCTAGGCTTGTTACTTCTGAATCCGTTTTTCCATGGGTTGACATTTTGTGAAAGAAAATAAAAAAACACAAATGGTGGTTTGTGAATATAGGTTTTTGATTGGATTTTGGTTCTGGTTTTTTGAGTTCAGAATCAGAGATGATGGTTTGAAAAAGTCGGTAAGTTGAAGAAGGAGAAAATTAGAGATCTTTTTAAAAAAAAAAAAATACTTCGTCCGTTTCAAAACAGTTGATTCAGTCGATTAAAACACATATTAAAGAAATGAGTTAATGATTTAATTTGAATACAAAAATAAATAAAACCTTATGCACTATAATTGATACAATGTTGTTTTTTTATTTTCACATTCTTAATAAATAACGGTAGATATAAAAAAAATATAATAAAAGATGCAATGAAAATGATAAATATAACTGTCTCATATAAAATAAAATAAATGATTTTAACATTTGCATTAGTTATTTTATAACAGTAACGTGGGCCACCATATATCATTACGTAGGATTCAGTTGATTATTATATAGATCCATCATAATTTGGGTTGTAAATCGTGTTGTGTCATTTATAGAATCTGAATGGTTGTAGCAGTGACGTTATCTAAAAGATCATGCTACTACAATAATGGTTATGCACCAATGAGTAATACAATATTTATTATGGTGATTTGAAGTTAAGATAAATAGTATGAAAATATGTTAGTGTTATTCATTATGGTAGTAAAAATTGACATTGGTAAAAGTGTGGTACTAGCCAATTCGACAATGGTTGTGTCACAATTAATCATAAAAACTATTTTGTATCATAATATATTCATGAATGATACAAGATTATTATCAACCCTATAAAGATGTATTATCATTATGGTGTGATGTAATATATTTTGTTCAGATTATAATATATATCTACTATAATTAACGTATAAAATTGTTTTGTATCGACCTGAGTATCGTCTATTTAATAATGTGATTTCACACGGGTGATAAAGAGTTTGGAATTTGGAATGGTCAAGTCAAATTTTTTTTTTCTTTCTTCTTCGTGAACAAGTTGTTTTTGGAAGTAACCAAACAAGATAGAGAAACCAACAAAAGAGGCATAATGCGTGTTGTTTTAGTATTCCTCCTCTCGTACAAAACGACTAATAATACGGGTATAATTATTTGTCATAATTAGTGATATAACGATTATTTTCATCGTTTATAATAATTAGTTTAAATAATGATTTAGATCATTATAATCAGCGATACAGATGATTTTTGTCTTATTGATTATGACGATTGTGTTTATAACACTGCACTATTGTATTTGATTATTATATGTTTAAATGCATATTAACAAGTTATTTAAAGCTTAATATTTGTACGAAATAAAGATAAATGTAGCAAGTCATGGCTTGAAGAATGAATAATAATAATAATATATGGTAAATTTGATTATCTTTTTTATTTTCAATTTTTCCACTATGATTTCAAAGTGACGATGCTGGATCTCGTCTGCTAATGAATCCGGATCGATTATCTTTGTGATAAAGATCCTCAGCCCCTAGAACCCTAAATCGTGTAATGATAATTTTGGTATTTTAGATCGAGCTTTAATTGGAATCAAGTCTTTCGTAGTTCCTTATGTTTGTTTATATAGGAGATGTCTCATCCCTCTTCCTTGTCCTGCAAGGAATCGTATTTATTGCTAATATTATTATTTACTATTTCCCCTAATTATACACGCATAAATCCCTATGATTTAGGGATAAATATGGACATATTCAATGTCAACATCACAGTCTTTAAGACCTAGGATTCTTTCATCACTCATGTTCAAGTATCCCGTTTGTGGAATAACAACAGGGGTTGCTCTGAGCGTCCTGCTCAGTTGGCCAGATCTGCACTATTTGGTGGTTTGGCCGGACATATCCGATCTCGCGTTTTGAATTGCTTAACTGCCAGGTGGCAGTCTATTAAATAGGCCATCATTACTTTTGCACGACACGAGGCATTTTTTCCTCTTTCCCACAACTGACGTCGTTTACACGTCTGGGGGGGAGGGGGGTATAACATGTCCTTTCATATCAGGCTTTCCCACTTCTCCACCCTTGTTATTAAATTGAAGATTTCCATCTCCCAAGACCCTTTGCATTTTCTTCAAGTAAGCATTTCTTATCTTCTCTAATTTCTGAGTTCTTCTTCTTTTCTGCTTCTGTTTTTCCCACTTAATGAGGGCGAGCACTGCATCTAGTAGTTCAATTGAGAAGGAATTTGAATCCCAATCTGAAACTGAAGTGGAAATTCTTCAACCTAGGGCTCAAATAGAAACCCTGCCTTGAATTCTGCCCCTGATTGCGGTGATTTTGAGCAGTTCGTCGTAGATCCCCAGCCTGTTTACCCATCCAGGCCCTGTTCCTCTTTCGGATTTACTTCCTTGAATCAAAGCATTAGGGCACATATGACTACTAGGTCAGCTGTAGGCTGTTTTTGTTAGATCCAAACTCACACAGGATGATATCCTACAAATCTGTAACAAATACCACATCGATATAGACCAATACGCCCCCAACTTCCGGGGGGCAAACCGGTATGCTCATCAACCCCCTGAGGGTTACTGTACTGTGTACAATGGAGCAATTCGTCTGTGGACTTAGGGTCCCGTTCTGCCCGGCTTTCCTGGCCGTTCTGAGGCACTACCATCTGAGTTCTGCTCAGATCGCCCCTAATGGGGTCAGGGCGATTATTGGCTTCGCGATCTTCTGTAGATTAATGTATACGGAGTTCGTTGTAGACCTTTTTTAGACATTTTACCAACATAAGAAAGTTAGGAATCACAGCGGGTGGTATTATTTTCCACGCCGTACAGACCACCGAAGGGGCATCCCCATACTGTCTAAGGGGAAGACCTCTATACATGAGTGGAAGAATCATTTCTTCTTTATCCGCCATGGCGGACATCCTAAGTTGAGCGGCTGGAATTATTTTCAACTTCCAGCCGATGTGTGCCCCACTGGGGTAAGTGAAGGATTACTTAACGATATCGCCGGATCTGGTCTTCTCTTGGACTTCGAACACTGGCCCCCCAAACTGATCGAGGCAGCTCGCCTAGCCGACTCCGGACCTGAGCCTTACCTGAGGCTTACCCAAGAGGAGTACAACAACTGTAGGAGTTTATTTGTGCTTTGACTTTGCATATTTTTTGTGCTTTTGCATTCTTCTTTACTCGTACTGACATTGTGTCTCTTTCCTTTTCAGTGGCCGACTTTACTGATGTTTTTTATAAGGCTTTGGAGGATGAAGTTGTGCCCGAGCACAACGAACAAGTTTTGAACCCAGAGGCTCCTGGGGCTGGTGCCGAACAGGAGCCTGGTCTAGATGACCCGAAGACCAATCCTGAGGACCTTCTCCTGAAGAGAGTCTTCAGCAAGATGAACTGACTACTGCTGCGCAGCGCACCGATCAGCAGGATGATCTCCTGATCATCCTTGATGGCTCAGACCCGGGGAGACAGCCTCAGTTGCGCTCTCGATCTGGACGAAAGAGAGGCAGGGCTGATCGAGGGGATGAGGACCTTTCTGAGAGGGGAGCTATTCCCCAAGGCGATTTCTGTCGGAGCTGCCTTACAAGGATTTGGCCTCAGTGGTATGCTGTTTTGCTTCTCGTTTTTGCATGTTCACTTATTTGTTGTCTTTTATGATATTGACCTTTGTCTATCTTTTGTCAGGTCGTCAGAACCGGGAATGAGATCTTGAACAGGCTTGACAGCTTCTCCTCCCAAAAAGTTTCTCTGGAACGGCGGATCGCCGATCTTTCGGTAAGCTGTAAAAAGCACAAGGACGAGTCTTTGTCCAAGGATGCACAGATTGCTGATCTGGAGAAGATTATGATGGCTCAGCAAGCCGGGTTGAACGAGCTATGCACTGCTGGTGCTGAACGGGATGAGGCCCTGGCAAAACTCCGCGTTGATCGTGAAGGGCTCGAGGCTGCGATTCCTGCGCGGATCGCTCAAGCTATTCATGAATATAAGAACTCTGCTCACTTTACTGGGGCCTTGAAGGTTTTACTTGGCTCTATCATAAGTCATGGGTACACCCTGGTGTAGAACAGGCCAAGGAGCAGTGTCCCCAGCTGGTCATTGAGAATCTTCAACATGGGGGGCTCCGCAAGCCTAAATAAGCTCTATGAGGCTAATTAAGTTTCGGCGGTGAAAATCTGGCCAAGAAGTTTGCTCGCAGACCTGCCACTCAGCAAACCAGTACATCTTCAGCTTAGCGCTCTAGTACACATTCAGATCAGCCTTCTCAAGGCTCATAGGCTTAGGCATCTGTTATTTTGTTGAAAACTTTGTAATCATTTCCAACTTTTTCTCTTGTATTTTTATTTTTGACAATAGATGCCTTTTAGGCACTTGTTATGCTAATTATTATTTCTTTTGGCTTTTAGCCTTAGTTTAGCCTTTGCTTTTGTTTTTAAACATAACTTGGGGTCCTTTGTCCCCCTGAAGTATATCATTTTCAAGCTTTGCTTTTGAATGGTGTACTTTATTATATTTTCTGATCGTCTGTCCTGCAGACTTGGAGAGTTTGGATTATTTCCAACTTTCTGAGTTTATTGTACATTCAGTTTTGAACGTATATCACTTCTGATCGTCTGCTTTGTAGTTGGTGTTTGTACGGCCTGTCCTGCAGACTTGTAGGGTTCGGCTTTCGCAAACTTCTTCTGAGTCCGACCTGCGGCTCAGTTCGTATATGGTCTGTCCTGCAGACTTATAAAGTTCGTATGAGTTCGTATGCTCACTTCGTATGGTCTGTTCGTATGAGTTTCTCCTGTTGCCGAGTTTGGAGTTGTTCTGTAAGCCCGAAAAATATTGGGCAAATGCTCGGTCCAACTTTCTCCTTCTTCCTCTAGGCGTTTCTTTAGCCCAGTTTTGATCTTCCATGTTGGTCTGTTCAATCTACCCATTAGCTTGGGGATGACCAACATAAGTGAAATGTTGAGTTATGTGTAGTTCGGCCACCACTCTCTGACAATTTTATCTTCAAATTGGGTTCCATTGTCTGATATGAGAGTCTTTGGTATTCCATACCTGCACATTATGCTCTTCAACATAAATTTATGTATCTGCTTCCCTATTATGGTAGTCAGTGGTTTGGCTTCAACCCACTTGGTGAAATAATCCACTGCTACTATCAGAAATCGGACATTGCCGGGAGATCGCGGAAGTGGTCCTACTAGATCTACCCCCCATTGATCGAAGGGCCATGAGGAGACCACTGGAACCATGTCTTGAGATGGTTGATGTGACAGATTATCATGCACCTGGCATGATTTGCACTTTTCCACTGATGCTGAAGCCTGGAAAGAAAGAAACTCGAAGACTGCTCAGCCTGCTTATGGGAATTGCGACGAAGATGCTCTACATGCCATGGCACAATGCACAAATGTTCTTCGAAGGTTGAATAAGTGAAAGCAGCTTTCCAGCCTTCAACCTCATCAGAATAACATAGTGTAATTCATCAGAATCAGATGAATGAACCCAAGCTATATCAGATTTCTTTCGATTTTTCTTTCCCATGGATTAAAAGCAAGATAAATGGGAGAAGAAGAAGGAAAGAACACGCAAAAAAAAAAATAGCAAAGCAAAGAGGAACTTATACAATGGATTGCCGGCCGGAAAGTTGCTAGAACCATGGCTGCCGGTGGGAGAAACATCTCTCGATCTAGAATCCATGGCAAGATATCTCCATTAATTCATCGGCCTTTGAGAAATGATTTTCGGGTTTGTAAAACAGGGGTAGTTTAGGAAAGAAAGAAATAATATGTCTTTATAAACAAATAAGAATGCCTATTAAGTACTCAAACTAGTCATTATGAACAATATCTTTGTATTATGTCATATGGAATTTTCAAATTGACATTCATTTAACCTTTTTTTTGTTGAAAGGGACAATCATTTAACCTTAGAATAAACAATCTCTTAAAATTTAAAATCTCACACAACATGAATGCAAAAAAAAAAAAAAAAATTACATTGGTAATCATGCTAAAAATTCATGATAGTGGTCTTAACAAATATAAAAAATGATAATCATCAAGCTAATAGTATATGCTAATAGTTAACATGTTAGTATGATAGTGTGTCTATAAAAATTGATTCCTCAAAAAAAAAAAAAAAAAAAAACAAAAAACAAAAAAAGCAAAAAAAAAAAAGAAAAGAAGTTGATGCTAAGGGCACCTCCAATGGGAGGTTTGAATTTTTTTTCAAAGCTTTACAAAAGCTTTATCATTGTTGGAGGGGATAACACAGCAACGGGTTTATGCAAAGGGTTTGTCTGCTCAAACCGGTTTGCAACCCGACAACTCTTTGATTTTTATTTTTTTTTTAATTTTTAATTTTATTTTGTGTGGTAGGATCAAGACAAGGCACAAATGAGTCCGCTACTCGTCATATTTGTCGAAGGCCGCTGATCGCTGATCGCTGCCCGCCATCCTTATCAATCCAGTTAGACAAAACAGCTGGCCAATCATGACAGCTGGCTAGGACACTTGTATTGCATGCAGAGTTAACTTAGCTATGTACTCTCAGTTGTCTTGTCGATGAACAGTAGACCGACTTACTTTTTAGCCTATAAATATGGGATCACATTGTAATAAGACTTAGACTCAATCTCTCAAACTTTAAGCTATAATTTAATACAAGCAGACACTCTGCCAATTTGTCGACTGATTAACTTGTTCATCATAAACACCTAAATCGCCACCACTGTTCTAAAACACCACCGTGCCCTCACCGTCGAAATCACACATATCAGCCTTTTATCCTCAAGATAAACACTGTTACCGCAAATCTGGTGTTCAGCGCAACATCAGTTGGCTCCGTTACCGGGAAACTTCATTATCATTCAGCTTTTGGAGATCACTCACTCCACCACAAGGACGATTTCACGGTGTCTCAGGCGAGGAATATCATCATCACCAGTCTATCGATCACTAAAGCTTTGATCTTTTGGGATAATACAGCCCAGAAACCGCTGCTCTCCTCATCTCAACTGCCCAGTAAATCACCAACTTCATCGCATACTCACACTTGAGTCCATCCTTAAAATATCCAGGTTGGTTTATACGCCCTTTTTATCGGTTTCAGATCTTCAAGTAAGGAAATTTTGGTCATTTAGCCGCAAACCACCGTAAAAATACCCACAAAAATCATAAGTTATGGCTGGCGGGAAAAACTTGAACCCAGCAACACCGACTAAACCAGTCAATCAACGCCAGACACGTGGAGCGAGCACGCTGCGTGGAGAGGCTAGCCGAAGGGTTATGTCAGATGGGGCAGATGTCAACCCTGCCCTCACAACCGACATGCGAGCATACATACGGGAAAGAGCTAAAGCCCGCGAAATACATGAGGAAGCGGTTAGGAAAAACAAAGGAAAGGGGATCGCTGGGACATCTAACCTAAATAACGAGCTAGAGGCTGTTTCAGCAGGGGGAGCATCCCCACAGCAAGATACATACAAGATAGCTCTACAGGCACACATGGAGTATGTAGAGGAGATGCGGGTAGGAAATACACTGCTAATTGCTGAAGGACTACCACCCCAACCTATCCGCAAATTCAACCCTCCTCAACCCGCACAAACAGAGCTACAACCAACTTTCATTCCTCCAAAAACAGTTCAACCCCAGCGATCAGAGTTAGAAGGAAGCAGCCATGCAACCTCCCAACCAAGAGAAAATAGAAAATCAGCACTTGGTCGGCTGGGGCCCGTGGTCGACGATCGCGGTGCAGCCTCAGGGCGACCTAGGAATCCTCGACAGGTCCGTACTCGCACCGAAGGACATGGGGACTCGCAAGATCTGGGAGGACATATCACGTTCCCGCCTATTCCCCCGAATCAATAGGAAATGGAAATAATGAAGAAACAGATTGAGGAGCTACAAAAGAGCACGAAAGGAGTTAAAGTGGTCCCGACATGGGGAACAAGTGTGCTTCATCTCAGTATACTGAAGGCGGCTCCAAGAGGGGGAACTCATTACCCCAATTTTATTAACTACCATGGAGCAACGGATCCTCTGGATTGGCTATCCGCTTTTCAAAGCAGAATCAGTTTGTGTACATCTAGCGAGGAGGCTTGGTGTATAGCATTTGTGGGATCGATGCAAGATAGAGCAGCGTCATGGATCCGCAGTCTTCCTCCTGGTTCGATTTTATCATAGGATGATCTAATCAACAAATTCATAGCTGAATTCAAATCAGTAGGAGGACCCAAAAAGACACATATCGACCTACATGAGGTCCGACAAAGCGACAACGGAGGTACCCGCAACTATTATGAACGATTTTATAAAGTGTATGAGCTAACAAAGGGTCTAGCAGACAATGTGGTCATGAGCAGTTTCGAAACAGGGCTGAAGCCGGGATACTTGAAATCTTATTTCGCTTTATCACCACCAGCAAACTTGCAAGAAATGTTGAGTTCGACGAGAAAGTACATTGCCACAGCGGGAAACGAAGGAGCGCCTTCGTCCAATAAAGGCAAACAGAGGGCTGAGCGTAGTCCGCCTAGAGATACCCGCAGGAACACAGATCGGGAAATCAAAAAACCCGAGAGATTTAAGGAGGAGCACTTCACGCCGCTCCGAATTTCTTATACCCAAATGTTGAATGAGATAAGAGATGAAATACCTGAGCCATACCCAATGGTCCCTGACACACGTCGCGATGCATCCAAATATTGCGGCTGTCACAGAGATAAGGGTCACACTACTGACGAATGCATTCAGTTTAAGCGGGCAATAGAGAAATTACTTGCCCGCGGGCATCATGATCATCTCAAACTAGATGCTGGTGGTCCGGACAGGAGGAATCAGCAAGCTCGCCAGTTCGACAGGAACATCAGAATGATAACTGAGCCTCCTCCCAGCAACAATCAGATCAAGAATCGCATCGGCTCCATTAACAAACATGTGGAGAAGCCTATAGTTTTGCGAGGAAATGAGCAACCTCTGGCCTTTACTCGAAGTGAGCTAGTGACTTCGATCAACATAGAGGACATGTGCTTATGCATTTCAGTGGTCATCAATCGGGCCTGTGTCAACAGGGTAATGGTGGATACAGGAGCTTGCCGCGACATTTTGTACTACAACTGCTTTAAAGAATTGGGGTTCAGCGATTCCAATTTGAGGCCGCACAATGGCACCCTTGAGGGATTTACAAACCACAAAATACAAGTCAAGGAGGCCATCGACTTGGATGTACAGATGGGAGATTATGCGCCATTTCGCACAGAAAAGGTGATGTTTTTAGTAGTTAATCTTCAGTCCAATTATAACATGATAATTGGGACACCCGCTCTGAAACAATTTCAAATGGTAACTTCCATTCCGCATCAGCGGGCTAAGTTTTATGTTGGGGACAGGATCGGAACGTCGATCAGCGAGCCTGCAGCTGTCCTAACATACATACACGAGATGAGAACAGGGAACAAGAGAGCACGAATCGAGCAACCCCCGCACATGGAAAATATTGACATGATCAGGGTCGCTGTCGAACAGGTGCCAGTTAAAGTGGAATGCGAAACATTGCAAGTCAGAGATGAACCTGATTTTACAGCAGAGGATGAGTTGATAGAGGTGATCATCAACGATGAATACCCTGATTAGAAAGTTAAAATTGGAGCTCGGCTGAGTTCTTTTGAAAGAGAAAAGTTGGTAAAATTACTCAAAGATAATTTGAGCGCTTTTTCTTGGGAAGTCACGGACATGAGAGGGGTCGAGGCAGACGTCACCCTCCATCGCCTTAACGTCGACTCTACCTTCAATCCGATACAACAACGAGCATGCCAGTTTTCAGCTGAAAAGAAGCGGCGGTGAAAGTCGAGGTTGAAAAGCTCTTACAAGCGGGGATAATAAAAGAGCTCGCCTACCCAACTTGGCTAGCAAATGTGGTTATGGTAAAATAGCACAATGGAAAGTGGAGAATGTGCGTCGACTTCACGGATATCAATAAAGCTTGCCCCAAAGATCCTTATCAGCTTCCACGAATTGATCGGTTAGTAGACTCTATTTCTGGCTTTGAAGTTTTAAGTTTTTTGGATGCATATTCTGGGTATCACCAAGTACGAATGGCTGACTCCGACAAAGAGAAAACAGCTTTCAGAGCCGCTGGAGGTTTATATTATCATGAAATGATGCCATTCGGGCTGAAGAATGCGGGGTCGACTTATCAACGAATGGTCAACAAGGTCTTCAGCTCGCAGATAGGAAGAAATATGGAAGCTTACATTGATGATATGGTCGTCAAGTCCGCTGAGAGCGGTCACGCTGTTGACCTTCAAGAAACTTTCGACAACGTTCGAAAACACTCAATGAAACTCAATCCGGCCAAATGTACTTTTGGTGTCCAGGCAGGCAAATTTTTTGGGTTCATGGTTAGTCGTCGTGGCATCGAGGCTAATCCGGAAAAGATTCAGGCCTTAATCGACATGCAAGAACCTACAACTATCAAAGAGGTTCAGAGGCTTAATGGCCGCATCATCGCTTTGGGTCGGTTCATATCAAAGTCAGCGGAGAAGTGTCTTCCTTTCTTCAAGATTCTCAGAGGCGACAAAACTTTCTCGTGGAGCGTAGAGTGTTCGCAGGCGTTCCAAGCTCTGAAGGAATATTTAGGGAAACCACCTCTTTTGGTTAGCCCTGTAAAGGGATACATTTTGTTTTTATACTTAGCGGCTTCAGACCGGGCTGTTGCCGCCGTTCTTGTCAAGGAGGCCGGAACCCTCCAAAATCCCGTCTATTATGTAAGCAAGGCTCTCAGTCCGGTGGAGAGTCGCTATTTTAATATTGAAAAATTAGCCTACTCGCTTGTCATAGCTGCCCGCAAACTCATGGCTTACTTTACTTCACATACAATAATTGTGTTAACGGATAGTCCAATGCGTCAAATATTGCACAAGCCGGATCTCTCGGGTCGACTTCTCAGATGGGCTATTGAAATTACTGAATTCGACATACAATATCAACCTAGAAAAGCTATCAAGGGTCAAGCATTACCAGATTTTATTGTAGAGACAAGTTTCAGCTCGCCACAACCAAATTCACCATTATCTCAGGAGCCCGCTGCGGCCAGGAATAAACCCAATCAATGTTGGCACTTATATGTGGATGGGGCATCTAATCGAAATGGTTGTGGGGCCGGGGTAATCTTGATGGAGCCCGGAACAACGGGAGAAATCGAAAAAGCTTTGAGGTTCGAATTTCCGGCCACGAATAATCAAGCCGAGTATGAAGCGGTAATTGCCGGGCTTAAATTAGCCAAAGAGTTAAACGTGGAAAATGTTGAAATCTTTTGTGATTCCCAACTCATCGTCAACCAAATCTCAGGGGATTATGACACGCACTGTGGTATTATCGAGAAATATGGTGAGATTGTTCGACGACTAAAAAGCAACTTTAACTATTGCGAGTTCATCAGAATTCGAAGAGAGGACAACGAGCGAGCAGACTATCTCTCCAAGCTATCACTCAAAGAAGAAATTGCAGATCCTTCGATAATGATCGAGTATCTAGCCGTACCCGCTATTGAGGAAACACAAATCATGGAAATCGACCCACCAGCGTCAACTACATGTTGGATTGATGAGGTTCAGGCTTACATAGAAACAGGCATATTACCAGATGGAGCGGACAAAGCTCGCACACTTAAGAAAAGAGCGGCCAGGTATATTATAAGCAACGGAATACTTTACAGAAGGTCCGCAACTAGGCCTCTTTTACGATGTGTTCGAGAAGAGGAGAGCAAGACAATCCTTATCGAACTTCACCAAGGAGTGTGTGAGGGCCACCCCGCTAGCCGCTCCTTGGCACAGAAGGTTATAACCGCAGGGTATTATTGGCCGACAATTCTTAAAGACTCAGAAAAGCTAGTAAGAGAATGTCCGGAGTGTCAAAAACACGCAGACATCCCCCGGATACCATCTGTCGAACAAAGCATTGTGGTCGCACCTTGGCCTTTCGACATGTGGGGACTCGATCTCATCGGACCTTTTCCACCAGGAAGAGGCGGATGCAAAGTTATCATAGTAGCCGTGGATTATTTTACAAAGTGGATTGAAGCAAAACCTATGGTCAAGATAACCGCGAAAGCGGCGGGTTATTTCTTACACGATCAAATTTTTTCACGTTTTGGCGTCCCGCGGGCAGTAGTATCGGACCACGGCCCGCAATTCAGGAAAGACTTCTCAAATCTTTGTGAGGAATTCAAAGTTAAACACTGGCAGTCATCCGTAGCTTATCCTCAAGGAAACGGCCAAGCTGAGGCCGGCAACAAACAAATAATCAAGATGCTAAAGAAAAGCGTGGATGACCAGGTGAAAGCAGGAGGATGGGTTGATGAGTTACCCGATATACTTTGGGCACTCCGCACCACGATCAAAACACCCACAGGAGAAACTCCTTTTGCTCTTACTTATGGATCAGAGGCCATGACTCCCGTCGAAATGGCTCTTCCCAACATCAGGGTCGCATTATACGATCCAACGGATAACCTATTAAACAGCCAGATCGACTTGGATCTAGCAGAGGAAAAAAGAATAGCGACTTATCATCGATTAGCGAACTACAAGCAAATCGCTAAACAACAACACGACAAGCGAATCCGCGACCACTCATTTAAAGTCGGGGATTTCGTTCTTCGAAACAGAAAGGCCACGGGTATGAAGCCTAATAAAGGGAAGCTAACAGCAAATTGGGAAGGCCCTTATCAAGTCGCGAGGGAGATCAAAAAAGGGCCTTATGTTCTCATAAATCATCAAGGCTACGAACTCAATAGACCTTGGCATGCGGACAACCTCAAAAGGTACTACATGTAATAAATCGGTTAGGGTTATGGCTATCCTCTCGTTTACGACGTGAGTAGTTAGGCTTTCTTATTTTGCTTGTAATCTTTACTCATCTAGCGGGGTGAGTCGAAATTAATAAAGCCCGATTTTACATTCTCTTTTTATGCAAATTATTATAAGTATGCGCGGATAGAAAAGAATTGTGCTCAAAAAAAATTTCAACAAACCTTCGGTCAGACTTCAGACTTGTTAAAATGGGGGCAATATTTGGGAAAATTTAAAGCGGCCACGAGCTTCCAGCGAGTAAGCTATTTCAGATAAGATTCAAGGGGGGCATATCTCGAAGATGAGTCCGCACAAGTTTGACCTGAAATCTTATCTAAAACAAGGGGGCCGGACGACCATATGATCGGACTCAATTTAGACAATAAATTCGAGCAATAAACAAGCATACATCAAGCGGACAGAAAACAAACTTGGGAATTATTATTACAAAAAGCGAATGTACCGATAAAGTGCGGAAAGGAAAAAAGTTATACATATGCGAATTCAGAATAATGTTTTACAAAACGAAAGCAGAAATCTAAGAATTCTCAGGCCGCATCTCTTCATTATGGACATTCTCTTCGCGGAGAGAATGGTGCAGCATCCGATCAGCATTTGTCTCAGATTCGCTGGGCTCTACCGTCGGCTCGACTGATTGCTCTACCTCACCCCCAACCTGCTCGCCCTCTTCAGCAGCTCTCTCTTTCGCTTCTGTAGCCAGACGCGTACGTTCCCTCAGATTCGCCTCAATCACAGTGGGAACCACCCAATCAGGATCATACATTGGGACATAGCGCTGAAGCTCAACATCGGAGAAAGGTATGCGGTCATGAAATTCTCTTAGATAGTCAGAGAAGGGATGGGTGAGAATCCATTCTTCCAGGACATCGAGGTCGGGAGTACCACCATCATGAGCCAGGACACACCTTGCGATGTGATAAAACCCTTGGTCATATCCCATCATAAAGCTATCATCAGCAGCGGCTTTACTAGCAACCTCAATCTGGCCTGGGATACTTGAACTCAGATCCTCCAACTGTTTACGCAGATCTGCGCACACTGCTTGCTCGGCCTCCCAATGAGCTTGAGCCTCGGTAACTTTAAGCTTCATCTCCTTCATGGTCCGATCAACAGATTTACTCTGCTCCACGAGGTCAGAGTTAACTTTTTTGGCCTCGGCCAGCTGCGCTCTCAGCTTCTCATTTTCTGCCTCAGCCGCGCCTAGTCTACCGCGAAGACCAGCCGACACTTCATTTGCAGCGGCCAGAGCTTTCTTGTTATCGGCCAACTCCTTCTTAACATCAACACTTTCAGAAATGGTATTTCTATAATCAATGATGAACTGCGCCAAACCGGTGCCAACCTAAGGAAAACAGCGGGGTCAATATTGACTTGCAAAAAATGGCAATAAAAGAATGAAAGACAAAAGCAAGAAAATGAGGTTTACCATGCTCACCGTGGCGCCGTATAAGCCTCACAAATCGTCTATACTCCCAAGAAAGGCACGGCGGGGATCAGTTTGGCCCGCCATCACAACCCTGTCCGCTATCCCGCGACCTATCTCCATCTGAATGTCATTTGGGATGCCCCATCTAAAATGCCTCGAGGGAGGCACGTCAGCAATGCCCCTTGAAATTATGCGCGCCTTGGGCGGGTCGAGGGGTTGTTGCCGCATAAACTCTCTCGTCCAACCGGGCGGCGGGACACCCTCTAGGCCCATCAGGGACTCCAGCAAAAGGCACCACTGTTCTCGTGCCCGCCGGAACAGTCTCAGCGGCTACAGATTTGCCTTTACTCTTTTCAGTGGCCTCTTTCCTCTGAGGATCATCGCCCGGTTTTCTTGTGAAGAGGGACATCCCGCTCGCCCGCGGGCTCAATCTCCTCACCGCCGGCCCTCTTCTTCTTATCACCCGTCGGCGGCTTGGTCGAGTGGTCTCGTTTCATGGTTTTGCCCGCCGCGGTTTTCTCTCGCTACGGCGGTTGGACCGATTTCACCGCCTGAGATCCGGATGCTCCAGCCGCCCCTTGCCTTAAATCCACCATTGGGAGTGGAGTTTTGACCCCCCTCAGCTGGGCGGCTCTCTTCACCTCGCCAGTAGTTTTCTTATTGTTCAACTGGCTGCGTTGAGCTAACTTGTCCATGGTACCTGCAGAGAGAAAAGATTATTAGCGACCAGAAGGTATGAAAGGAAACAAGCTATGGAAAATATCAAGTAAAAATCCTACTCGGGGCCCGCATAGTAGGGTCGCCGCCGCAGATAAGACATTGGGAAGGCATACGCTGGCCATGATGACACTCCCCATACCAGTCTGGGTGAGTCGGCAAGGGTTCGACTACGACTAAGGGTTCTCCAACACCGGCTCCAGAAAGTCCAGCCTTTAAAAGATAGGGCTCGCTGACGTCTAACAACAACCTCCAATTGAAGGCGCGAGCCTGTTCTTCACTTCTACGGGTATAGCTGTTAGTAATACCATCCGCAGCGGAAACGATTTATGGATCTAGATCTATAATATATACGTAATAAAACAACTAGATCTATATCTACAAGGGGGTTGTAGAACATACCTCTTGGATCTCAAAATCCAAGTTGAAGAACCGCAATAGGATGAACGAAGGAAAGCGTGAAGAGCACCACGATCTTCCGTACGTGTGATCCAAGCAACTCCCGGTGGAAGGAATTCTCGACTCGAACCTTTCCGATATGCTACCCGGAAAAATCTCCAAGATTTCTCCCTAATACCCCTTGGCCGAAAAAATATTTTCTTCTCCTCTCTAAGAGGTGAAGTCGAAATATGTAGTGTGTATTTGGCTTGGGAGAACTCTCTTTATATAGGAGAGTAAAACTTAAGCCCCAAGGATTTTATAATTAATACAAAATCAATTATGATAATCCTATTAAATAAAAGATAATCCCATAATATTCTAGAACAAATCTAGGATAATATTTATCTTTATTTCTTTACCATAAATATTTATCCAATAAATATTTTATGCACATGTCTTATTAATACACAAGAAACTAATTCTTGTTACCAAAAAATATGCATGTGGCGTGAATTGTATCTTTAATTGACCTAGTCAATTAATTTTTGTCATACACACTAATTTGCCAATTATTATGGAAAATATATTTTCCACTTATTTTAATTATTTAGTTCCAACTAATTAAATAGTCACTAAACAATTAATTCACATATCGTTTTAATAAAGTCCAATAAGAACTAAATTAATATTATTAGGATTCGACGTCCGAGAATAGCTATGCTATATTAGGAGGCACGTCGGGGACCATGGACTAATAATCAGCGGCTCCGATAAATCAAATAAATAATTATAGAATAATTATATTCGATAAATCAATCACAGAATATGCCACCATAATCCCGTGATCGCACTCCTCCGATTATGAGATTATATTTATCTCCTCACGAGAATAATAATAAGCGTCCATTGATATAATCATTACATATGGATTAATCCTCCATAGATCGTTCATTCTAAATCGGGAAGTTACCGTTAACCCTTTTTAGAACCTCTTATCCTTATTTACCATTAACCCCCTAGTGATCAATTAATTCATACAACTCACCGGTGATCAATCGCGTGATATGAACTCGCGCGATCGATCGGTTTAGGATTAACAAATAAGGGAACTACGCTCGTCTACTTCCATAAATGGAAGGAATGGATTCCGTATCCGTGATAACACGTACTACTCACTCAATCCAAGACAATGCCAAGATGGGGTAATTCGGACCACTACGACTCGGTGTAATCCTTAACCGTCAAGTCAAACCTCATACCGATTCAAGCAAACGCTGATCGTGATCACCTCGGGATTAAGATATATCCATAAATATGATCATCCATTGATTCGATAAGACTTCTCGATTACGGAATTATATCGTGAACTCTAATCAAATCGGTCCACCCCTATATGATATATCTATCATATATAAATGCCCCATTAGGTTCTCTTAACCGAAAGTCCGGATAGGACTATCACACCTTTTGTGTTCGGGGCGCATTAATAGCACGTTAAAGGAGAGACCCGATACTCTCGATTAACTTCACTACGGGCTAATTGTATTTTAAGTACATCTTCACTAACTCAATCCTCCCGTGTATATACCATACACCGAGTTAAGTGATTACATAAACGATATACTTTAGGGTTTTCGTAGTGTAATTACTATTGTCACATCGGTGAATATGAGAATAATAAATATGAATAACAATATCATTTCATTTATTAAATAAAACAATTACAAAATTGCCTTTCGGGCATCACACCTAACAATCTCCCACTTGCACGAAAGCATGTGATTAATTGTTTTAGAGCACACCCTATTATTTAAAATACAACAAACTACATCTCCCACTTGCTCTAAAGCAATGGAGACTCATCCCGTATTCTAGTACCCACTAAGCATATCATAACCATTTCGTATTCCAAAGTACACTCCGAGTATGCCGTCGTAGGATAGGTCGGTGACTCGGGGAGCACCTACATCTAAATGTCATGGGTCTTAATGATTAGTCGGGTTGTCGGCTCGAGACGATCCGCGAAATCGAAACGTTACCGGTCCATCAAATCATGTGGTACCGAGTAAACACCGAGCCCGAGATCGACTTAACGATCATCCTAAATCCGACTTAAAGTCAAAATCGTTGTATCACACATATCCAAGTTCACACATGAATATGTCCGCATATTATTCCTCGTTCTCTCAAGATACTAAAGGACATACTAAACTTGCTATGTTAACCGCCGAATCTAAGATTCGATCAAAGTTGACGTTCAATAACTCGACCATCTCTTACTAGAAAGAGAATCTATCCCATTTCTCTTGATCCGAAGATTTAGAGAGTCATTCCCGAGGCATAGGGTAGAACTTCCTCGTTGAATGTTGCATACACGTATGCATCATCTTAACCAATAAGATGGATGGGAAACCAAAGGATCGATTCTAATGAATTCGACCGAGTCAAACTCTTAAGAATGTTGTCCAAATCTCTGTTGCAGAGAATTGTGGTATTGTCAGATTCTGACTTCAGATAACACACCCATGTCGATTCCAACTGGTGCAGTGTTATCCTTCACAAACACTAATTTATATATTCACTACTGTACTAAAATTGATATCCAGTCTACAAAAGACTTATCAATATTCTGGTCAAATCCACATATTGTAGAAATATATGACTTCCAATGACCGAGAGGTTTGCTTTTTATCCACAAAGGACATAAGCCTTGACAGTCATCCTGTCATAAGTTCATAAGTCAATACCCTTCTCGTTTCGAATGAATCCGGACTCCGTTTGTTTGGCAAGAAAGTCTCGGGGAATCACCCCTTCTTTCTCGCTTTTGAACGAAATCATGCAATAATAAGTGGTAAGAGAGTTCAAGGTCCGATTAACTCTCTACTTCTTAGGGAATTACCCCTAGACCACTCAAGCTTTGCTCGAAAGATAAACTTTCCTATTCATTCTACTCTTTTCCTTGTAGATCCAATTACTCCCACTGGGCCTGAGACGCTCAGGTGGTTCTACAAGAGCATGAACAGAATTGGAGTACCGAACTCCATTCACAGGGTTATGGCCATTAAATCAACCTCTATTATCGAATCCTATACTCGCTCACAAAAGAGCCATAGGTCATCAATCGATCCTTAGACTACAAAGTCTCGTAACCCGTAACGGGTAATGGATAAACCATACTCCCACTACATTCCGGTGGATCGAAATTCGATCTAGTTTAGTAGTATTTAGTGTTATCACCAACAACCGATGTTGGATGTGGTCCGATTTTAATCGCTAGTAACTACCTTGAGTAAACGTACTTCAAGGTTCAAGGTTTTTTCGAACATGGATTCTATCGTAAAGGATGCAACAAGATAACTCGTCCCTTCCCGATTTCAAGAATCCTATATCTAACCTTTATACTCAATAGGTTAAAAGATATATCACGAATGGTCATTGACCGAACGTGTTTGCGAAATTTCCGTACCTACCTTCAAGCACCGTGTGCTAAATGCTTATATTTACGGAAGTGGGGTGAACCGAATCCACACCTTATCCGTAAATTCCAAAGCATATTCTAGGTAGACTCGGTTGGTCTTACATTTCAATGTAAACCGATATTTCGCTTCTAATATCTTTATTGAGTTAAGCAGTGTATTGTAGCACATCTAAAAACTATATAAGGCAATTTAACGGTTTCTCATTTAGTGAAAACATTTCACTATGAGGCAGGCCGAGCATCAGTCCCTAGGACAATGTGATGGCCCATTTCTGAGTATAGAATACTCTATCTCTGTTGAAAACAGAGAAACCTCAAAATATTTTGGATAAACTTACCGGAGTGTTTGAATAGTTATCAGACAAGAAGTCACTACTCGGAAGCTCCTACTAGCTCGTATCTTTCATCAGACCCCGAAGGTCGTCATGAACAAGCTATGTTACTTCTTTATATCCATTATCCTTTCCCGATTGAAAGGAAACTTAGTCATTGAACCTTTGAGACAATATAACCGACCGGGAGAAAGGAATCACCCCGAGCCGCTCTTCGGTCTTGTCTTTTAGGGACTATGCACTAACTATGGAATATGAAGAAGCGTTTATCTAAATATAGAAACCAATTGCTTTTAACGAGTTCTTAAGATGTGTTTTATATACATATTTCAAATAGCTTCTAAGTGGTTTTGACTTTATCAAACAAAAGTCCGAGTCTTGGATTCGTACTACAAATGGTATATTCACTTTCTATACGACAAACAAATTATCGAATAGAAGGTAAATCCATTCGTTCCAACGAGTCTTAAACGGAAAATAAATTTTCCGCGATATCCAAGGATTGAACCCGAGATTCATTTCCTTATATCACTCCCACTATTCTAGCTAAAATTAACTGCCCGTTGTTTACTCTTTTAATCGTTAAATGCACTGCTACCTTGTTCTTCCAAAGAATTTAGCTCGAGAAAATCACCAAGGATTCATAGGTTGGTGATCCAAAATCACTGTCCTTATCCTATGATTTTCAGTTAATTAATTTTCGGTTCAGCCTTAAAATTTTCTCAGTTTAGGTGACTAACACTTTTAGACATATTCTCCCATTCTTGACTTTCCGTAAATGGAAACAGTTTTGAACTAGCAGTTCGTGTGAGTAGACACTACTCTTGAACCGTGGGATGTCTATTTCGAGTGTTACTTGTCGGGACTCCTCGGATTTTCTAATATACTAGAAAAATAACAAATCATAACATTAAAGCTCCCACTAGTTTATCGGTTCCAAATACCGTCTAACCAAAGAATGCTTTATTTTATGATTTTCCAATTTTTCAATTTGAAAATCTCTCGTGTAAACACTTACACAGTTCTAATGTTTCCGAGAAAAATACAAATCATAAAACTCCCACTAGTTCATCGATTCCAAATATCGTCTAACTAGCAACAGTTCATGATTTTCGATTTCTCAATTAGAACGGTTACGTGTGTAGTCACTACACACCGAAAATTCACTAGAAGAATTTCAAAGTCCGAAATCACCTTTGATCAAACTAAGTTTGTCTCTCGTTTGACACGAATGACACTAGTGACATACCTATATGTCACTCGGTTTTTAAAAGGCTTAAGAGAAAATATCTCTTTCGAAAAATAATTGCATTATCGATTAACTAATTCAACGTCCTAGTTACTTTCCACTTTTTAACGAAGTCAATACTAGTCAATTATAAATTGTAAGCAATTTAGTAAGGGATAATGCTGTTAATGAAATGACATAAATTAATTCAAGTTTAACACTACTATATTATTTTATTTTAGGAATTGTAAACTATAAGTAAGTCTACTCTACCATTCCAAGGTTTTAACCTCGCATCTCAGTGCCGCCGTAGGGTAGGTCAAAGAGATGACGGTTAAATCGAGACAATCTCATCAATGAATAACTTGTGAGAATCAAACATCCCACGAGAATCGAACATCCCTTTATTCATTGACTACCTTCCTTTTTTAGCCTAGATATTATCAAAATATCCTTTATGAGTGTGACCTACTATATCGGATCTCTTAGGTACGCCCCGAGTGTGCCGTCGTAGGATAGGTCGGTGACCCGACGAGTACCCGTAAATCCTATCTTTTCGGAGACCAAGCCATGAATGTTGATAGGGGTGAACACCATCCTTGGGGGGACGAAATCAAAGCGCCTCGAGGCGTCACCCTTCTCTCACTTACTTGTATCTATAGTAGAGGCCGTGGGGTTGGCCGTCGCCTCCCCCGCTCCCACTCAATATTTTGGAAGTGGTTGTGGGTTAACTAACCACGTCTTTTTGATGTTAACATAAAAGCACATCAAATCAAGGATTCCGAATGGTGTCGGTAACGTAGGCAAGCCTACCCGTCCTATTCGTTGGAACATATGTGACGGTCGGGACGAAATCGGGTCAAGAGAGCCCTATTGAGATTAGAAGGAATCACCCCTCCGCTCTCGGTTTGGCTTAGTCTTGCCGGACCCCCGTGCATACATCACACTAGGAGGGTTAAGTCGTTCGAGCGAAGCTCAGTTGACCACCCAACCTATAGGCGAACCGTTTTTATCCAAGATTTAATGTTCTTTTACCATCATTCAATCTCGTAGACACTACGAATTGAAAACGTGATCTCGTTTGTGCTTTAAGGCGGTTCACCGAGAACACACACCGAAAGGCTTAACGATTTCATAACCCGTCCTCGGATCTTTAATTAGTTACTAAATTAATTAATTACCACGTATTAATTAAATTTCAACTAATTACGCGAGTTTGTATACATGCCTATTTTAATTACCAAAATTAAAATTCTACATGTATGCATGGAGTGGATTTATGATATGATGCATGTCATGGCAATTCCGGTTTTATATCTATTTTATGATCAAACACATAAAAAATAAATGCGGAAAATTTAAACACCGAGATGGATCGTTGGCACCCCC
Organism: Gentiana straminea; assembly: GCA_036785695.1. Taxonomy (NCBI): domain Eukaryota; kingdom Viridiplantae; phylum Streptophyta; class Magnoliopsida; order Gentianales; family Gentianaceae; genus Gentiana; species Gentiana straminea. The sequence continues at coordinate 571,875 of JAVUPR010000413.1, read as the reverse complement.
GTATCTAATCTATTAGAAAATAAAAACCAAAACCTTAACTAGGGTTTACTACTTTCTAACTAAATCTGCAGCTGTACGAACTCTTCGATGATCGGGAAACCAAACGAACTCGGATCGGGACGAAACTTTCCAGATCTTATCTTCACTCCTTGAACTTCAATATGGACGGTTGGATCGGTGCTTAAACTTACCAATTTTCTCCAGTAAACCGCCAAACTTGCTGCTGAATCTGACTTTAACTGCACTGCATCAAGGACTTCCTGAGGCAGATCGGGAATCGAGATGAATCCCGATCGACCTGAAATTTTTATGGTACGTCCAAAACTCATATTTGATCAATCTGAACGGTCGGATTTGCTTTTCAACGGTCCAAAATCTCCCAGAAAATCGAGGAAGTCACAGGTAGGGTTTCTGTGAATCCTGCGTTTTTCTCTTACAGCAGCCTCTTCGCAGCATCAAACGGATATCGAAACGGACTCTGATCGAAGCCAAAATTTGTGGAGTTGATCATCATCTTCTAATCTTGATTATGACCGGAGGGATCTTCGTTTCAACGGTTCGATCAACGGGAAAAGAAAAAATACTAAACAGCTACTAACTAGATCTATTTGCTGGAAATTAAACTTGCAATAAAGATAAATTACATAATTTCCTATACTCATATGAACGAATTTTCATCGTTTATATGAGTTTACAATAGATCTAACGGGTAAACAGTGCCAACCCCAATCCATCTCTTCAACCACGACATTCATAAGCATAAAAATTAAACATATGCATCGGCCCCCAAAAAATTGGGACAAAAAAATCTACATGTTTTACCACTCCTAGATCTAATATTTTATACGTATAAATATAGATCACCATGGCGACTGATACCACTGTTAGTAATACCATTCGCAGCGGAAACGATTTATGGATCTAGATCTATAATATATACGTAATAAAACAACTAGATCTATATCTACAAGGGGGTTGTAGAACATACCTCTTGGATTTCAAAATCCAAGTTGAAGAACCGCAATAGGATGAACGAAGGAAAGCGTGAAGAGCACCACGATCTTCCGTACGTGTGATCCAAGCAACTCCCGGTGGAAGGAATTCTCGACTCGAACCTTTCCGATATGCTACCCGGAAAAATCTCCAAGATTTCTCCCTAATACCCCTTGGCCGAAAAAATATTTTCTTCTCCTCTCTAAGAGGTGAAGTCGAAATATGTAGTGTGTATTTGGCTTTATAACTCTCTTTATATGGAGAGTAAAACTTAAGCCCCAAGGATTTTATAATTAATACAAAATCAATTATGATAATCCTATTAAATAAAAGATAATCCCATAATATTCTAGAACAAATCTAGGATAATATTTATCTTTATTTCTTTACCATAAATATTTATCCAATAAATATTTTATGCACATGTATGCTTATTAATACACAAGAAACTAATTCTTGTTACCAAAAAATATGCATGTGGCGTGAATTGTATCTTTAATTGACCTAGTCAATTAATTTTTGTCATACACACTAATTTGCCAATTATTATGGAAAATATATTTTCCACTTATTTTAATTATTTAGTTCCAACTAATTAAATAGTCACTAAACAATTAATTCACATATCGTTTTAATAAAGTCCAATAAGAACTAAATTAATATTATTAGGATTCGACGTCCGAGAATAGCTATGCTTATATTAGGAGCACGTCGGGGACCACGGACTAATAATCGGCGGCTCCGATAAATCAAATAAATAATTATAGAATAATTATATTCGATAAATCAATCACAGAATATGCCACCATAATCCCGTGATCGCACTCCTCCGATTATGAGATTATATTTATCTCCTCACGAGAATAATAATAAGCGTCCATTGATATAATCATTACATATGGATTAATCCTCCATAGATCGTTCATTCTAAATCGGGAAGTTACCGTTAACCCTTTTTAGAACCTCTTATCCTTATTTACCATTAACCCCCTAGTGATCAATTAATTCATACAACTCACCGGTGATCAATCGGTGTGATATGAACTCGCGCGATCGATCGCTTTCTAGGATTAACAAATAAGGGAACGCTCGTCTACTTCCATAAATGGAAGGAATGGATTCCGTATCCGTGATAACACGGACTACTCACTCAATCCAAGACAATGCCAAGATGGGGTAATTCGGACCACGGACTCGGTGTAATCCTTAACCGTCAAGTCAAACCTCATACCGATTCAAGCGGTTGATCGTGATCACCTCGGGATTAAGATATATCCATAAATATGATCATCCATTGATTCGATAAGACTTCTCGATTACGGAATTATATCGTGAACTCTAATCAAATCGGTCCAAACATATGATATATCTATCATATATAAATGCCCCATTAGGTTCTCTTAACCGAAAGTCCGGATAGGACTATCACACCTTTTGTGTTACGGGCGCATTAATAGCACGTTAAAGGAGAGACCCGATACTCTCGATTAACTTCACTACGGGCTAATTGTATTTTAAGTACATCTTCACTAACTCAATCCTCCCGTGTATATACCATACACCGAGTTAAGTGATTACATAAACGATATACTTTAGGGTTTTCTGTAGTGTAATTACTATTGTCACATCGGTGAATATGAGAATAATAAATATGAATAACAATATCATTTCATTTATTAAATAAAACAATTACAAAATTGTCTTTCGGGCATCACACCTAACAATAGCCTAGATCTTCTTTCAAATCAGATATGAACTCGTCATCATCAGTTTGAGTGGTTATCTTGTTCAAGTGGTCGGTCTTAACAGAGTTCACAGGCAGCTTCTCAAACGGCCACCCTAACCGGGACTCAACTTTCATACATCTCTTATCCCAGTCCGCCACTTTGTCTAGGAAGTCAAATAGTAACCGGGGCCTGCCGCTGCTTGATCGACTACGCGGTTGAATCTGACCGGCCCCGCCTTTCCGAGCAAAAGAATAAAAATACAGCAGCGCCGCCATCGACGGCTCGCGTCCTTTCAACCTACTGATTATAATAAAGGACATCACCACGCGAATTGTCACGGATTTTATCTAACAAAACAAACAAGTAATAAAATTTATAAATCCGGTATTCCCCAAGTGTAGGGATCGTAGTATAGCGATTAATACCGGAGTCGATCACAGGGAATCGGGGTATCTAGTTCATTAATTTTCCTAAGGTTGTTACCAATTATTTCTAAACCTAAAACTTAAAACGAAAAGAAAACTGGACAAAGGATTGTCGGTCCAAAGCCAGGAAGGATAAAAGCGATAATAAATAAAAAAACTACAAACGAGAAAAAGCAATAAAAACGATGATCATGGTGATTAAACAATTGAACAAGTGATTATCCACCGATCCCGAAACCCTTAATTTCCTCTCTAAAGTTGTCTTGTGATGGTTTAATTAAAGATGTGGTTCACCTATCAAACGTATGAATTCCTACTCTCGTAGATAATTCGCCTATCAATCTCTCATCTCTCGATATATAAGACTGACGCTATCAAAACAAGGTGTAAGATCTCTCAATCTAGCAACCTAGATATCTACCTATCAACTCTCGTTATGTCAAGGTTAAAAATCCCATCTTTTCTATGGTGATCTAAGGTTTACACCGACTCTCGTCATACGGTAAACATCAATAACAATTCATCTTTCGATATCGATTGCATAACAAAGTAAACACATGGAAAAGATACAACTTTAATCAAATTCACAAAACAAATCTAGATAGAAAATAAAGAACCTGCTGAAACGGATTCACGTCGTTTGAACAATTGCTCAGCCCCAAGCATTCAGCATCGAAACATCAAAAAAACGGAATAAAAACGAAAATAAAACAAGAAAAATCGCAACCCCAACCTCCCCTAAGGGGGCTGGGGCCGCCTAGGGTTTTCTCCTAATGATTGTGTATCAATAAGTCTCAATAATGTGTCTCTAGGGTTGAAATCCGCGCTGCTATTTATAGAAAAAGTAAGTCGGTTTTCAGCATGTCGGCCGTGGACGCCCGTCCGGAATTGTGGACGCCCGTCCGCTCCTTCTGGACTTGCTTCAGACGCCAGTTCACTCAGCGTCCAAACTCTCTGAATCAACTTTCTTCTCCTGGACGCCACTCCACTTCTTTGGACGCCAGTTCAGCCTGGACGCTAGTTCAGGATTCTGGACGCTAGTTCCATCCCTTTTTCTTCCAAATTCATCTTGATCTTCATTCCAACTTCATCTCTATCTCTTTTTCTTCATACAAATTCGATCCTTGACATCCTTCAATCCTCTTTTGAACCAATATTATGCATCTACAAGGTAATCAAAACATCGCAAAATGTAATATCATTCAAACCAACATAAAATCATCAATAAAACACATAAATTAACCAATTTTGCGATTAGCTCATTTAAAATCTCATTTGCTCAATAAATCCATTAACCACTCAATTTCTATGCAAAATATATGAATATGGAGAGAATTGTTACAAAATATATCCTTATAAAACGTATAAAATCACCCTTAACACGAACCACACCCAGACTAAGGTCGCAAGGCATCACCTTCAGCTCCTCCATGAATCTTACGAAAAAAGGATCAAAGGGAGGTCTGAGTCCGGCCACAAAATGGTCATAATGCAACCACATATAGTCTTGCTGTTCCCGGCCGCAAACCCACGATACGTTGGTAGCGCCCATGCTAACAAAACGATAATCCACCGTGATGTCGTACGCACCCAGCGCCATGGTATAATCTTCCCGATCTTTAAACTCCCTCCATCGAGTTATGAGATCGCTATCTGCCCGCTTTTGTTCTGTGAGCTCACTCTCCACAGCGGCAGACCTTCTCTTGGGCGCTCTTTTCTTCTTAGCGGGTTCATCCACATGAGCGGTTTTCTTTTTAAAGACAACAATCTTTGGAGACGTTTTTGGCTTCTCCGGTACCACAGCAGTTTCCACGGCTTCCTTGAGCTTGCCGCTACGTTTGGCGGCTCCAGTATGTAAGGCCTTCTCCATCCTGGTAAGAAGACCGCTTAACGCCATTTGGGCGTCATCTTCGACCTCGCCCGCAGCAGCGCCCTCACCAATAACGGAGACCTCATGGTCGGATTCTATACTAATGGGTGCCGGATTCGGATTTTCTTCAATCTCCTCCTCAGCGTCGCTAGAGGAAGCGTCCTCCATACTCACCTCCTCCGACCCGTAGCCCGCAGCGGCCCTGACCTCTTCGTCCGATTGTGTATACTCTGATGACATTCTGGAAAAGAAAAAGGGCAAGGTGGATCAGATTATCATCGGGACATGGAAATCGGGCCGAGGTGAAAGCAATCACACCCCGACACCTCGCCCTTCCATCTTCCTTAGCAAATATCAAAACCCCCAATTCCCCGGAAAAAACCCAAATTGCCCAGAACACCCCCAATTCCCCAGAAAAACCCTAAATTCAAACCAGAAAAAGCTTCAAACGGCACACATTCAAACTCCAAACTCAATACCATACGGAGGCAAACACTAGCAATCAGGGCATACATGCATATGGGGGTATTTCTGGGAAAAAGAAGCACAAAATCGCAAAAACACATATTGGGCTCATAGGCATTCATCAGAAAGAGGTAAAATCGCAGAAGCAAAAAACACATTGTACGTGTATCTAGCAAGAACAGTCGAATAAATAAAAGCTTAATCGATTCAGAAAACAAATGAAGGAGTAAAATATCGCACCTGATTGATAACGGAGATGGTAAAGCGTTGAGCTTTGACTGGAATAAGCACTCGTCGGAATCTGCTTGCAATCGCTGGAATTTCCTTGCTTTATCGCCGGAGAAATTTATCAGAAAGAAAAAAGGGGAAAGTGGAGGAGTTGGGGGTAACTCCTCTATTTATAGAGGGAAAATTGAGGGGGAACGACGTTTGGGATTCGAAATTTGAATGTAATAATGACTGAAACGGTTACCGATTTTTCTCCGCCAATCAGAGCAAGAGACGGTTCAGTTCCGACGGCTATGTCAGAGCACGTGGCTGACGTGACGTTTCGTGTACCGATACATCCGTTTATACTTTCCAACCGTTCAAATCCCTTCTGGCGACCATCAACTTATCCGCAGAATAGGCGACTTCAGCGTGTTACCACCTCCCAACATTATTTCAAGCGGCTAGCATCAATCAATGCCTGCTATGACTCATTCTGATAAAGCACCTTTGATAGAGCGTTATCACTTAAATAAGCCCGATAGAACATTATCGGCGATCAAGCCTGTTTGCTATAAATGCACGGCATATAGCTAGTGGTTTTTACCAACACTGGTTCAAGCCCGATAGAACGGTATCGGCATGACATTATCACAAGCGACCACAACAAGGAGCTTTACCTAAAAAGTTCTTCTTCAAGTTCTACTCTCCGCCTTGGCGGACACGCCAGGCACAGAGTAGGGGGCCATTGATATACCCGGATCGGAATGGGGCCCTGTTCATCCATATTGGGCCTACACTCGTGGCCCAGCAACATAGATAAATGGGCTTCCAACTCCTCTGGCCGCTGCCACAGCCTTCTCTTGCCCGCTAGCGACAAGCCGGGTCATGTCCGCCAACAGTAAGCCGGATCTTGTCCGCCAGTTCTATGTCGGATCCACCTTCTCCATGTGATTTCTACCCATATAGTCAAGCTTAATTCAAGACAAGGCACAAATGAGTCCGCTACTCGTCATATTTGTCGAAGGCCGCTGATCGCTGATCGCTGCCCGCCATCCTTATCAATCCAGCTAGACAAAACAGCTGGCCAATCATGACAGCTGGCTAGGACACTTGTATTGCATGCAGAGTTAACTTAGCTATGTACTCTCAGTTGTCTTGTCGATGAACAGTAGACCGACTTACTTTTTAGCCTATAAATATGGGATCACATTGTAATAAGACTTAGACTCAATCTCTCAAACTTTAAGCTATAATTTAATACAAGCAGACACTCTGCCAATTTGTCGACTGATTAACTTGTTCATCATAAACACCTAAATCGCCACCACTGTTCTAAAACACCACCGTGCCCTCACCGTCGAAATCACACATATCAGCCTTTTATCCTCAAGATAAACACCGTGACCGCAAATCTGGTGTTTAGTGCAACATCAGTAGGAAAAAATTTATATGTAGTGGACCATATTATAAATCTTTTCAAAATGTTTATGTATTGTAGAAAAAATGTTTATAAAGAAAATGTTTATAAGATGGATGACGTGGCACAGTCATAACCTTTTAAAAGGTTTATGACCGGAGATACTCTAATAACGATTAGCCCGGGATAACGGGGTATGGCCCCGTACGGGGAAATTGGCTGTTTAGTACATTTGTGAAAGATTTTTTGTTAGAATAGTACTCCTCGATGCGGAGTACTCAGAGGAAAATGGAAAAAATGGATTAATGGGAAAAAGACAATTATACCCTTCTTTTCAACTATCCCTAACATCACTGATTCCTGCGAAAATGTTATCATTTGTGATCGTTAGCGATGAAAGAATTTAAGGAATTCGCGAAGTAATAATGAATTAACGAAACGATCAAAACCACATCAATTTAAATACATAATAAAATCACGATTCACGAAAAGTTATTGTGTGGTGAAAGAATTTAAGGGTGAAGTAATGGGCGAAACGATCAGAACGACATAGTTTAAATACATAATAAAACTGTGTGGTGTGATGGCTGGCACACGATGTCTCCACACCGTGTGGAGACACCACACAATAATCTCCCCCGATTCCTCCTCCATTCCATATAGTAACACCCAGTAATCTCAGCCCTCGATAGTATCAAGCTAAAAATTCATAAAAATAAAAAGTCAGTAATTGCACAGGCTTGCATTTTGTTTGAACGATGAGATTCCTCAATTGATTCATTAACCTGACTCTGTTTGAAGAAGCTGAGGTTTGATTTGAAAGAAGCAGCTTCAAATCGAAGCCCAAGATCGATCGGTAGCTGTAAATCACTCATGAAGATGTGGAGAGTTGCTTCTCTTTTTGTTGGTAAATCTCAACTTTCTTCTCTTTCATTTCTGAATCTGAATCTGAATGCTGCTGCTGCTCTACATACATCTCCCAGTCCGAATTCACATATTTTCAACTTAACTCGGGTTGAAGTTATTAAATTTTTAGCAGTCAAATGCAAAACTGGTTTTGATCGGGTGGATGATGCCCATGATTTGTTTCATAGAATGCTTGGATTTGAACCTCTGCCTTCTGATGCTGATTTCAATCGACTGTTAACCGGTACTGTTAAGATGAAGCAATTCAGCTCCGCCGTCCTTCTTTACAGAGAAATGCGCTTTAATGGTGTTCCATTTGACGGATGGACCATGAGCATAGCAATAAACTCTTTCTGCCATTTGAATCAACTTGATTTTGGTTTTGCAATCTTAGCCACCATTTTTAAGCTTGGATTCAAACCTAATGTGGTTACTCTCACCACTCTTATTCGTGGTCTATTTAAAGCGGGCAGAATCGCAGAGGCTGTTGAATTATTCCGAATAATGGTCATTCAGAAACTTTGTAATGAGACTACATATGGGACTGTGATCAATGGATTGTGCAAGTCTGGAAACACGTCTAAAGCTATTCAACTGCTCCGCCTTATTGAGAAAGAAGGATACCATGAGCCGAATAAAGTGATGTACAGCGCAATCGTAGATAGTCTGTGTAAAGACAGGAAGGTGGACGAAGCACTTCAGCTTCTCTCTGAAATGGCTGCTAATGGAATCCCATCAGATATCATCACGTATAGTTCAGTGATACAAGGGCTTTGCAATTTCAGTAGATGGAAAGATGCCTGTAGTTTAATGACGGAAATGGCAAATACGAGAATTTACCCCAACATAGTTACCTTCAGTATACTTGTGGATGCTTTTAGCAAAGAAGGATGGGTTGAAGAAGCAGAGAATTTGCTGAAAATCATGATCGAAAGGGGTGAACGTCCCAACGTAGTCACTTATAGTGCGGTAATGGATGGATATTGCTTGCGAGGGGAGATGGACAGAGCTCTTCAACTCCTAGAGATAATGGTGGCTGAAGGATGTCAACCTGACATTCAGAGTTACAGCATAATGATCAATGGATTTTGCAAGAAAGGAAAAGTAGACGATGCACTTGATGTGTTTAAATTAATTTCTAGTAAAGGCATGAAATGCAATGTTGTTACCTTCAACACCATGATACAAGGATTATTTAAAGCTGGTAGAAGTGATGACGCAAGGAAGTTAATCAGCGAGATGCAATGTCAAGGAGTGAGTCTAAATAGCTTCACTTATTGCATTTGGCTTGATGGCTTATGCCAAAATGGTCTTGTCTCTGAAGCACACTCATTGCTAGGTGAACTGGAGAATAGCAGTGTTGCTCTAAACATAGCAGCATATACTGCTGTTATTAAAGGATTATGTGAAGAAGGGAAGTTATCTTCAGCTAGAAATCTGTTTGACAGACTCCCTTCTTTAGGCATGGGGCCTGATGTTAGAACATTTAATGCCATGATGAAAGGACTCTGTCAAGAAGGGTTGTTGGAAGATGCCGAAGAGTTGCTAACTAAAATGAGAGAACGTGGTTGTTTGCCCGACAATTTTACCTATAATTCAATAGTTCAGTGTCTCCTTAAGAAAGGGTTTGGAGCAAAGTTGGTCTTGGAGGAAATGTTAAATCATGGAATTGAACCAGATTCATATACTTGTTCTGTTTTAGCAAGATCCGCTCGTCTTCACAAGTAAATCAAATCACATGATTTGGTCTGTTAAAAAGGTATGAAACAAATTGGTTTTTAAGGTTAGGACGTAAGAGTGATTTAGTTATACTACAATTTGGTTTTGTTTTTGAATATATTGGATGATTTTGTGTCAAACATCAAATGAAGGGATGGCTGATGGAAACATGTTGGATTGATTCATTTAGGTCCGAACGAAAAGTAGACGAAAAGTGGGATGAAAAGGGTAGCCTGATTATAATAGTTGGTTAGATGACATATTTACCCTTTATGAAACTGCATATCACATAAAATGTAATAATTTGACAAGTGCATCAGATAAATTGGAACGGATAGAGTAATTATCTCGGGTTGCACCAAGCATAAACAAAGATAAATTATGTTATCCTTATCTTTATCTACCAGACTACATCCGTGGATCCTGATGTACTACTACTCTGTTATTCAATTGAAGAAGGCAGACACAGAATTTAGATGTTAGTTATACTACAATTTGGTTTTTTTTTTTTTTTTTAATATATTAGATGTTATACTTCCGGTCTCCCCCCCCCCCTGCAGTTGGCATCACTATGAGTGATTAGCAATGGAGTGGGGGTAGTTCGGGGGAGATGAAGACCAAGAAACTCGGTAGTTTCGCTTGGGACCATCAACCGCCGCAGATGAAAGCGACGTTCTAATTGGATCATGCTGGTAAGTATCTTTGTCTAATAGTTTATTCGAAGTCGGTTTTCGGGGTACATGGAAATCAAAATTTTGGTATGTCGTTGCGTAACTCTAGTTGATCTTCTTACCTGATACACATACCACTAACCGGGAGGGTCATAATCGTGCAGTGCACAGTCAGCCTCCCGCTAGATTGAAATTTTCTTATTACTCCCTAATTTTCTTCTGGCGACCCCTATGTTATTGGTTTCCGGCCCCGATCCTATCTATTGGTTTCTGGATTCGCCATTGCTTTGCTATAATGCTATAATACGAATCGGTATCCCCTACTGTACCATCCCTTGCTGTGATAGTGTGAAAGACTCAAAACGACGTTGTTTTGAGGTTTTTATTTTTTATTTTCTTGAGGTTTAACTCAAATCGACGTCGTTTTGATTCATCCCCATTACCACAACAGATGATCCCATCTCCTATAATACAAGGGTAGGTATGTCGTCAGAAGCATTTGTTTTGTTTTTTAGGTTTGTATATCTTTTGAAAAATGAAATGACATGATATGTTGTTGTGGATTAAGCAAGAAATTAATCAAAACCAGTTGTAAATGTAACGACTCGTCCCATAATCGAACCCTTTTCACAAAATGATCATAAGCCTTAACACCTAATGATTTATTAGCATTTATTTATGACTTAATTGCAATTAAACAGATTGTGGAATCAAATTACAACTCGAAAATAAAACAACTACATAACCAAGGCCACCACCTTGGCGGCCAATACAACTGTTCTGACGGCGTGAAACAAGTTCGTCAGAAATCTATTAAATCGATATACAAACGCCAATTTATTTTCTTTGGCAGTTGGAATAGTAAACATTATTTTTTATTTTATTTTAAAACGAGCTTCTTTCCATTAATTCAACCGGAAAAAGCCACAATCATGCAAAGACTTCAAATTCTACCATCATTCAAACCCCAAGCTAAACCTAAATTTTAGTAACTGTAATCTTCATTAGGGCTGTAAGCGAGCCAATCAACTCGTGAGTAGCTCAAGATCGGCTCGATTTAAAACTCAACTCAATTCGGCTTAAATTAGCTCGAACTCGAAATCAACCCGACTCGAAAATTAAACGAACGATACCCGAGCAATGCTATACTCGACTCGACTATTCGCGAGCAAGCTCGAATATATATTTGTATATGCTAAAAATGCATATATGTATATATATATATACATGTATACATACATATATGTTATCATTAGACAAGTATGTGTTCTTTGTATTTGTAGTCAATGTATAAAATGTTTAAGTTTTTGCCGAAAATGACGTATTTATTCAATTATCCGGCTCCAAGAACACTAGTTATTAATTAGGACAAAACATGTGCAAACTTACCAATATACCCTTTTTTTAATATGTAAGTAAAAATGTTAGAAAACGGATGGAGATAACTTCAGATGCAAGAAACAGAAACAGAAGCAATCAAACATAAACAATCAAAGGAGAAAAACAGAAAACAAGAAGAACACAGATTTAACGTGGAAAACCCCTCAGTGGGAGAGGTAAAAAACCACGGGCAGAAAAGAGATATTTTATTATGCACTGAATTTTACGATTTCAACACACTCGGATAATGAGACAACAACCGTATTTATAGGCACAAATCCCTAAACCCTAGCCGCAAGGAATCTTTGTCCGATGCACCATAAATACCCCTACACGTGTCCTCCTTTTAATGACACCGTATACCGTCACATAACGTAATTGGCGGATGTGGGACCTATCACCCCGCCGATAGTTACCCCGCCGAAGCTACCCCGCCGAAGCTCGCAGACTCCACCCTACCGATGCACGAAATTGAATACACTTCTCACCGTCCATCACACACCGAGTCTTCGATTGGTTCCACCGGATGTAGAGTTTAAGTCACCTTACCGACAAATCTCCACCTTGACTTCAACTCTCACTTTAGAGTCAAACGATTGCATAACCGGATGTACTTGTACCGTATGCATTCGTCAATGCCGGATGTACTTGTACCGGACTATCTCCACAAAGATCCACTCCACCGATCCGCCTCGCAAAGTTTCCGAAACGCATTATAAGCTTTGAATATTCGGTAAGTCCAGGCAAAGCCGGAACTTACTCTCGCCGAACCGGTTTAGTGAACATATCGACAAGATTCTCCTTTGTGCCAATCTTCTTCACCACAACCCTCTTCTCATTTCTCGAAAAAATGATACCCGACATCAATATGCTTGGTTCTCTCATGATGAACCCGATCCTTGGCTAAACATATTGCACTTAGACTCGTCACAATATATCTCGGCGATCCCGATGCAACCCCAAATCACCGACTAGCCCCTTCAACCGGACACCCTCCTTAGCCGCTTCAAGAAGAGCCATATATTCTCGCTTCGCAATTGATAAGGCTACGTAGCTCGAAGAGTAGCTTTCCACCGACCACCGCATTTCCCAATGTAAACACATAACCGAGTCATTGATCTTCTACCGTCAACATCACTCGCATAATCGCATCACAAGAACTCCGTGACCGGACCGCATCACCTCCATAAATGAGACCAACATCACCGTACCTCTCGTGTACCCGAATATCCTTTTAACAAACTTTCCGGTGTTCCTTTCCAGGTTGAGCCATAAACCCGTCGACAACACCGACCGCCCGAGCCAAATCGGGCCTAAGGCAAACCATGGCATACATCGATCGCCAACCGCACTAGCATAGGGAACTTTTGACATATACTCCTTCTCTTCACCGATGTGAAGCATAAACGTACAAATGAACATTAGATGCCATAGAGTATCTATTGGTTTTGCAAACGGACATCCCAAACTTGGCCAATATCTTCGCACATAACCCCGCCGAGACAAGAACAACTTCTTCCGACTCCTATCTCTCCGCATCTCCATCCCCAATATTTTCTTGGCCGCACCCAAATCCTTCATTTCAAATTCAAGACCGAGAAGATTCTTCGATTTTGAACATCGACTTCCTTGCTTTGCAAATATCGCATGTCATCCACATACAGGACAAGATAGATATATGATCCATCTTTCAAATAGATCGAAGTAAACACAACGCTCATATGGACTTCGTTGTAACCCCGCTCGAAGCATGAAACTCGTCAAACCTTTTATACCACCGCCTTGGAGCTTGCTTCAAACCATACAAAGATTTCTTCAACTTGCAAACATAGTTTTCCTTTCCAGAACTTGAAAACCCTCGAGCCGTGTCATGTATATCTCCTTATCCACCTCACCATGTGTAAAAGCGCTTTTCACATCTAATTGCTCAAGTTCCGGATCCCGCCGTGCCACTATTGCTAGTAACACCCTGATTGAAGTATGTCTGACCACTGGTGAAAATATTTCATCAAAGTCAACCCCTTCCTTTTGACTGAATCCTCTTGCAACCAAACGTGCCTTATACTTGACCCCTTCTGCCTTTGTTATTCCTTCCTTTTTCTTGAAAATCCATTTACAAGTCACAACTCCCTTGTCAGTAGGTTGTTTGACCAATTCCCAAGTCTGATTCTTCAATAATGACTCCATTTCATCTCCCATGGTTGCATGCCACCGAGATGCTTCTGTACATGTCACCGCTTCCCCGTAAGTAGTAGGTTCGGCAACCTCTACTTCTTCGCAACTTGGAGTGCATATCCACCCAAATCATCATATCCATATCTCCTTGGAGGTATCCCAACATTAGACCTTCTGACTGCCGGCGCCTAGACTCGCCGATCAATGTTTGTATGACGCCCGCCGAGGTCTCGGCGCAGGGCCGGCTTGGATCGGATTCTCGGTTCATTATCCGGATCGGTATAGTGTTGATTTGGATCCACCGATTGTTGCATATCGAGACTCCACCCGAAGCTCCACCTCGTTTCTCAACACTATCGATTCAAGATCGGTTTCGTACTCGGTAGACCTCCTCACCGATGAGTTTAACATAGAATTTTCATCAAAAACAACGTCCCCGCCGAGGATTACTCGGGACTCGCCGATGACCAAATCCTATATCCTTTCACTCCATCACCATACCCCACAAACACTCCCTTCTTGGCTCTTGGCTCCAACTTCCCTTCACTAACATGATAGTAAGCCGTACTCCCAAAAACCCTTAGAACCGAGTAGTCGCTGCAGCTTGCCCGACCACATCTCAAATGGTGTCTTGAGATTGATTCCCGTGTGAGGGCTCCCGTTGATTAAGTAGCAAGTCGTCTTAACAAATGACCTCTCGCCCAAAATCTCCTTGATAAACCAAACTTGAGAAAGCATACATCTTGCCCTCTCCAAGAGAGTTTGATTCATCCTTTCGCCTACACCATTCTCGCCGAGGTGTATTCCTTACGTATGATGTCCGGCAATACCCTCACCGCACAAAATGAATCAAAATCCGTCCAAAGAATTCCGCACCATTATCCGTACGAAGCTTCTTGATTTTCTTGCCTAACCGATTCTCCACTAGTGGCCTTCCACGCTTGAAGTTACCGAATGCATCACTTTTGTTCTTCATCATCACCACCCAAGTCATCCTTGAATAGTCATCTATGAATGACACAAAATATCCGTGACCACCCAATGACTCAACTCTTGATGGACCCCGCCAGTCGAATGGATATAATCAAGTGTTGCCTTTGTATTGTGCAACCCCGCCGAGAATTTACTTCTATGCAATTTCCCAAACACACAATGTTCACAAAAGTCCGGATTCTTGACCTTATATCCCCCAAGAAAACCCGCCGAAGAAAGAACTCGCATACCCCTTTCACCTACGTGACCAAGTCTCACGTGCCACAAACCGAGTCCGCCGAGACCGGTGAACCGCCGAGGATGCAACAAAGAAGCGAGCGGTGCCGTATACGTAGATCCTTGTAATATATACAAGGTTCCCCTCTTGATGCCTTTGAGGACTACAACTGAATCTTTGAAGACATTCAAATCGTCCACCTTCACCCTTGAAATTGAACCCCTTCGTCCAAGAGATCGAGAGATACCAAATTCTTGGTCATCTGTGGAACATGTCTTACATCCTTCAGTGTACAAAATTTACCATCCTCTGTCCTTAACTTTACTGAGCCAATTCCCACAACTTTGCAAACCTTGCTGTTGGCCATATAGATTTGACCACCATCTATCCGCTCATAAGTAGAAAACCACTCCCCGTTTGGACAAATATGGTAGGATGCTCCGAATCAAGTATCCACACATCATTGTGGTGTGTAGAATCTCCCGCAACTAGAACCGCATCCTCATCGATTGCTCGGTAGCCAAAGCCGCCGTGCCGAATTGCCTTCCCGTCGTTTCTTCTTCTTTGGACAATTGGACTTCCAATGTCCCCGCTCCTTACGATAATTACGTACATCGCAGACTTAGGACCTTTGGACCCCGACTTCTTTTTCTTCTTCTCGTCCATATCCTTTTCCACTATTGCTACTAGCTACTAGCCCAAGAAATTGATCGTCCGTCCCAAGCACCTTGTGTCTCGGCTCTCTCCCGGCATGTAAGGCGGACCTCACATCCTCCAAAGCTACCGTATCCTTCCCAACTATGAAAGATCGCACAAAGTTTTCATATGATGCCGGTAATGACACCAACAGGGATTAGGCCGCATCTTCATCTTCAATTTTAACATCAATATTCCTTAAATCAAGCAATATTGTGTTCAAATGGTCCGATGTTCCCTCGGTGGACTTCCTTCATGCATCTTCAAACCGAACAACCTCTCGTTTCAAAGAACAACTTGTTGGTCGGTGACTTGGTCATATACGGGCTTTCAAGCTTTTTCCACAACTTGGCCGCGGTGTCTTCCTCAAAGAACCTCGGTGATAACATCATCGATAAGCACAACATGATGGTTGAATGTGCTTTCTCTTCCGCACCGGAATAATCTGCCGCACCCGTATTTGGTTTGTCGATAAAGGATTCCACAAACCCCGCTCGTTTCAACAAAGGCACGCATCTTGATTTGCCACGGACCAAAACTCGTTCCTTCCCGTAAATTTATCGATTTTTACGTTTACCGCCGACATCTTTCCTTGCTAAAGATCACAACTTTGTCACGAGATCCTAGCACCTTGCTTTGAGGCCTTGGTGAAGACGAAGTTGATCGTACGCATTGTTTTCTCCGAACCTTGTCTCGATACCACTTGTTAGAAAACGGATGGAGATAACTTCGTATGCAAGAAACGAAAACGAAGCAATCAAACATAAACAATCAAAGGAGAAAAACAAAAACAAGAAGAACACGATTTAACGTGGAAAACCCTCGGTGGGAGAGGTAAAAAACCACGGGCGTAAAAGAGATATTTTATTATGCACCGAATTTTACGATTTCAACACACTCGGATAATGAGACAACAACCGTATTTATAGGCACAAATCCCTAAACCCTAGCCGCAAGGAATCTTTGTCCGATGCACCATAAATACCCCTACACGTGTCCTCCTTTTAATGACACTGTATAGCTGTCACATAACAGAATTGGCAGATGTGGGACCGTGCTGTATTCAAGTACTCAGCAGCCTATCACCCTGCTGATAGTTACCCTGCTGAAGCTACCCTGCTGAAGCTCAGTAAACTCTACCCTACTGATGCATAGAATTGAATACACTTCTCAGCTGTCCATCACACAGCTGAGTCTTCAGATTGGTTCCACCAGATGTAGAGTTTAAGTCACCTTACTGACAAAAAAGAACCTGATTTCATGCCTTTGGCGGTTATGATCGAAAGGCCTCAATGTCAATCATTTTTTTGTGCGCATCACAAAACCGATTCCCCTGATTTTAGCAACTACCGGTTATAGCATTATCTTCCTCCTTTTTTTCCCGTTTATCTCTAATTTTTATTTGGTTGTTTATCTCTGCTTGAGTATTGCGGCATCAGCTTCAACACGATTTCGTTTATTGTGGCAACCATTTTCTGTGTATGATCGACTGTTGTCAGGTATTTATGCGTAATTTCTTCGTTGTTATTTAAACATGATCATGTTTAGACGATTTGTTGTTGTGGAAACGAATATTTCCTTTGTCAAACGATTTGTGTTTTGCTGAAATCAAAATGAAATTGTATCGGTACGTTTTATGCATTTGCCCAGATCAAGTAACATATATTGGAGTGTGAATTGGAGTGTGAATGTTACGGATCAATAGGATCAATAGTGTCAAAGCATGACAGTCCACACCGTGATGTCATGAAGACTCCGGTCCTAAGGATAATTACACAACCGTCACATAGTGTGACACTTATCCGTGTAAGTGGGTCAGTCTAACGTACGTATTCTCTAATACACGTCCACGTACAGTCCAAGTGTCTCAACACTTTGATAGACGAGATCTATCCCCGCCCTTAAAGACAAAAGACATCTAATACGTGCTAGTCTCGTTTGTACTATCAATGTCCCGTTTAATAGTACATCGGCTTTAGAGACATTTAAGTATCAAACTTATTAAAGTGATTAGAGATCTCATCAACCATAATAGCCTATCATGGTTTCTCTATCACAGTTTAATACTAAGGACGTTATCATATAACAATTCATAATTGGTTTTTTAAAAGAACAAATATATGACAACATAAAAGCCATTTAATATATGTATAAACACAAAGAAATAGTAGAAATGATCCGACCCGGTCGGATCCGGTCCAACCCGATTGGGTTTAGGACACTATTTTAACACAGATCAAGTAACATATATGCGGCCAACGTACACCATTTAATTCTACCCAATTTTAATGATCAATGTATGTCCTTAACAGATGTTTCATGCAACTTCACTACAACCCTTTTGATTGCATCTTTTACGATTCTTGCTGTTAGCCTACACTCCTCTGCGAATAACCGCGAAGCCAATGCCGATGAACTTCTCCCGTGTCTCTTCATTTTACCCGTTTCCTTCACACCATCTTCTATTCCGAACACAAGCTTCACAACCGTTACTTCCGTTTTGTAGTAGTTACCACCAAAATTGAAAGATTTTTCTTGTCTATCGTATTTGGAAATAACATCGTCTAACATTTCGTTAGACCTTTTCCCGAGTTTTGTTTGTCATCATCCAAAGCTTTAAACAAATACTTGAAAGGTGTTTTCTGCATCAAGTCTCGGTGTCTACTAGTAAGAGATTCCTTTACTTCCCTATATATTTGTTGTATGGTCTTTAGCGTGCACCTGTACTGATTAGCTCCCCTGCATAATGTAGTGTTACATGTTAGCGACCACAATGTCACACATACACTCCCTCAAAGTAACAATGGCCATCTACTGTATTTAAGTAGAGAAACTACTTGAGCATCACCTCGTATTCAACACCAAGTAACCATTCAATATGGTTTACCGTAACGAAGGCCCAACAACCCCTTAAATAACTGTAATACTACAATGGAAGCTTCGGCCCAAAACAATTAAATTTAATGTTTTCTAAACATTAGCCTCCCTTAAAAGAACAAAAAAAATCATTAGCATCGTATAATTATGAATTGTGGGTCTCAAGTTGACATAAGTACACTATCCTTTTGTCACATACTTGTGTTGATGAATAAAGCCCTCACCTTACATAACAAAACAACACAATTCAATATGGAGTAATGATCATAAATTTATCTCTCATCACAACCCCCTACTTAGCTTTTGGTCGTCCTCGAGCAAAACAAGCGATAAAACAAAATGAATAAGAGATAAATTCATGAAGATATAAGGTATAAGGAACAACTAGATAATACAACCATTAGAATTACAACCAGGCGTTAACCTCAATATAAGTGTATAACGAGTGTGTGTGTGACAAGCCTTTTCAATTTCCACTATCCTCTCTTGAATAAATCAAGCAAAACACACAAATATCCATTTAGACAAACCCCTAATGACTTTCCTAGGTATAAGCAAGAATAGCTTCCACACAAAGTTCTTCCGAGTACTTATTAGGATAATCCCTAAAGCATATCATTCAGTTTATACTGGGGATAGTCAGAAGATAACTAAGTTTTCAACCACGCTTAAATGTTTTTATTTTTTTATTTTTATTTTTATTTTTTTTAATTTTTTTTTTCTTTTGATGAACTTAATTTCACATGTGTAGCATATGCCTTCATTCCCAGCAATAGGACGTTTCGTGATAACACCCTAGCTGGACTACTATCATCAGGCAGTCGGGAGCTTTTAAACCTCATAGTGATATAGAACGTTTCGTGATAACGCCCTACTGCACTCAAATCATTGGTAGCTACAACCGACATATATATAGTTCATCTCTTTCTCTTCTTTTTTTTTTCATAAACTTAACTTATATCCTTTCTATCACATTCAAACCTTCGGATATTCACGACACGTTCAAAAGTTAGGTACTAAGTTACTGTTATTATCTAGAATAACCACTAGGATACTGAATGGATACAGTTTAAAATTTTCGTTTCAATATCAAAGGCTTTACGTGAAGGAATTCATGTTACACAAATATATTTGGAATTACAATGCACTTACGGTTCACGTTGGTTATACACATCCAAATTGATCATTACATCTTCAAATCCATGAAATATATACCTTATACGCTTTATTTTAATCAACTAAATAATGCTCGAAAAAGATCGAAAACTAAAGGATTTATTGATACAAAATAAACATTAATTCCATTGCTTGGGACCAACGACTCCACTCCCCACTTACGAACTTACATTGTCCCCAATGTAAAGTGAGTGTAAAAAAAGTTGTTGGGAAAGCAATGGTGCACTAAAACAAGTCAAAACAAATACTCGGATGATAAAAAAGGGTGGGTGGGTGGGTCAAAGTTATGACCGTTGTGTGTGCAAATAAAATAAAAGTATGTGGAGTGTGACAGTGTAATGCAAAAGGGTAGATAAACACACCACATAAACTTTTATTGATTTAAAACACACAATATTCCACAGTAGTTGAACTAATACATGTCACACATTATTTGAAATTTAAAACAGACTAGATCATGATATGAAATGTGTGACAAAGTATTAACTCTGAGTCTTTTATACCCGGATCCTCGGGGTTATTTCAAATCGTTCTAACAACCTAAGTCTAAGAAATGATGCATTTGAATTTTCTCTTTTTTCCCTCGGGATTTTCGGATAACCACCTAATCATTCCCGTTATAATGACATTCAAACATTCATCCTAAGACTTGGTGAAACAAAATGAAATCAATCCTAAGTATTAGCAAAGTATCATCCAAAGTATGAGTAATTATTATATTTAACATTTTTACGGGCTGCCTCCCGGTAGCGCTTTTGGTTAACGTCGTTTGCTCGACAAACTTAAGCAACTAATATAATATATTAAACTAAATGGGATACTTCTAACAATTACTCACCAAAGCATGTAACAATTAAGCACACGAATCAACTAGAAATAAATGCTTAATGAGTAAATAGGAAGGATAGTACCCGTGATTTCACTATATTTATAGTTTATAGCTAGAGCCTCTTTTGCTTCGGTTTTCTAATGCACTGGTGGTGGGTCATCCTCACGCACCGCATCCTTCTTCAATACCGGTTTCCAACAGAGATTAGACAATTCCCACCAATCCAAACGATTCTTGACCTTTTCCTTTGATTTTCGAGCTTTAGGTTTGCGAGCTTTCACATTATTGCTGAAGTCATCTTCTTCAATTACCTGCGTGTTAGTACAATCCACAGCAAAAAAAAAAAACAAAAAAAAACACAAAGTGTACACACAAGAACAAGATTCTAGTGTAATGCATGGATATTTCAATGAATTGTAAGTGTTGAAGACAACGCTCTCATGATTAACTCCCAAACTTCTCCCTTACTAAAATCGTCAAGAAAACATACATACTTTTTATCCAACTTCATCTTTGTAATAGGGATAGAATGTATACCTCCCTTACCCTTGTCATTAGATGAATATGGTAAAGCTTCCTCGAATGATCGTGTTTCATCATTCGTACCTTTTTCTTCAAAATATGCATTGGATATGGTGTTGCCTTATCCGGTTGAACCGAGATGAATTTGGGTTGAGCTGGATAAGGTTCGGTTTGAATTGGCCCTTTCAAACTTGGTTCCTTCCAACCTGGCTTCCAATTCGATTATTTCTATTTTTATTTTATTTATTAATATTCCCTTGGGCATGATCAAGCCCTCGTTCAGGGGTTTCATCACTAGTTTCAGTCATTCTCGTATTTCGATTTGAAAATGATACTTGGTCAGGATTTCCCTGACTGATATGACCGCGTTTACTCTCTACTCTTAACTGCCTTTCGTAAGTGTTTAAATCGGGCCTATAAGGAGTGAGTGGGGCCTTACCACTTCTGGTCATCAACTATCGAAAAATAGAAAAATAACTTGAAATAGATAAAACCTGAATCAGATGGTGTTTCATTACTGATTTCGGCCGTTTTCATAACTCGATTTGACAATTCTTGTGGAATAGAAAATATCGAATAGAAAATAACACGAAATCGATAAAAAAACCACATTTTTTTTTCTCTCGGTAATTACCGAGTCCACTCGGTATTTACCGAGTGTATTTTTTTATTTTTATTTTTTTAATTGGTATCTTACCAATAGGTAGGTACCAACAAAAATAAACGAACCGCGTTTACTTTCTACTATCGAAAATAGAAAATAACTCGAAATTGGTAGAAGAAGAAAATTGGTAACTAAAAGAAGGTAGATACCAACGGAAAATAAAAAAGAAATGTGATAAGAAGAGTGTTGACTTATCCTCGAGAATTTTGAGCTAATACAAGTAGTAACCCTAGACACAAAGAAAGAAATTAGCGACGTTTTCCCCGGCAACGGCGCCAAAATACCGACGTACCTAAACCTAACCTTGGAAACGGCGCCGAAAGCCGACGGACATTACCTAGGCTATACGATCCTAACCGGCGTGTACCGGGTCAAATTGTAGTTCTAGTCTCGGTGAGTCGTCGTATTTCTCGGGAAAACATGGTAATTCTTTTAAGTGGGGTTAAACACCAAGAAGCTATTATTAACTCGATCTAAGTCGCAGCTTTTACTTTTTCCTGGGTTAGATTATGTTAGTAGTTAGATTGTTAGAGTTAGATGTTAGTAAAACAGTAAATAAATACAAATAGATATATAGATATATTTTTGGATCTAGCCAAGAATACTTTACTGAATCAATATCTTTTAGTAGAAATAAATGAGACAGATCTTCCTTTATTCAAGGTGTAAATTATATATGAATCGGTGTACTCCTAAGCTAGACAACTCCTCCTCACACGAGCGTATGAAATTGTCATATGTCAAATGTCATCAGTCCAAGGTCCACAACTGCCCCATGCTAATCTTAGTTAGTCTGAACAGGTACCAAGTACAAATCTACCCCGGATAAAAGAGGTTATTCCGTTCGTCAGACGGCCGATGTTATTCAAGAGGCTCCGGTTGTCAAGCGGATCGATTTAACACAAACGAGTAGTTTCAATTAAACTCGTGATTTTAACATTATTAAGATCTCGAGTACAAATTTCAATAAGATTCATCTTTCCAGGACAAATCTGCCCCCGGGTAGGAAATCGGGTTCCGTTGTCACGTTTTCACTCGGCCAATTTTACCCTCCGGTTTTTCTATTTTTTATCTCATATCATAACTTCTCTGGTCAGTTCATCGTCAGGTTATATGTTGCGATTCATCTTGATTAATTACGTCAATCCGAATATATTATCAATACGTTGCAAAATAGAAAAAGATTCATTATAATTGGTTTTAATCAATATTACCAGAGTCGATCATTCATTTTACCAAAAGATTAACTAATTCAGATTCATATCTTGGCTAGATATATTTTTAGTTTAACATAGTGATAGATATAATATATATATATTGAAGAGAGTTTGAGAATGTGTTAACACAAGAGTAAACTTCAACTTATCTTTTATTCATTGATAATGTGGAGTATATGTAGATACAATTGAGGAGTTTGAAAGGTCCTAGACAAGATATTGACCTTTCATAGAAAAAGTAAAAGCTATAAACGAGGCTAGATGCTTTTTAGTCTCTTACATAATAAATGTCTATGACATAAAGTGAACTAGAGTAAAAGCTATGTCTATGAATAGAGTTTGACATATTAATTGTTTATATGTACTACAATTAATATGTCTCTTTATAAATAAATAAAGTGTACACGTAAAAATCCGGCACATGAGTTCGGCGGGTTCGCACCTGCGCCGAACCTCGCAGACTTATCGCATGCCGAATATTGCCACACCCCCTCAAACCGGGCCGTATATGTTGATGCGACCAAGTTTGCTACTTAGTCTCGTCGAACATGAGAGGTGGAATAGCTTTGGTGAGAATATCTCGCATTTTGGTCCGCCGAGGGAACATACCGGAGCCGGATAATCTTGGCATCAATCTTTTCCTTTAGGAAGTGTCCGTCAATGTCCACATGTTTTGTTTTGTCATGATGGATCGGATCCTCTGCCATGCGAGTCTTTGAGTGATTATCACAAACAGAGTGTGATAGGTTGCTTGAAGAGGCCGCCGAAGTTCGCAAGTACTCTTTTGAGCCAAAGAGCTTCACAAATGCCTAAGACAAGTGCCCCGAGTTCGCCTTCAAGATCGCTTCTGACACGCAGGGTTGTTTCTTGCTCCTCCAAGTAACAAGATTGCCCCATACATAGGAACGCAGCTCCGTGGTCGACCTTCTATCTATGTGGCATCCACCAATCGACATCGGTGTAGACCTTGATGGATCTATCGGCGGACTTGGTGAAGTGTAACCCTTGGCCGGGAGTAGACTTCAAATACCTCGCATTCTATTTACCGCATCCCAATGTTGCTCGCAGGGCAATGCATGAACCGACTAACCGGTGACACCATATGCAATATCGGGTCTTGTATGGGAGAGGTAGATGAGTTTCCCTACAAGCCTTTGATATTGTTCTTTCCCGACAAAGCAGTGTCACCATGTAGCAGGTATGACCTGGGTCTACAGGGGATATAGCAGTTTGCACCCCAAAGATGCCGCTTCTTCAAATAGATCCAAGACATATTTCCTTTGGGAGACGTAAATGCCTTTGTTTGTTTCTTGCTACTTCCATGCCAAGAAAATATTTGAGAAAACCCAAGTCTTTCACCCGAAACACCTTTGCCGTGAGAGTCTTCAAATGTTGGATCTCGCAGAGTCATCTCCAGTGAGGATGATATCATCCACATAGACAATAAGAATAGACCTCTTCGGTTGGTTGTCTTGATGAACATAGTGTGATCGAATTGCATTGGTGATATCCAAGCTTTGACCACGCTTGTTAATTTTCCAAACCATGCCCTTGGTGATTGCTTCGAGCCATATAGAGATTTCCTCGCCTTGCACACCTTGCCTTGAGTATGAGGATTGATAAAACCAGGAGGTACATTCATATAAACCTCCTCGGTGAGGTCCCCATTTAGAAAAGCATTTTTGATGTCCAATTGGTGAAGAGGCCGGTCAAGTTGGACAAATAGAGAGAGATCGAACCCCGACAAGTGTTGAGTTTTGCCACCGGTGCAAAAGTTTCCTTATAGTCAATGCCATAAGTTTGAGTGAATCCCCCGGCTACCAATCGGCTTTGTACTTGTCAATAGTGCCATCGCATTGTATTTTATAGTGAATAACCATCTGCGCAACCGATCGTCTTCTTGCCCCGTGTGGGAGAGGTGTCAAATCCCAAGTATGATTATCCGTAAGTGCGTCATCTCTCGTTTTAACGAGCGACCTTCCATTTATCATTTTGAAGGGCCTCCCGAATATTTTTAGGAATAGAGTGAGAGTCCGGGTCCCGTGAAAACATGGCAAAGGCGAGGAGATAACTTATCATAAGACAAATAAGAATGAATAGAGTGATCGGTGCATGATCTCTTTCCCTTCCTAAGAGCAATAGGCCTATCATCAATGTCGGCGGCCGCCGAGGATCCGTAGATTGCCGAGTGTCGCAGGCTCGGGATCGGCGGGCTCTAGGTCGGTAGACTCTTGTTCAGAGGTTGCCGAGGAGTATTAGGCCGTAGAGAGTCGGTAGGTGCCGAAGTTCGCCCGCGCGAGGATCGCAGTTGCCGAGGGTTAAGAGTATGCTTTGAGGGAAGGGGTTTAGGTCAATTTCAATCGGGTTTCCATCGTGAATGGCTCGCAGGGTTTGCTTTGTAATAAGGGTCCTTTCAAAGAATTTTACATCCATAGAATTATAAAATTTCTTTTCAATAGGGGAATAACACTTGTAACCTTTTCTGTCCTTTGCATAACCTAGGAAAATACACTTGTGAGCTTTAGGATCAAGTTTACTTCTGTGTTGAGCATGGATATACACAAACACAGTACAACCAAAGATCTTTGGAGGCAACTGGGAAACAAGATGATGGCAGGAGTGTGTGGTCGGTAGGGTTTGGAGTGGAGTTTTGAAACCTAACACTCGCCGGGAAGTCCGTTGAGTAAATAAGTTGCGGTCGGATAGCTTCACCCCACATATATTTAGGAACATGTGTGGTGAACATGATTGATCCGGCCATTTCCGGCGGGTGCCTCGTTCTTTCTCTCAAAGAACCCCATTCTGCCGAGGTGTTTCCACACAACTACCGATATGAACAATTCCTCTATCCGTCAAGAAGGTACCGAGATTAGACTCATAGTATTCTAGAGCATTATCGCCTTTAAGATCTTGACCTTAGTATCAAATTGAGTGGAGACCATATGATAAAATTCTTGAAAGATAGGGCCAACTTCGATTTGTCTTTCATTAAAAAAACCCAAGTGTTCCCGGTATGATCATCAATAAAGGTGACAAACCACCTTTTCCCTGTTATACTTTTCACCCTGTAGGTCCCCACACATCACCGTGTATTAAGGTGAAGGGTGAGGAATGCAAATGAGGTAACTTAGCATACACATATTTTGTAAGTTTAGCAAATTGACAAATATCACATTGAAGGTCATTCGGATTACATCCTTTAAACAATTCAGAGTTAAAGATTTTAAGTAACCAAAACTTGGATGTCCTAATCTATAATGCCATAACATGATATTGTCTAAAGTCTCGGGAGCAGCCGCCGAGGCAGATTCGGTCTTCGGTCTTGTCTTCGCAGGTTGACCGAAACAATCCAAACCGCAAGGTTTAGCCTTCCCAATCACTTCCCGTGAAGTAGGATCCCGGAATGTGCACCGATTTTCCTTAAAAACAACAAATTCAATTCAAATCTTTAGTGAGTCTACCGACGTATATAAGATTGCGCCTAAGTTTGGAACAAATAGGACATCCCGTAGGCATATCTTATTAGTGAGTTTAACATTTCCAACACCTTTTGCACGAGAGATAGATCCATCAAATAGCTTTAATGTTATGAATTTGGTGACAAGGCATATAGTTGGTTATAAGGTTTTTATTACCGAAATATGGGAGGATGCCCCGAATCAACAATCCATGTTTCATTGCTAAGGGAAGAGTAGAATTTACCCGTATGAGTATGAGTAGCAACATCGCAGAGAGTGACTACCTTCCTTTTGTTGATTCAGAAGGCTTTGAATGCGCAAAGAACCGAGCATTCATCCGGTTGTCATTCTCCTCCTCACCGATGTGTCCGCCTTGACTTTCCCCGATAGGTTTTGAGGTTTTTGAGGAGTTAGGCTTGCCATGGAGCTTCCGGCGGTTGTCCTTGGTGTGATTTGTGCGTTTGCGTGATCACGAGAATAGTTTTCCGCTTTTCTCGCAGGCTTCTTGTATGTCTCGGCAACCTCGGCGAGCCTTCCCGACGGTCCGCGGCGCGGACCTTCGGTAGGGTTGTCGGTAGTGGATTTCGAAGCATGACTTTTCTCCTACTTTCTTCATGTTTGACCTCGGCAAACATGGATTTGAGATTTGGAAGAGGTTTGGTGGCAAGAATTCTTCCTCTAACATCATCAAGAGTAGGATTCGATCCCAAAGAGGAACCCGAATACTCTCTTTTTTTCTATGATGTCTTTATAAAGAGCAAGATCCTTGACATCATTCCATGAGTGAGTTTCTAACATATCTAAGTGTTGCCAAGCCTTAGATAGTTGATTGAAATATTGAGTTACGTACATATCCCCTTGCCTCGCAAGTTTGAATCGAGCTTCTAGTTCATATACCTCGGATGTATTATCCTTCTTGGAGTAAAGATCTCGGCATTATCCCGCATTTCTTTGGCGTATCATACATCATAAAGTTTTCACTTATCTCTTTTGTCATTGACCTCGTGAGGATGGTCATGAGTTGATTATTTGTTGTGTCCCATGCTTCAAAACCGGGGTCGGTTTCGAGCGGGTGCGGGTTTGTTCCGGACAAGTATCCCATCTTACTTTGTCCGTAAATGTACATTTTCATAGACCTTGACCATAACGTATAGTTGTTACCATCAAGTCTATGGTTTGTATAAGAAGAGGAGTTGTCGCACTCCCGCCGGTGAGGTCGCCGAGAGTCCGCGAGGTTGAAGTAATGTCGGATGTGGAAGACATTCTTCGAAATATGAGTTTTGCAAATGGAAAAAGTTAGAACACAAATGGCTCGCTACCATGAAGAGAGTTTGAGAATGTGTTAACACAAGAGTAAACTTCAACTTATCTTTTATTCATTGATAATGTGGAGTATATGTAGATACAATTGAGGAGTTTGAAAGGTCCTGACAAGATAGTGACCTTTCATAGAAAAAGTAAAAGCTATAAACGAGGCTAGATGCTTTTTAGTCTCTTACATAATAAATGTCTATGACATAAAGTGAACTAGAGTAAAAGCTATGTCTATGAATAGAGTTTGACATATTAATTGTTTATATGTACTACAATTAATATGTCTCTTTATAAATAAATAAAGTGTACACGTAAAATCCGGCACATGAGTTCGGCGGGTTCGACTCCCTCGAACCTCGCGAACTTATCGATGCTTTGAATATTGCCACATATATAAATAAACAACAAAAGTAATAACTTGATAAAATTACCCGTTAAGTGCAAATCAAAGCCGTATTCTCTGAAAATAACAACTTCTTCAATAACAACTTTCTCGGTAATTCTCTCGAGCATTACAACAGTACTACTTTTATTTATAAATATAAAAAACATATATATATACATAGACATATGTATATATACGGGCCTAAAGATGAAATAAAACGAGAAAAGAGATGAAGAACGGAGATGAAGAAGAGGGGAATGGAAGAAATGGGAGGAGGTGGAGAAGAGAGATCTTGGCCAAGAGTGGCCAAGATGGGGCAAGGATTTTTTATGGATATGGGGAGGTATTTATAGGGGGAGTTGAGGGAGGTTGTAATGAGGGAGGTGATATTTGAGGGAGATATTTTTGGAGAATATGCTAAGTATATGCCAAGGAATATGCTAAGCATATGCCAAGTTTGTTACAAGCATGTGGGAGGTATTGATGAGTTTGTTATGACTCATCATCATCATCATTAGTTAGCACATGGAGTAACATGCAACAAGTTGAGCCAAAAATATCCGGTTCGACCCGAGATATCAACTGTTCGGTAAAAAATTCATAACTTGAGTTGTAGACCTCCGATTGACGTGATTCAAAATGCGTTGGAAAGCTCATTTAAATATCTACAACTTTAGTCAAGAACTATTCTCCAGAAAATGCCTCTAATTCGGGTCAAATTTCCATCGAAAACAGGTTACGGTAGAAGCGCGTAGGAAAAATAATTTGATCCGTTGAACTCGTAAGCTTGTGGCATTTTCTTCTTTCCCTCAAAATCCATCTTTTAGGCTTCAAAACATGTCGTTACGTGGAATCTTGGTCAATATATAATCCTGCAATGAACCACCAAAATACCAAACGTAAATCCGACACGACACTCCGGTTACTAAACCAGTACAAAAACTAATAAAAAACTTATAAAAATACGATAATTTATATAATAACTACTACTTATACATTTGAATAAAACTTAGTAATTTTGACTTGATTTGATACAATAATGCTCAAAATGGTATCAATATCGGGGTAAAATGTCGTAATAATGATCATAAATTTATCTCTCATCAAGTAACACCAAACCACACCTAGAAAGAAACTGCTAGAAAAGCACATTCAAGCAACAATTCCACACCAACTTATCCCAATGTTAAATTTGCACTTCAGTATCAATAATCATTATCAACCTGGTAGTGACAATTACTGAATAAGTAACAATTATGATCAACCAAACATCAACTTGTAATCAAGAAGTAACACAATATGTCAGCTACTCGCTTACAACACTCATTCATGTCACAATTCTACAATAAGTGACCGCCGCGGTAAAGCAACATTACACATTTACAATCTAAATTAACCATGCAGTAAGAGTTAATCGAGAAGTAACAATTATCCAATAAGTAACAATAAGATCAATCGTGCAGCAACATTTAATCGAGAAGTAACACGCACCCTCAATCTGAATTGCATACATAACTCAATCAAGTCACAATTCAACAAGCAGTTAACACTTCGATAAACCGACATGTCAAAGTAACCACCTGCTTCAACCGTGCAGTAACATTTAATTGAGAAGTATTCACACTCCAATAGAACCCATAGTAACAATAACAACTTTCACATGGAATACTTGAAACAATCAACCACGTCACGATTTATGGAGTCACAAATCTAACCAAAAAAGAACAAGATTTTAAAGTAACTATTTCACTGTACAGAAATCACCATCATACAGTAACATTCTTCCTGGGAAAAAAAATCTACAAGTTACGTCTACAAAAACCATTGGAACGAAACACGTCTGTGCTACCCTTCTTAACAGGCTTGCTATGAAACGTGGAGAGCAAATAACCAAGGATTTTTCACATTAAATAACAGCAAGATTCCAAATTTACGTTTGAATCAATACTACAATACCACAAATACAGTATAAACCAAATAATCTCCTCACATGTTAATTGGGTTTTCCTCAATCAAAATGCATACAACCCAAAATAGTGTTTGTAACTCAATTTAAGAAAGTAATAGAATCCAAACCTGTTTCTGAACCCAAATCGAA
Source organism: Gentiana straminea (assembly GCA_036785695.1). NCBI lineage: Eukaryota > Viridiplantae > Streptophyta > Magnoliopsida > Gentianales > Gentianaceae > Gentiana > Gentiana straminea. Next base: position 541,471 of record JAVUPR010000413.1, on the reverse strand, counting down.
TGAAGTTAAGTATTAGAAAGGAAATCTTACTCATATGTCTTATTTTTTTGTCCACTAGGCATGGCGACCACCACAGAACGCCGGTGTTTCTCTGACTTTTCCCCTTCAGTGTCAATTTCCCCGCTTCAGTATGAATGTATCTAAATCCGTAGACGAGGGATAGGATTCACCCTTCAAGAAACCGTAACAATCCGACACCCAAAACTTCAGAGCCGTATCATATTCATACTCCCACCGGTGTGACTGATTAATGCGTCTCTCAAAAACTGATTTGCAACTAACAAAATCATGTTTGATTTGTTCAAAATTCATAAGTGATATTTGCTCCTTATTTCTAAGTAGTAACTGATTTCCAAGGCGTAATTTTCATCTATCCATTTCCCCCATATCTGCTATGAATGCGGTGCAAGATTTTTTGGTAAGGCACTCGTAACGAAGTCAAAGACGTGTGTGGACGCATTTAATTGAAAGTTGAAAACATGAGGTTAAAATAGAAAGTAACTATGGGTATTTTTGTCAAAATATTTTTTTTTTGTCATTTATAATCTCTGAAATTGGAAAATGTCCTTGCAGACCCATTACTGGTATTTCTTGTCCTTCTGGCCCCTGGCCCCTAAAATGTTTAAGTTTTCATTGATTTTATATCATTGGTATTTTGTGGTCAATCATATATTTTGCATTAAATACATTGTTTGGTACACAATAAAAATCAAGGGGAATGAGGGAGAATGACAGAAATATTTCATCAATTGAGTAGAATGACAGTCTTTTGAAACTTTTGCATAAATGACAAAACTATTTATTCACTGTCGAAATTCACTGCTTAAATTCACTGCCGAAATTCACTAATTTTCAAAATTCATTGTCGAAATTCACTGATTTTCGGGATTCACTGTCGAAATTCACTGATCTCCGGGATTCACTGTTTGTCCTTCTCGCTATAAAAATTATGCAGTTGTCCTTCTCTCTATAAAAAATATGTAGCTGTCCTGTTATTTAAAAATATTCCAGATTGTGTCCTTATCCCTAATTTCCCAAAAAAATCAACCACCAATTTTATTGTTTCAAATTGATGATATGGTGGTCCAATTACTTGATCCAGGACCACCATAAAATCCGCTGTTGCTAAAAAGATCCGCCGAACTGTTTTTCAAATAGATAAATAATAATAATAATAATAATAATAATAATAATAATAATAATATGTCACGTGACGATTCTTTTGGAAGTAATTAAGTCAACTTCTAAAAGAAATATTATATGAATTAGTTTTGACATATTGTCGATCCGAATAGATATTTAATATTATATTAGATTTATCATTTTCTTAACTTATATCATTATGCTAAGTGCAATATGTTCTTTTTTGTACTTGCTGGACATAAAAGTTGTTAACTCCTTGTTTCAGTTATTTGTAATTGTGAACTCGATTATTGTCTATAGAGACTAAAAAGTACGTCCTCTTAGTTTGTACTTTTTTTTTAATATCTGAGTAAGTCATAGGTTGTACTTAATTAAGATAATGAAAAACCTCATAAGCAATAAGCATGGTTGCTACATTTTTTTCCTACAGGTATTTGTGGTTTTCATTTTTCGAAGATGTTTGAAGAATTGTTGATGATTGGCGAGTCACAAGGATGATTTATTGTTATTCCCCAGCGTTGTGGTCGAGGTTGTGGTGTACGATATTAAGATCCTTAGGGTGGAGTGTTTTGTAAACAGGATAGAGCTATGAAAACTTCACGTTTTGTTAATTTCAAATGAAACAGTGGTGTGATTCTTCTGTAATATTATGTTTTTAAATTACATGAGATGAGATTTTTTGTCATGTTGTATTGAAACTATGATTCTAATGAATTGTGTTTGGTTTTGAGTGAATATTTCCCATTTGACATATTTTTAATTGTAATTATATAGACATGAGACATATTTTAATTGTTTTTTTTATCACCCATGTATTATGCACAGGTTTGTGGCTAGTATTTTACTCCTCTTAATATAAAGACAATGAAGCTGATGACGTGTTCGTTTGGTAAAATTTTTGGGAGAGGAAGCTTGTATAATTGAGCTTTGTCAGCCCAATAGACCCATTATGCGGATTTCAATCGAATGTTAATTGTTTTAATAATTGCTAGCTGTATTCCTCCCACATCTTGACTTTGCGTCTCTTCCGACCTAACCCCTCTACCAGAACTTACAGTGGCCATTCAATCCAACTGCTCCGCCAAATCCCTCAACCGTGTCCAATTCTTGCAGTTGAATAACAGGTTTGTTGAAAATTGTCCAATAAAACCAGTTTTTCGTTTTATTTTTCTCTTCCGCAACTTGTGATTTCTCTAAGCATAGGTTTTTCGAACAGATTAATGAATATCAGTGTGATGATGGATCTAATCGTTCACTTGGTAGTATCTTGGCGCGACAACTATGATGGTAGATAAGGGAATGCTTTTCCGTTTTGCAACTGTTGTTGCAGTCACAAGGCTTACACATATTTGTTTTTAGGGAGAATATCATATATAGTTATTTATGAGAATATCTTTGCTTTTGGTTTCTTTAGTTCAAAGATGTTCAAGGTTAGATATTCATGCATATTTTTTTTTTCCTTCTAGATTTCCCCTGTTTTTCAAAAGTAATATGTTTTACATTAAATGATATTAATAATATTTTATTTCATTTCATAAAAGATGTCATTTTAATGTTTTTAATCTTTGCAGATCTATTTAGCAACAATGAAGGAATCATTGGTGGTTGAGAAAGTGAAAGAAGCGGCATTTCTTGGTGACGGAAAAATCTTTGAAGGTTCAAAATTTTAGGTATTCATGCATCTTTAATGTCCTTGCATTATTTCTGCGGGTTTATATTGGGGGGGGGGGGGGGGGGGGGCTTGGGTTAGACAAGTTTAAGTTTAAGCATCCATTACTCCTTTGAGTTGTTCTGATTTGTTGAGTATGTGTAAATACCTTCTTCTATGTAACATTCAATTGTGATTCATTGTTTATTAGTTAAATGATTTGTATAAATGATTCATATTTTTCTGCTTGGTGTAGGACCTGTGATTGCCATTTATTATCTGATTGACTGTTGGCTACTATTTATTCCTCAGCCATCTGATACAGGTTTGCGTTATTGGTAGTTATTCCCTGCTATACCGGTGTTCCAGAAAAAAGATAAACTTTTGTGTTGAGGTCAATAAACGTAGCTTAGTTAGTTGGAAAAAATGGAAAACAAAAATTTTATGACCAATATATGAGTTGTTTGTACCTTCGTTTTTGAAGACTTGCATGTAAGGTATAAGAATTAAATAAAGCTGTCACCTAATGGAGTGCTGATGAGCATTGATAACGGAGTAGATGCATCCAATGTATGTGTATTCTATAGAGTTTGAAGTAACTTTTGAGATCCTGTGTATGTGTATTTAGACACTTCACTGAATATATGCAATATTTTTTCCTTTTTTGCTGTGCAGAATCGGACGAGGCCGGTATAGATGGTGGCGGTGGCGGTGATTACGATATTGGTGTCAGTTTATTATCCCATCCTTTTAACCTGTATGTGGCTTCCATTTTCTGTCTATTTTAATTATTCTTATGTTTTGTATGTTCTTCTTTGCTTGTCTTCTATCTTCATCAAGTTTTTCCTCTTTTTAATCAACTCCTGGTTTACATGCTTTCATCATCTTTTGGTTTTTGTGAGCAGCTATTGTCGCGGATTTATCCCTCCTAGGATTGGAATGGACCGAATGGTAAGGTTGGTTTGTTTGTTTATTTTGTTTTTTTTTTTCGGTTTTGTGAGAAAGTGTGAAATGGTGTCTAAAACCTTGAAAGTTGTAGAAAGGAATCCAGTCGTGACTAACTTCCTACAAAAGATGATTTAGGCGGTGTAAGTAAGCACATGTTCTGGACATTTTCTTTTTTGGGGCTTGGAAATCTTTTGTTTGCTTATTTCCACGTTCAGTTACTCTCCTTTTTTTTTTCCTAAAAAAAAACCATTTCATCTGGTTGTTACTTATTTGTCTTTGTATCTGCAGTTAAATTTGAGATGCAATCGAATTCTGTAGCCCCCTCCAGATCCTTCTACACACCTCCGGTACCTTCATCGGCTCCATTTTATTTCCACGCTTTTAATTTCATCTCAAGAATTCCACCTACTTCACTGCCACCTTGCTGCATACCAACGCCTCCCTTTTTGTCTCCTTTTTGCACTTCGATTTCAAAGATGGTCGATGGTCGCCGGGATGGTAAGGAATGGAAGCAACAATGTGGTCTTGCTAAGGTTTGAATTCTATTCCTCATGACTTTGATTCGGTTAAATTTCATAAATGTTTTTCTCTTCTTCTGAAAATCTCTGAGTTTCAAATCTAGCCATTTTCGATTTGTTGAATTTTGAATTTTCTGGTGCTCAGTGTTAGGTAGGCGATGCATTTCAAGTTGGTAGTGGATGATGACAACTTCGTGTAGCATTCTACCTTGTAAATTATCATTTCTGATGAATTGATTATGATTCTTCTAAGTTCATAGTAGTTACTTTCTTTTTCTTCTCAAAGTCTATTAGTTTTGATTCATTTATTTCACCTTTGTTGAATTCCAGTTGTTAATCTCGGGTTGGAGGATGCCATGACGGTAGAGACAGATGGTGTTGGTGATGGTGCCAATGGGTCTGTTGGCAGTGGATCTTGAAGTTGTGGGTTCATTTTCATCTAATTGGACCATTGGTAAGTCTGAATAAGTAGACCTACTATGTTTTGTATGTAGCCGTATGCGTTTTTAGTTGGTTTTCTGCAAATTCTAGTTGCTCGAGGCATAAAATATAATGTTGGTTAGAGAAGTTTGGTTGATTTACTACTCCCAGCTTGTGACTGATTGAAGGTGTCGTTGCTTTGACTGTGAGGATTTTTTTTATGCAATATGAAAAGAGAATGTGCAATATTTGTGTTTCATCAAAATTAAAAGTGGGTGCATAATTTATTTTTTAGTCATTATGTGTTGAGTATGTGTATTGACCAGTTTCTTTCTTCTGCTTTCCTATTTTTTTTTAATTTTATAATTCTTAAAAGCCTGAATTAAATTACTCTTGGTGCTGGTTGTTTGATAATCCTTTGTTGGCTGCTAGATGGTTGCTTCTTTCGTGACAGTTTTGGTTGCATATTAAATCATGTCGGATATATTGTTATTATTTTTAGTTTGTGCAATTGCTCCGTAAAAAAAAAGAAGAACATAATATTTCCATAGTTATTTCAGTTGTATACATGTTGCAATCTTCTATGTTGTACAACATTACAAAAATAATTTTAATGGATGATGTTGTATGATTCTTCACAACCTTTGGTAGATGACATACTGCATAGTGCATAGTTCTTTCTGCATAAGGAGTGCAATTTAAGAGATTTTTTTTCTTTTCTTTTACTAAACCTGCTATTACAACGTTTTCAGTATGCATGCTTAGAGTATTCTTTTTTATGTTATTTCATTCTTGTTCACCAGACACATTTGCTTGAGGATACAATCAAACAAGCAGTAGATGACAAACATGTTGTTTTGTACCCCTCCACGGATCTTGTTACATCACAAGTGCATGCAGAAGCTTCAAATATTACAATTCATGAATTGGATTGTAGTCAAACAATGGCCGGAAAAAAAAATGTGAACACTGACTTCCTCACGCCGAGTACAAAAAAAATGGTTGAAGAAATTTCTCATGAAATTGATGTACCATTGGAACATAATCATACATCTGGTGTGAAGAGAAGTCTGTTCGAAGATTTTAAAGAGTGCACTGTTGTTTCTGATGCTGAAGCAATACCATCAACAGTTATGATACAGCCACAAAATCCAATTTCTTCAGTGACTGTTATGACGGTAGAGAGTCCAGTTAAGAAGAACAAGAATAAAGAGAAAACCAACCGATCATCTGAAGTAGATGATTCTTCTGTGAACATCTTTTGTTAGTACCGAATAACCGTGTTGAACCTTATCTTTTACTTTTTGGAACGTGTTTGCCATATATTATGTCACATTAACCTATATGTCTTTCTTAGGTAGGACAGTTTTACACCCTTCTATTCTGCGCCCCCTTAGTAAATAATGGCAGAATATGTTTGTTTATATGCATAAATGGAAGAACTGATGCAGTTGTTCGATAAGGAACATCATTATGATGCTTTTGCTTATATAATGCCTTCAGAAGGTAGTTTGCTTGGAAGATATGAATTTGTAAGGAAAATTTCCGTAAGCCTAATTTTGTTAAAATATCATTTGTTTTGGCTCGTTTACAGCCCTAGTCAGTAAAGGGTTCGGTAGGGTTCGGGCCGTTTACGTACTACAATGCACCAATTCAAAAACTCGACTAGCCCTACTATCACTGTTAGGGAAACTTTCCCTTGGTTGTTTAGCCCGGAAACAAGCTTCACACCCATCTTTATTCAGAAAATTAGACGCACTCACATTGGGAAGTTGTTTCAACACTTTTTCTGAGGGATGTCCCAACCGCTTGTGCCATAGATCCATGGATTCTGTCCCACTGATCGCCATAACCTTCACGTGTGGTACTCCCCGGAAAAATAAAAGCCCATCTTCGCGCTCACCAACTCCAATCAGCCTCCTCGTCATTCAGTCCTGCATAACACACAATGTGGAAGTGATATGAATCTGACAATCAAATGCATTGAGTAACTGAGTCACCGACAATAAATTGCATGCCAAATAAGGCACATAAAGGACATTTTCGAGCTTTAGACCACCGGGCAAAATACACCTTCCTTCATGCGTGGCGTGAGATGTTCGACCGTCTGGTAGCCCTACAGGGCATTTTTCAATCATCCGTACATCCACTAAATTATTTAACTCACCGGTCACGTGATGTGTGGCTCCAGTATCGATTATCCCCAAACCTTCACCTATTAATCGATCTTTAGGTTTAGCACGATTCAATATCTCCAGTTGCCTTGCCATTATGCCGGCGTCAAGTTGGAGAAACCAGCCAGCTCGGCTGTCCCAGATTGATTCAGACCACCGAGTTAACAATCGGCGAGCCCAAAGTCGCGTCATTGAGCTGAACTAAGCGGAGCTCAGCCCGGCCCGAACCTGTTCCTCTCACAAATTCCTGTCCGTGGCCTGTTGAATTGATCATGGTTTTTATTTTTTATTTTTTCAAAATAAAATCTAAAGTGCGGCACTAAACAATGGACAATTATCACTTGCAAAAAAAAAAAAAAAAAAAAAAAAACAATGGATAATTATGAACAGATGTGAATAGAACCAATCAACAACTTAATAACGGACAGGGGTCAAATTCAAATTCAAATTTAGACAGCACCAGCAACAATCAAGATCAAAACAATCAAGAGTCCATTCAATCAAAACTACCACTGTCCGGATAATTGCAAAACAACACAATTTAAACAAATGGATAAATAAGGGATTCAAGGGTTCAAATACAAAATATAGGAGAGATAAGGAGGAAGCCTAACTGCTAAAGATTCATTCAAAAACTCAGATGCATTCGGAACTCCTTTGTATTCGATTACTCGTCCTTTATTGATAAATCGACTCAAAGTGTTTATCTCAAAAATTTGAAAGTATTTCCTAGAATTCAAATAGATTCAAACATCAGGTTAGGTTAAGAGCTCATGTACTATAAATTCTCAGCATATGCACGATGTAAATGAAAAAGAGAAATACCATAAGAAAAATGCTTCAATAAAAAACTCAGTTTTTGCCTTTGTTAATCTTTTTCAGCACTATAAATTCTGTCTTTCTACATGGTATCAGAGAGATTGGTGGCTTAACACCATGACAACCATATCAATTAATGTAGCAAACTTCAATAGCCTAAAACTAAACTCCAAAAACTACCCATTATGGCGTGAACAAGTCCTTGCCCTTGCTGAGAGTCAAGATCTAGCAGGGCACCTTACAAATGATACACCTGCACCAACAGAATTCCTATCAACAGCAGCAACTACAACTCAAACAGGGAGTCAAATCTCATCAACAGGTGCTACTCCAACTGCAACAAGAAGTGAAGCCATTACACTTACAAAAAATCCAGAATATGCAGCATGGAAAAAAGCAGACAGAATGTTAAGGGGGTGGCTTATAGGATCCTTATCTGAAGAATCCTTAGGCCTGGTCATTGGCCTGAATACTGCACAGGCTTTATGGGAAGAATTACAAAATTCCTATGCACAAGATTCCCAAGAAAGGGAATTCAATCTAAGGCAGCAAATTACCTACTTAAGGAAGACTGATGACAAAAATATTAATGAGCATGTAAGATCCTTCAAGGGCCTATGTGATAGCCTTGCGCAATTGGAAAGCCAATCACAGATCCGGAGAAAGTCTATTATCTACTCACAAGCCTAGGACCTGAGTATGAAACATTCACCACCACCAAGCTCAAACCTCCAAGACCTACTTACTTTGAATTAGTTTCACAGTTGCAAAGCCTGGATCAAAGAAGGACATGGTTTTCAATGAGCAAAGAATCAGAAAATCTAGGGACACCTGGCTTTCTATGGCCAAAGAGCACCTCATCAACTCAACAGCAACAACAGCACCTCCGGATTTTCATCTACAGGCAGGGGCTTCCAGGCACAGCAGGATTCTACGAGGACCCCTGCAAGTAACAATCAGAGACAAAATGATGGACATGTGTTCAGGAGGATGTCAAAGGTAGAGAGGGAACAATACATGGACCATACCTGTCAATGTTGTGGAACCAAATGACACATAACAAAGATTTGCTGGTGGAACTCCAAACAGAAGTCTGAAAATGATGCATTACCACAGGCCTTGGCAGCATTAACACTGGACAACACAGTGGCAGAAACAGAATGGATCATGGACACAGGGGCATCCAGTCATATGACCGGTAACAAACACATCCTTCATAATCTATCTCCTTACTTAGGCTCTGAGTATGTTCTTATTGGAGATGGTACACACCTACCCATTCTAGGTATAGGTGAGCTGCATTTAATTACAAACACATCTCATGTATCTGTCATAAATGTACTGTATGTACCAAATCTTAAAAAGAATCTACTCACTTAAACAACTAGCACACCAGCACTCAGCAGAATGCATTTTCACTAACACTGACTTTGTGGTAAAGGAAAAAGTAACAAATCAGGTACTACAGAGAGGTGCACTTAGAAAGGAGCTATATGTACTCTCTGGAACACCAGAAGTATATTTTGCTCACATATTCAAGTCAGGATCAACACAGCTCTGGCATCAACGTTTAGGTCATATTCAGGTTTCTACAGTTCAATTTCTCAAGAATAAAGGCCTCATAGAGGTCCTAGGGCAAAATAAAAGTGAGCACTTATGTGAGAGCTGTCAACTTGGCAAGCTGTCAAAGCTCCCATTTAGTTATTCAAATCATACCAGTTCTTGTTTGTTTGAATTAATTCATTATGACTTATGGGGCCCTGCCCCTATTGAATCTATTGGTCATTTTAAGTACTATGTTACTTTTGTGGATGATTATTCTAAGTACATGTGGTTTGTTCCTCTCAAACAGAAATCTGACTTCACTGATGTATTTTATAACTTTGAAAGCTACATTTTAAGACAATTCAATGCACACATAAAAAGGTTCCACTCTGATGGGGGAGGTGAGTTCATTAATAATAGATTATCTAATCACTTCCATAAAATAGGGATCACTCACTTAATCTCATATCCACACACCCCACAACAAACTGGAATAGTTTTGAGAAGGCACAGAACAATCAGAGAATTAGGACTCACCATGTTGTTTCACAGCAGACTGCCATTATATTTGTGGGTGAAGCCTTTGCTACTGCAGTTTTCCTGATAAACAGACTACCTACTACTGTTCTTGATATGAATTCCCCTTATTTTGTTGTCCATAAAATCAATCCTGACTATTCTACCCTTAGAGTCTTTGGTAGCAGGTGTTACCCTTACACTTGGGACACAAAAAAAATAAATTCGACCCAAAAACAGTCCCCTGTGTGTTTGTAGGTTATAGCCAACAATACAAAGGTTACAAGTGTTTTCACCCCTCATCCGAAAAATTCTTCATGAGTAGACATGTTACCTTTGATGAAACCCTTCTCCCTTATAAAGTCAGGGCATCCTTCAACCTTAACTCTGTAAATGCAATCTTTGACTCTTGGTCACAATCTATAGAACCTTCATCCATAACAACCAATCCTCCTATTCCAGAATTTCCACCAAGTTCATCCACTGAACCTGCATCCACACATCCAGATACCCCTATTGCATCAACACATCCAGATACTCCTATTGCAGAATTTCCACCAAGTTCATCCCCTGAACCTACACCCACACATTCAGACACTCATCCTGACCATTCATCAGATAGTCATCTGTCACATTCCCCAGAATTTCCCACAAATCCTCTCACACAATCTGAATCACTCTCAGCATCTGCATCCCCTCACTCATCAGGTCCCCCTAACCACACTGAAACCTCCACTCCAACCTCCCCAAAACTTTCTGACACAGAGACTCCTGCTCCCACACAGACACCACAGATTGTCACCAGATCCCAACATGGCATTTTCAAACCAAACCCTAAGTATGCCCTCACTGTCATCCTTCCAGACATCCCCAAAGAACCCAAATCTATGAAGTCTGCCCTCAAACATTCAGGCTGGAAGGCAGCTATGGAAGAGGAACTAGATCCCCTAGTTTGTAACCAGACCTGGCAGCTGGTACCAAAAACACCAGACATGCACATTAGTGGCTCTAAGTGGGTATTCAAAGCTAAGCTTCACCCAGATGGCACACTGGAAAGATTGAAGGCCAGACTTGTGGCCAAAGGATACAGCCAGATAGATGGCATTGACTACATAGAAACCTATTCCCCAGTAGTCAAACCTAGCACAATTAGGGTGGTCCTCAGTCTTGCCCTAAATCAGTCCTGGCCTGTTAAGCAACTAGATGTTAAGAATGCCTTTATGCATGGATACATTACAGAAGACATATACATGGCTCAACCTCCAGGTATGGCTCATCCTTTATATCCAGATCATGTTTGTAAACTTAACAGAGCATTATATGGTCTAAAACAGGCCCCTAGGGCCTGGTTTGACCGGTTCAGTCAGTTCCTTCTTCATTTTGGATTTAAATGCAGTCTGTCTGATCCCTCATTATTCTTCTATCATTCTAACCATGGGACTCTAGTTTTGTTGTTGTATGTGGATGATATTCTACTTACAGGTTCCAGGGAAGAATTGTTACAATCCTTTATTGGCACACTCAGTCAAGAATTCAATATGAAGGATCTAGGCCTCATCCATCATTTTCTGGGAGTACAAATCCACCACACCAGCACTGGCTTTCATCTTAGCCAGACACGCTATGCTGCCACAATTCTAGACAAAGCACAAATGACTGACTGCAAGCCTATGAGGACCCCTCTTGCCACCAAACACAAGGCAGAATCAGACTCAGGGCCATTACAAGATCCCACATATTACAGAAGCCTTGTGGGGGCCTTGCAGTACCTTACATTTACAAGACCAGACCTAGCATTCAGTGTCAATTATGTATCACAGTTTATGCAGCAACCTACAAGTTACCACTTAACTTCGGTCCAGAGGATCCTCAGATATGTTAAGGGTACCTTGGACCTTGGGATGTCCCTCCACAAAGGCCCCACTACCAGTTTACTGGCCTTTGCTCACACTGATACAGATTGGTCCACTCTTATGGCTTTTTCAGATGCAGATTGGGCAAGCTGTGAGTCTACCCGAAGATCCTCAACAGGATACTGTACATTCCTTGGTCCAAACCTCATCTCTTGGTGTGCTAAGAAACAACCAACAGTGTCCAGATCAAGTTCAGAAGCAGAGTATCGTGCTATGGCTCATACTGCAGTAGAAATCACTTGGCTAACCTATCTCCTTCAGGACCTACGTACATATCACATTGACTTCTACACCTATTCTATTGTCAGACAATCTTAGTGCTTTACACATGACCATCAATCCTGTGTTTCATGCTAGGAGTAAACACATTGAGTTGGACTATCACTATGTTAGAGAACAAGTGTGACCAGACATCTTCTAGTTACAAAGCATGTTCCAAAGATCCCGGCGGCCTAGCGACATATTCACTAAGGCTTTACCCAAGATTCCCTTTCAACTACTTCGACACAAACTCGGCCTCCAACCCCAGCCTCGTTTGAGGGGGGGTAATAACGGACATGGGTCAAATTCAAATTCAAATTTAGACAAAGACCAAAGAACAATCAAGATCAAAACAATCAAGAGTCCATTCAACAAAACTACCACTTGTCCGGATAATTGCAAAACAAAGACAATTTAAACAAATGGATAAATAAGGGATTCAAGGGTTCAAATACAAAATACAGGAGAGATAAGGAGGAAGCCTTACTGCTAAAGATTCATTCAAAAACTCAGATGCATTCGGAACTCCTTTGTATCTAGAAGATTATGGCCATGCGTCCTTGAGATATTGATAAATCTGACTTCAAAGTGTTTATCTCAAAAATTTGAAAGTATTTCCTATAATTCAAATAGATTCAAACATCAGGTTAGGTTAAGAGCTCATGTACTATAAATTCTCAGCATATGCACGATGTAAATGAAAAAGAGAAATACCATAAGAAAAATGCTTCAATAAAAAACTCAGTTTTTGCCTTTGTTAATCTTTTTCAGCACTATAAATTCTGTCTTTCTACACAACTCTCCTCCTATCTTTAGGTTCTGCTTTCGTGATTGACCATGAAGCCAAGGCCAACCATCTCTGTTGATGACGCGACCTGTTCTTCTGACGTAGTTTTTTTTTCTTTTTTCTTTCTTTCAAGTAATCGAACCTATCTCTGATACCATGACAAGTTTGTTAAACCGTTATAATTTTCTAATTACATTCATCAAAACATCAAGTATTTATACATCATAGGGTGATACCCTAAAACCATAAATACCAACTATGCCCTCCTCCTATTTAATTAAAGTCATTATCATTTTAAATATATTATAATCCGCAATAAACAATGCGAAATATTGAAGAAGAAAAGTTAGGCTTCTTATCTTTTTATGTTTTTGTTTGTTTACTGATGTTTTATCCTATGAAGCAGAAAAGGAAGAGGACAAATAAGGATTTACATGTCTAATTCACATAAGCAAGGCAGGCAAATGCAAATGCAACGATCTATCAAATAAGGTACTCAAAGTAATCCCCATCTTTTCATATCTGCCACCTTTGTTTTGTTTTGTTTTTGAAGAAATATATATAAAGTCACTGGACTCATTGAAATAATGAATATATGAATATTATATTGTAATGTCATTGGTGCTCAAAGTTCTGTTATAATGATCAAACATGTCAGCATGTTTGGTTTGCCAGGGTTAAGTTTCGTCCAATAAATTTTTTGTCCTCATAGCCGTTTGCCGGTGACCTTTTAGGTGCGTTCTAAATGTCTGATTAAATAATAAAATAATCCTTATTGTCAAAACTGAAATGCACAACATATTAATTTGGTGTTTTACTGATAGCCTTGTGGACTGATGGTGTTTATTGGACACCGAACGGATTGATTTTAGAGACTTGGTTCTTACAGACATAGGAAATCCAAGTCTTGAAAATATCAGCATCCCACTTTTGTAGTTGATTAAATACTCTCATTGATTTCAAGTACAAGAGGGATGGAATGAACATAGGCGTTCCAAACATGTTCATGTTCTTTCCTGGTATTCTTAATTAGTACACCAAGGAAAACTGTTTTGGATTTTAAATCCATTCAAGAAAATCATGATGTTCACCTAAACCGTGATTTGAAAGAAGAAGAAGAAGAAGAAAAAAAAAAACGACATCAATAAAAAGCATAATGATTTTAATGCCCTCAAACCCAAATATACTTTCTCTATTTTTTTATTTATTTATTAGATAAAATACACTTTCTGTTTTGGTAGTCATTTCTAAAAGTTAGTTCGGGCCTATTTTTCTATATTATGATTTTATCAAGGTTTCACCATTTTTGCTTTATCTGTTAGGCTTTAACCATTTGCTATTTGGTCTCTTCTTTGTTTAGGTTTGTCCTTTTGTTCTTTATGAGGTTCTATTATGTTTGTATATGTGGCAATTAAATTCTCCGGCTCAATTTCGATGTTGATGCCCGATAGTCCTTGCCCTTGGCTTTGTTATGTGCACAAATCAAATGTCTTAAAGCACATTGTGGCAACTTTTCCAGCTGGTAGTGGTATGCCAAATCAATGGAGCATTCTGGACAACAATGGTGGTGCAAGCGGAATATAATCAATTTTTTGAATGATCCCAACGGAAATACAATGTATTTCGATACATCTACGCTTGAGTTTGAGGATCATGCATGTTTATTTTAGTTTTCTTCGTGCAAAGTATTGCTGATAAAGAAAAATGGCTTCATGTAAACAAGTTTGAAAAATGTGTGAATTAATTGGATCTTCCTTCTTTAAAAATATCCAATTTTATTCTAAAAGTTTTTTGTTTTTTTTTTTTTTTTTAAGTGGAGTCACCCGTGCATTATGCACGGTTTTTTAGCTAGTATAGATAGATCCTTATTAATTGATTGATTTTTTTTTTTTTGAAAGATTTGACGTTTTCAATTTTGGATTTTTAACGTTAAATGTGTTTAATTAAATTAATTTATTTAGGAAAAAGCAATTTTCAAGTGGGAAAACACACCGACTCAACAATTTTTAAAGAGAAAAACACTTGACGGGAAAAACACCGGCTCAACAATTTATCATTAGCATAATAATAATAATAATAATAATAATAATAATAATAATAATAATAATGTTAATGATAAACACAACTTACATTGATAATAATAGTATGTTCTATACGACCCATCCAAAATTACAAGTATGCCTCCAATACCAAAAGCCCCATCTAGAAATTCTTTTCTGGGTCTAGGGGTGTACAAAAGAATACGAAAATATCCTCTGCGATATGGGGAATTGCACGTATAGAGATTCGAAAAAGAATCGATCTGAACCATGTCATAATCTTTATGACAAGGTACCGTCCAGAAAGTAGATATATCAGAAAGAATCGGAACGTAGCTAATAGTTATATCTACAGTTCTATGTACAAACTTCAGAAGCTAGCATAGAGACTCGAAAGTAACACTTCTGACGTTTAACTCTACTCGCTACAGGTTATGAAAGGAGAGGTATGTAAGTCAATCGTCAAGAGGGGATATCCAGCAAAAGGGTGTGAGAGTATCCATATGCATACCAGCAATGGAGTATATGATTCCAACTGATGATACCAGCAAAGCTACTCGACCATAGGAGATTAAATGCTCTGAAGAGTATTTTAATACTCGAACACATGTGAGAGGTACGGAGTCGCTCATGAGAGGAAGTAAGAAGTAAGGCAAGGGAGCTGTTGAGATGGTATGAATGGTTGTCGATCCATATGCATTGTATAAGAAGGGACATAGAAGAAGCTGCTAGTAGTAGGATGCACAGAGAGACTTTAGTCGAAGAATCTCATGCCAAAGGTTACACCTATCCATGACCGGACCTATTTTCTCGGCCTGCTTTCGTGCCTTGGTACCGCTATCGCGGCCCGCACCGAAAAAGTGCTTTATCTCTAGATGTCCAGTCAACTGTTTTGTCTCGTTTTGCATGCTTTTCAGGTGTACCGTTTTCCGGGAGCAATGAGAGAGTGAATCTAGTTATTTATTAAAATGGAGGAGAAGGCTGGATTGTTAGTATGGATGGTTTAGAAGATATAATCAGATGACATGTATTGTTAGGTTATAAAAAAACAAGATCGAACTCGACTCGCTAAGTACTCCACATAGCTTCGACTCGGCTCGTAAGCTTGATTATTTTCCTAGAATTCATTTAAATTTTAACGAAATATGGTAAAATTGAGCTCGACTCGTCTAATCCTCGACTCGAATAATATTTTTTATTAAATAATTATTTAATCAAGCTCGATTAAACTCGTGAGCTGCTTGATTACTATATTTTAAAATTCAAGCTCGGCTCGATTAATTATTTGAGTAGCTCGATTCGGTTTGAACTCGAAAACCGAATCGAATCGATTTATTTTACGAATCGAGTATGAGTAGCTCACGAGTAACCCAACTTATTTACATCAATTTATTATTCCTTTTGCACGAACAAAGAATTTCATTATATCCTTTTTACTTTTAAGTGCTCTATTTTATCTGGTATTTTGTAGGGATAAAAGGAATACACAGATAGAATCCAAAACCTACCCCTTATATTATTTATTTATCATTAATATTATTAAAATTATTAAAAATGAATAGAAAAGGATCAAAGCATCAGCCCACACCGACCACCAAAACAGCTACAACGAAGGGCAAAACCGGAAGCAACAACACAAACTAACAGTTTGCTTTGTGCAATTCATTCATTAATCTAACCCTCTTCTCGGAAAAAAAAAAAAAAAAACTTAACTCTCCTGGAAATTAGATTTTGCTTTTTAAGAAGCTCCTGAAATTTGATAGAAGCAGCGAAGAATTTAACTTGTGTTCAAAATCAAGATCTATAGTGATAAATTACCCTTGAAGATGTGGAGATTTACTTCTCTTGTTCTCGGTAAATCTCATCTCTCTTCTCTTTCATTTCTTAATCTGAATCTGAATGCTGCTCTACATACATCTCGTAATCCAAATCGGAACCCTCCTCCAAGTTCACGTGTTTTAAACTTAACCCCGGTTGAAGTTATTAATTTTTTAGCAGTCAAATGCAAAACTGGGTTCGATCGGGTGGATGATGCCCATGATTTGTTTCATAGAATGCTTCATTTTGAACCTCTGCCTTCCGTTGTTGATTTCAATCGGTTGTTAACCGGTGTTGTTAAGATGAATAGATTCAGCTCCGCCGTCCTTCTTTACAGAGAAATGGGCTTTCATGGTGTACCCATTGACATATGGACAATGAACATTGTGATAAACTCATTCTGCAATTTGAATCGGGTGGATTTTGGTTTTGCAATATTGGCAAACATTTTTAAGCTTGGGTTCAAACCGGATGTGGTTACTCTCAACACTCTTATTCGTGGACTGTTTGAAGCTCACAGAATTGCACATGCTGTGGAATTATTCCGAATAATGGTAATTCAGAAAGTTTGTGACGGGACTACATATGGGACCATGATCAATGGACTTTGCAAATCTGGAAACACGTCTAAAGCTATTGAACTGCTCCGCCTTGTTGAGAAAGAAGGATACCATCAGCCTGGTGCTGTGATGTACAACACAATCGTAGATAGTCTATGTAAAGACAGGAAGGTGGACGAAGCACTTCAGCTTCTCTCCGAAATGGATGCTAATGGAACCCCATCAAATATCATCACATATAATTCATTGATACAAGGGCTTTGCAATTTCGGCAGATGGAAAGAGGTCACTAGTTTAATGACGGAAATGGCAGATACGAGAATTTACCCTGACATATTTACCTTTAATATACTCGTGGATGCTTTTAGCAAAGAAGGTTGGGTTGAAGAGGCAGAAAATATGCTGAAAATCATGGTCGAAAGGGGCGAACGTCCCGACGTAGTCACTTACAATTCACTGATGGATGGATACTGCTTGCGAGGGGAGATGTACAGAGCTCATCAAGTCCTACAAATCATGGTAGATCAAGGATGCCAACCTAACATTCAGAGTTACAACATATTGGTGAATGGATATTGTAAGAAAGGGAAAGTAGAAGATGCACTTGATGTGTTCAAAGCAATCTCTAGCAAAGGCATGAAATGCGATGTTGTTACCTTCAGCACCATGATACAAGGATTATTTGAAGCTGGTAAATGTGATGATGCAAGGAAGTTAATGAGCGAGATGCAATCCGAAGGTGTGAGTCCAAACATCTTCACTTATTGCATTTGGCTTGACGGCTTATGTGAAAATGGCCTTGTCTCTGAAGCGCTCACATTGCTATGTGATCTGGAGAATAGCAGCGTTTCTCTAGACATAGCAGCATATACTGCTGTCATCAAAGGATTATGTGAAGAAGGGAAATTATCTTCAGCTAGAAATATGTTTGACAGACTCCCTTCTTTAGGCTTGGAGCCTAATGTTAGAACATTTACTGCCATGATGAAAGGACTCTGTCAAGAAGGGTTGTTGGAGGATGCCGAAGAGTTGATAACTAAAATGAGAGAATGTGGATGTTTTCCTAACAATTTTACTTATAATCTAATAGTTCAATGTCTCCTTAAAAAAAGTCAAGGGTTAGGAGCAAAGTTGCTCTTAGAGGAAATGTTAACTCATGGGATTGAACCAGATTCATATACATGTTCTCTATTAGCCAATTCGGCACCTCTACGGAAGCAAACTATGTGATTTGTTATGCTGAAGGTATTAATGATTAGCCTTGTGGCCTTGTTTCGTTATCCGTAACTTGCTGGTCATGTTATGAGTTTGTGTGTGTTTGATGTTCCCTTGTTTGCTAGCTATCTTTTAGTATCAACTGTCTTGGCAAACATACCTTTTTTTTATTAAGGAATGACATGATGCATTGTCTAGAATAAGAAATATAAGAATCTCATAAATAACACATTTGATGTCTGTTCAATATTGTTATATACGTCGTTGAATGTGACTGTGATTCCTCTATATACTTCAACAAATCTCAAATTCTCTCTACTTGATTTCTGCAGCTTTTAAGGTGGTTGAAGGAAAAAGAATGTGCTTTTAAATTTTCTTCTTTTATATAAAGTGCTGTGAAATCATGTATGTACTAGGCTTAAACCGAATACATCAGACAATACTTTTTTTTGTTTGTTTCATAATTATTTGTCCAGCACATATATAAGCGTGTTAGCTATTATTTGTATGGCACAATATGTTTGCATTTTAGTTTACATCACTTGTTACGTGCCTTTTCCGCGATAAGTGCCGCCTTACATTGTTCAGTTTGTATTATCGTCATGCAACTTAGCAAAGGCAAGAGCACCCCGGTTAGCTATTAATATTATTCCTATGGCACAATATGTTTGTGTTTAAGTTTACATCACTTGTTACCTACCTTTTCTGGGATAAGTGCGTTATTTACTAATTCCCCTAGTTTATTCAATGGCATCATAGACAACATTGGCAATAGCCGCCTTATATTGTTCAGTTTGTATTACATTACCGTGATGCAGCTCATCAGCAAAGCCAAGAGCAGCCCGGTTACAAATGCAGCCCTGTTACCCGGTCGGGCCATACACTTACTCCAACATAAAGAACAACTCCGAGCAAGAAAAAACAAGGAGGATGAAAAAAGCAGTTGATTTGCACGCGCCAATTACGTATTGAATGTATGTATTATAGTAACGTACGGAGGCTCATACATGCAGGAGCGCTTACTGGCTGGCACGTCATATTCCTAGGTCTATCCCTTGTGCGTGGGGTACTTCCAAGGAGTCTTTGTTGCAGGTTCTAGTCGTCACAAAAAGAAAAACCATGTGTAGCTACATCTAAGGTATGTTTGCATTTAAGGTTACATCACGACAACTGCATTAATTACTAATTCCCCCCTGCTTACATTGTTCAGCTCAGCAGTAAAGCCAAGAGCAGCCCGGTTACAAATGCAGCCCTGTTACTGGGTGGGCCATACACTTACTCCCGCAAAGAACAGCTCCGAGAGCAAGGAAAAAAGTTGATTTGCAGTTGCACGTGCCAATTATGTATTGGATATGTATTAGTAACGGTGGCCATACATTTGAATTCATAGACTTAAGATTTGTCTTTTTTGTTTTTGGCTGGTTTAGCATGAAAGCAGTGTGTAGACTAGCTAGCGCAGTTGAATACGTACAGATGAAGAAGCCACGCCTCCAAATTCAAAGTTGTTGAGAAGCCCCTTGTATCCAATTTCTTTTTCTTTCTCTCTATGTAGCTCAGCTCAGTTCTGGCTATATTCACCTAAAATAAATTTGCAGGTGTCTTCTCGAACGAACGATCCAAAGAAATGGTTTCCCTGACCGTTGAAGGCCTAATGCATGCAAGTTCATTGAATTGGGATTGGCTCATAACCACAAAGCTACGTACCAGTATATTACGGTTCCCGGTTTTTGTTTGCTTAACCAAGCCAGCTAAGGCAATGAGGCATCTTCTTGCAAAAAGCTTTACTTCCATTAATGGCAGAATGTTTCTCATCAAGATTTGCATCCAATGGTCCAATTGGTAACATTTTTCGGAATATCTTTTGGGGCCATAGCTAACATTGTTCTGTGTGTATCAAGTGCCTGCTTCATAAATGTATACTACTTCCTCCGTTTTTTTTATCTGTCACATTTCGTTTTTGCTATTTTTTTTATTTATCTGTCATTTTACATTTTCAATACAGTATTTATTATTTTATCCTCCTCTACCAACAAAATATCTACATCTCCAATAAAAAAAACACAATGCCAATACTAAAAACTCCATTACACAACAAAACATTTACATTTCCAATACACATATTAATTACTTTCGTAATCTGTGTGATTCTTCTTCTTGCGACATATATATAAATACGGAGGGAGTATTTACTATGGCACGCTTAATTACACTAGCAAAATGCACGTGCATCCGCACGTGTTTCAGTGAAATAAAACTTTTAAAATTTTAAAATATCAATATTAATTCATACATACTTTGTTAAGTATTTATCCCTCATAGAATATAAATATGCGAATATCAATAATTATACAAAATGAACTTATGTTTTTTGTTAGTATTTTGAATTTCAATGCATGTACTCGATATATTCACCCTTTTGAAGATAATAAGCGTCCTGAATTTACAAATCTGTGTATTTAATATATATTGACAACATGTTCTCCATAATTATCTAGTAAACCTATGACCATTTATAAATTTTTAAGCAATTTTTGCGAAGTTCTTACTCTAAACAATAAGTGTATGTAAAATGTATAGCATGTGGGTTTCATATACATATAATTTTACATGTTTCTTATATCTTAAATATGACTATATTTTAGTAATTTTAAAGTGACACTTATTAAACAAAAGTAACATTTGAGATAATGATCAATATATTTTAAACATTTGATGTATGAATCTAAGATTCAATTTAATTAGTATGATAGGAAGAATGGTGAAACCATACAATTTTATTGTAGATTGTAAATGGTTAGACATATATTTTGGTCATTATAAATATCATTCAATTATTTCTCAAATTATACTTTTGTCGTTCTCATTTAACTGATTAAATTGTCAAAATCATGCATACCAATCCAACATATCTCCCGAATAATAAATGTGATCCTATTTAGCAAATGAGTTATGTAGTCTGGAATTACCCGTTGTCATAAATCTTATCCGTCATACTATTTTTGGATTAGACATGATCAATTCATTTTAAATGCCCTTATTTTTTTTCACTTTCTCAAAATATTATTCTGTTTATCACGCAGACCAACGCCAGTGCCAGTAACGTCCGTACCGAAACAAAACGTCAGTGAAACGGATGTTATGTTGCATACAAAAAACAATATTATGGTTTTGCCTACAGTAATTTTTTGAGTGCATGAAGTAAGTGTGTCAATAGAAGTAAAAATGAGGTGTCAATAGAAGCCGCCTATCTTTTCTTTTCACTCATTTTTTTTTGTAAGCATTTGGAGTTCTCGACCACCACCCTAGCATTCTCTACCCTACCCTATCTGCCTTATCCGACCCTTAGAGCATCTCCAATGGGAGATGGAACAAAAGGTTTATAACCTTTTGGAAAGGTTTAGGTGGATTCCATCGGCACCACGATTTTTCTATCAACACCATTTTTCATATTATTTTCATTTACTTTCACCCACCACCAAATTACTCAACCCAACACAAAAATATTACAACAATCAAAAAAATTACACTTCAGTCCACAATTTTTTTACAAAGTCCCACAATTAATATAAAAAACAAAATTTCTTTCTCTTCTCCAAACCCCTAATTCTAATTCACCATCACCCTCTTCCCCCTCCTCCCTCACCTTCTGGCCACCTCTTTTGGCCAAGAAAACAACCACATTTCCTCTTCCCTCAACCACTCCCTTCTTCCTTCCTCAACCACCCCAAATCAAACCCCTTCCATGCAGCTCCGCCTCTTCCCCGCCGGAAATCGCCCACCTCCCCTTCCCCGCTGCCAATCGCAGCCCCACCTCCCTTCCTCGCTGCAATCGCGGCTCCCCGTTCCCCGCTGCCTGCAAATTGCGCTCCCCCTTCCGTTTTTTTTTTTTTTTTTTTTTTTTTTTTTTTTTTTGATTTGAAGAAGAAGAAGAAGAAAGTCTTGCAGATCTAAAAAAAATGATGAAATCAATGTTTAAATCGCGACTCCCCTCCCTCCCAAATCTGTTTGTTCGTTTTTTTCAAGGGAAAGAACTCCACGATCTGAAAAAATGGCGAAAATGGTGATGGGTGGTGGTGGTCGGTGTTAATGGTTGTTGGTGGCTGTGGGAGGAGGAAGGGTGGCTGATGGTGGCAGGTGTTAAAGGGTGGATGTTGGTGGCCGGTGTTAATGGTGGTTTTTGGGTGGTGGGAGGTGGGTGAGGTTTTTGGGTGGTGGGAGGTGGGTGTAGATGATGAAGATGGAGAAATGAATAAAATGTGGGATTTATTTGGATATTTTTTGTATTCATGGACTTAAAAGGTTATAAAAAAGGGGTCGCGGGCTAGAAGGACAAAATAAGATACAAAATGGAGAAAAAGGACAAGAAAAAAAGATAGTGGTTGAGAAGGACAAAAACGCGTCTGTTACTACATGTGTTACTACATGTTGCTACAACCACATGTAGTAACACATGTAGTAACAGACGCGTTTTGGTCCTTCTCAACCGCAATCTTTTTTTCTTGTCCTTTTTTCCCATTTTAGATTAAAAATGGTACTTCACAACCTTTTCCTATAAAAAAAATTGTGGTATAATGAGTAATTTTGTTATTATTTATGTGGTTTTGAAGTAAAAAAATAATGAAAATATTGTTGTGTTGTCGAGAGTAATTTATATGGTGCCGAAAGTGATTATGGTGGCGGAAGAAAAATCGTGGTGTCAATAGAAGCCACCGAGGTTTACACCATTGTGGCTGTGCTGAGTAGGAAGAGAAAGTACCAAAAGGTTTGTATATACAAACCGGTTTATAGAAGAATTATGAGGAGAAAAAGTTATGTTGATGGGCCAAGCCATAAACCTGTTAAAGGTTTATCCATCGTGTAAAATAGATTTATAGATAAAAAGATTTATAAAGTGGTGATGTGGAATTTCAAATTCGCATTTTTCGGTGCGGATATCGATACGATTGAAGTCAAATTAATTCTTGAAATCACGGCAGGAATCGCAGGGTTTCATTGATAGAGCTGAAGCGGCAGTTATGGCGCTGAAACGGCAGTTATGGCGCTGAAGCAGTTGTTCCGAGACTCGTGTGGGTAGAACTATTCGATCAAAATCCGAATTTAATTTACAACAATCTCACCTCCACTCTTAACCCTGACTTTACCATGTCCATATCCTCATCACCCTAACCTATCCCACTTCACCCGACGCCAGACCTTCCTACCCTTATCCCATGTGGGACATGGTGAGGGTGTGTGGGATATGCGGGTAAAAGTTGTGCATGGGTAGGAAAATGTAATAAAAGATGTTATGAGGGGAGAAAATGTATAAAGATGTTTTGAAAATGGAACAATATATAAAAATGAACAAATATTATTAGCAATTATATCACTAATGAGTAACAACAAGAGTATTATCGTTCGTTTTAACAAATGTCAAAAATGATGCCAATGACATGTTGGGAGAGATTCTCACACTCTTGAATGTATAAATGATCTTCCAAAAAAAAAAAGAATGTAAAAAGAAATATAGTTATGTCATTTACTAACATCAATTGATTTTAGAAAATTCATGAAAAAAAATGTCAAAAATGATGCCAATGACGTATGCACTTATGTCTTTCATATCTATAACAAACTAGTCAACAAACCCGTGCATAATGCACGGGTTACTTTAACCCGATAACTAAAAGAAATGTTTGTGTCATACAACAAAATATTCATAACAAAGTGCAATAAAATTTTACACCATTAATTTTTGTAAGCACTAATATAAATCAATAGATCTGACATCATAATTAATGATGCAAACGTATATTGTGCACTTTGTTTTACACATTTTGTTGTGACACTACTCATAAACCAACCATAAGATGTCCTACTCCACTCCAAAGATAATACGTTGAATAAATCAATATAGGTACACGGCTAGCAAAAATTTGTAAATGAACGTCGCATTCGATTCGATTCGCCGTATTCGGCTCGAAAAAGCTCGATTCGAGTTCGATTCGAACCTTCGAACGTCGAGCCGAACGGTAGGTATTTGATATTCGTCTATCGAGCCGAACCGTATCGAACACGTTCGGCTCGAACTATTTTATATTTAAAAAAAATATATAATATATATATATATATATATATATATATATATATATATATATATATATATATATATATATATATATATATATATATATATATATATATATAATATATATTATTAAATTAAAATAGGAAATCAAAATCAAATTAGGGTTAGAAGAATATATATATATATATATATATAATATATATAATATATAATATATATTATTAAATTAAAATAGGAAATCAAAATCAAATTAGGGTTAGAAGAAGAACCCTATATACCCTATATATATATATATATATATATATATATATATATATATATATATATATATATATATATATATATATATATATTCTTTATTCTATTACAAATGGTTCGTTCGAGCCGAACATGTTCGAACATGTTAACGGTTCGAGCATGTTCGAGCCGAACCGGACCGAACATGTTTCATAATATTCCGGTTCGAACCCGAGCCGAACCTTGCTAAATTAAGGTTCGATCAGTTCGAGCCGAGCCGAACCTTAGGTTCGAAAAATTCGAGCCGAGCTCGAACCCTACCAGGGTTCGGCTCGTTTACAGCCCTATACACAGCTATGAAATGTGTTTATGATAAAGGTCACTAGTCATCAAGAAACATAATAAATTAGTACATAGTGTTGTTGTATTTTAGTTGTAAAACAAATCATCCCCGCCTCCGTGGCATTACTCAATTGTATAAGAGTAGGGTGCTATAGTGAGTCTTTGAGATGTACACGTCTTACTTTTGAGCCAAGGTGTAGAAGCAAAGATAAATTGTATTTGCAAACTGTATCACTAAACCACAACCTTCGATTTACGTCATTTACGAAACTCTAGGAAAAGGGCAATGAGAACCTTTGGATTTAGGCTCAACCTTTTTTGTTTCAAAACTCTTTCCCATTAAGTACCTCAATATAGACATGATTTGTAGTGACAACGCACTGATACTGATATTATAAGTTTGAAGATTCTATCGCTCGCACCACTTTCCACCCCACCCCCACCGGTCAACAAAGATCCTACATAAGATGTACATCCAGTTCTTCATAACAAACTAAAAAACATATTATCACCATTCATGTCTCAATATGTAAAAGAGCCGAACCTTCATTATCAATAAAAAAATACAAAAACGTTCGGCTAATCATAAGTAACATTAATCACAAATGCCCTCTTTTATAGGCTAAGAACCTCACGAACTGGAAAGACCAAACAATATCCTTCTTTCTACTAATAGAGGATCTAGCTGGAATAATCTTGAACACATTGAACCTCACTGTCTTTCGCAATGAACCGCACTACCCAATATGAACATGTTCACCATCTTTGCATATTGCTATTAGAGGAAAATGAGAAGAGCTATTATTCTGAATTGGATAAGTCTCCACACACACACACACACACACACACACACACACACACACACACACACACACACAAATAACAATTTAATCACACAAATGTCGGTCATACTTTCGAACATAGACAATGAGAACTTAAGGGAAAACCATTTGACTGGCCATCTCACTTGCACTGTCTCTCTCTCAGATATCAATCTAAGATTTCAAAGAGCTACAACGCAGTAAATCTCTAGTTTCATAAATTCCCTCCCATTTCACCTAAAAAATGTGACAGTTGTCATGTCATCCATGAAGAAGAAATAATAACAAAACAACATATTTAAAAAACAGCTAACTTCATTCATGGAAGGAAAAAAAACACTTCAACTATCAAATAATAACGAAACAACATATTACAAAAATGACAAACTTCAGTCATCAAAGGGCACAAAAAAAAGGAACACACACATCATCAATCAATGGAAATTTTGACGCAAACGGCATTAGAAAAAGAAGAAAAGCAAGAAACAAAATTGAAAGCAAAAAAAATTAAAGTCACCAAAAGCCATGATACGCTATCAAAACTGAAAAAAATAAAAATTAAATAAAAGGCCTGGAAAAAGGATTATTAAATAGCACAACCAATTTCGAAGGTCTAGATAGAAGTTCTTTCTTCCGCATATCTGCTTTAAAATTTAAGATTTGTGCTCCTGCATACATAGCTTTGAACCTCCAACAAATACTGGACTACAAATTTTAAATGACCTGAATGAATTGGTAGAGACCGATTTTTGTAAAATATTAATTTCAGATAGTGCTAAGCATTAAAGCTTTTCAGAATCTTTGTATCTAGGATACTTCTAAAGACACTGATAATCAATTATTAAAGGAGAACCTTGAGCTCATTTTGACCGTATATGAGAAAACATGTACAACAACAATTTTATAATCCTTAGAAACTTAGAAAAGAACCTATATTTTCTCAATGCTAGTTCCCACTTTTGAATCCTTGCCAGAAAAAAATGCTACTGCTTTGAGCTTCCTAGAAAATCAATGTGTTAAATGCAGGTAAACTAATGCTCAATGTCAATGATTACCAATAAAAGATCAAACAAATCATCACCAAAAAGCTAAATCACAAACCTTCAGCGTTGGAGGATGACGCTTAGCAATTTGACACGGTTCATCATTCAACTTGCAGTAAAAATCCAAGTAAGCAGCAAGCTTTGATTCAGGAGGGATGCTTTCATTTGAAACTCAATTTGATTCAGGAGGGATGCTTTCATTTGAAACTCAATTTGGAACAGGGTAGCTCTAACTCTCGACTTTGAGCTTCCACAACTGGAAAATCAATGTGTTAAATGCGGGTAAACTAATGCTCAATGTCAATGATTACCAATAAAAGATCAAACATACGCATACGGACTCTCTTGATAGACTCCGGATATCCACTTCCTCCGTCCCAGATACCCAAAGCTTCTCTTGATTTTCCGTTTCCATCACCAAAAAGCTAAATCACAAACCTTCGAGCGTTGGAGGATGACGCTTAGCAATTTGACACGGTTCATCATTCAACTTGCGGTAAAAATCCAAGTAAGCGTTTGGACAAATATGCAAGCTTTGATTCAGGAGGGATGCTTTCATTTGAAACTCAATTTGATTCGGGCTCCCGGATGCTTTCATTTGAAACTCAATTTGGAACAGGGGTAGCTCTAACTTGGACTCCTTCATGCATCTTCAAACCGAACAACCTCTCGTTTCAACAACAACTTGTTGGTCGGTGACTTGGTCGAGTCTTCAAAAGAAGAATCCTTATGTCCCCAAAAAATACCACAAACTTCATTAGCACTTTCTATTAGATTGGCATCCATTATAGAGTCCGAGGGAATCAATACACTTTGAGAGGGAATAATATCAAGTGAAGACGTTTTCTCCGTTTGAAAAATAAAATCCACAATCAATAATAATCTATAATAAAATCGAAAAGATGCTGAATGAAAATTAAGAAGACAATGTGTTCAAGCACTTGGCTTAACTAGGGTTTGTTCTTAGAGAAATTGGGGATAGAGGAGAGGAAATTGGGGAAATTAAGAGAAAATAGAAGTTTTATTAATGTTCAAAGATGAGCATTATTACAACACACACTTGCCTTTATACCTGCTGGCTCAACGCAGGTTAAGGCAATTCACACACAGAGACACCTAATTCAACACAGGTTAAGGCACATCACCCTCCCCTAAAAGACCTTGCTTGACCACAATGAAGGGGAAAATCGGGGATTTGGGATAGTATGAAATCCGCATCCTCCCAAGTTGATTGATCCTCATCTAGGTTTAGCCATTTGATCTTCCACTATACTACTGCCTTGTTGAACCTCTTTACTAATCTGATTTCCAACACCTTATCAGGGTATACAACAACCTCCCCTTGCTGATTTGTAACTGGCATGTTGTGGGATGGTTGTATAGAGGCCCTAATACACTTTTTGAGCATGGACACATGAAAAACAGGATGAACCTTGGATTCTGGGGCAGTTGCAATCTGTAAGCCACCTCATTAACCCTCTTTAGGATCTTGTAGGGCCCAAAGTACTTGGCTACAACTTAAGGTTCCTCCTCAATGCAACAGAATTCCGCCTGTAAGGTTGTAATTTCATAAAGACTAGCTCCCCCACTGCAAACTCTTTGTCTTTCCTGTGCAAATCAGCATAAAACTTCATTCTTGCTTGAGCCTCTCCAAATGATTTTTGAGGTCCTTCAATATGAATTGTTTCTGCCTTATAAAGTCTTCCACATCAGTAATCTATTCTTCAGCAAAACTGCCAATAGGTAATGAAGTAGGAGAATAGCCATATGAAGCCTCAAAATGGGTGAGGTTAAGGGCTGTATGGTAGTTAGTATTGTACCAATATTCTGCCAATGGTAACCACCTCTTCCATCTGCCAGGCCTTTGGAAGGTCATACATCTAAGATACATTTTGATGCACTGGTTCACCCTCTCTGTTTGGCCGTCTGTACTGAGGGTGGTATGCAATGCTATATGACAACTTGACCCCTGCCAACTTCATTAATGAACTCCAAAATTCTGATGTAAAAACTTTGTCTCTATCACTGACTATGCTATCAGGGATGCCATGTAACCTATAGACTTCTGAAAAGAACACCGAGGCCACACTATCTGCTGTGTACCCCTTTTCCATGGCAATAAAATGAGCAAACTTAGGGAGCCTGTCAACCACCACAAAAATGACGCTCTTGCCCTCTGAACTAGGAAGTCCCTCAACGAAGTCCATACTAATTTGGGACCAGGCCCTTTCAGGAATTGGTAGTGGCTGTAACAGTCCTTGGGGTTTATCATGTAAAGACTTGCACTGCTGGCAGGTTGCACATTTCTGAATGTGCACTTGGACATCCTTCTTCAAGTTAGGCTAGTAGAACAATCTTTTGATTCTACTGTAGCAGGGCCTTACCCCCGAATGTCCACCCATAGGGCTAAAATGCAGTTGCTCTATTAGCCTTTGTCTCAACCCAGTGGAATTGCCAACATAAATCCTACCCTTATACTTCAGTAAGCCTTGATGTAAGGTATAGTTTGGATCTGGACTTTTAGCAACCATTAATGCTCTAAATTTCTCTTCAACTGCCCCATCATTTTTGTAACTAGAGGACACATCATGTATCCAAGTGGGAGAGACTGAACTGATCATAGAAATCGGCCCTTGCTCATGGTTCAGCCTGGAAAGGGCATCAGCCACAACATTATCACACCCCTTCTTGTATTCTATGGTGAAGTCAAGCCCTAAAGCTTAGTAACCCCCTTTTGCTGCAGGGTGGTAGTGGCTCTCTGCTCTAATAAGAATTTGAGGCTTTGTTGATCTGTTTTGATCAAAAATGGTCTGCCTTGGATATATTGTTTCCATTTAGTGACTGCCATTAACACATCCAATAGCTCTTTCTCATAAATGGACAGCCCCAGCTCTTTTGAAGTTAAATGCCCTACTTAGGTAGGCCACTGGCTTTCTGTTTTGCTGCAACATTGCTCCCAATCCCCTGCCACATGCATCTGTCTCTATACAAAATGGGGACTGAAAATCGTGTAGGCCAACACCGGAGATTGACTCACGGCTGTCTTCAATTTTCAAAAGCCATCCTTGATTCTTCAATCCATATGAATCCCTCTTTCTTGAGCATATCATTCAATGGCCTTGAAATTACCCCATAGAATTGTACAAACCTTCTATAGAACCCAGTCAGCCCCAAAAAACCCCCTCAATTCTGTGATATCTTTTGGAAGGGGCCATTTTTGCATTACCTCCACCTTAGCAGGATCATCATATACTTCCCCACCTTTGATGATGTGTCTCCGGATATTCCACACTATTTTGGCCAAAAGAACACTTAGATCTCTTGGCAAAGAATTGGTTTCTCAAAAGGACTTCTAACACGGCCTTCAAGTTCTCTTTGTGCTCCTCCGTGTTAGCACTGTAAATGAGTATGTCATCAAAAAATACCAATACAAATTTTCTGAGGAAGGGCCTTAGTAGCTCATTCATATTTCTCTAAAAGTGGTTTGGAGCGTTGGTAAGGCCAAATGGCATGACCGAAATTCAAGCGGCCATGATGAGTGGCAAAAGCGATCTTACGCACATCACCTTCATGCATTAAGATCTGGTGGAACCCAGACCTTAAATCGATCTTGGAGAATACCCTAGCTTTTCCCAACTCATCAAGTAAGTCATCAATGAGTGGGATTGGGTAACTGTCCTTTACAGTGAGGTCATTCAACCTTCTATAGTCAACACAGCCCCTCCATGTGCCATCCTTCTTTTTAACTAGCAACATGGGTGAAGAGAAAGGGTTGTGGATGTGCCTCACTATTCCTTGCTTTAACAACTCATCCATTAACAGTTCAATGTCATTTTTCTGGTGATGAGAGTATTTGTATGTCCTGAGCTTCATGGAACAGCCCCTAGTTTGAGCTCAATTGCATGCTCATACCCTCTTTTGGGAGGTAAGCCAGTAAGAGTGGAAAATACCTCCTTATACTCCTCTAATATTGGTGCTAACATTTCTGGAATCTCCTCTGTAACAGTAGAAGAACCTTGGATCATGTTGAGGCACCCCAGTAAACTATATGTCCCTTTCTTCATACTAGTGATCAACTTCTTACAACTAATCAGCTTTAATTGCCCTTCTTCCTGAGATCCTTGCAATGTAACTTGGGAACCGTCTTTCATAAAGGTCAGGCACATGTTTTTGAAGTTGAAAGTCACAGGACCTGCCCATCCAATCGACCCCTAGAACCATATCATAGCCCCTCGGCCTAATTAGTCTTATATCATGCTGGAATTATGTTCCCTATATTTCCAGGCAAGTGCAAGGCACCTGTGCTCACTGGTAAGTGTGTTCCCATTGGCCATTGTGATGATCATTGGACGGCTGGGCTCAATGGTGCACCCTGCATCCTTGGCCACCTTATAGTCCAGAAAGGAATGAGAGGCCCCGCTGTCAATTAGTTTTACGACTGGTTTCTTCTTGATCATTCCCTTGATCTTAAATGTGTTAGGGGACACTTGCCCAACCAAGGAGTAAACTGATAACTGGGAAGATTCTGTAGGTTCCCCATTCACAAAGTCCTCTTCTTCCACAAATTCTTCATCTTCTGCCAATATGAGATGAAGTGTTTCTGTTTGCACTTGTGCCCAGGGGTATACTTCTCATCACACCTATAGCATAATCCTTTTGCTCTTTTGTCCTGGATTTCCTTAGGTGTGATCGCTCTCTATAGTTGTGTCCTATTATCCGACGTCTGTGGCATTTTATCAAACACCTTGGGAGTAGTTTGAGATTGTCTAATCTGACCAGTTGTATATGATATTTTTGGCAGTGGCTTGTGATGTAGAGACAATATAACGCACTCTTGACATCTAGCAGCCTCCACTACAACAGACATTGAGTTTGGATGAAGAATTCGTACCATTGACTTAATCTCGGGCTTGAGACCACGAATGAAACATGACACAAAATGGAACTCAGACAAACGGGGACACTGCATCTGAACAATAGTTTTTAGCTCCTCAAATTCGGCTAAGTACTTATCCACATACCCAACCTGTTTTAACTGGTGGAATTCGTCAACTGCCATGTCCATGGACTTGCAACCAAACCGTTTGAGGACCTCTTCTCTCATCATTTTCCATGTCAGGTGGGGAAAGCTAATACTCATTCCCCCGAACCATACATCAGCAGCTCTCGTGAAGATATAGCTCTGCTAACCCTACCTTCTGATTCTCCGGTGTATCATGCAATTGGAAGTACATTTCGTACCTACGGATCCATTCCATTGGGGCATCACCATGGAACACTGGAAATTCAACCTTGGAGCTTCTACACGAAGATTCAAACCTCTCATTCTTCGTATCGACTGGAGCTTGCGCTTGGGAAACCTGCTGCACCTGTACTTGCGGAACCCGAACTTGTGGCGTAGGGAGCAAGCCATCACCGACCGCCATGGATGGAACTTCAATAGTAACTTCCTTCTTCGTGTTCTCCAGTACCGCTTTCATTACTTGCATGAGAGATTCAAATTGACTCTCAATTTTCTTATCAATATATCGTGCCTTGCATCTCTCATAATCGTTGGTTGAAGTCGTCCAAACGCTGGTTGAATTCGTCATTCATTTTCTGTTGGATTGTCCTCAACTCCTCGATCGATTTAGCAGCCATTGATAGAACTTGGAACAGGAAGTATCTCTGATACCAGATGTTAAGCACTTGGCTTAACTAGGGTTTGTTCTTAGAGAAATTGGGGATTGAGGAGGAAATTGAGGATAGAGGAGAGGAAATTGGGGAAAGAGAAAATAGAAGTTTTATTAATGTTCAAAGATGAGCATTATTACAACACACATTAGCCTTTATACCTGCTGGCTCAACACGGGTTAAGGCAATTCACACACAGACACACCTAATAATACGCACAGGTGTTCTTACACAGTGAGTTCTTAACACAATGGTTGCATTTGATACCAGAAGGCAAAATGATGCGAATATCACCAGATAGCTCATTCCTTGCAACCCAAATAATCAGGTTACTAAGTTCTACGATCATCATCTCTTTCATGAGGTTCAGAAAACGACATTGTGGTTCATCTTGGGGTTAGAAGAATGCCCTGCATCAAATGTCTCTTTTAATAGTTCAACAACAATTGAATTTACAGACGGAATCATCAAATATCATTATCTGAGAAGGAATCGCACTTGAACTCCAAACTTTATCATTACTTCAACAACATCCATTTAATGAAATAACATCAATTTGTTTTCTTCAATTTCAATGTATGCCTCTGTCATTTTTCTCTTTTATTATCCACTCAAACACAAAAAAGATTAGTAAACAAACTCAGAACTATGATGTAAAAACAAAAAAAATCGATGGAAATCAAAGGATTTTTTCAGTCAATTTTTTTAGAAACAAATAAATGCTTACGGTGTTAAGAATTGCTTCAATCTTTCAAATCACCGAATCAAAACATCCTTCACATGAGTCATCTTCTCTTTCAACTCACGTCTTTTTTAAGAATTCTGCAATCTAAATCTGCAAACATATCTTATTTTAACGTGATATACATATTACATACAATAAAAACTCCCTAGAAAAATCGAACTAATGCATAATTTCACCTAAGAAATATCCATTGGCTTTGTGAGTTGCATATCTTTCTTTCTTCAGATTAATTGTCATTTTAGTCTCAGTTAATGTACTAATGTTATATCTTTCCGTTGCTTTTGCGCCATATTGTTTTTCTTCAACCTATATTTAGTTTTTTTTTTTTTTTTTTTTTCCACTCTTTTTGCATATGATTATGATTTTTTTGCCACTTTCATGTCCTGTTGAGATTCTATGTTGGCTCAGGTTGCTGTTTTCGTCTGGAACTGTTTATTTGGTAAAGGAAGTGGAAAATATGTTCCAAGTTGGGCAAGTCGGGAGAAGATTGATCATCTAGCATTGGAGTTTTTAAAGTAAGATGTTGGTAACTATAATTGGTATTTTGTTAGAATCAGTAGTTGTGTCCTTATGTCTTCTTTATCATCTTCTGTAAGTCTTATATGCACATTTTTCTGTTAAGATGAGGCATGGTATTTCACAATTAGTGGGAATATGATGTGTTTGCAGGAATTTACGGTTTTGACTAAATGACATGTTTTCGGTGGCTAAATTACAATTTTGGTCCTCTAACTAGACACGTTTTTCGATTTTGGTCCTGGTTTTTCTCCGACGACAATTTTAGTCCTGTAAGTGTTTTTTTTTGCAAAAATAGTCCTGAACACCGGGAAGACCACTTACAGGACTAAAATTGGTCTTCCGACGACAATTTTAGTCCTGTAAGTGGTCTTACCGGTGTTTAGGACTATTTTTGCAAAAAAAAGACCACTTACAGGACTAAAATTGTCGCCGGAGAAAAACTAGGACCAAAATCGAAAAACGTGTCTAGTTAGAAGACCAAAATTGCAATTTAGCTTGTTTTCGGTGGCTAAAGTCTTAGATCAGTGTAATGAAATAAGTTTGCGTCTTATTGCCTTTGATTTCCATTTCTTCTTATCACGTTTGTTTGTACCGGATTCTAGCAAAATGGCTTTGCAATTTTTTCGTATTGGTGGGTTATTTAACCAATTCAAAAAATAATACTAAATAAAGATTATAATGTAGTGATCTAATCTTCATTTAGGTTTTACTCAATCAATGTTTGCTTTTGTGACGATACAACGATTACTCATTCTCCAACTCCTAGTTTATTTCAGCGAGGCTTTTGATTTTTTATTTATTTATTGCAAAATTAGTTTGTTTTTGTATATACACGAATAACTTGATTCAAGGAGATTATGGTATTTTAAAACGTTGTTGTAGTTTTCTGATTTGTGATACATTATTGTTTTTTTTTTTATTCAAATGTGATGTGTGAAAATGCAATTGGTATTGTCAAAGAGTACCGGATGTAAATTGAACAATAAATTTAGAGTACCTGAATAGCCGAAAAAATCATCAGGATCGTTTCCTACATCCATTGTTATTTGACTGCGTCTCAGTTTTGCCATGATGTTGTTGCCGTCTTGATGAGGATTCCGACATCTCTCTCCTTGCCTACAACCGTTATGTGTTGGTTTCTTTCGTATGCTTTATGATGGAATAAAGCATTGCTTTTATAGGTTAACATAATTCAAAGTGTATTGTGTTTTCATTGATTCAATATGAGTAATGAGAGTACAAATATATAGGCTTGAGTGTCTTAGCCAACAAGCCACGATAAGATAAATATCAAATACTAAATAGAATAATCTTATTATACTAATATATCTTCGACACGCCCCCGCAATCCCGTGGGAAGTGGCTGAACACGGAGATTGGGCTTTAAACTGGAAAAACGAGGCTGAGCCAACGGTTTAGTGAGGACATCAGTTAACTGGTCCTTCGAGGAGATAAAAGAGATGCTGAGCTTGCGAGCGGCGACTAATTCACGAACATGGTGGAAGGTGATCTCAATGTGCTTCGTGCGGGCGTGAAATACCGGATTTTGAGCAAGGTAGGTGGCGCCAATATTATCACACCAAAGAGTTGGCGGGGAAGACAACGGAACCTGCAGCTCACGAAGAAGACTGCAAAGCCACTGGAGTTCGGCGGCGGTGTTAGAAAGAGTCTTATACTCGGCCTCAGTGCTACTCTTCGAAACCGTCAAATGTTGCTTACTACGCCAACTAATGAGATTATCACCAAGAAAGACACAATATGCCCCAACAGAACGTCGATTATCACTGTCAGCGGCCCAATCAGAATCAGAATAAGCCCGGAGCGAAATGGAGGATCGGCGGGAGAAGAAGAGACCATCGGAGATAGTGTGTTTAAGATACCGAAGAATGCGCTTAACGGCAACCCAATGAGCTTTGGTAGGCGAATGCATATACTTACTAACCTTGTGAACCGCGAAGGCAATATCAGGTCGAGTGAAACTGAGATGGCCTTTTTGAGCACTAAACATCATGCAGATGGCCGTTTTGAGCGCCATAAGGCTCGCCTTGTGGACAAGGGTTTTCGTCAGGCCGAGGGAGTTGACTTTACTGACACATTCAGTCCGGATATAACCCCTGTGGCTGTTTCCAACAATGTTCATACGAGGATGCGGATGAACAAGATCCCAGGTATGGTTGCGCAACAACGCATCAATTTCCTCTCTCATAGCATTACGCCAATTCGGGTGTTTGGAGGCTTCTGTATAGGAAGTAGGGTCCAGGGAGTCGGTAGAAGCAACAAGGGCTTTAGGAAGCGGATAGCGGATAAAGTCAGGCCGAGAGACAGGTTTGAGGGAATTGGTTTTGGTTCGAGTAACCATGGTATGAGTGGGAGCAGGTTCGGCAGGAGACGAGTCTAGAGAGGCCGAGGCCGAAGTGGACGCAGGAGAGAGGGGTGGGGAAGGCTCAGGAGTGGGAGCCGGAGGGGGTGAGGCCGGGTTGTAGGTGGAGGTGGATTTTGTGTAGGTGCAAGCAAAAAGACAGGAAGAGGCACGGTGAGATTATCAAGTGTGGGTTTGGAAGCAGGAATTTGTGTTTTTGAAGAAAAAGGGGATTTGTTTTTTTTTTTTTAAG
This sequence comes from Gentiana straminea, assembly GCA_036785695.1. Taxonomy (NCBI): domain Eukaryota; kingdom Viridiplantae; phylum Streptophyta; class Magnoliopsida; order Gentianales; family Gentianaceae; genus Gentiana; species Gentiana straminea. The sequence continues at coordinate 505,088 of JAVUPR010000413.1, read as the reverse complement.
AAGAAGAACAGGGCTGCCGAGAGGAAGAAGAGGTTTTTTTTTTTTTTTTGGTTTAGGGTTTATGGAAGAATTGACATAACGAGAGAGAGAAAATTGAGTTGCTCTGATACCATAACATAATTCAAAGTGTATTGTGTTTTCATTGATTCAATATGAGTAATGAGAGTACAAATATATAGGCTTGAGTGTCTTAGCCAACAAGCCACGATAAGATAAATATCAAATACTAAATAGAATAATCTTACTATACTAATATATCTTCGACATAGGTGGAGAGAGGGCCGAAATCCGAATGACCTAGGGTTTAGCTTTAATCTCGGCCGTCCATCAAAGCCGAGTTTAATCGGATTAAAACTCCTTTTAATTAACCAATTAGATATTATTAGCATATTTCCTATGGAAAACTAGTTTCCTATAAGACCACTATTACGGGGACGGAAATTACTCAGGCTCAATAAAAGCCACGACATAATTTTATTACATTCTCCCACTTGGTCGATAGGAACATTCATCAGTGTTCTCCTTGTAAGGATCATAAGGCACGCGTTATATGCTAAACTTTTCCTTTAGTCGGTTAGCGTAAGTGTCATCATTAATCTAGCTGTCGATGGGAGTCATAACGGTTACACATCATTTTGCAACATGCTTCCTTCTATGTACCACAACATTGACAACCGTCTTAACTAGACCATAAGCGGAGATTACATAAACGGTTCCATTATGTCTTTGCAAGAGACAATTTATGTCATAATATATCCATTCTTAAGGTGTGTACACAATGGAAAACAGAAAACAATAATGACATAGAAGATTAACATTAGGAGCTCAACATATTTCAAACGTAAGTACAAAATAAATGGCAGAACACGATAATTGGGAGCTATCCTCAAGACCCATGCTTTCAGTGTCTCTCTGTTATGTCTTGGGGTAGTCCTTTGTAAATATGTCTGCAACCATAAGATTTGTCATTATATGTTCAACGACAAACAAATTTCTTCTAACATCTTGCTTCAGTAATAGATATTTACGGTCCATGTGTTTTGGTCCCTTAGATATCATGTCATGCTTAGAGGATCCATGTCCCCTAGATTGCAGCCTCATAGCATGCCACGTACTCTGCTTTCATGGTGCATGAGTAAGTCAACTCTGAACTCTGGCTTTTCCATGATACGGCACCTCCATTAAGAAGATACAAGTAGCCAAGAGTACAATGTCTGGTATCAGTTCATCCTCCAAAATCCGAGTCTGAATAACCAGTCACCTGTGGGTGTCCTAATTTTCAGTATGTGAGCATGTAATTCCTGTTCCTTTAAGTATCTCAGTACTTTCTTAGCATTTTTCCAGTGAGACATGCCTGGATTGCTTTGAAATCTACCCATCATGCCAACAACATGACTAATGTTAGGTCTTGTATGAACCTGTGCATATTGTAAATACAAGAGAAGCATAAGAACGTTTGCCCATTTCTTTACGTTCCTACTCATTCTGCGGAGCAATATTGGAACAATACTGGAAGAACATGTCATCATGCCAAATCTTTCCAGAACTTTATCAATTCAGGTTGTTTGAGACAATCCTAAAACATTAAATGCCCTGTCACGGAATATTTCTATCCCTAACATATAGGAAGCCTCGCCCAGGTCTTTCATTGTAAAGTTTTGAAGAGATCGGCCTTGGTTTCATGTAATAAACCAAGAACACTACTGGCCAATAATATATCATCAATATACAAAATCAAAAAATAGGAACTTACTCCCACTGATCTTGAGCTATATGCAAGGGATGTGTTCTCATTGAAACCAAAAGCATTAATGGTTTCCTGAAACTTTAAGTACCATTGCCTTGAAGCTTGTTTCACTCCATATATTGATTTCTTAATCTTGCAGACCATGTCTTCCTGACCTTCAACAATGAAGCATTTAGATTGATGCATGTAGACTTCTTCTTTCAAGTCTCAATTCAGAAAGGCTGTTTTCACATTCATCTGGTGTAACTCGAGATCATAATGAGCTACTAGTGCCATGACAATTCTAAAGGAGTTTCCTGGACACAGGGGAAAAAGTCTTATTATAATCAACGCCTTCTTTCTGATTGAAATCTTTGGCAACAAGTCAAGCTTTATATCGTTCAATATTACCATACAGTCGCGCTTAGTCTTGAAGACCCACTTACAGCCAACTGGTTTGTGTCCTGAAGGTAATTGAACGACTTCCCATACTTGATTTTCATCCGTAGATTTCAATTCTTCTTTCATGGCATCAATCCACATGCTAGAATTAACTTCCTTAATGGCTTGTGAAAATGAAACCGGATCTTTACTTGTCCCTTCTTCATATTCTACTTGATAAAGCATATAATCATCAGGAATAGCAGATCTTCTTCACGCTGGTTCCTGTGGAACCTCATCAATATTTTCATTGGCGATGATCTCGTCATGGAGTTGTTGATCATTTATTGGATTTTGTTCGTTGTTCAACAATTCAACAACTTGAAGATTTCCAATACTCTTCGGAATAGGGTTAAGAGGGATGAGAACTCTTATTTCCTTTATGATCACATCACGAATTTTAGCACTCCCACTGATTTCACCATTCTCATAGAATATAACATTACCGGTTTCAGCAATTCTCTTGATATGGTTAGAACAATAAAACATACTACCATTGGACTTTTCTGGATAACCAATGAAGTAACCACTAACTGTTCTAAAATCCAATTTCTTTTCTTGTGGATTATTATAAATTCTAGCCTTAGCTGGACAACCCCATATTTGGAGATGCTTCAAATTAGGTTTCAACCCTTTCCACAGTTCAAAAGGTGTCTTTGGAACTGCCTTACTGGGAATCCTATTTGAAATTTAAACAGCTGTGCGTAAAGCATCCATCCACAATGATTTAGGCATTATCATGACTCATCATAGATCTAACCATTTCCATATACGTATGATTATGCCTTTCTGCTACGCCATTCCGCCATATAGATCCAGGCGTTGTGTATTGAGCAATAATTCCATCTTTTGGAGAATTTTTTCATAAGGTCCAAGATGTTGTCCTGTTTCGTCATACCTTTCATAAAATTCACCATCTCTATCCAACCTTATGATTTTCACCTTTCTATCTTGTTGCCTCTCGACTTCAGTTATGAATATTTGTAAAGTATCCACAGATTGAGATTTATCATGCAACAAGTATAGATAACCGTAACATAAATAATCATCAATAAAAGTGGTAAAATACTTTGCTCCTCCAAAGATGAGAGCATCAAAAAGTCCACAAACGTCTGTATTTATTAAGGTTAAAGGTTGTAAAGGACTGTTTTTTATCTAAAATGAGGAAAAAGGACAAGAAAAAAAGATAGTGGTCGAGAAGGACAAAAACGCGCATGTTACTACATGTGTTACTACATGTTGCTACAACCAAATGTAGTAACACATGTAGTAACATGCGCGTTTTTGTCCTTCTCAACCATTATTTTTTTTTCTTGTCCTTTTTTTCCATTTTGTATCTTTTTTTGTCCTTCTGGCCTCTGGCCCCTATTTATTATTTCAAGAAGCTGGGTACTTTTGAGATACAAAATATTTACTGAGGCTAATTTAAAAAACACTTACTTAAGAGCAGAGTATACGCAAGAAAATAAGGTGCTCCTGTGGGTAGCCACCATAAATTCTACTTATAATGTCGTGATACTCACACATAATTGAGTGATATTTTTGTAAAGAAGACGACAAGGTATCTGTGGATATCCTTGACTTTCATAATATACACTCTACAGTTCTTTATGTTGTAATGATCATAATGGCGTGTTTCAGCAAAATGGGTATCAAGGTAAATTTTATAAAATTGCTACACTTAAAAGCTAACAACTTAATACAATATAAAAGTTGCATTTTACCAACTAACTAGGGTCAAATATCAATGTAACCCTTAATTTGACATATCTCTTAATTTGAACCATTTGTCAATGCTTGAATGTCATTGGTGTCAAATGTTAGGTATTACCATGACTTATATGTTTTTATTCAGTTGAATAAATAAAAGATAGAAATTTCTTTGTCTTATAGATTGAGACCATACGTGAGGTAGACTTAATCCTCATTATTGAGCCTGATGTCTTAGTTGGTTGTATGGAGTAGACCTTGTTCACATCAAGTAAAGTGAATTACTGAGTCTTCCGGTTAAGACATTACGGTTATCTGTGCGTGAAGATTATTTTTACATACTGTATCAAATAATATAATGATTATCATGTATAGTGGGTATAAATAGTGACACATAAAGAAATTAGTCATATAAAGCTAATTGATTAGCATACTGGCCTCTCATTATATAAGTGATGTTTTAGCAGATTAAGTGATAAATAATATGTGACTAATGGCATTTGTCTCTTTCATAATAATAATAATTATTCATGCTTTTACTGTCGGTTTGTGTACTTGGTGTGTACATATTTTTGTCATGAATTGGAAGGACTATTCTTTCGAATACTAGTTGTCACAGATTGTGTGTTTAATCATTTATTGTTAATGATTAAGTTATGACACCCGAAGAAACAAAGTCACATATTAATAAAGTGTTTGAATATCATTAAAGTGCAAATTACATATGTTTGTTGATATTTGGTTCATATAAAAGTTTTGACATATCATAAAGTTTTGGCATTTAAATTATTGAATTATTGTAATGATTATAAATATGTCTTATAGATGTGTCAAGTTTAGAATATTGTCACAGCAGCTCAAATTCTTGACATATAAAGACTATTCACATTATGTTTAGTGATTAGATTGCTACATATTTATTTTGTATGTCTAGTAAGGCAGTAGACATGTATAGTCGAATCATTTTTTAAGTATTACACTGCATATGTTTATGTCAACATAATGTTAAGTTGCTCTCTGATACCACATGTAAATTGAACGATAAATTTAGAGTACCTGAATAGCGGAAGAAATCATCAGGATCGTTTCCTACATCCATTGTTACTTGACTGCGTCTCCGTTTTGCCATGATGTTGTTGCCATCTTGATGAGGATTCCGATATCTCTCTCCTTGCCTACAACCGTTATGTGTTGGTTTCTTTCGTATGCTTTATGATGGAATAAAGCATTGCTTTTATAGGTGGAGAGAGGGCCGAAATCCGAATGACCTAGGGTTTAGCTTTAATCTCGGCCGTCCATCAAAGCCGAGTTTAATCGGATTAAAACTCCTTTTAATTAACCAATTAGATATTATTAGCATATTTCCTAGGGAAAACTAGTTTCCTATAAGACCACTATTACGGAGACGGAAATTACTCAGGCTCAATAAAAACCACGACATAATTTTCTTACACCGGACACCAAAGATTCAAATGAGGAAATTTCCAGTAACAATCACATGACAATCAGCTATGAAGTATCAACATTTCAATTTGGGTGCCATACACAGTGTCGGACATATTTATGACACTGTACTTCTCCGTACGACACGACACTACACATGTAGCGTGATTAGGATACATCAAGGGAGGGGATTAGGATATTTGTAGGGTGTAATTTCTGGAATGTACTGGAAAAAATTTGAGGAGGCATAATGTTAGGTGTTAAATGAGACAATGGATACGGGTGGTGTGAGTGTGGATAGGGTGATTTATCATTTCACCGTAAGAAAAACGTTTGAGATTCTTTTTCACTACGTACCTCTTCTTTCTGTGGGTTTCTGAGGTCATTCTATAGGGGATGAGGCGTCCTTTAATCTATGAGTTTCTCATTTGTATTCTATTTTCTTTTAGATAAACCGTATATATGTTTGGATAAAATAAATAACACATCATAAAGGTGATTTTTGTTTATAACATTTTTGCTATTTTGTGTTATGTTGATGGATTTTTTTTATATGCTACTATAAGCTTTCGATCGGTTGACTTTTTTTTGTCTTATATACTTTTACAACTATTCATATGTACTTTGGATCCTTTAATTAGTTACCATATTAGTTTTTTTAACTATGATATGTACTTTTATTTATTTATTTTGTCTCTGTTTCCATGATCAATTGTTGTCTCAGGACGGAGACCGATGACACTGTTGAGATGCTGAATATTTGAATATTGAACAACTTGGGTTCCTGTAATGTTACTTAGTATGGTGGCTCTCACCATTAAATTCATGTTGGAGGTGGTGGTGTATGAAAGTATGTGATGTGCCTAAATCGTACTTCGGTCCGTGGGTCTATATTCGGGTTTGACCGACCACCGATATTAGTGGATGAGGTCACCGGCCATTACTACCCGCGAGCTCACAAGCCAAGTTAGGACCGCGAGCCTTCGGAACAATTCCAAGCCCTCAACCTTATGCGACGACAAAAGGGGATTAGGGGGCCGACACGCGATCTCATTCGATAAACGGGTCCACCAGCGACCTCGACCATGGTATTTAGAGGAAGAACTATCTCAAGTTCGGTAAAACAATGATATAACAGATACAAAGGTTAGCGAGTCCATCAGGGGCGCAACCTATCGGCTCCGCTACGAGCCCGTTACTGTAGATAAATATCTATTATACTATATGTCCTCGATTGTAAATAAACCGACTTCAGCCGGTGGCTCCCCCTATAAATAGGGGAGCATGTAACCCGTTTTAAAGGCGGATGATACTCTATAAAATAGATGGCAAAGCTAAATTGCCCCCGTCCTCTTCTCTTATAAAGCACCACCGCCGGAATCCATTGCCGCCACCGAGCACCACCCGCAAACACCACATTTATACACTTTTATAGCCAGATATCCAACATACAAACACCGCTAAAAGCTTGATGATAATTTCTACATCATCAGTTGGCTGATTATAAGCAAGAGGACGGACTGAATCTTAGCTTGTTTTGAAGCAGACGTGTTTTGAAGCAGACATTCAGATTTGGTCAAGTCTGACTTCAGCTCGGAAAGCTCTAAGTCCGACCTCAGCCGGCAAACTCTAAGTCCGACCTCAGCCGGCAAGCTTTAAGTCCGACCTCAGCCGGAAAGCTCTAATCCCGACCTCAGCTCGGCAAGCTCTAAGCCCGACCTTCAGCTCGGCAAGCTCTAAGCCCGACCTCAGCCGGCAAGCTCTAAGTCCGACCTCAGCCGGAAAGCTCTAATCCCGACCTCAGCTCGGTAGCAAGCTCTAAGTCCGACCTCAGCCGGCAAGCTCTAAGCCCGACCTCAGCTCGGCAAGCTCTAAGCCCGACCTTCAGCTCGGCAAGCTCTAAGCCCGACCTCAGCTCGGCAAGCTCTAAGCCCGACCTCAGCTCGGCAAGCTCTAAGCCCGACCTCAGCTCGGCAAGCTCTAAGCCCGACCTCGGCTCGGCAAGCTCTAAGCCCGACCTCGGCCTCGGCAAGCTCGACCTTCGGCTCGGCAAGCTCAAGCCCGACCTTCAGCTCGGCAAGCTCTAAACCCGACCTCAGCTCGGCAAGCTCTAAGCCCGACCTCAGCTCGGCAAGCTCCAAGCCCGACCTTCAGCTCGGCAAACTCTAAGCCTAGTGTTATCGCCCCGGATATCGACCTCAACATTTGTTTCAAACAAGTTAGTCGACATCTCAATCTTGTCAAAAACAAGGGGGCCGCATGTCGGAATTTTCGATTTAATAGTTTGGATTCAAAATTTGTTTTCAGCAAGCTCGTTACGTCATAGGTCCGATCTTACTTGAAACAAGGGGGCCGGAGGTGGAAATTTTCAAACAGACATGAATGGCACAAATTCGACATTTATTTCAACCAATCCTGCAACGACCTTGCTTGAAACAAGGGGGCCGCACATTGGAATTTTTCGATTCAGTCATCGAGCTCAACAGAAACAAGTAAGGCTTTTAGCTCAATTATTTTTAGCAAGTTCGATGCTTTAATTTCCTCGACCTCCAAAAACAAGGGGGACACACACACACACACACACACACACACACACACACACACACACACACATATATATATATATATATATATATATATATATATATATATATATATATATATATATATATATATATATATAGACACACATTATATACATGTATAGATACGTCGGATCCAAATAGTGAACTCGAAAAAGATGAAATATTTCGAGCAAAAGTAAAGGCGCGAGCTCAAAATTACTTTGGGAAAATCATTACCAAAAAACAAAGTAAACATTTATTACAAGCTCCGTATCAGCGAGCTCATTTATTACAAGCTCCGTATCAGCGAGCCCTTTTATTACAAGCTCCGTATCAGCGAGCCATTTTATTACGAGCTCTGTTACAAGCTCGCCATCAACATGGGATTCTCTTCACCAACAACAAGTCCGTCCGCTTAATAGCGCGGCACAAACAGGCTATAAGCCAAGCGCTTCGAGGCCTTCCACTTAATATCGTGGTCCTAAGTAAGGCCGTTTCAAACGGCAGGGTCGCCAAAGACCCAAAAGATCGCTTCGAGGCCGTCCGCTTAATAGCGCGGTCCTAAGTAAGGCCGTTACAAACGGCGAGGTCGCCAAAGACCCAAAAAGCGCTTCGAGGCCGTCCGCTTAATAGCGCGGTCCTAAGTAAGGCCGTTACAAACGGCAAGGTCGCCAAAGACCAAAACAACTTAAGTCCGTCCGCTTAATAGCGCGGCGCAAACGGGCTACCAATGCCAAGGCTAAGGCTTTATATACCTTTTTTATAAGACCGACCTCTAGGTCGGCATCATATTTGGAATTCGCCTACGAGCGAACCTTCTTTATAAGACCGACCTCTATGTCGGCATCATATTTGGAACTCGCCCTCGAGCGAGGATTTTATAAGGCCAACCTTTAGGTCGCCATCATATTTTGGAATTCACCTTCGAGTGAGCCCTCTACAAGACTAAAAGCTCTCAAGCCACCAAAGGCTAAATTAATCAACGACACGCAAGCAACAAAAAGACCTACTCTGAGCAAGGCATTTAGGCAAAGCTAAAAGGCGATCAGCCACAATAACGAGCCGTCACAGTATTTCAAAGGCAACAGATCCACAAACAGACTTTACTCCCCGCCTAACATTTCTATAAAATGATTAAGGCACGGAGTAGGGGGCCATTGATATGCCTAAATCGTACTTCGGTCCACGGGTCCTTATTCGGGTCTGACCGACCACCGACATTAGTGGATGAGGCCACCGGCCATTACTACCCGCGAGCTCACAAGCCAAGTTAAGACCGTGAGCCTTCGGAACAATTCCAAGCCCTCAACCTTATGCGACGACAAAAGGGGATTAGGGGGCCGACACGCGATCTCATTCGATAAACGGGTCCACCAGCAACCTCGACCATGGTATTTAGAGGAAGAAATATCTCAAGTTCGGCAAAACAATGATATAACAGATACAAAGGTTAGCGAGTCCATCAGGGGCGCAACCTATCGGCTCCGCTACGAGTCCGTTACTGTAGATAAATATCTATTATACTATATGTCCTCGATTGTAAATAAACCGACTTCAGTCGATGGCTCCCTCTATAAATAGGGGAGCATATAACCCATTTTAAAGGCCGGATGATAATCTATAAAATAGATGGCAAAGCCAAATTGCCCCGTGCTCTTCTCTTATAAAGCACCACCGCCGGAATCCATTGCCGCCACCGAGCACCACCGGCAAACACCATCTTTATACACTTTTATAGCCAGATATTCAACATACAAACACCGCTAAAAGCTTGATGATAATTTCGACATCATCAGTATGATCACGTAAAAGCCATCCAATAAAGAAGAAGCATATCAACACATGAAAGGTTTGTTATTTTAATCATTTGGTTCTATAATTGACTATCACTTTGGTTTGTTTGTTTGTTCTTTCCATTTTGAAAATAACAATGGGTGATCGTCTAGGTTACTCTGGGGTGGGCATGCATTTACGGTCATCTATGTTTTTACCAACCTCAACCCGGTAGCTACAAGAGTAGAGAGGAGAAAGTGACAAAGTAGAGGTGCTATACCTTATGTTATTGCTTTTTGATTGTTTACTGTATTTTAAGTGTCACTGGTGCAAAATATATACCCTCACATTTTGGTTTGTCAGATGTCTCAAATTTGAGTTTTGCAGGTTTTCGGTTTCTTTGATATGTCCAAAGTTGAGTTGAGGCATTATAAGACCACCCGTGTGAAGTTCATGTGGAGGTTGCGGAAAGTTTTCATGTCATTAAAAGCAGGTTAAATATGATCGAACCGACATCGTTTTTTTGTTGGAAAATTATTAGAATTTTTTATTTTTTATTTTTATCTTTATTTTTATGCTGTTCGTTTCCAAAATTGGTGGATACATTATCCTTCTGCTTGGTAAGTAGATGGTTAATGTGCTTATTTTTGTATGTTGATAGGTTTCTTTGCTTTTCTTTTCCTTGCCATTGAGTTGATGATGTTGGCATTCAAATGAGCAGAAAAATGGAAACTAAGTACTCATTTAATAAATAAAAAAAACTGTGCGTCTTTTTGTGTGTGTTTTTGTATAGACAATTCTATTCTTTGTGTTGAACTATGAGTCTCAATCATTTGTATTTCCATCATTTTCCTTATTTTGATCCAAAGTAGACTTGATTTTCTTATCAATACAATATATATTAGTTCAACGTAACCATAAGTTCAAACTTCAAAACATCATTTTTCATTACTTTTTTCACATTTTCTTTACTATTCTTGGTCACCTTCCACGTTATCCGTGCATTGCATTAGTTTTTATCTTTATATATATATATATATATATATATATATATATATATATATATATATATATATATATATATATATATATATATATATATATATAAAGATTATAAAAAATAAACCAGTAATTTCTTTGGTAGTGCAATTTTTATTTTTATTTTTAAAAAATTGTAGTGCAATTTTTTTACTATACTCATTATGTCCAAAATATGAATTACCACCGATTTATTTGGAACTTTAAAAATTTAAAGAAACATAATTTATTACATTGTCTAATCATTAAAACATGTTTAATTTACATTTACATCTTTTTTATATTGTTTTTATTTTTTAATAAATTTTGATATATGAGTATTTTAGACATTTAAAAGGCAATTTTAAATTTAAAGATTTTTTTTAAAACATATTTTAAGACATCAATAAAAAGAAAAAATTAAGTGTCAAACAAATTGGAATAGAGTATAACCGTTTGTATTTGTCTAATAATAATATTTACAACATCTGTTCGGGTAACAAAACGAGTGAATAAATTTCTCGAAATGGCGAAAACAAGATCGAAGTCACCGCGAAGGAAAAAACTGATGGAACAATTACTAAGTAAGTACTAAATCGAAGAATTCACTGCTCTGTTTCACTTCGTTTACTAGTCGAGATTTGAGATTTCTGGCATTTTGATTGTTTTTTTAGTGAACATTTACTCAAATTCACTATAATATGCATTGAATTTTTGTCACAGGTACATTATGCAGAAAACAAGTTCAAAATCAACTGGGAAGGAAAAAACTGATGGAACAATTACTAAGTAAGTACTAAATCGAAGAATTCACTGCTCTGTTTCACTTCGTTTACTAGTTGAGATTTCTGTCAATTTGATTGTTTTTTTAGTGAACATTTACTGAAATTCACTATAATATACACTGAATTTTTACTAGGAATCATGGTGATATTGTTAGGAATTTTTATTGCAGCAAGTTTTAGTACTCACATTCGCTGCTATGTTTCACTGAATCTACTGGATGATAAATCTATCAGCTCGATTGTTTTTCTTAGTGAGAAATCAAAAAGAATTATGTTTATAAAAATGAATGAATGTTTATAATATGAATTCACTTTGATATAATATGCATTCACTTTTTTACATGCAATCATGGTGATGTTGTTATGCATTCACTGTTTTATGCATGTCAGAGATATATGTACAAAAAGTCTGATTCACTATGTCAAGAAATATTAATGGAAATTCACTTTACCATTTTATTCACTGTTTACATACATCCATGCTGATGTTGAATAAATTCAAAAACTTTGATTCCTTACTTGTCATCCCTAACTACTTTAGCTTTAACATAATTGCTTATCATGATCATGTTTAACTAGTTTCTAGCATTTAGGTTCCTCAAAGTTTGATTTACTAAGAATATTCACTACAATGATAATTCATGTAATACACATTAAACACCTTGCCAGCAGAGACTGTATTTGCCCATATCACACTTATTATGTGAAGATTGGTACACTTGTTAAAAATTAATGTAGCTAATTGTCCTACCCCTGTTTCTCAATTTTTGTGTTTTACATCGTAAAAGCATGATTCACTAAGAAATTCACCGAGGCAAGTATTGAATGTTAACTCGTTCACTTTACCATTTATTCATTGTTTGCATGCATTCATGCTGAAGCTCTTTAAATTCAATTCATTCATTACTTGTCATGCCCAATTCAGCTTTAACATGATTGCTTATCATCGTCATGCTAGCTGATTTTATAACATATGTTCTTGAAAGTTTGATTGACTAAGAATATTCACTACAAGGAATATTGGCAGTGCATGCATCTGAATAACATATTGATGACACAAACTGTGAAGCAAATGCCAAACAAATTCACTAACAAAAAAATGTGTTGTCTGCATTGATTTTTTCCAGGTACAGTCAATACAGAAACAGCATCTCATATCTATTGGATGCATATAACAGCATACAGGAAAAATTGATAGGAAATCACAGGAACATTATGCAGCAAACTCCTTTTAAGCTCTTCTTCAAAGCTATTGACGAAAAGAGGATATGTTCCAACAGGCGAAAAGACCAAGTTTTGGACAACATCATAACCGCAAACGTACCAGAAAAAAGAGGAATCAAAATTGGAAGAGAATGCTGTCAGATACGTAGGACTGATATCAAGCTGATTTTTGGAATTATGGATGTCAATTTAAAAGTTGACAAGTACCACGGGAAGAAGGTGAAATCTGAATTTGCAGATAGAGTATTCCCAAATGCCCAAAACATCACAACCAAAATGATGAAGGAAAAGTTAGTAAAACTTGTGGACAATGAAGACACAACTGCTGTGGTAGACACTGTGAGAGTCATATGCCTTTTGATGTTTCAGGCATGTTTCTTCACAAACACTGCACAGACGATTGCATGGACATATGTGAAATATGTGGAGGACTTGGACACATTGAAACACTACGATTGGTCTTCTGCCATCTATGACACACTAATTCAGATCCTTGAAAAAAAGAGCAAAAAGCCTCGTACAGTGCTTGGATGCACTAGTTCACTCTTGGTAAGAATTTCTAGGTTTTTTCCAAATATTTCTTATTACATGTGATTGCATATTAACAATTTCTTATTCTATTGTAGTATTGGATGTGTGAGCATGATAAAACAATGAAGCCAAGAAAAGAGGAGGATCCAATAAAGCATCAAAACCAAGAGGACACAACTTCAATTCAATATTCAGGAATTCCAAGGTGCACAAAGTGGGACTTGAGCACCTTGAACAAATTTGTGAACAAGGCAACAATCATGGCTTTGCCTAAACAAAGTGTAAGAACTGCATCTCCTATGCCAAAGAAAATTTCATGCCATACATTTACATTCATTCAACGACAAAATTCAACGTTTTAAAAATATATACATAGGTCATATGGACCGAATTGGAGCCTACACCGAGTGAGCTACAACGATACCGGATTTGACAAAGAATCCGGTTGGACACGATTCGGATTTTGAAGATGACATTCCAATGCAACAACTCAAACTCGAATCAAACTCCAACCGGTGGCAATGCATGAGCAAGACAAAAATGCACAATTCATGGATGAACCATCCGAAGAGGATTCCCTACACATAACACAGTTGGAAGAGCAGCAGCAAAATGACACCTATCATTCTGAAGAAAATGCAGATTTCATGGATGAGGATCCATTTGAACAAAATGTCCAAGGCATGTTGGAGTTCAGAAACAAAGAAAGAGATTATATTGAGAAGACACTTAAGGTAATTACCTGGCCTAACAATATCATGAATTCACTGTAATAATTCCCCGTATCAGTAAATCATTTCATATATTCATCTCATTTAGTCAACAGTACCTTCTTATTCACTATCAAATTTCACTGTAGGTTGAGATCCACTATTGATAAGCACTCATTGGTCTTCATTAGTGAATCTCATGAAAAATTGCAAAACGCATGCATTTTTTCCAGCCAATTGTTTTACTAGATATACTTTTATAACATACAACATTTCATGAATGTAGGAAAGGGATGACAAGGCAGAACGTTTGAAAGCAAAAGTTAAGAGGATGAAGAAAAAGTTGAGAAAGCTGGAGCAAAAAGAGCATGAGATAAGCAAGCAGAAGGAAGAAATCAGAAGAACTGAAGAACTGAACAGTGAGCTTCTTGTCAAACTGAAAAAATTTGAGGAAATGGAGAATGAGATGAAATCCAAGATTTTCAGTGAATTGGAGGAGGTATACAAAGGTGTAGTTGATGGTCTGAAAAAAGAAAATGCTGGACTTTTAGCTTCACTTACTGATGCTTTAATAAAAGATCACAATCTTCAGAAACATGTAAATGAAATGAGATCAAGATTGGAGGAATTTGAACAACAGATGAGAAAGAGTGGTGATGAAGGCACTGAAGAGATCGAACAACGAACACAAGTCGACGAGAAAAAGTGAAGCATCTTGAGGATGAGAACTGCACAAAAGAAGCTACTATTTCGAATTGAACTCAACCGTGATGACTACGAAATAGATTGGATGTGTTCGAAGAAATGAAAAAAATCGTATGAGAGCAAAATAAAGGAACAACACACAAAAATTGATGCTCTTCATACAGAAATTAAGAATGCAGCAGTGCATGCAGTGACACAGCAATATGGAAACACAGATGCTAAGCAAGTACAAAAATCTGTGAAGCAAAGTTCACGTGTAAAAGCAATAAAAGAAAGGAAACAAACAGCAAGAAAGGATGATGACTTTGTATATCCAGAAAATAAGAAAAGAAGAACTGAAATTCTGGACTTGACCAATGAAGCTGCAATAGAAGATGTGCAAAGGATGGAAAAAACTTTGAAAGTCAGTTTAAAAAAGAAGAAAGCTAGTTACACATGTGGGGAGAAAATAACCGAAAAAGTATTTCAGTTGTTACACACAACACTGAACAACCATGGAAGATTGTAAGTAACAGTAGTTAACATATTTCTGATTACATTTTATTTGGTTTATATGATAATAAAATTGTGTGCACCATGTTTTCAGGGGGGAAGTATGGTCAGACATTGAGAGTGTTACCACAATCACTGTCCATGACATGGTGAAATTACTAGAGGGATCATTCATTGCAGACAAGGTAAACAATTCGATCTAACTACTTTTTCTACGACAACATTCCAAGAAACCAACTAACAAATGAGATGTACATTTACAGGTTATCGATGCATTTGCAACAATGCTAAGCAGAAATGAAGAAGTCCGAAAGGAATTTCACATATTGCCAGCAGCAACTTGTGTGAGATCAAAATTTCTTGAATGGTCGTTATAAGTATTCACCATTCACTTGCAATATACACTGAAACATTTACTAAAAAACAGTGTGAATACATTTTTCATTTGTGTATACATAACAAAAAATGGTGATTGATTGCAGGCGTACTGCAAGAAATATGAAGCAACTGGGAACTACTCAAATAATTTCGTAGATAGTATGAAACCACATCTGGAAGAAGGCAAAAATATTCTCATTCCGTTGTGTTGTCCAGGTGTGAAGAATGAATCATATCATTGGATATTACTCACATTTGCTTCGGGTGAAGAAGGAGAATGGCACATGTACAACTCATTGGCAAGCCGGAAAGGTGTTGTTGACAACTTTGAGAAAAATGCACTTGACATTGTAAGTATTATTTGTATTTGTGTTGTTAATATTACAATAAAAATTTCTATACTAATCAAATGTGTTAAACATGTGTTAATTTTCAGCAAAAATACTTGTGGAAATGCTTTTGTCCATCCGGTAAACTAAAAGCCAAAAAAATCAAGAAGGTTGCAAAGCTTCCACAACAGGGATCGGATACGTAAGTATAATTCATTAAACTTTTTGATTCATACATGTAATGGAAATAATGGCTGACAAGTTTAATGTGAATGCCAAAATTTTGCAGGAATGACTGCGCAATATATGTCATGTACTACATCTACCAGATTGCACTTAATCGAGTCAATTGACAAGAAATGGAACAACGATGGAGTGCAAGATTTCAAAGCTTTCTTAGTAAATAGTATTACATCTAATAAGATGAACATTGCAATGTTGGCAAACATAGCGTTAATGTGTAGATGCCAAGGGATCTACACAACTTATCTTCATATTAGCACAAACATCACTATTAATATGTATGCGAAGTGAAACCTATTGCTTATTTTCTTATGTCTGTCCTAAAATGACATGATTTGAATTACTGTGGACAAGATTTGAATTACAAGGAGACAACTATTTCAATCAATGTTTACATATTTCAATTATTAAGTATTCTCTTTTCTTTTTGTCTATTGGTTGATTAGTAAATGTATATTTTTGATTCATAATTTCAGTTACTACACTGCTACTGTGAAAAATTCATTTGTTTGAAATTCATTGTTAAAATTCACTGTTAGTCAAAAATTCACTTTTAATATTCACTAGTGAATTTCGACAGTGAAACTCATGAAAAGTGTTGTAACAATATAAAACCAACTCTCAAAACAAAACAAGGTTCATCACAACAAAAGTTTTGTGAATTTTTCATCAATTTGGATTGTTTGCATGCATTCATTTTGTACATAACATATAATACAATAATGCACACAATGCTACAAACACAATAGGAAAAACATTGAAATAAAATACATAAAACACAAAGATATAATTTATAGACTTTGTATGGCACTTGGGGCCTCCAAGATGTACAGAACCACAATGTAAAATATAAAAGTCGATAGATAAGTCACTCAATTAAGAAGAACAGAGTCGCAAAATAATAAGCACAAGCTAAAATATGTAAATGTCTAGAATAGCAGAGTTATACTAATGAATGTCATCTACATCATAACAGAAGCAACACATGTCCTCTGATTATGATGCCCCAACTTATGGCACCGACCGAACATCATTTCCCGTTTGGATTCACCTCTAGAAGGAATTCGCCTCTTCTTTGGCCTTCCAGGTTGCCTCTTTGAAATAGGAGGTAAAACAGCAACATTGGAATCCTGCGGCTCATAAACCAACGGCAACGGATGGATTGCAGATTCATAACAAGCAACATATGAACTCGAACGGAATCCAACATCAACAAATTCATGCAAGGGGAGACCAGCTTTCATTATACAGCTTACCACATGATCACAGGGGTAACCATTCAATTGCCAAAACTTACAAGAACAAGTAAAATTCTCAAGATCAACCATACAAGATGGCGTTGAACGCACTTCAAATACATATCCACTTGAGTTGATGATAATCCAATTCTTAGATGCAGCAAATGAATCTGCTAATATCTTGTCTATACTTGGGCATATTTCATAATTCCATGAAGCACAAACGGACCTACGTTCTACAAATAAATCCAATGGATCTCATTATGTAAAAATATACAAGAGCATTTAAAATACTTAATACAAAAAGCCATTAAACATAAACATACCAGAAATTTGATTCATAATCTTCAAGCGCAGAGCATCAATCATATTACATACGCGTAATTGCCTCTCTTTTACAACCCACGAATTAAATGATTCTGCTGCACTTGAAGACATTTCACCATATCGCATGCCTTTAAAATGAGCATTCGTCCATCTTTCAGCAGGTAAGGCGGTAAAGAAATCACCTACAATTGTCTTACCCTCTTGTAACATAACACTCATCAAACTATCATATAGATCAATTGTTGGTGCATAAGCACACTGTCGCAAAAGATAAACCATACGCTTCTTAAAACCCTTGCTGAATCTGAAACCTTTAAATTTGTCTTTCAAATTCAACTTAATATGAAAAATGCAAAAAGCATGGTCTGAATCTGGGAAAACAATAGGCCTGGAATCTATTAAACCAGTATTTCTATCCGAAATAAACGTAATTCGCCTAGTGGGATCAACTATGTTCTTCAAATTTTTAAAGAACCAATGCCAGTTCTCAGTATTTTCGGAGTCAACAACCGCAAAACAAAGAAGGTACAAGCCTGATACAAAAAGAACAGATTCATATCAACACGTCAAGTAATAAAGAGAAGAAAGTAACACACAAAAAAACAGAAAAAATGAATAAACCAACAACACAACTCTAGCCATAAAATGAATACAGTACCTTGATCACCATCTTTCGCAACTGCCGACAAAAGCTGAGCTTTAAATTGTGTTTTCAAATGAGCTCCATCCAAACACAGCATTGGCCGGCAATGCTTAAATCCCTTAATGCAGCCATGAAACGCAATAAACACCCTCTTAAAACGACTTGAAACCTCATCAACTTCCAATACCACATAAGAGCCGGGGTTCGTTTCACGAATCTTTGACACATATGAATTTAAAAAATTAAAAAATTCTTTCATGTCACCAAACAGAGCATTCTTCGCTTTTACGATACCGGTCCAAGAATTGTAATATGAAACATGCAAACCATGATTTGAAAAAAGCCGACGCTTAACATCAATAGGTTTTATTGAGGGATCATCACGAACTTCATTACAGACCAAATCACAAACCAAAGCTGAACTCATCCGATGCCCTTTGAAAGAACGCGATGACGTACCACATGTATGTAACTCATGCATCTTCTTAACATAAAAAAATCCATTAATAATTTCCTTTTTCGCACTAACCATCCAAGCACGACTGTTTCATCCTTATTTGCACACACTGCCATAATCCTCTTATCATCATTCTTAATGTATATGAAATCAAACCTACGTGAACATACATTTTACACATGCTTTCCTAAATTCTCGTTGCTCCACCAACAAATTTTTTACCAACACATTCTACACACTTATCCCGCTGATAGACGATTGCATATTCTCCTTCCGAGGACAAAACGTAGGAAGCAAATTGATCTCCTCATCATCGGATTCGGTAATAGATGATGATGCAAGCCGATTCAATACTAGTAGAAACCACGGTAGAAGCCACGGTAGAAGCCGCGATAGAGCATTACAAACAACATATGCCCGTACACGTGATGCACTTAAACGAAGCGGAGACACGGACAACATGATTTCAACATCTTCATTATTGAAGAGAAAACGCTTGCTTGTTCGGGTAATGAATAATACAAACCGATTATATCTTCTCTCAATGAACTCCATCTCTCACATATACGTAGCTTAATACTACGTAGAGTATCAAATTCTTTGATTTTCAAAACACATGACTCTCCATTGTAAGTACAAATAAGGAATACCATCTTCAAAAACCTACACAACAAACGAATCAGAGAAAATCAGCATTGAATCACATTATTTCAATATTTCTCATAAACACACAGAGTATATACAAAACAAACATCAAACGAAGCATGAAGAACGAATTAAACTTAACAAGCTCAGATTTATGTTCAATTCCATTAGGAAGATTGAAATTTAACTTATAAAACTCAGAATTCTGTTCCATTATTGAGGTAAAACATGAATCAGAGAAAATAAGCAGTGAATCAGATTATTTTTCATAAGAAACACACGGTATTCAGAAATTAAACATCAAAGTCAGAATCAAGAAGCAATTAAACTTAAGAAGCTCGCATTTATGCTCAATTTCATTAGAAGATGGAAATTTAACTTATAAAATTCAGATTTCGGATCTCTAATTCTTTTGAACAGTAAGATAGAAAAAAATTGCCAAAACATACCTGATGAATAGAGGATCTGCAGAGAACGAATCCTTCCAATTAGATGATCGAACAACCGAATTAGGAAACAAAACAATGGAAGTCCGTCGGTGCAAATTTTTTTCTCCGACATTCAGTTTCTTCAAAAGGGATAAAAATGAGCCGACACTGAGTTTATCTTCAAAAGCTGAAAGATAAGAACAGGTTAAGCAAGGGCAATTTAGTCATATAATTTTAATTATGTCCTTTAGCCTATAAAAAATATTAACTAGGACTGTTAATTAAAAAAAATATGGAAAATATCTTAATCCCTAATTTTCCTATTATGAATGATTTTAAGGAAATTCACCTTTGTGTAACAGAAAAGACAAATTCCTCAATTGATTCATTAACCTCAAACACTCCATCAATAATTAGTTCATATTTCCTCAAAAAAAAAAAAAAAGATTCGTAGCTCTTTTGTTCGAAGAAGCTGAGATTTGATAAAATCAGCTTGAATTGAAATCGAAGCTCAATCAATCTACCCATCCTCCTAACTTGAAAGTTGAAAGCCAAGATCGATAAGTTTAAATCACGAGGTTTAAATCACCCATGAAGAGGTGGAGAGTTAGTTCTCTTGTTTTGGGTAAATCTCATTTCTCTTCTCTTTCATTTCTTAATCTGAATCTGAATGCTGCTGTTCGTACATCTCCTAATCGAAATCGGAACCCTCCCCCAAGTTCAAGTGTTTTGAACTTTACCCGGGTTGAAGTTATTAAATTTTTAGCAGTGAAATGCAAAACTGGGTTCGATCGGGTGGATGATGCCAATGATTTGTTTTATATAATGCTTGAATTTCAGCCTCTGCCTTCTGCTGTCGATTTCAGTCAATTGTTAACCGGTGTTGTTAAGATGAAGCAATTCAGCTCCGCCGTCCTTCTTTATAGAGAAATGCGCTTTCATGGTGTTCCATTTGACGGATGGACCATGAGCATAGCAATAAACTCTTTCTGCCATTTGAATCAACTTGATTTTGGTTTTGCAATCTTAGCCACCATTTTTAAGCTTGGATTCAAACCTAATGTGGTTACTCTCACCACTCTTATTCGTGGTCTATTTAAAGCGGGCAGAATCACAGAGGCTGTTGAATTATTCCGAATAATGGTCATTCAGAAACTTTGTAATGAGACTACATATGGGACTGTGATCAATGGATTGTGCAAGTCTGGAAACACGTCTAAAGCTATTCAACTGCTCCGCCTTGTTGAGAAAGAAGGATACTATGTGCCGAATAAAGTGATGTACAGCGCAATCGTAGATAGTCTGTGTAAAGACAGGAAGGTGGACGAAGCACTTCAGCTTCTCTCTGAAATGGCTGCTAATGGAATCCCATCAGATATCATCACGTATAGTTCAGTGATACAAGGGCTTTGCAATTTCGGCAGATGGAAAGAGGTCTGTAGTTTAATGACAGAAATGGCAAATACGAGAATTTACCCTAACGTAGTTACCTTTAGTATACTTGTGGATGCTTTTAGCAAAGAAGGACGGGTTGAAGAGGCAGAGATTATGCTGAAAACTATGATCGAAAAGGGCGAACGTCCCGACGTAGTTACTTACAGTTCACTAATGGATGGATACTGCTTGCGAGGGGAGATGGATAGAGCTCATCAACTCCTACAGATCATGGTAGATCAAGGATGTCAACCTAACACTCAGAGTTACAGCATAATGATCAATGGATTTTGCAAGAAAGGGAAAGTAGACGATGCACTTGATGTGTTCAAAGCAATTTCTAGTAAGGGCATGAAATGCGATGTTGTCTCTTTCAACACCTTGATACAAGGATTATTTGAAGCCGGTAGATGTGATGACGCAAGGAAGTTAATCATCAAGATGCAATCCGAAGGTGTGAGTCCAGACATCTTCACTTATTGCATTTGGCTTGACGGCTTATGTGAAAATGGCTATGTCTCTGAAGCGCACACATTGCTTTGTGAACTAGAGAATAGCAACGTCGCTCTGAACATAGCAACATATACTGCTGTTATTAAAGGATTATGTGAAGCACATAAATTATCTTCAGCTAGAAATCTGTTTGACAGACTCCCTTCTTTGGGCTTGGAGCCTAATGTCAGAACATTTAATGCCATGATGAAAGGACTCTGCCGAGAAGGGTTGTTGGAGGATGCTGAAGAGTTGATAACTAAAATGAGAGAATGTGGATGTTTGCCCAACAATTTTACCTATAATTTAATAGTTCAGTGTCTCCTGAAAAGAAGTCAAGGGTTTGGAGCAAAGTTAGTCTTGGAGGAAATGTTAAATCATGGGATTGAACCAGATTCATATACATGTTCTCTATTAGCCAATTTGGCTCTTCTACGGAAGCAAACTATGTGAATTGGTATGCTGAAGGTATTAATCTTTAGCCTTGTGGCCTGGTTCCGTTACGAGTTTGTGTGTGTTTGATGTTCCCTTGTTTGCTAGCTATATTTTAGTATCAACTCCCTTGGCAAACATACCTTTTTTTCTTAAGGAATGACGTTGCCTCAAGGATGA
Source organism: Gentiana straminea (assembly GCA_036785695.1). Lineage (NCBI taxonomy): Eukaryota > Viridiplantae > Streptophyta > Magnoliopsida > Gentianales > Gentianaceae > Gentiana > Gentiana straminea. Next base: position 482,741 of record JAVUPR010000413.1, on the reverse strand, counting down.
GCATTGTCTAGAAGAAAAGATATAAGAATCTCATAAATAACACATTTGATGTCTGTTCAAAATTGTTATATACATCGTTGAATGTCACTGTGATTTCTCTCTACTTTCACAAATTGTTGTATCTACAAATTTTAAGTTGGCTGAAGGAAAAAGAGTGTGCTTTTTTGATATAGAGTTCTTTGACATTGACATTTTTTTTTTTACCTCCTTTGTTCTGTATGTATCAAGTACCTGCTTCATAAATGTATATTTACTATGCCTATATGTGGATATTCAACCACTACTTGCGTATTACACCTCCCTTATAGTCTTCGGGCACATATTTTTACATAACATGCACGTATGTTCTTGTCTGGTGTGAAAAGAAGCCTCTCTTTTCATGCAGCTCAGCAAAAAAAAGCCATACACTTTCTGTGGAACTGCCCATTATAGTTGAGAGGAGGAAGAGAAAAGCAGTTGATTTGCACGCACCAAAATATGTTTTGGACATGTGTTAGTGAATAACAGCGGCCATAGTAATTTGTTGATGCCTGCAACTCACAGTTGATATACATTCCGAACTGAATTGGTAACTCATTCACTTATGAATTATCACTTTTGTGCACAATTTGATTTGATTTTCCTTGTTAATCGTTTCTCTTGCAATGCCATAAAGTTGATAGAAAATGACGTGCCAACCAGAGTAGGTTAATGCTTGTATCATGCTCGATTACAAGTTTGGTATTCTACTTTCTCGTTGAAAGAACACACAAATTTCTGGGTTATGATTAAATTGATTAGTTATAGTTCTTCAATTGTTTATGGAGGTAACAATATCTTTTGCCGGTTTCTATCGGCAGCACATGTTTTTTGTTGCCACCCTTTAATTTATTATTTTTTATTTACTTTACCACCACCACCAAATTGCTTTTCGGCACCACGGTTCGCGTGTCAGAGCCACTGACGTTTTCTTTCACAAACAACGTCAGTGGGACTGACGTTTTTCACCAATTATACATTTATAACTATAATATCACTGTCACTGACGTTGGTATTGAAAACCAACGTCAGTGCCAGTAATGCCCGTACCGAAACAAAACGTCAGTGAAACAGACGTGTTAAGACCAAACGCTCACCGTTGTACAAAAACCAATTGGTTTTAGTGGAATGGTAAACGCTTGATCTTAGCATGGTATCGAGCCAGAGGTCATGAGATCGAACCCTGGTTGAAACATTATTGAAAAAAAAAATTGTTAAGTGTTGGGAGAGATTGCCCTCACGAAAGGATTGGAGCCCAATGTTAGAACATTTATGCCATGATGAAAGGACTCTGTCAAGAAGGGTTGTTGGAGGATGCCAAAGAGTTGTTAAATAAAATGAGAGAATGCGGTTGTTATCCTGACAGTTTTACATATAATCCAATAGTTCAGTGTCTCCTAAAGAAAAGTGAAGGGTTTGGAGCAAAGTTGGTCTTGGAGGAAATGTTAAATCATGGGATTGAACCAGATTCATATACATGTTCTCTATTAGCCAGTTCAACTCTTCTACGGAAGCAAACTATGTGATTTGGTATGCGAAAGGTATTAATCATTAGCCTTGTGGCCTTGTTTCGTTATCCGTAACATGTTGGTCATGTTACGAGTTTGTGTGTGTTTTATGTTCCCTCGAGTTTGTGTGTGTTTTATGTTCCCTTGTTTGCTAGCTATATTTTAGTATTAACTCTCTCGGCAAACATACCTTCCTTTTTCTTGAAGATTGACATGATCCAAGACAATCCCTCAATCTCTCATAAATAACACATTTGATGTCAGTTCCCTCTCCTTGTACCTATTTTTCTTACCTCCTTTGTTCTGCATATATCAAGAGCCTGCTTCATAAATGTATATTTACTATGCCTATATGTGGTTATTTCATACCCCTGTTTTATAAACTTCTGTTTTACACATCCCCTGTAGTCTTCTTCTCTCTACATGGTCTGCACGCCTACACACACACTTTTGTTGACCTCTTCATGCTTATGATTTTTTTTGACCAAGTTGGCTAGTAGAAAATGTTATCTTTTTATTTTTGTTTCCAGCCACTTTGTTAGTATGGAAAGTAGTCTTTCTCTTGCATGCAGTTGTTGATAACTGCATACATAATGTGCCAAGTATAAATCTTTCTGTTGATATGGGTGGTTAGAAAGACATAAAAAAAAAATCTTGGTTTGTTTCACTTTTAAGCCCATGACGAATTATGCTGTTTTAAGCACATTTTTATGTTAAGGGTTTCCCTGAGTTTTGAATTTTTCGTTTAAGCTTTTTTCATAACATGCACTCATGTTCATGTCTAGTGTCAAGACCTTTTAGAACCACTCACTATTCCCATTACTCACCTGATCAACGCTTGCTTTTTCTTTCCGGGTTCTACAAGTTGTCTTGTCATTTCTCCTACTCATAGGGATATATCTGCTGCAGGTTCCAGTCGCCAGTGAAGAAACATGTCTACATGTAAGGTGCGTGTCCTTGTCAACTCATAATGTTTTGTGTGTCTGTCCATGTTCAGTTCTGTTGTTTTGCCGTGTTTTCATATTCTTTATTGTGCAAGAACGCACATACATGTCCGTATAATGCAGCTCTTGAATCCGTGTTACTTGTTCCTGCACTCCGTGGATTTTAATGGTTACAATGAGGCTTAAACTGAATACATCAGACAATACTCTCTCTCTCTCTCTCTGTTTTTCATTATTATTTGTCCAACACATATATAAGTGTCATAGCTTTTATCGAAACTCTTGTAAGATGTTGTTGATTGGGGTTGGTTCAGAACTTGGGACATCCCTTATTTATTTCAACTTGTGATTAATCTGTATGATAATTGCGTGGATCCTCAAGACTTGGAGTCTCATGGGGCGTAGATATTTCCTATCCTAACCGTGTAATCAGAAAACAATTAAGTTGATGGTCGGTGGACGTGGCATGGTGTGGTTTTGTTTTTTCTTCTTCATCTTCAGAGTTTAGAGAGTAGAGAAATGCATTGGGCTTTATTTTTAAAGTAGCGAACAAATGTTTGTTGGTTTGTTATAGGTATGAATCTTTAGCCTTGTGGAACTAGTTCGTTTGATGCCGTTTTCTGAAGGAAGAGAAGAACCCAGGGTAACTTGTCAGCGTTTCGGTTAGCTGCCCTGCTTGTATGTATGTATGTATGTATGTATAGGTTTATTATTTTATATGTTTTACGCAATATTGGAAATAATTTCCATCACATTTGTTCTTAATTCACAATGGCTTAAATAAGGTCATAGTGATTGCTCTAATTAAGAAAGGGTTCTTTTCCCAAACACTTGAGTGTTTCTTGTGTAGGCTTTGAAGGTAATTTCAACCCTTTTACCGTACATATGTAACATGTATTGTCAACCTTTTTCCATTGCATTGCATTAGCACTTAATACTTAGAAGCACGTGATACCGCTGAAATATTAATTTTATCTGATTACTTTACTAACTCAGATATTGCACGGTCTGCTTCCCACTAGTTATATATGAATTTCTTTTTTGATTGTTTATGGATATGGGCTACTCGAATTGTGCATTTATCATCGTGATTGTTGATGGTGAATGATTATACGAGTTTTTGGGCGAGGACAATAGGACATGCATGTTCGAAGGGTAGTCATTTCTCTTTAAAAACTAGGGTTAAATTTTATTTTATTTTTTGTTTATTTCGTTGGGTGCTGCATTTAAATAGCTTGCAGTACGTAGTCGTCTGGGATCAGTCAAATACGGCATGAAGAGGAACGCAAACAGGTCTTATTGAAATGGAGGATTTTACCATTAGGTTCCTGCATATCTTCAGAAGCATATTTGTTTAGATTTTAAGGTTTGTAACTCGTACATTGATACATTGGAATGGCATGAGATGCTCGTCATTCATTCATTCTGCGGATTTACGTTTTTATAATTTGCATTTCTACGTGTAAACAAGTGTTCTTTTTTATTTATCTTTAGTGGAATAAGTAGCTTATTGCGCTTTGATGCATTGTTGCAGACTTTCATCATCTTAGAGATGTTAAGGTATGGCTATGAGCTTCGAGTACTATGATTGATTGCGCGGATCCTGGAGACATGGAGGCCTTATAGGCAGATGTTTCCTAACTATGTATGTTATAAGAAAACAAGTTTACTGAGGATACTTTAAAAGAATAATAGTTATAGTGTATTTATTTAAATTATTTATCGATTACTTGCTCTCCAAGATATAGAGTAGTATAAGATAATGGTTGTACTCAGTTTACTGAATCAATGAAAAATACTTTTCCATGGTCAGGGTGTGTTTGGCTATGTAAACGGAACGACTAAACCACCGGCTGCAACCGTAGTCGACGATAAAGGTGCGACAGTTCCCCATCCAGCATATGCCGCATGGGAACAACAGGATGCCCTAATTCCAAGTACCATCACCTCATCGATTTCCGAAGACGTACTTATGCAGGCGTATCATGCCGAGACTTCAGCCGAGATCTGGGCTGCCATCGGGACCTGCTTTGCCTCACAATCAAGGGCAAAACTCATGCGAATTCGTACGTAACTTGCCTCCACTCGTAAGGGCACGCAATCCGCAACCGAATATTATGTGACTATCAAAAAGCTCACTGATGAGCTATCCATGGCAGGGCATCCACTCTCGACAGATGATATTGTGGCTTACTTGGTTGCCGGACTTGGACCGGAATACGATGCCCTAGTTACGTTGATTTCAGTGCGGGACTCAATATCTCTTGAAGAAGCTTACTTTATATTGCTTACGACTGAATCATGAATCCAACACCACGCACTCGTGCCACCGCCATCACCCTCTGCGTCTTCTTCACCAACTCTGGCGCCAAACCTAAGTTTTGGCCCTCTCGCGTCAAATTCTTATCGGGGACATGGTTATGGGCAATCTGGACAGAACCGTGGACGGAGGCGTTCCAACTCCTCTTGTGGCTGTGGTTCAGGCCGTAATAATCATAATCATAATCATAATCATAATCATAACTATATTATTATTATTATTATTATATTATTATTATTATTATTATATTATATTAAAAAGAAACACGTTAAAGCTAAAAAAAAGGTAAGTAGCAAACAAGAGGATTTTTTTTTTTTTTTGTGTGATTAGTGTAAAGTTATCTCAATCAATAGAAAAAAAATACGTTTGATCAAAAAAAAAAAAAAAAAAAAAAAAAAAAAAAAAAACACGTTAAAGCTTGAAAAGAAACAAGTATTGTATAAGTAAAAAAGAGGATTTTATCTTTTTTTTTGTTATTGTAAATTTATCTCAATAAATATAATAATTTGGTTAAATATTATTATAATACCTCTATTTTGATTTTTAATCTCTAATAAGAGTGTCAAAGATAAATTTAACAAAAGAAAAAGTTGTTCAGAGGAAAATGTTTTTTCCCAACAACAAATCACAACTAAGTGTCACAAATACAGTATTACACCATTGATCATTATGCGAGTAATAGAAATCAATGGGTATTACATCATTATCAATGATGTAAAACTATATTGACTTTGTAATGGAATTATCAGTGACCTTTTTCTATTTCTTCATACAAAATACAGGCCGAATGAAGGGTACATAACTCTTTATACAATATATACATGTTTATGTACTGCCTCATTATTTTACTAATTCAAGGGATTTAAACTAATTGAATCTACAACGAAGTTATCCAAGATGTTTACAAGAGGAAGTTAAAAAAAACACAATATCCAAAATGAGTGAAGATAAAGGGTGCAACAAGATAAAAAAAAAAGTGTTATGAAAGCCAAGAGAAAACGAAAAGGCGATGAAAGAAGTGTTGTGAGTAGAAATTGTATGTGAATTAGGTTCAATGTAGAAATTATGAAAGACAATAAAAAATCATACTGAAATATCATTTTTCTCATATTTTTTCCTTGTTTTGATTTGTGAAAACGGTAAACAAATCAAAATCTGCTAATATTACAGAGCAACAACGCCGCCATAAAATCCATAAAGGAATCGAGGAAAAAAAGAAGATTGATTCGAGGTAATTTACACCCTAAAGTTTATATCATATAATATCTTGCATATTCCTTTAGTGAAATCGCATTTTAGAACACAAATGTAAATGAAGAAATATAAGTTGGAGTCATTGATGATATCATAACCTGAAAATATAAAATCAAAGTTCCCTAAAGCGACAAGTTAGAACATGATAACACTCGGAATGTTATGGAGTCAACGAAAAAACAAAAAGAGTATGCATTAAACACAAATGATGTCAATGGTACATTACAAACATCATTCATTATATAACTCAGACCTTCTGCATTTTCACCTTCAAATGAGAAATTGAATAAAAAAACAGATAACTCAGACCTTCTTCATTTTCACCTTCAAATTAAAAATAGAATAAAAATCAAATAAATATATGCTGAAATGACTGAGCAACAAACATACGTAAAATCATAATTATAAACAATGAACATTCTGTGTAAATCTAATAAAGGAAATTAATATTTCAAAAAAATCTATTTCTCATTTTTTTTTTAATAATAATGTAAATATTTCATGTTGGAGTTTAAATTATAAAGGTGTTTATGCACAAAAGTTACACAATATAAGTATGACTGTATTGTGATAGTACTGTAGAAGAAACTTGTACTTTAAAATCTGAATTTTGTGTAAAATTGATATATATATATATATATATATATATATATATATATATATATATATATATATATATATATATATATATATATATATATATATATATATATATATATATATATAACATAAAGCTGCTTTATTATTTCATTATTGTTTCCAAGCTACAATAATAAAATTGAAATAGCACCACTCAAAAAAAAAAAATTGAAATAGCATTTTTAAAACCACGTATTCCACTTCCACCGGCAGAAAATGAAAGATACATGTTTCATTTTACAAGAAAGCAACATCATATTCGTCTTTGCTTTGCAATGACGATTAATAAAGCACAAGGACAAATGGAACCGTATGTAGAAGTTTATTTGCTTCGACCGGTATTCTCTAATAAACAACTATATGTTGTACTTTAAAAGGGAACTTAAATATTAGCAATTAAGGTGTTGATTGAACCCAAAGATCAACTAGATGACACCTTTAGATGTACAAAAAAATATAGTATATAAATATGTTCTACAGTCCGGTACGTTCGTATTATATTCCTTTATTATCATTATTTCTTTATTTTCATTAAATAATTCATACCTACTCTAAGAGTTCATATGAAAAATGATAACTCTTTTTAATGAAGAATGAAAGCACACAAAGTTTTTACTCTTATTAATGACCCAATTTATGATATGGAAGAGGATGATGACACATGAAGAATAAAAAAAACAGAGTATCAACAGCTGCATTATTAAGCATTGAATTCCAAAGTGGATTTTTTTATTTTATAAATTGCTATTGTATTATTTTGTAAGGATAATCCAATTACTTGACCGGTGGATTCAAGAATGCAATTTAAATTACATAAGTATGTAGAATTTTGAATTTGATAGATAAATTCACTATTGACTAATGACTAAAATCTCATTACCAAGGAAAATAAGTGATAGAAAGTCATTTCACGTAGCATAAATGACTATAATGGATTGTGAATTTTTTTCCAGCAAGAACGACACATTTAAACGAAATATCAAGTATGTCACTCATAATGAATTGTTAAGGTCAAGTACTTATACAAATACATTTATAATGGTCATTATCGTGTTTTAGTTTATTTTACATGGAAAATATTTGTGTTCCATTTGAATGACATGAAACTGACCATTATTTCTCTCTAAATCCATCTTCATGGGGAAAATTATGTTTAATATTGAAAGAATTAAAATATTGAAAATCTTGTCTGAAATGACTTTGCCTAAAAAACGATGCTCGGATTTTTTTACCCTTAATCAAACACATTAAAAGGCCAAAAAAATGTTTGTATTGGGAAATTCCAAAACTCTTTGAATGAATGAACTCACAAAAATATTGGAAGAGAGAAAACGTAAGGATATTATTGGCCACATAAATGGTGCAAATTCAACTGATGGATAAATGGTGCAAATACAACTGAAGTAGAAATGTATCATCTAAGATTGCTACTCAATCATGTTAAAGAAGCGGCGTTGTTTGAAGATTTACATAAACAACCATAAATGCAATAGTTTTAAATAAGTTGTGGGAAAAAAGGTTTACTAGAACCTGGTAAAAGAATCTCATAATGTTTGAGTGGAGTCGTTGCCTTCAAAATGCATCATGCATTAAGAATACTGTTGCAACTCTTTTAGTTTATTGTGAGCCTACAAATGTGTGTCAACTTTAGCATATGTATTGGGAGCCAATTTTAGAAGATTTTATGTGAGACACTACAAAGTTAACAACTTTAAGTATGAATAAAACTTTACGGCCCATAAGCTACTTTCTAGAAAGTATGGGTAAAAACTTAAACTGCTATAACTTGTCAAGTCCACAAGAAGATAACTTCATTACAAAAAATTAGCAGAAAGAGATACATGATGAATTATCTATAGATATTCCTCAAGAAGATTTTGATGTGGAGTAAAACTTAATTATGAAAAACAAAGTATTTTCCAAGAAAATCCTTGATAAGGTAAATAAAGGACAAAGTACGGTGTTTTTCATTGATGGTCCGAGTGGCACGGGAAAAACATATTTATACAGTGCATTACTAGCAAATCTAAGAAAAAAAACATAAGATAGCTATAGCAAGAGCTACGTCAGGAGTTTGCAGCGGGAAATATGTCTAGTGGGCGAACAACTCACTCACGCTTTAAAAGTCCAATTAATACAAATGAGACAGACACGTGCAATATACCACTGTAAAGTGGAATTTAAAAACACTAAAGAGAAATTGTCTAATTATATAATATGAAGCATCAATGGCAAAAAAAGCAACTGAGACACTTGACATAATCTTAAAGGACATCATGAAACGTTATGCCGTATTTGGAGGAAAAATGATTGTATTTAGAGGTGATTTTAGACAAGTACTTCATGTTGTACCAAAAGACACAATACTTCAGATAATAGAAACAAATTTGGTGAAGTCATACTTGTGACCGATAATGGAAAAACTATCACCAACTAAAAACATGATAATAAGGAGAGATATAAAATTCATCGAATTCTTATTATGAGTGGGTTGTGGAGAAGAATCAATAATTAGTATAATTACCTAAAGATATTGTCATTGAATATGATGAAAAATAATGATCAACATTCAGAAAATCGTCTGATCAATTGTATATTACCGTACTTAAAAGAGAAGACATAATTATCATAATACGCTACAAATCGAGCAATACTAGCAACGACAAACGAACATGCAACGCACCAGCAACTAAATCGATAAAAGTTTATATCAATATTTCCTTGAGAAGAGCATTGTTTCACCAACAACTAAATCGATATCATTTTCTAATAAATATTATTTAACATATTCATAATTAATGTATTAATATATACTTGATAATTACGTAATATTGAATCGTATTGTTCTTTTTCAATTTTACAAACTTCATTTTGTTGAAACACGTGCAACGCACGTGCATTTTGCTAGTTTTAATCAGTAAGCCTTGCCGGTGGTTTGCCAAATTTGCTCCCGCCAAGGATACTCGGCCCATGCATGTTATTACCGGTATGATGAAGCCGTACCACCTCCACGCTCCCCTCGGCCACCAGCCCCGCAAGCATATCAAGCCCAACCATACCCGGCCTTGTCTCCTCCTCATGAATAGGTCCCGGACACGTGCTACGCACCACATGACCAACAACTTCCGCAACCTCAATTTGCACTCCAAGCCTTATGATGGTCCCGATCGTATCAACATCGGTGACCGTACAGACTTGTCTATCTCCCATATTGGTTCCTCTTGCATTACTACGCCTACTCACTCTTATTGACTGTCTCATATTCTTGTTTCCCCTTCCCTTCGTACTAACTTACTTTCCGTCCAACAATTTGCTTCCGATAACGCTGTTTACTTTGAATTTCACGGCACTTATTTTCTTGTGAAGGACTACTCGGACCACATCCATCATAGACGTTACCTAAAAGACGGCATCTGCCACTTCTCCAGTCTGTTCAACCGTCCCTCTGCTCATGCTCTCCTTTGCAACCGTGACTCCACCAACCTCTGGCATCGTCGTCTTTGTCACTGTTCTTAGCAAGCCCTAGTTCAAATTCTACGCAACTTTAATATTATTGTGTCCAATAAATCACCAGCCATTGTTTGTGATGCGTGTCAATTAGCTAAAAGTCATCACTCTCCTTTACTTGTGTCGAATTTTATTTCTTCTGCTCCTTTAGATTTAATCTATTCGAATGTTTAGGGGTCCGTGTGTGAAACCTTCCATTCACGGGTCTCGTTATTACATTAGTTTTGTTGATGATTATTCTAAGTTTATTTGGTTGTATCTTATTTGTCGTAAATCCGATGCTGAGACAGTTTTATGAATTTTCAAGCTCTTGTTGAACGACAAGTTAATCGTAAAATTAAAGCTTTGCAATTGGATTGGAGTTGTGAATTTCAACGTTTATCTCATTATCTTGTTTCCCTTGGCATTGACCATCGTGTTTTTTGCCCTCACACCCACAAACAGATGTGCGCCGTTGAACGTCAACACCGTCATATTGTCGAAAGCAGTCTATCTGTCCTTGCCCATTGCAACCTCCCGCTAACTTATTGGAATATGCCTTCCTTTCTGCCACTTATGTCATTAATTATCTACCCACTCGGGTCTTAAACAAGAAGTCTCCCAATAAAGTCCTTTACCACCGTTCCCCTGATTACTCTTTTCATCTAGTCTTTGGGTGCATGTTGGCCTTATCTTCCCCCTATAACCGCCACAAAATGGATTTCCGTTCCAAAACGTGTCTTTTCCTTGGCTATAGTCCTTCACATCACGGCTATAAGTGTCTTGATATTCAAACGGGCAAAATCTACATTTCCCGCCATGTCATTTTTCATGAGCACACCTTTCCGTACACCCCCAACCGTTCTCCTGTTATCGAAGACAATATCACTGTCCCTCTTCCTTTTCTATTATCCTTACCCGCATTTATTCCCGCCCCGGCCCCCACTTTCCCTCCTAATATGCCGGAAGCTGCCTCTCTCGTACCCACTCCTCCTTCGGCCGAATCACCTTCTCCTTAAAGTATCAACCCGTCCTCGTCGCCTAGTCTGGACTCCTCTCCCCAACCTGCCCCTCATCATCATATGGTCACTCGATCGCAAACCAATTCGCTCATTCTCCGTAGCCGAAAAACATCAAGTTTGACGTGATAAGATCAATGCACTGGTTCATAATGATACTTGGGAACCTGTTCCCTGATCCCCGGACATTAACGTTATTGGTAATAAATGGGTATATCGTATTAAACCGCATGCTGATGGTCGCATTGAGCGCTATAAAGTGCGTCTTGTTGCTAAAGGTTTTCACTAGACTGAGGGCGTTGACTTCCACGACACCTTCAATCCCGTGGTTAAACCTACCACTGTTCATCTTTTACTTTCTTTGGCTACTACTAATAATTGGACTCTTAAGCAGGTGGACATTCAGAACGCGTTTCTTCAGGGTTATTTGTCTAACAGGGTTTTTATGCAGCAACCTCAGGGATTTCAACATCCTGATCATCCGGACTATGTCTGTCGCCTTAAGCGCAGTCTCTATGGCCTACGTTAGGCACCTCGGGCTTGGTATTTTCGCTTCACTTCTGCACTCACTGCTTTCAGATTTGTGGGCTCTAAGGCTGACACGTCCTTATATTGACGTCAACGATGTCATTATTACGGGCTCTTCTTCTGCTATGGTTGATTAGGTTATTCGTTATCTGGGATTTCAGTTCCAAGTAAAAGATCTCGGCATGCTCTCTTATTTCCTTGGTATCTAGGTTCTTCACACTTCCGACGGTCTCTACCTTACGCAGAGTAAATATATTCTACAGCTTCTTCAGCGTTCTGGCATGGATAAGTCGAAGCCATGCGTTTCACCTATGGCTGCTAAATGTCGACTAGTCCGCGATGATGGTCCTGCCTTTTCTGATCCTACTCTCTACCGGACCATTGTTGGCGGCTTGCAATATTTACAGTTTACTCGACCCGACATTGCGTTTGCAGTGCACAAGGTTAGTAAGTTTATGCACTCTCCTACCGAGTCTCACTGGGCGCCTGTTAAGCGCATCCTCCGCTATTTGAAACTCTCCATATCTGACGGCCTCTTCTTTTACCACATTTCGGCTCCCACTCGATGCCGATTGGGCCAGTGACACCGATGATCGTCGTTCGGTTGGCGGCTATTGTATTTTCTTGGGTTCTAATTTGGTTAGCTGGCGTTGCAAGCAACAACTCACTGTTTTCAAGAGTAGCACGGAAGCGGAATATAAGTCTCTCTCCAACACCGCTGCGGAACTTCAATGGCTTACACAACTCCTTCGTGAAATGCATGTTGTTCTTTCTTCCTCCCCGGTTTTATGGTGTGACAACATTGGTGCGACATATTTGGCTGCCAACCCTTTCTTTCACGCTCGCACCAAACATATTGAGCTGGACTTCCACCATGTCCGCGAATTGGTTGCCTCCAAGAAAATCCAAGTTTCCTTTGTCTCCTCAAAAGATCAAATCGCCGACACATTGACGAAGCCACTTGGCCCCCTTGTTTTGGGGCTCTCAAGGCCAATCTCAACGTCCTACCTCTTCCCGTGGGATTGCAGGGGTGGATACTTAAAAAGAATAATAATTATCGTGTATTGAATACTTACTCTCCAAGATCTGGAGTAGTATAAGATAATGGTTGTACTCAATTTATTGAATCAATGGAAAAATACTTTTCCTATTGTCAATAAAGTTGATGGTCGACGTTGCATACCGTGGTTTCTTTTTTTCATACTTTTGTTTGGGAGTAGAAAAATGCATTGGGCTTTATTTCTTAAGTAGCGAACAAATATTTGTTGGTTTTTTTGTTTTTTGTTTTTTGGGGTGGTTTGTTATTGGTAAGAATCTTTAGCGTTGTAGAACTAGTTCGTTTGATGCAGTTTTCTGTATGAGCCCCCGGATGAAGAGCTCCCTTTTTGCTGTTAGCTTCGATTAATTTTTTTCTTATCTTTTTGAATTTATGACTAATATCAGGATAAAGAGAACCGATTTTGTAGTATCTTTTTAATTACTATATATGTTTTGCTATGTTTCTCTTGGCAAACATATACCTTTTCTTCTTGAAGAATAACATGATGATCCAAGACAATCCCTCAAGGATGAGCATTGTCCAGAAGAAGAGATATCAGAATTCAGAATCTCATGGCCATGAAGTTGTGGGTTTAACTTGGGGTAACATTTCACATTTTATTGCTTTGTATTCCAGATGATTGTTATGACAAGCATTCATATGAATACTTACACTGCTGTTCTTTCTGCCATAAAATATCAAAATATACATTGGCCGCACAAAATAGAGGATTTGAACTACCATATTAGCTTAAGCTTTTGGAAAAGATGGTAGTTCAACATGGTATCAGCTGAGCGAGAGGTCTTGGGTTCCAAAAACACCGCTCCAAGAATAGTCACCCAAACAAAAAAACAAGTGTCGGGTCTCCCCACACTTAGGAATGTTAATTATCTACATCCACATCAGCTTAAGCTTTTGAAAATGATGGTAGCTACATTTTAACAACTTAAGTTTTTGGGAGAGAAGGTAGTTCAACAATAGTTTAGGAGCTTCTAGTGTTTTTTCCTCTTAAATTGCTTGGTTATACTTCTTTGATTGTTCAAGATTCTGTACGGAGGTAACAATATCTTTTCATTTCACTCGTTTTTTTTTTGGTAAGGTTTTGGAGCATTTGGAGTTTTCTCACTCAAGTTCTCAGGCAGGTCAAGAAATTCAAGCAGTTGAATTGTTCGTAATGCTAAGGAATAAAAAGCCGCACGAACTAACTACAAGGGTCACACCGATTACCTGCTAAGCTTAAAAATCAGGTTCAAAAGGACCGAACAGACACACAGCAAAAGGAAATTACTGTGAACTATATCAAAAGGCGAAAATTACCGAGTGTATAAACCCAAACTTGTCTTAAGATTGTTAGAGATTAAGCTACGGTACGTGCCTAAATAAATAACTCAGAGGAACAAACCAACAATCTATATATATATATATATATATATATATATATATATATATATATATATATGATATAACTAGTATTTGCCGTGCTTTGCACGGCATATCCACTACAGAACGTGGATTTTTAATAAATGGTTCAAAATATTGCGTTAACGTAGAAGGGAATAAGTGGGGAAAAACAACACAATACTACATAGATAACCATAGATTAACCAAGCTGCCATATCTATGATATGGCATAGTTTACAGAAATACACAAACAAAATACTACCGTTCATTGATCAATAGTCTACAAATAGTTTATATATAATAACATAACGTTATGATACAATGTAATTGACATATCATTTTTGACAGAAACAGCACAACAACACACTACTAATTCATAACCTAGGCCTTCAATAGAATCTATCCAATTGGGGTAGCTGTCAATATATTCGAGCTAGGGATTGTGATTGCATTGTAAGTGAGGAGTAGTCAATAGATAACTGAGAAGTGGAGCAACCACTGCTACGCTTAAACTGTTTCCCAGCAACGCGTAAGTGCGTAACTGCACACAAACATGTAGCAAAAGTGTTTTAAGTAACCAGAATCAGAAATCGAAATCAAACAATTCATAGTCCAGAAAACTAAACATGCACACACAAACAATGTAAAAAATGTATGGATTCCAAAATTGTTGAGAAGGTAATTTAACAAGGACATATCTTGTGTGTGCACTAAGGCATATAAAGGGCTGAGCCAAAATTAGACATCTATTTAGCAAATTAAGCTTTTATTTGAGATGGTAATTTGAAAAGGACCTATCAACATTAATTTTTTTTTTTTTTGTGAAAATAGATTAGGAAAACGATACCAAGACTGACGGTGTGGAAATTGGAAATCCAATGGAAAAGAATGAAAAATCGCAACCTAGCCAGAGATGAAACCACAAAAACGAAAAGAGTTATTCATCGATAATGTGATCGTAACTGCCGAGATAAACACACAAAATTGACATGTAAAATCTTACCCCTCTTGGAGCGAAGTATCTGAGATGAAGTGCTTCAAGTGACAACACATTGTTTTTCTGCATTCCTTCCTCATACCACGTCAATAAACAAACCAATATAAGTTCAATCATCCTTCACTTCTTAGGTGCAACGAACCCCAGGTACAAGGGTCTAAATGAGACATTCTGCCTAAGCAGTTGGGTGTTCGGCTCGTTCATATAGGAATCTATCAAACTTGAGTTGAACTCGAGCATCCTGAAGCTTAAAGCGAATGCTCGTTGGCATTCTTGAGCCTTTTAGAATTTAATGTTTGTATGTGTAATGTATATATATGTATGACTATGCGCAGATGCATGCGTATGTATATGTACATGTACATTAGGTGTGAGGTAGAAAAAACTCCTCAATTTTCATTCTATTTTTATCGAACAAACCACACCTGTTCAGTAGCCAAGAGAGATCCAGTCCCCTTCACAAATCGATAGCAATTTTTTGGGAAACAACAACATCGCTTAGAATCTGGAAAAACAATTTATGCGGTCTCTTAAGGAACATCTATTGGAGTTACATCTGATAAAGCAACCTGGCAAGGAGCAAAGAGTGGAGCAATGTGTTCTGGTCCATGGCAATTACCATGGGCAAAAAAATTGATCAATTTCTGGATCAGGAACATTGCATAGGATAACATGCAGAGTAGACGTTTTGATGCCTACGAAAGAAGCATTATTGGCATGCTCCTTACCTAATGGTTCAAATTTACTTTTCTTGTGAAGACACTCAGAACTTGTTCTTGTACCTTCTTGTTAACAACTTGTTCTTAGTTTTTTTCCTTTTTTCCCTCCACCTAGCAAGCTTAGCTAATCTATCTATATAACGCCCCGCTCCCAGATACCGAGCCCTTATCCAGAAGAGAACGTTCGGCGCGTATAACATTAGATAAATCCAATATTATACGCCAGCCTCTACGTTGTCGTATCAAAATTAAAGCAACGGAAGCCAAAAAGGCTCGGATAAAAACATAAATGCTAATAGAATAGAATACAAACCGACTAGGGGTAGAAAGGAGAAGCTTACAACAACGAGATAAAGCTTACAACGTACGATGTTACAAAAGAAAGATACAACACTTGTCTTCCAAAGATTTTTTTAGAAGAAAGTACATCAGGTTCTTTAAAACAAAAGGTACAATATAATCTAGTACAACCTATAATAGAAAGTAAGAAGAAAGCGACATCATGGCATCAACGTCACTGAATCGTCATTGAACTCCTCAACGAGCTCAAGGCTAATCTGTTCGTCTTCTCACCCCAAAAGCACACAAAACAACATATGCAATTGAGGTAAGTACAAAATACTTAGCAAGAGGAAGAAGCTAATGTATAATCAAGACTTACAACGAAAGGTTCATTAATTATTATTAAGTTATCTTTATGAGACCGACTCAATTCTAGGGTTCACTTCATGCTCATCAACATGTCGTGACTAAACGTTTCTAACCTAACTTATCTTTGTCACATCGGCATTCAAGGACACAATGCATGGTGCTACCCACCACGAGGTATCGTTTGCAACCTATCAGTGGATCACACTGATAGCCACGGGTTAAGACCCGATAGTGCACACGTTCGGAGAAGTCCCCCTGCCATTTAGCCATTTATTTGTTCACAGAAAAATTCGTGGTTAAATTTGTGTTCTATTGCACTTTTTATGTCCATTCTTTTCTCTTTACTTTGATGAGGGATGAATTGTTCTTTATCATATGTCATATGTGAACATGGATTTGTGCCTAGACCTTTTTGTCATTTGTGCGGTTGTCCTTACTTTGGGCAGAAGTTTCTACTGTAGTTGAGAGGACTTGACCCACCCCCCTGCCCCCCCCCCCCCCCAAAAAAAACGGCTTCAGATTCATGCCATCAATGCAATTATCAATGCAAGTAGTTTGTTTCTTTATATGGACTAATGGAACTCTTCATATTTTGATAATGAAAAGAGCTTTCTATGTGAATATGACTGCGTTCTGTTTGATTTTGCTCAAAATTTTCTTCTGTAGTGATACTATGACCAACAAATTCATGTTCTCTGGCTTTGACATATACTATCCTTCCCATTTCAATCCAAGCATGCACATGCAGCCAGTGGCGGACCGAGGAAAATTTTCCAGTGGGGGCTAGATTAAAAAAAAAAAGGTGAAAATAAACATGCATCACCCAAGATTTGAACCAATGACCTTACGGTGTATAATAAAACTTTTAACTAGTTGAACTAAACACATAATTACATTGAAAAGTGTCTGAAAATGTATACATACATATTTTTAATATTATTAGAGGGGTATACTAGTAACTTCCCCCGGAAATTTGAGTGGGGTCCATGCACCCCCCTCTCCTATGCTGGGTCCGCCCCTGCATGCAGCACGTCAATCCATCAGCCTACATGATAAGGTATGTTTTCTGGTGTTATTTACTTCTTCTTTTTTTTGTCTTTTTTTTACCTGATTGTTAATTTGTGCATTGCGGTTATGCTAAAGGAATACATCTCATCTTATGCTTTATGATGGGCTCACGATAGTGTTTAGTGTGGATGATCTATATATACGGTGACAGGGAGGTTTTTTTTTTTTTTTTTAATAACACTGCGCGCGTTAGATGAGATTCTTCTATATGATGTTTAATAAAAAGAACATAAGAAATATTTTGCAACTTTATTGGAGGTGAAAGTATCTGCAGATTTGCCATGGATTAAAGTGAAACTGATTCATAAGCTATAAACATGTATGTGAAGTCCATTTTTTCATTTCTTGGTTGTAGAGGAAAACCACCGTTGGTTGGGTTTATTTTTATGAAGACCAAAGACTACTCAATCATCATGACCCAAAAGAATTCATTACTCCGGACACACTTTGCTGCAATAATTTTGAACTATTTGATGCAACCACCGCAAAGAGATCGAGGTCGGGGCTTCTTTAGTATTTTCCTTATTGATAAAAGGTAATAATGTCTACCTTAGAAGTTTGTTGTTTGATTGTGTTTTTATTTTCTTAGGCCTTTTCATTGTTAGTAGTTTTTTTTTTCTCCTTTTCCTCAAGCCTGTTCATTGTTATGCTACATTTGGGTTTTAGCAAATTTTTTGGTTTCAGTTTGAGAAATTGAAATACGTTTAATTCATTGTGCAAGCTTTCTGCTGTTAATTTTTATACTTCTGGTTTGAATTGTGAAACATACACGTCATCACCAATGCGTAGTAGATCACCTGCCCCCTCCTAGACATTTGGATACGTCACTTCCACCATTTCACAATTCAAACGAAGGAAGATAGAGATCTAAATCGAAATGGGGCTTCTTCGGCAAGATGAAGATATCAACATGTATTCATGTGATCAGGTAATACTATTTACCTTTCCTTTATTTTTCTTACTTTCAATTCATTTTCTATTGATCGCTAGACTTTTGATTGTTCTCATCCCCAGTCTCACTGCACATTTGGGTCGTAGAGAAAGCATTTATTAAGTATGGCAATCTACGTGGACTATGGAAGCATCATGAGCTAACCGAGAATGATGCGAATATACTCAAAGTGACTGAGAATGATGCATGTGTACTCAATGTATAATTTTAAAGATATGTTGTTGCATCGAAGGAATTGATAAGCTTGATGGTTGAGTTTTTTTTAAGGAAACTATGCATGGCAAACCCTCGCGGCTTCGCGGGCATGGTTTCAGGTAAGTTTTTTATGTTGTGTACTTTTCATCTAAGCATATAAATATGTTCAAATTAAGGTAAAGTATGTTTAGATACAAAAATCGATAATATTGATCATGTTATCACACCAACATAACTGTTTTCCCTTTGTACTTTTAAGGACTTTTTGAAAACTTTTCCATTTTGAGATGAAATTTGCAGATTTATGATGAGAGTCAAATTGGCTATCATTTACTATGTAATACATGATGAATTGAAAAGCTGAGTTAACACATTTGGTTAAAATGCTCAGTTAAGTCTTTTATTTTTACAAATTACAATTATGCAGCAATGATACATGATAATCTACTTGAATTTTTGTAATCACAGCTGCAGGAAGGAATCGGTCTAACATTCGTCACCAGAGTACTACATACATGTTATTTCATTGATGAAGCAATAATAAAAACGACGACTGCAACTGCAACAATTATTCAACAATTGTACAAACAAACCGGGACGTGTACATTTGTATACAAAGAGGATTTTTTTTTTTATATGTTAGTTAGTTTAAACACGATATTTTTTCATAACATATTATTTTCCTTCGAAGTTTACTTTTTAAATATAACGTTCTCCGTGCATCGCACGGGTTTCCTACTAGTAATGTATATAATGTAGGGTTATTTTTGTCTAGTTACTCATTTTGTGTCATTATAAACAAATAAGATTTCTTAGCGTCCTAAATGTCTATTAAATACTCAAACTAGTCCTTATAAACAAATATCCATTTTAACTTTCTAATCATTAATTCGATCATATTTATCATATTTTATTATCCACTAGTATATAAAACCAAAAAAAAAAAAAAAAAAAAACTCCAACTCAAGAGAAACAGAGACTAAATATCACACATCAAAAGTATTGTGGGAAAAAAATTCCCGTGTAAAAACAAATCCCATTGAAAGAAAAAATGCATATTCTTTTTATAATAAAACATTATTTAAATTGTAAAAAGAAAATAAAAAACACAAATTATAACCATTATATTGTCCCTTCAAAATAAAAATAAAAAACAATATACTGCTAAAAAAAAATCGCCAACTGTAATAATAATAATAAATAAATAATGATCGGCCAACTCAACCTATCCCTCCCCAGAAATCAGCGTGAAGAACCAACCCTGAAATTTGAAGGAAAGCTGCTTCAATTTCTCATTTGTACGAATCACACTCAATCTCAGACTTCAATTTCAACTTGATTTGATCAAAGTGAAGATATGTGGAGAGTTTCTTCTCTTTTTGTTGGTAAATCTCATCTCTCTTCTCCTTCATTTCTTCATCTGTATGCTGCTGCTGCTCTACATACATCTCCTTTTCCAAATTCACATCTTTTCAACTTAACCCGGGTTGAAGTTAAAGATGTTTTAGCGGTCAAATGCAAAACCGGGTTTGATCGGGTGGATGATGCCCATGATTTGTTTCATAGAATGCTTCAATTTGAACCTCTGCCTTCTGTTGCTGATTTCAATCGGTTGTTAACCGGTGTTGTTAAGATGAAGAGATTCAGCTCTGCTATCCTTCTTTACAGAGAAATGCGCTTTCAAGGTGTTCCATTTGATGGATGGACCATGAGCATAGCAATAAACTCTTTCTGCCATTTGAATCAGCTTGATTTTGGTTTTGCAATCTTAGCCACCATTTTTAAGTTTGGATTCAAACCTAATGTGGTTACTCTCACCACTCTTATTCGTGGTCTATTTAAAGCGGGCAGAATCACAGAGGCTGTGGAATTATTCCGAATAATGGTCATTCAGAAACTTTGTAACGAGACTACATATGGAACTGTGATCAATGGACTTTGCAAATCTGGAAACACGTCTAAAGCTATTCAACTACTCCGCCTTGTTGAGAAAGAAGGATACCATCAGCCGGATACTGTGATGTACAATGCAATCATAGATAGTCTGTGTAAAGACAGGAAGGTGGACGAAGCACTCCAGCTTCTCTCTGAAATGGCTGCTAATGGAATCCCATTAAATATCATCACGTATAATTCATTGATACAAGGGCTTTCCAATTTCGGTAGATGGAAAGAGGTCAGTAGTTTAATGACGGAAATGGCGAATACGAATATTTACCTTAACCTAGTTACCTTCACTATACTAGTGGATGCTTTTAGCAAAGAAGGTTCAATTGAAGAAGCAGAGAATTTGCTGAAAATCATGTTCGAAAGGGGTGAACGTCCCGACGTAGTCACGTACACTGCACTAATGGATGGATACTGCTTGCGAGGGGAGATGGAAAGAGCTCATCAAGTCCTACAAATCATGGTAGATGAAGGATGTCAACCTAACATTCATAGTTACAACATATTGGTGAATGGATATTGTAAGAATGGGAAAGTAGAAGTTGCACTTAATGTGTTCAAAGCAATCTCTAGTAAAGGCATGAAATGCGATGTTGTTACCTTCAGCACCATGATACAGGGATTATTTGAAGCTGGTAGATGTGATGACGCAAGGAATTTAATCATCAAGATGCAATCCGAAGGTGTGAGTCCAGACATCTTCACTTATTGCATTTGGCTTGACGGCTTATGTGAAAATGGCCTTGTCTCTGAAGCACACTCATTGCTATGTGATCTGGTGAATAGCGGCGTCGCTCTGAACATAGCAGCATATACTGCTGTCATCAAAGGATTATGTGAAGGAGGGAAATTATCTTCTCGCTAGAAATCTTTTGACGTACTCCTTCTTTAGGCTTAGAGCCTAATGTTAGAACATTTAATGCAATGATGAAAGGACTATGTCAAGAAGGGTTGTTGGAAGATGCCGAAGAGTTGATAACTAAAATGAGAGAATGTGGTTGTTTGCCGACACTTTTACCTATAATCCAATAGTTCAGTGTCTTCTGAAAAAAGGTCAAGGGTTTGGAGCAAAGTTGCTCTTAGAGGAAATGTTAACTCATGGGATTGAACCAGATTCATATACATGTTCTCTATTAGCCAATTCGGCTCCTCTACGGAAGCAAACTATGTGATCTGGTATGCTGAAGGTATTAATCATTAGCCTTGTGGCCTTGTTTCGTTATCCGTAACTTGGTGGTCATGTTACGAGTTTGTGTGTGTTTGATGTTCCCTTGTTTGCTAGCTATATTTTAGTATCAACTCTCTAGGCAAACATATCTTTTTTTCTTAAGGAATGACATGATGCATTGTCTAGAATAAGAAATATAAGAATCTCATAAATTACACATTTGATGTTTGTTCAATGTTGGATGTGACTGTGGTTCCTCTATATACTTCAACAAATCTCAAATTTTCTCTACTTGATTTCTGCAGCTTTTAAGGTGGTTGAAGGAAAATGAATGTGCTTTTTTTTCCTTTTATATAAAGTGCTGTGAAATCATGTACTAGGATTTTGTTAAGATTCACATGGTCTGCCAGGCTTTCTTCCGATGTTTAAGTTGTTTCCTCACTTAAAAAGCTGTATTTATTTATTTTTGAGTTTGGCATGTTTATCATGTACCAAAAAAAACAGAACGTAATAAATAAGGCTGATGGTCACAATGAGGCTTAAACCGAATACATCAGACAATACTTTTTTTGTTTGTTTCATAATTATTTGTCCAGCGCATATATAAGCGTGTTAGCTATTATTCGTATGGCACAATATGTTTGCATTTAAGTTTACATCACTTGTTACCTTTTCCGCGATAAGTGCCGCCTTACATTGTTCAGTTTGTATTATCGTCATGCAACTTAGCAAAGGCAAGAGCACCCCGGTTACAAATACAGCCCAACATAAAGAACAACTCCGTGGAACTGCCCATAAGCCCTGTTAGCTATTAATAAAGAAACCAGTTCGTCACAAACCTATTAAATCGATGTATAAACACTAAGTAAATTTACTTTTGTATAATCTCTCCCAACACCTGCACAATTTTTTAAATCATAAATAAGTGTGGCAATCTCTCCCAACACTTGACATCACGGTTCGATCACATGACCTCTGTCTTTGTCTTTGATATTATTTAAAGATCAAACGCTTACCGTTTTACTTAAAGCAATTGATGTCACTGAAACTACTAAATATACTTACACGTTTAAGAGTCTGGACGATCTCTTCGACACTAATTAATATGTTGCTGTCATTAGAATAATCACATAAACAGATCCCTCCTCAAAACAAAACAATTTAACAAGTCACATCCATTTATACCTTTTTTTTTTTTGAGGGTACCATTTATACCTTTATAAAATGCGTAGAAATTCACCTTTGTGTAAGTAGAAGAAAAACGTTCCTCAATAGATTGATTAACCTAAACACTCCCCCCAAAATATAGTAGTTCATCTGTTGTTGAAAGCTGAAAGCCAAGATCGATAGCTGTAAATCACTCATGAACATGTGGAGAGTTGCTTCTCTTTTTGTTGGTAAATCTCATCTCTCTTCTCTTTCATTTCTTCATCTGAATCTGAATGCTGCTTCTCTACATACATCTCGTAATCGAAATCGGAACCCTCCCCCAAGTTCACGTCTTTTGAACTTTACCCAGGTTGAAGTTATTAAATTTTTAGCAGTCAAATGCAAAACTGGTTTTGATCGGGTGGATGATGCCCATGATTTGTTTCATAGAATGCTTCAATTTCAACCTCTGCCTTACGTTGTTGATTTCAATCGGCTGTTAACCGCTGTCGTTAAAATGAAGAGATTCAGCTCTGCCGTCCTTCTTTACGGAGAAATGAGCTTTCATGGTGTTCTAGTTGATGGACGGACCATGAGCATTGCAATAAATTGTTTCTACCATTTGAATAAGGTGGATTTTGGTTTTGCAATCTTAGCCGGCATTTTCAAGCTTGGGTTCAAACCTGATGTGGTTACTCTCACCACTCTTATTGGTGGTCTGTTTAAAGCTCACAGAATTGCAGAGGCTGTGGAATTATTCCGAATAATGGTCATTCAGAAACTTTGTGACGAGACTACATATGGGACTGTGATCAATGGACTTTGCAAATCTGGAAACACGTCTAAAGCTATTCAACTGCTCCGTCTTGTTGAGAAAGAAGGATACCATAAGCCGAATACTGTGATGTACAATGCAATCATAGATAGTCTATTAGTCTGTGCAAGGACTGGAAGGTGGACGAAGCACTCCAGCTTCTCTCTGAATTGGCTGCTAATGGAATCCCGTCAGATATCATCACGTATAATTCATTGATACAAGGGCTTTGCAATTTCGGCAGATGGAAAGAGGTCACTAGTTTAATGACGGAAATGGCAGATACGAGAATTTACCTTGACATATTTACCTTTAATATACTCGTGGATGCTTTTAGCAAAAAAGGTTGGGTTGAAGAGGCAGAAAATATGCTGAAAAGCATGGTTGAAAGGGGTGAACGTCCCAATGTAGTCACTTACAATTCACTAATGGATGGATATTGCTTGCGAGGGGAGATGGACAGAGCTCATCAAGTCCTAGAGATAATGGTGGCTAAAGGATGTCAACCTGATATTCATAGTTACAACATATTGATTAATGGATATTGCAAGAAAGGGAATGTCGATGATGCTATTGAATTGTTCCAAGCAATTTCTAGTAAAGGCATGAAATGCGATGTTGTTACCTTTAGCACCATGATACAAGGATTATTTGAAGCTGGTAGATGTGATGACGCAAGGAAGTTGATCATCGAGATGCAATCCGAAGGTGTGAGTCCAAATAGCTTCACTTATTGCATTTGGCTTGACGGCTTATGTGAAAATGGTCATGTCTCTGAAGCACAAACATTGCTATGTGAACTGGAGAATAGCAACATTTCTCTGAACATAGTAGCATATAATGCTGTTATCAAAGGATTATTTGAAGCACATAAATTTTCTTCAGCTCAGAATCTGTTTGACAAACTCCCCTCTTTAGGGTTGGAGCCTTATGTTAGAACATTTAATGCCATGATGAAAGGACTCTGTCAAGAAGGGTTGTTGGAGGATGCAGAAGAGTTGCTAACTAAAATGAGAGAATGTGGTTGTTATCCTGACAGTTTTACGTATAATCCAATAGTTTAGTGTCTCCTAAAGAAAAGTCAAGGGTTTGGAGCAAGGTTGGTCTTGGAGGAAATGTTAAATCATGGGATTGAACCAGATTCATATACTTGTTCTCTTTTAGCCAAATCCGCTCGTCTTCACAAGCAAATCTAATCACATGATTTGGTCTGTTTAAAGGTATGAATCTAATTGGCTTTTAAGGTTAGGTAATACTGCAATTTGGTTTTGTTTTTGAATATATCACATTGTTTGTTTGTTTCTTTTGGTCTTCAAACGTTGGTTTGCTTTTATATAAAAATTTGGCCATTCTGTACTTCTACCACATTATTCTTTCGTTAACAACAGAAGGATCGATCTTGTTACAAAAGACGAAAGAGATTGTCAAAACGTTCTCCCATATATTATTCAATCACATCTCTTGAGTTGTGTTCCACTTACAGCTTTAGTAAAGAATTATCAAAACGTACTCCCATAATTCTTTACTAAGGTCTGCTATGCTTTACTAAGGATTATGCATTTTTTCTGCCGGGTTCTACAAGTTGTCCTGCCATTTCGCCTACTCGATCATATGGATCCATATATCTACTGCAGGTTCTAGTCGTCACAAAAATAAAAACCATGTCTAGCTACATCTAAGGTATGTGTCCTTCTTGCCAACTCGATCATAATGCTTTGTGTCCATCCATAATATATATATGTTTGCATTTAAGTTTACGTCACTTGTTACCTTTTCCGCGATAACTGCATTAGTTACTAATTCCCCCCCTACTTACATTGTTCAGCTCAGCAGCAAAAGCCAAGAGCACCCCGGTTACTGGGCAGGTCATACACTTACTCCAGCAAATAACAGCTTCCGTGGAATTGGCCATCGTAGTTTGAGAGGAGTCCGAGAGCAAGGAAAACAGTTGATTTGCACGTGCCAATTATGTATTGGATATGGTAACGGTGGTTATACATTTGAATTCATAGACTTAAGATTTGTCTTTTTGTTTTTGGCTGGTTTAGCATTAAAGCAGTGCGTAGACTAGCTAGCGCAGTTGAAATACATGAAGAAGCCATACCCCCAAATTCAAAGTTGTTGAGAAGCCCCTTGTATCCAAAACCAGCCTGCCTCTTCTTCTAAGGATATGTTTTATGGCATTTATGGAAATCTAGAAATGAATTGTGCTTCAATAGTAATTTAGTTCATCCGTCTATTATTGTTTCTCTTGCTCCTCGGGACTGGAAGAAATTTTCCTCTGCAAGCTATACTCTGAATTTGCCTTCCTCTACTCGCTTGCTTGCTGACAGGTCTGTCAAGAAGCCTACTAATCCTTCTTGTAATTTGTCAATTGTTCCTCAGCAGGTGGTAATTTTGCACACTGACGCAGCCTGGAATGACCAGAAGAAAGCTGCGGGTGGTGGAGTCGCAGTATTTTTTTTTGATAAAAACTACAATCTTATTGAAGTATGGGGGCAGGTCTTTCTACCAATCATGGATCAGCTTTACGGTCTGAAGCTGAGGTAGTCCGGTGGGCTCTTTTGGTTGCTAAAGAGAGGTGCTGGGATAGTATTATCATCAAATCCGTCTATCTTAATCTGTTGGAAATGGTGCAAGGGCTCAAGTCTCTTACTGCTGATGTATTCATTCTCATCAATGATATTCAGCTCCTGCTTCATAGTAATAGTTTTGGCAATCTTTCCCACTTTCGTAGAAAGCATAATGTAATTAGTCATAATGTTACATTAAATATGTTTGTTTCTCAAAAGAAAAAAAAAACATTAAATATGTTTAATTAACTAAATTTATTAACGCGGAAAAAAATTTTCAATGGAGGAAACACTTGACGGGAGAACACACATTGGTTCTTTTGTAATGCAACAATGTGGATTAACAATAAGTATTATATTAAGCACAATAAATATTATATTTAGGGAGTGTCTTTTCAACTAAACATGTTTTACACATTCTAAGGGCGAGAGTGAGCTTCATTTTGACATTTAACTTACATATCATTCTTACCCTAACTGAGTCATTAATTGTATATTATTTAGACCATGTTATAGGTTCCGGAACATTATGTTTTCCAGACTAATTTTTTGTCTGAATAAAGAGACATTGCTATTTACGTTTGAGAAACAATACGGACCATTTTACAGACCGGAAAATTACGTTTTCTGCTCGCTCCTATTTCAAATCAGAATATAACCACGGCGTTATAAAAATTTGAAAACGTATCGGACCATTTTCGACGCCGAACATGTAATGTTTTCCTGACCACCTTCGGGTTAGAATAAACTAAATTGTTTTGACCATATTTGAGTTGGTGTAACCCTATTTCAAGTCAAAATATAACCACGTCGCTATAAAAATTCAAAACGTATCGAACCATTTTAGAGGCCAAACATGTAATGTTTTCCTGACTACGTTCGGGTTAGAATAAATTAAATTGTTCTGACCACATTTGGGTAGGTATAATGTTCCACATTCTGACCGAACTCCGGTCAGAATGTAGGCGCGTAAGAGAAAAAATTAAGGGCAAAATTGGAAAGTGATCGATATGCAATAAGACAAATGACTGTGTGGAAATACATTTCCTATATTTATTGAAAGTATGTAACGAAAATTATAATTATCATTTAAATTAATATAATGATGTGTGTATATGAATTTATTAAGATAATGATGTTCTCATTTATCTTTCAACAATAGTGTATAATATGTTTGCAAAAAAAAAAAAAAAAAAGTGTATAATAGTGTATATATATGATGATTATTTTTGTAATGATGATGATGTTTAAATTAATCTTTTAAAAGTATCATAATTCTTTTGAGCAGAACAATAATTTATTTTCTTAGCAGGAAAAAATCAATATACATAGTAAGCAAAATCAAATCAATATATCTTTGATCCTTACTAATTTGCTTACCTGCGAGAGATTTGTTAAGATTTTTTAAGAGTGGTGTGTCTATATTGTAATGATCCTTATTAATTGATTGAATTTTTTTTTTTGGAAAGATTTGACATTTTCAATTTTGGATTTTTAACATTAAATGCGTTTAATTAAATTAATTTATTTAGGAGAAAACAATTTTCAAATGGGAAACACACCGGCTCAACAATTTTCAAGGAGGAAAACACTTGACGGGAAACAAACCGGTTCTTTTATAATAGTAATAATAATAATAATAATGATGATGATGATAAACACAACTTACACTGATAATAATGGTATGTTCTATACAAACCATCCAAAATTACAAGTATGCCCCTAATACCAAAAGCCCCATCTGGAAATTCTTTTCGGGGTCTAAGGGTGTACAAAAGAATACGAAAATATCCTCTGCGATAGGGGGAATTGCACGTATAGAGATTCAAAAAAGAATCGATCTGATCCAGGTCATAATCTTTATGACATAGTACCGTCCAGAAAGTAGATATATCAGAAAGAATCGGAACGTAGCTAATAGTTATATTTACAATTCTATGTACAAACTTCAGAAGCTAGCATAGAGACTCGAAAGTAACACTTCTGACGTTTAACTCTACTTGCTACAGGTTATGAGAGGAGAGGTACGTAAGTCAGTCGTCAAGAGGGGATATCCAGCAAAGGGTGTGAGAGTATCCATATGCATACCAGCAATGGAGTATATGATTCCAACTGATGATACCAGCAAAGCTACTCGACCATAGGAGATTAAATGCTCTAAAGAGTATTTAAATACTCGAACACATGTGAGAGGTACAAAGTCGCTTGTGAGAGGAAGTAAAAAGTAAGGCAAGGGAGATGTTGAGATGGTACGAATGGCCGTGGATCCATATGCATTGTATAAGAAGGGACATAGAAGAAGCTGCTAGTAGTAGGATGCACATAGGGACTTTAGTCAAAGAATCTCATGCCAAAGGTTACACTTATCCATGACCGGACCTCTCTTCTCGGCCTGCTTTCGTGCCTTGGTACCGCTGTCGCGGCCCGCACCGAAAGAGTGCTTTACCCCTAAATGTCCAGTCAACTGTTTTGTCTCGTTTTGCATGCTTTTCAGGTGTACCGTTTTCCGGGAGCAATGAGAGAGTGAATCTGGTTATTTATTAAAATGGAGGGGAAGGTTGGATTGTTAGTGTGGATGGTTTAGAAGATATAATCAGAGGACATTGGTGGGTCGTCAAGCCACCAAAAATAAATCACCTACAATCTCTATAGCTAGTATAGTAGAAGTAGGGGTCGAATCCACAGGGAACGGTTGACTTATTTCTTCTAAAATTTATAAAATAAATATATTTTTGTTTTTATCTAATTTCCTACGAAGAAAAGAAAAATAAAGGAAGAAAAGTTTCAGTCAATTAATTGTTTCCCCCTCAATTCTTACAATTGATCATTGATTCAAGGATGACTCGTTAAATTATTAATAAATTGGTTATAGCTGACCACAACCGTGAATCAACCAATCTCTCCTAAATTCGTTAATTAGGACAACCGTCACTAATCACACCCTAATTATGGCACACCCCGCAACGACCGCCCGGAGTTTGGTGACATAACAACCTTAAAGATTAGAGAGACCCAATTACTACGTATTAATCCAACCGGTTTAATTTTAACCGTAGTATTATCTATTTTCA
This sequence comes from Gentiana straminea, assembly GCA_036785695.1. Classification (NCBI taxonomy): domain Eukaryota; kingdom Viridiplantae; phylum Streptophyta; class Magnoliopsida; order Gentianales; family Gentianaceae; genus Gentiana; species Gentiana straminea. The sequence goes on along the minus strand of JAVUPR010000413.1, from coordinate 453,281 downwards.
CAACAGGAAATCTTACGGGCTATGAACCGGCAGACAATGTGTTGTTTACCACTAAAAATCCAATCTTTTATGGCAACCGCCTAAGATAGATTTTGGTAGTAGATCAAAATAATCGATTAATTATCGCGCGCCAACAATTAAACGAATAATTCTAATCCTATATCAATGAAATCAGAAAACAGACAAATATTAACAATCAAACGAGGATAAAAACGTTTATATCTCACAACCATATTGAATCGAGAGATTAACAATCAATCAACTGAAATATAAAATTAACTACTCATTAAAATATAAAAATAAAACAGGGGAAGAAAAATTATACCATGGCAAAAGAAAAGCAGTCGACGGCAATAGTCTTCAGGTAAGCCGCATATGTTCTTATTTTATTTCCCAGCTCCAAAAAAACCTCCTGTTCTCCCTTATTCTCCACCTAATATCTAATATCTCCTCTCATATTGTTGCTGCTCACGTAACCATACTACATTGGGCCCAGCCCAATTTTATTTATGATATATAATAATACTAGTAATAATAATCTAATAATGGTATTATTAATAGAACCTAACTAATTAAAATGCATAAAATCAAATTCCAATGTGATAAAAGAGAAAATCCATGGTTGACTTTAATAGGCTTTGTCTTCTCTTTAATAGTCGGGATCCCGATATAGCTGAATACTGAAACAATGGATTCTTGAAATGTTACTTTCCTCCAATCTCCCACAATTCTTCCAAAAACTGCTCTATAAGTCCCGAAATCTTTCATCTTCTCTCTCGAGTTCCCAAAACCTGAAAATCAATCAAAACATCCCCCAAAAAGAGTATCTCCCGACAAAATAGATATAAAATAAGCTCATAAAACATCACAAAATACGGACTCATCAACATGTATGGTTAGGTTATAAAAAAGCAAGATCGAACTCGACTCACTAAGTACTTGATCGGCCATTTCTAAGTGTCCAATCTCACCGGCAGTGTACCGGGTCAACTGTAGCCTAGAATTGATGAGTCAAGGTCGTATCTCACAGGGAATCTGGTTAAGTATCAGAGTTGGTATCGTCCCTAGTTTAGGCCAACACAAGTACGGAACATAAATACTAAGGACGGTGATTTGTCAGATAACCGATTCTACAACAATGATGTACAAACAAAGATTTAAAACTATATAAAAGAGATAGCCGAAAAACGTTCCGATTGTTTACTTTCAAACCCTAGTTTATTCCCAGAAGCATTCGGATTACTAAACCTAATTGATAATGATCGAAAGATGTCATCTCCTAGTTCCGAAACTAAGCGTCAATTTCAACAACCTAGCTTCCTATATCGAGTTCAACAGTCCGCAAACCAGATTTAACTGACTCAATACGGTTGATGTATGAAAAATATATGATCAAATTATAAGACTTTTTATTATTATATTTATGATATTTTAGTATAATTTCATATAAATGCATTAAAAACTTATAAAAATCATAGTTAGTTATAATTAGATGCATAAGTTATAAAAAACGATAAAAATGATGGTTTTTTGTCAGATTTACGTTTGGTGTTTCATTGATATTATTGCAGGATCAGATGTTTACCAAGATCCCAAAATATGACATACTTTGAAGTATAAATCATGAGTTTTTGTGGGATAAAAGATTATGCCAAAATCTAACAACTTTGAACAGATCAACCGTCTTTAATGTTTCTACCGTAACTCATCTTCAACGGACATTTGATCTAACTTAGAGGCATTTTCAGAGAAAAAGTCCTTGATAAAAGTTGTAGGCCTTCAAAAGAGCTTTCCAACGAATATCAAATCATGTCAATCGAGGTCTACAGGCTCGAGATAGGTTTTTACGAACATCGATATGTTGTATGTCCGGCACGCGCCGGATAAGGCCGAATATTGCGAAAAAATCTCGAAACTCGGGCCCACAAATCTCGACAAAGGAATATATATCGTGTAGCCGGCACGCGCCGGTGGTGGTCCGGCACGCGCCGGCCTTGTGATATGGTCTATAAATAGACCTCAAATGCAACCATTTTGAAGTGTACCAATGCATATATCTCTTCTCTATATCTATATATAGTTTCGTTTTGTTGTTTTTAGTTAAATAAAAGCTGTAAACGGCACTCGCCGGAATAATGCTTTGTAGTATAAAGTATCGTTATAATGCTTAGAAGATGTATCAAGGCTCATTGATGTAAAGGAGTTGCTATTTCCGGAGGATACAACTCTGAAGCTTCGATTGTAATCTGGTAACTTTTCTAATGTATTTATGTTGTTATTAGTATCTTACTTATAATGATATTAGGCTAACTTAGTATCTAGCCAAGATATGAAATTGGATTAGTATTATCTTTTTAGGGAAATGGATGATGACTATACTAAAATTGGATAAAAATCGGTTATAATGAATCTCTTTCTATATTCGTATTGAATTAGCTACTTGATATGAAAGAATTCATAATCTAATTATGAATTGACGCCTCGTAGTTAGGTTATGAACTCGTTAATAGAAAGACCGGAGGGTAAAATTGGCCGAGTGAAAACGTGACAACGGAATCCGATTTCTAAACCGGGGGTAGATTTGTTTCGGGAGAAACAAACTCTTATTGAAATATGTACTCGAGAGATTATTACGTTTAATTCATTTGTTTAATTGACATACCTTAAAATTGGCCGAATGACAAAACGGGAGTGACCCATGCTTGAGGATGACCTTGGACAAATGATTGGACATATGACAAATTCGTAGATGCTCGTGTGAGAATGAATTGTTTAGTTTAGGAGTGCACCGTTTCGTATAATTGATTTAACTTAAAATAAAGATCAAGCACATCCAATTTCACTAAAAAGATATAAGGATTCAATAACATATTCTTGGCTAGTCTATAATTATAATATCTATCTCCCTCCCTTAGATATTGTTTTGGTACCTATATATACTTATATCTATATATATATATGTATTGCTATATATCTATATATATATTTTTATACTTATATATATCTGTTTTAGTTTGATGCTTTGTTAGTTTAGAGTTTGGTTGGATGATAAAATTGCGACTTAGATTGAGATAATAACGGTTTCTTGGTGTTTAATCACACGGTGAATTACCAAGTTTTCCACGAGGATCGACACCGACTCATCACTCTATCACTACAATTTGACCCGGTACACCGCCGGTAAGGATTGATAGCATAGAAAAGGTCCGTCGGCTTTTTTGGCGCCGTTGCCGGGGAACGACGCTAATTCATTGTGTTCGAATGATTTCTACTTATATTAACTCAAAAGTCTCGAGGATAAGTCAACACTTTTCTTACCCCATTTCTATTTTCTTTTTCGTTGGTACTTACCTAATAAGTAAGTTACCAATCTTTACTTTTATCGATTTCAACTATTTTCGGTTTTCGTTAGTTGATGACCGAAAGAGTAAGGCCCCACTTATTCCTTATAAGCCCGACATAGATACTTACGAAAGGCGGTTAAGAGCGTAGAAAGGAAACAAGGTCATACTTGGTCGTGAAATCCCGACGGAGAATCATCATCAAATCAAAATACGAAAATGGTCGAAAACAAAGGTGATGAAACACTGAACAAGGGCTAGATCATGCTCAAGGGCATGGCCAAAATCTTAATCGGATCTACCAATACCAAATAACCGAATAGAAATAATCAAAATCGGAACCGAACAATCGTAATAATAACCCACCAAATCCGAGACCTATTTGTGATCGGACCTTAAGAATAAACCGGACTAATAATCCGGTTCGTTTACCCAATGAAGGAGTAAATAATTTTGAAATAAAATCTCATCTTTTTGGTCTAATTGACGCAAGAGCCCAATTTCTAGGAGAGGATGATGAGGATCCACATCATCACCTCTATCTTTTCGAAGAATTGTGCAATACAGCCAAAAGTCAAGGTGCTCATCGTGAATTAACAAGGATGTCTATGTTTCCTTTTTCTTTAAAAGGAAGAGCACGAGATTGGTTTATGTCACTCCCACATCATTCATTGACTAGTTGGGAGGAAATTCAAACCGAGTTCTTAAAGCGATATTTTACTCCGGGTAGAAATTTGGAATTAAAAGTCGAAATTGCCAACTTTAGACAAGGATCTCGAAGAAACACTTGGGAATGCGTGGGAGAGATTTAAAAAGTTGCTAAGATCTTGTCCCGATCATGGTTATTCCTTAGAAATGCAAATCCAACTTTTACGTCGTAAATTAAGGAAAGATTCACGTGCGGATGTAGATCATGCATGTGGTGGTTCATTAATGATGAGTGAAGCCCAAATAGTTTACGATGCTATAGAAAAGATTTCCAAAAATAACGAGAATGTGGGAAACCGGTTCTAGCACCGGAAAGTAGCATTTGCGGGAGAATGCACATCGAATATGGAAGTTCTAGCACACTTGGAGAATTTGGGTAGGAAATTTGACGACCTACAAGCTAGTAGGATCGTAAAATCGAAACTATCATACCAAATGACTACTCAAGTCATGATAATGTGTCATTAGGGATAGAAGAACCGAAGGATACTCAAGGGAAGAGGTGAGTTTTTTACAACGGCATAGGAATTTGAACAACGCGTATTCAAACTCCTTTAATGCTATTAGAAGAGAGCACCCAACTTTTAGATGGTCCGAAAACCCTAATAAGCCGGACAACCGCCATATCCAAATTCGGTATAAGAATCCATATAGTAATCAAGTTCATCAAGGAAATACATCAAATCGAACCTACAATCGTTACCTAAATCTTATCCACAACATACTACTCAAACTATACCGGTCACCCAAAGTTCAACCCAACCCGAAGAAGGAGTTGATAAATGGGATAAATTAATGGAAAATATGATGGGTGTAGTATCTACTCAAGCTCAGAATATAGAAACTATGATAACTTCTATAGGTTCAGTCTCTAAGGATATGACTATGTTGAAAACGTCTATGGGTGGACATGATACGAGAATGAGAACTATAGAAGCATCGTTAAGGAATATGGAAGATCATTTGAGTAGAGAAGGAGAACGTAACAACAGTAGACCTCCAGGAGGATTACCAAGTAATACTGAAAGAAACCCGAGAGAGGTAAAAGCTGATTACGAGAAGTAGGAAATATTGTGAAGATACTAGAGCAGAGAACGCAGGAAACAATGAGGTAGAAAAAGATTTAAACGGTAATATCGTAAAGGAAAAGGACGAACTTGAATTTACTGATGAAGAGGAAGAAATTATCAAAGAATTCTTAAAACAGAATAATGTTGAACCCGAAATTGAAGGTGAAAAATGGGTAAAAGTCCCTAGAATTCTGAAAGATCCTATGGATAAGGACCTGAGAACCCTATTTAAGGAACATGTCAGAGAAAATCAGGGAGAAAAACAAGAAGATTTAAAAGTAACTGAGAAGGATAAAGTTGATACAGGGGATGTTTTAAAGGAAAAGTCTCAAGATAATGAAACTTGGAGATCAAGTAATGATCAAGGATTCAAGGAGAAAGGAAAAGAGAAAATGACTTCGAACCAAAGGTTATAGATTTAGAATCTTTGCCTTATCCACCGAAAGATCAAATTAAAAAGATAAAAACGATAAGAAATATGCTCGTTTCCTTGACACTTTTCGTCATATTCATGTCAATATCCCCGTTATAGAAGCTTTAGTCAACATGCCCGCCTATGGAAAGTTTCTTAAAGATATCCTATCTAATAAAAAGCGATTAGAAGAATATGAGAATATATGCCTTAATGAAGAATGTTCGCAATACTTCAAAGATCGACTACCTCCTAAACTTAAAGATCCCGGTAGTTTCACTATCCCATGTGAAATTGGAGGATTTCGTTTAAGAAAGTATTGTGTGATCTAGGAGCAAGTATCAATCTCATGTCTTATGAGGATTATAAGAAACTAGGAATATGAGAGTTTACGAATACCGAAATGACCCTTCGGATGGCGTATAGATCAATTAAACATCCTAAGGGAATAATCGAGGACGTGTTGGTTAAAATTGATAAATTTTACTTCCCGAAGAGACTTTGTAATAATGGAAATGGAAGAAGGATATTCGGCGCCAATTATTCTAGGTCGACCATTTCTAGCTACGGGAAGAACTTTGATAGATGTTCAAAAAGGTGAACTAATACTGAGAGTTAATGAGGATAAAGTTTCATTCAATATCTTCAAAGCTATAAACCATCCATATAAAGAACCGAATCATGTTCTTTTATAGATGAATATTCTACTATCTGGGATGCCAAATCTAAAGATTATGAAAATACATTAGAAGAATGTTTGGCATTTTCCATCTATAAAGAAGATGAAGATGATACTGAAATGAAAGAAGTAATCCTTTATTTAGATAAAGGAGGGTTTGTTAAACATCCATGGCATCAAAATTTGAAATTGGAAATGGAAGGACCAGTTTTAAAACCGTCAGTAGAAGATCCACCAAGGAATCTAGAGTTGAAACCACTTCCTTCGAATTTGAAATATGCTTTTCTTGAAAATGATAATCTGTTACCTATTATCATTTCATCAACCTTAACAAAAGAACAAGAGGATCAATTACTAAGAATGTTAAGAGAACATAAGAAAGCATTTGGATGGACAGGTGCAGATATCAAAGGAATTAGCCCTGAAATTTGTGTTCACAAGATTATTTTGAATGAAGAAGCTAAACCTTGTATTCAGCCACAACGCCGCCTCAATCCGAATTTGCAAACAATCGTTAAGAAAGAGGTCATTAAGCTATTAGAAATGGGAATAATCTTTCCCATATCAGATAGTGAATGGGTAAGTCCAACTCAAGTAGTTCCAAAGAAAGGAGGTTTCACGGTAAAAGAAAATGATAAAAATGAATGGATTCCGACAAGGGAAATTACGGATATCGAATGTGTATTGACTTTCGGAAACGAATGATCATACTAAAAAGGATCATCATCCACTTCCATTCATCGTGCGGATGTTGGAAAGATTGAGTGGACATAAGTATTACTTGCTTTTTAGATGGTTATTCGGGTTATTTACGATATTCATTGCGGCGGAGATAGAGAAAAAACTACCTTCACTTGTCCATATGGAACTTTTGCTTATAAAAGAATGCCGTTTGGATTATGTAATGCACCCGCTACATTTCGGCGATGTATGATGGCAATATTTTCTCGATATGGTTGAGAAATTCTTAGAAATCTTTATGGATGACTTTAGTGTTTATGGAGATTCTTTTGATAAATGCTTATCACACTTAGAACGTGTTTTACAACGCTTTGTGAAGATACCAACTTGGTTCTAAACTCGGGAAAAATGTCATTTGATGGTATCTCGAAGGAATTGTACTAGGTCATAGAATCTCGAAGAAGGAATTGAAGTTGATAAAGCTAAAGTCGAAGTAATTGAAAAATTACCTCCACCAATTAATTTGAAAACGTTAAGAGGATTTCTTGGACATGCGGGATTTTATAGAAGGTTTATTGCGTATTTCTCAAAAATAGCAAAACCCTTGAGTCATTTGCTAGAAAAAGAAGTGCCTTTTAACTTTGATGATAAATGTATGGAAGCCTTTAAGACCCTAAAAGCGAAATTAACTACCGCACCGGTACTAGTAGCACCGATTGGGATTTGCCGTTTGAAATTATGTGTGATGCAAGTGATTTAGTTGTAGGAGCTGTTTTAGGTCAACGGTATAACAAAATTCTCAAAGCTATCTACTATGCTTCTCACACATTAAACGCGGCTCGACTTAATTATGCAACTACGAGAAAGAACTCGTTGGTCGTAATATTTGCCTTAGATAAGTTTCGATCATATATTGTTGGTTCTAAGGTAATAATCTACACGGACCATTCGGCTACGAAGTATCTTTTAAGTAAGAAAGATGCCAAACCGCGTCTTCTTAGGTGGATTCTGTTACTTCGGGAATTCGATATTGAAATTAAGGATAAAAAAAGAAGTGAAAATGTAGTAGCGGATCATCTAAGCGGGGATGGATAATGATGAAGGAAAAGGAAAAGAAATTCGATTCGTTTCCGGATGAGAAACCGTTTAAGATAGATACTCCTTCAACCATGCGATTATTAAAAACTAGAATACCATCAAAGGAAGATTCGCCATGGTTTGGGGATATTGTTAACTACATTACCTCGTAAGTACATCCCACCTCATTGGACTTGGCAACGAGAAAAGAAGTTCTTTTACGACTTAAAGTTTTATTATTGGGATAAACCGGATCTTTTCCGAAGATGCTCGGATGGAATAATTAGGAAATGTATTCCCGATAGTGAAATTTTAAGTGTATTATCATTTTGTCATGATCGTGAGGCGGGAGGTCATCATGAAGGATGGAAAACTCGCTTTCAAAGTTTTACAATGTGGTTTCTATTGGCCTACACTATATAGAGATGCATATAAATATGCAAAATCTTGTGAATCATGTCAAAAATGGGGAAATATATCGAAAAAACATGAAATGCCTATGCAACCGATTTTAGAATGTGAACTATTTGATGTGTGGGGTATAGATTTCATGGGACCTTTCCCCGTATCTTTGGAAAAAGATTTATTCTAGTAATGGTTGATTATGTTTCTAAATGGGTAGAAGCTGAAGCTCTCCCTACTAATGATACCAGAGTAGTGCTAAGGTTCCTTAAAAAGAATATATTCACACGATATGGCATTCCGAGGGCTATCATTAGTGATAGAGGTTCACATTTTTGTAACCGACCATTTACTAAGGTAATTGAGAAATATGGTGTAACTCATAAACTTGGAACACCCTATCATCCACAAACTAGTGGACAGGTAGAGGTGTCTAATAGAGAAATTAAAAGAATTGTGGAGAAGACAAGTGGACTCGAATCGTAAAAGCTGGCGTAAAGACTTGATGATGCATTATGGGCATACGTAACGACCTTTAAAACACCGATTGGTCGTTCTCCTTACAAATTAGTATTCGGAAAATCTTGTCATCTCCCCGTTGAATTAGAACACCGAGCTTTATGGGCTATTAATTTCTAAACTTTGATCCTAAAGTCGTCGGTGATCATAGATTACTTCGCTTAACGTAACTAGAAGAATTTCGACTCGATTCTTATGAAAATGCTCGAATCTACAAGGAACGCACGAAAGCTTTTCATGATAAGAAAATCTATAGTCGTGAGTTCCATATAGGTGATCGAGTACTTTTATATAATTCACGTTTGAAGTTGTTTCCGGAAAGCTTAAATCTAGATGGACAGTCCATATGACGTAACAAAAATCTATAAGTCCGAGTTTGTTGAACTAACGATGGAAAAACAACTTTTATAGCCAATGGACACGGGGTGAAATTGTTCGTGGAAGCCGAAGGGATACCTCAAACGGAAGAAGTATTATTACTTATCGACCCTCCAACGAATTGAGGAAGCGAAATTTTAAACTCACCGATTACAGTGTACTATCTTTCTAATTCACCTTTTAATATGCATTTTAAAGTAGTTTCGTCTTTTACCGGATAGACGTAAAAGAACCGGATGCCTTTCATAGATAGAATAAGAGTTTTTATTTTACTTTTAAGATTAGGTCTAAATAAGGATGTCGCCTTTAAGATAGAAGCCTTAGTTTCTAAATTAAATAAGGAATTATTAATCGAAGTCGAGAAAGAGAACTTTGTAATGGAAATTCAAGGAGTGCAATAAAAAGAAGAGCAAGGTTTTTAATGAAGTGTAGAATCTGTGGGAAAATGGAACATGCTTGGACGAGTGTGGAAGAAATACAACCATATCCCGGGATGAGTGTTTGAATGTTATTAAGAAGGGAACGATTAGGTGGTTATCCGAAAATCCCGAGGGAATACAAAGAGATAATTCAAACGCATCACTCCTAGGAGAAAGGTTAAGGGACCGTTATGATAACAATCTTGAGGATCTGAGATTGAGGGAGTTAGCAAAAAATCCTAAGAATTTCAGTGTGTGTTTTAATTTTTCAAATTTTAATTAAATTTCGTATTTTTAAAGTTATTTTTCTAAACTTAAAAAGAAAAATATTTTTATGAAAAATTTATAATAAACCTATTTTATCATGTAAAGTAGGTATATTATATCAAAAAATATGTGATTTCAATATTATATTAGTTTTTATATTTTATCAAGTTTTATATAGAAAAATTGTATTAAACTTAGATTATATAACATAAATCATAGGATTAACATCAAATGATTTTTATGTGATATAATTAGAGCTTATTACACAAAAAATGATAAAAATTCCGTTTTTTGGGGACTATGTGACCGGCACGCGCCGGTGTGTACACACTTAAACCTAAAAAATGCGCCCCTTTCCTCATTTCTCACACCCTAAATTCGAATTGAAGAACAGCCCGACTTCTCCCTCTCTTCTCCTCAAAAATCAACAATTTTCAATCAATTTTCTTCACTCAAACATCACATAAGTGTTAATCTCTCTTCTTCTCTTCAACTTAATCATAAAAAAAAGATACCCATTGGAAAAAGTTGAAGCTTGGCAAGCTCAAGGCTCTCTTTTCTCTCATTCCGGCGACCCCATTAATTCCGGCGACCTAAGCTTTTCATTCTAGCTTCTTAAGGTAATAATATATATATATTTCAAATATTTCAAATTTTAGTTAATTTTCTGAATTTATTTTGAATTTATTTTGATTTTATAGCCTAAGTAATTGTTTGTTCTTGTTGTTGGTGTTGTTTGTTTGTGTTGTTGTTTTGTCATACCACTATCGTAGATGGCCTCATCATCTAGAAGTAATCCTAAGAGGAAAAAGACTGAAGTACCAATCGTAGTACCGGTAGTTCAAACAAGACCTTTAACCAAAAAGGAGAAAAGTTTAACCTTTGAGAAAACCGCTAGTGCAGAAGCTAAGCGGGCACATGATGAGTACTTTAGTAAAAGTAAGGTTTGGTTAGAACGAGGGATTGATTTTTCGAAGATTGGGAAAGAAGTGAAAGAAATTTTCAAGGATAGAGGATGGTTGGATGTAGCTATGGATAGAAAAGATAAGATTAACGTTTCTATGGTATCAGAGTTTTATTCGGTATTATCTACTTATGATGCGATACGGTTGAGGAGATGACTTATATCCCTCTAAGAAGTGTTAATGTTACTTTTTACCCCGCTATGATTAATGTATTCTATGGCTTAACCGATATACCGAGAGGAGGAGGATTATCATAATGTATGGGGTTTAGAACATCCTATGGCTCTACAAACCAAAGCTTATGAAGCCCAACAAGCCTTTGACCCTACCGCCGAATGGATAGAAAATAGGTTTGCTTATGGGAATTGTATTAGGGACATACGGGCAATAAAACTTCTTAGGCCATAATGTATGTCCTTCCACACATGTTTGTGCATTTGGTCGAGAGGAAGTAGTTATTGCTTGGGCCATGGTGAATGATATTCCTATAAATCTGGGAAATTGATCTTTTCTAAGGCATGTGAGTTTGCAAGGACTCGTTATCGAGGGGGACGTCTCCCGTTCCCTAGTCTCATTTCTCGCCTTGTGTGAGCTTGCGAAGTCCCCGTCTTACCCTCGGATAGAACCGTGTCTCCCTACATTCCTCCCATTGGTCTTAAACCGAGAGCCTTACCTACGGAGTAATAAATTACAATAATCCTAATCGTCGCAACAACAACCTCCACCTCCTATTCACACTCCGACCTAGACCACCTGAGACGGTCCACATCGGCCACGGCGAGCGAGTCAAGTTGAGGCTATGTTTCGAAAGATTTAGTTCAAGCTCGGGCTAGAACCGATGCTAATATAGCTTTAGCCTCGTGAGCGAGAATAGACATTGGGCGAGGACATTAGAATTGGTCGAGAGGATTTCGAGATGCTATGAGTGAGTTTGATCCTAGATTTGCCGAGATTTCTGCTAGACACCCCTATAGTCGGCCTTACCCGTATACTATGCCGCATTGGATTCCGCCGATTCCGCCACCTCGTTATTTATCGGGACTATACGCCGTCATCCATAGGACGGGGTGGTATGTTTACGGGTACACCAGGGACATCTTTGGACATGGGAGGAGTGACTTCTATAGCGATGTGACGGCGGGATTGGGTTCATTTGGACTTCGTGGATCGCCTATGTCGACGATGAGGACCGAGACATCATTTCGAACTTCGTATCGGATCCACAAGCAGTTCGCTTATGGTATTCATACGACACGGTCGCAAGCGGTGATTTTACTTCGTTTTTATCTACATTTGGATCATCATCATCTCGCACGATCCTACCGGTGACATCGATCTTAACTATGATGAGGACGAGTGATTTCTTTTCTTTGTTGTTTAACTATCTACTTTTTGGTTTGACTTCGTCTTTGTTATGTTTGTTTTGTACGTTAAACGTTTGATGCACTCTCGGGGTAGTACACATTGTTATTCGTATCTTTTTCGTAGTTTTCGGATGTTTTTAGATCTTTTTCCTACATTTCGTAAATATGCGAATCATTTGTCGAAAAATAAATCCTGGATCAAGCTAGAAATTGGAATATCTCGACGAGCACTATTTGACCGGCACGCGCCGGTTGGTGTCCGGCACGCGCCGGTGTAGTAGGGGCAGGGATCTTCTCGGGATATTTCCATTTCGGTCCCAAGCTTTGGCTATAAAAGGAAACAGATGCGCATTCCTAAAATGCTCATTCCCTTCCTTTACTTTAATTCTCTTGCTACAAAAAGTTTAAAATGTCCGATCGTTCATCCGTAAACAAGTTATTCACCTCCACATACACCAAATTCTCGTCATTCCAAATCCATTCTTTCATCCAATCCCTTACGAGCCTATGTATGCTTCGGTTCACAACCCTTATATAAGTAATTTCAATCAATCACCGGTGTTGATTGAGAGAGGTTTAAATTTCGAAAGGTTGACAACTCGGGCATTTACGAGGATGGATATAGATGGGTGGGACTATTTTTGTCGTATGCCGAGAGGTAGGATTAATGTTACCGTGGTAAGAGAATTCTATTCGATCGTCGAAGCTAATACGTGTCGTTAACACATGCCGTTACGATGAGAGGAGTTGTTGTTCCTTTCACCTCCACCAACATAAATCAAATTTTCTTGATTCCACCAAATTCAAACTTCACCCGGTCATTTTTGAGTACCAATGGAGATTGGATACCGCTAACGGTTTTATTACAAAATATTCGGAAGCTTGTCCACTCTTGTTCTACAATTATGACATTGATCAAAATGTCTCTACGATCGCTTTGCTTCCTCATCTTAGAACGTGGAAGCGATTCATCAATTCACGTGTTTATCCAACTCGTTAATTTCTCGGAAGTTAGTGATGATGAATTGATGCTTCTATATGCGATTACTACGGGAGCCGTTATAGATTGGGGGGTGCCGATTCGTAAATCGGTTTGTGAGTTTTGCGTTCGGGAGAAGACCGAATTATCATCCTTTACCATTTGGATGGTTGATTTCTAGGTTATGTGTTCGTTTGGCAAGGGTTCCGGAAAGAGCGACGAGATGAATATTTTCCAAATTTCTCGTATTCCTCGTGTTGGGCTTTTACCGCCGATATTCCGGGAGGATCGTCAAGTGGTGAAAATTAGATAACTGTGTTGGTAGAAAAGAAGGAATAAAAAATAATAAGAGTAGTACGGTACGTTAGTATAAGTCACAATAAATTAAAATAACTTAGTTTAAAAAAAAAAAAAAAAAAAAAATTAGTTTAAATTAGTTTAACTTAATTTATGGTTTTCTAGTTTAACACTCCTAGTAGTTTTAAGTTGTGTTTTAGTATTGTAATATATTTGCATGTTTTTAATTTATGTTTTTAAATGTTTTTCTTTTATATTATATAAACGCTCGTCTATTTGACACCTAAAATAATCTACCATGATAGAATTCATTTTATTTTCTAATCCAAATTTTTACTACTCATTAGCCATCGGGACGATGCCAATTCATAAGTGGGGAGTAGAGATTGGTTAGTAAATAAATTGAATTTAATACATCAAATACTTACACACTTAGTTTAATAAGCAATAATATATAATTATTTGATAAAAATGATATATTTGGATAGAATAAATTTTTAATTAAGTAAAGTAATCTTGATATAATTCTTATATTAATTATGTCTATTTTAGATTTTTAATAAGATTTTAAGTATATATATCTTGATAAATATTATGAAATATTTTTTTATGAAATTAGACAAAAGTTACTTATAATTATAATGAAATTTTAGAATAATTTTCTTTTCAAGACAAAGTATGAAATTGGAATCGGATTAGGGATGATGAGATTTTTGGCATAACTTTGATAAACCAGAGCCAAATAAGCCTACCCGAACATAATTTCCAATTTTTGTCCCCACCTCAGCCTTGTAGAGTGATCAAGACCTCACTCGAAATAGCCATTATTATTAACTAGAAATTACAACCCTAACTTAATAATGGTCTACATTTCTTTGAAAATCCCGCAAGTTTAGTATGTATTTATGGATAGCGGTGATGACATCGAAATTTGGTATATCTTTGAGATTGAAATGAATGTTATTCGGAAGGCGCTTTATTATCAAATATGGTTATTCTTAAAAAAAAAAAAAAAAAAAAAAAAAAAAAAAAATCTAAGAACAGAGTATTATAGGTATCTTTTCTGTTTTTGATCGACAACCCAAAAATAAAATATCGATAAAGTCGCTTTGATGATAGTAGTCCAAATTGCTAGGGTATTATCACGAAATGTCCTATTGCTGGGAATGAAGGTATATGCTATAAATCTGATGAAAAAGAAAAAGTTGAATCAAAACTATCAAGAATTATCACGAGTTTAAGGAAACCGGATTCGTGATTTTCGATCGAAAGAGTATTACTCCGATCAATCTTGATAAAGCAATGCCTATGTTCTTAAGTTCTTATTTATGTTAAAAAAAAAAAAAAAAAAAAAAAAAAAAGAAGAAAACCATATTTTGGAAGTTATTAAAGTTAAAAATTGAAAACAGTGTCAGGAGTGTTACTGATTGAGAAATTTTTGATCAGAAGATGAAGGTGTAAGTACGTACGACTTGCTTCTATCTCTTTTGATTTCCTTTTGTTATCCTTTTCGATTAGCCAACTACCCCGAGCTCGAACGTTACAAGCCAATTTGCCAACTACTTGACTTAGTCATTGATTCCGATAAATCATACAAAGGGAGATTAAAAAGTTGTTCTAAATATTTTATTTATACTTATAAAGTGATTCATGAAAAATTTCATTTAAATAATATTTTATAACTAGTTTATTAAGTTATATACACTTTTTATCTTCTAAAAAAATCTTAGATAGATGAAATTAATATAATTATAATATTGACAAAGATATACGTTACTAAGTTAGGAATTTAATCTAAGAATTATATTATCGCTTATTTTGCTCGAGGACGATCAAAAGCTAAGTGGGGAGTTGTGATGTATGAAAAATATATGATCAAATTATAAGACTTTTTATTATTATATTTATGATATTTTAGTATAATTTCATATAAATGCATTAAAAACTTATAAAAATCATAGTTAGTTATAATTAGATGCATAAGTTATAAAAAACGATAAAAATGATGGTTTTTTGTCGATTTACGTTTGGTGTTTCATTGATATTATTGCGGATCGTATGTTTACCAAGATCCCAAAATATGACATACTTTGAAGTATAAATCATGAGTTTTTGTGGGATAAAAGATTATGCCAAAATCTAACAACTTTGAACGGATCAACTGTCTTTAATGTTTCTACCGTAACTCATCTTCAACGGACATTTGATCTAACTTAGAGGCATTTTCAGAGAAAAAGTCCTTGATAAAAGTTGTAGGCCTTCAAAAGAGCTTTCCAACGAATATCAAATCATGTCAATCCGAGGTCTACAAACGAGATAGGTTTTTACGAACATCGGATATGTTGTATGTCCGGCACGCGCCGGATAAGGCCGAATATTGCGAAAAATCTCCGAAACCGGGCCCACAAATCTCGACAAAGGAATATATATCGTGTAGCCGGCACGCGCCGGTGGTGGTCCGGCACGCGCCGGCCTTGTGATATGGTCTATAAATAGACCTCAAATGCAACCATTTTGAAGTGTACCAATGCATATATCTCTTCTCTATATCTATATATAGTTTCGTTTTGTTGTTTTTAGTTAAATAAAAGTCGTAAACGGCACTCGCCGGAATAATGCTTTGTAGTATAAAGTATCGTTATAATGCTTAGAAGATGTATCAAGGCTCATTGATGTAAAGGAGTTGCTATTTCCGGAGGATACAACTCTGAAGCTTCGATTGTAATCTGGTAACTTTTCTAATGTATTTATGTTGTTATTAGTATCTTACTTATAATGATATTAGGCTAACTTAGTATCTAGCCAAGATATGAAATTGGATTAGTATTATCTTTTTAGGGAAATGGATGATGACTATACTAAAATTGGATAAAAATCGGTTATAATGAATCTCTTTCTATATTCGTATTGAATTAGCTACTTGATATGAAAGAATTCATAATCTAATTATGAATTGACGCCTCGTAGTTAGGTTATGAACTCGTTAATAGAAAGACCGGAGGGTAAAATTGGCCGAGTGAAAACGTGACAACGGAATCCGATTTCCTAAACCGGGGGTAGATTTGTTTCGGGAGAAACAAACTCTTATTGAAATATGTACTCGAGAGATTATTACGTTTAATTCATTTGTTTAATTGACATACCTTAAAATTGGCCGAATGACAAAACGGGAGTGACCCATGCTTGAGGATGACCTTGGACAAATGATTGGACATATGACAAATTCGGATGCTCGTGTGAGAATGAATTGTTTAGTTTAGGAGTGCACCGTTTCGTATAATTGATTTAACTTAAAATAAAGATCAAGCACATCCAATTTCACTAAAAAGATATAAGGATTCAATAACATATTCTTGGCTAGTCTATAATTATAATATCTATCTCCCTCCCTTAGATATTGTTTTGGTACCTATATATACTTATATCTATATATATATATGTATTGCTATATATCTATATATATATTTTTATACTTATATATATCTGTTTTAGTTTGATGCTTTGTTAGTTTAGAGTTTGGTTGGATGATAAAATTGCGACTTAGATTGAGATAATAACAGTTTCTTGGTGTTTAATCACACGGTGAATTACCAAGTTTTCCCTGAGGATCGACACCTGACTCATCACTCTATCACTACAATTTGACCCGGTACACTGCCGGTAAGGATTGATAGCATAGAAAAGGTCCGTCAACGGTCTACGCTCAAATGAGACGCTCGTTAACAACGATATAAACCTTACACACGAAACCGAATCTGAACAACTCAGTCGGTTTTACACGGCAATCCTAGAATCCCTTTTCCCATACACTCTCGCAAAATACATATGTAAAGACGATACGTGTAATACGATTATTAAGTCGCGAATTTAACAACCGTCGTTAATCATAAGTTCTAAGACAACAATCAACATCAAAATTAACTATCAAAACATCGAGAATACTTCTGTGATCCAAACTAGGGTTCGATTTCAACAATCTTCACATGACTCGGCTATAAAGCTATTAGCTACTCATTCTAATTATGAAATATAAGAAATCAACAATAAAGCTAGCATGAATCAAGATGAAAGCAAGAAATTGAAATTACCGGAAACTGGAGTCGAAGAACACCGGAAGAAAAACGAAATCCAAACTGAAATTGCAATAGCCAGTAGCATCGATCTTCGAATTACACAATACAAACTTAATCTAAACTAATTATCTACAAAAACTAAGCTAAACAAAGAAAAAAAAATGAAAAGCTGCCGAAAATATATCCTGATGAGATGGTTAGAGCTGTTAGCGAGCCGAGCCGAGCCGAGTATTGGTTGTTCGAACTCGAGCTCGTTAAGCTCATGAGCTCGTTCGAGCTCGTTCGTTTGTTAAACGAACAAAAAATTCTGTTCGAGCTCGGATCGTTTAAAACATGAACTGTTCTAGCTCGTTAGACATATTTTTTTGTCTTTTGGCTCGACTTTGGCTCGAATTTGGCTCGAATTCGGCTCGAGTTCGGTTCGTTAGACATATATTATAAGCATATAAGCATGTTCGCGAACATTATATAAGTATGTTCGCGAACAATAAGCATGTTCGCGAACATAATAAGTATGTTCGCGAACCAAGCTCGAGCTCGGCTCGTTAAGCAAACGAGCCTACAATCATGTTCGAGCTCGGCTCGTTAAACTAAACGAACAAACGATCACGAACACTAACGAGCCGAACACGAACTTGTTCACGAACGGCTCTGTTCGTTTAACAGCTCTAGAGATGGTGATGATAACTATATATATCTTTAAATTTTTGTTGCTTTATTTGTTGCTAAGAAATGAAAATAGGTAATAATATATATATGGTAGGAAAGTTGCTGCTGCCCTCTCCTTCCCTCATCATCCCACGTGAAGATAGTGGTGTGCCCCAGTGGCCCCATGTGAATATTACGGCTGGATAATTATCCGGCCTGCGGTACCGTTTAATACGACATGTTACACGTGGCTTTATGGTATCGAAACATCTGTTGATCTTATCATGTATTTGCGCAGATACCTATCCATTTAGTAAACTAGCCGCAGGCTAAGCTTCGGACACACGTTCCAATCCCCGTATCTCGCATTCCGGTAATCTCGGACAACTAAGTCCTGCACAATATCACAACAAATACCACACGTAATCCCTACAGGACACTAGGGTGACCGAGAATGCATCAAAACACCTAAAACATCGAGATTTTCGAACATTACGTCCTCGGTCTCGTAATGACAACCAGGGTGTAAAAATGCATAAAACCAATCTAAATGTCTCCGAATACAAATAAAACGAGGTATAAACGGGGTATAAACACATAGAAAATGACAGTCGAGTTGACTCTCATCAGTACTCGACATAGCTCGACTCGGCTCGTAAGCTTGATTAATTTCCTAGAATTCATTTAATTTTTAACGAAATATGGTAAAATTGAGCTCGACTCGTCTAATCCTCAACTCGAATAATATTTTTTAATTATGAAAAATAATATTATAATAAATTTATTTAATTAAATAATTATTTAATCAAGCACATGATGACCAAATTATAGCAAACCAACTTTGACCGCTAGAGTACCGGGTCGGTTGTACTACAACGGCGAGCAATGTCGCATCCCACGAGGAATTGGTCAAGTATCACAACCACTTTCATATTTAGTTCAGGCTCACAAAAGGGTGAAATTAATTATAGCAAAAGAAAATAAAAATGATGACTTTAAAATATATGAATACACGAATAGTTAAACTATGGTCAAGAATACTACTCTTAACATCTTACCGAATCACTAGAGACGAGCTTAAACCGACCGACCAACCAATGTTTTCTAATGAATATGTTGTGGGTGCAATCTCCTAAACTGATCCCTAGGCGCTAATACCACAACCTAGTTACCCTATATTCGGTTCAACAATCCCTACTGTGGGGTTTAATTGACCTAATATGATAAGGAACTGTGAGACGCTCCGCGTCCACCGAGTTCACGGCTTAGCTAGAAAAACCTTACCAAGGAACATGCTGCGAAAAACTCGACTAGTTCGTGCATGACAATCCTAAAACTCTATTTCGCACACTCCCTCGTAAAATACATTTATAAAGTTCGTGTGTATGATCAATTAGTGGTTAGCTACTCCATTAAAGGCATTAGATTCAAGTTTTAGACAACAATTCAAAAACTAGATTATCGTTTAGGCATTAATTTCGTGATTCTATCACATAATCTAGCTATCAAAAATTTAGCTATGTATAATAACAAGAACGATACAAGAAATCATAATTAAACTAATAAAAGGCATGATGAAAAGTTGAATAAAAGTTACCAATAAAAGCGTTGTAATCCATCACTCGAATCGTCAATTCGTTGTGTTGAAGTCGCAAAATAAATAAATAAAAGGTACTATTGTTCTATGAAAAAGTTGCAGAAAAATAAAATAAACATGTTCTAACGGGGAGAGAAGGTCGCTGCTGTCAAAAAAATAAATTGGGGTATGATAAGTGTGTTAAAATTTGACTTAGTTGGCTTTTTATTTAAGCCGATTGCCGACCTAATTTTTTCCGGAAATTCACCGGCTTGTGCTTTCCGTCCGCTACATTAATATGCTCATCGTTTGGCGTGGACTCCTGCTTCATTAAAGGTACGCCTGTGTGCTTCTCTTCTTTTCGTTTTAGACGATTTTCGTACCGTTTTGATCCTCGCCATGCCCTCTATCACGCCATACCTGTAATGAAAATAAACCACATACCCAAGCGTGACAAATACTAATAAAACACACACAAATCATCCAAAAATATCAAGATTTTCGACGTATACGTCTTTCGTCTTGTGATTCGAATCGTGGTGAAACGTGCCTATAAAAACAACTTAATTACCCCAAAATTACATCGAATAGACTACAAATAAGATGTAATATGCACACGAAATTATAGCAAATTTGACTCTCATCAACTACCCCCACTTACCGTTTGCTCGCCCTCGAGCAAATCAAGCGATTCAAAAATAAATCATGAGGTCAACGTTGCGATCATATGAGAAAATCAAAATATCCAATGAGTAAAAACTAGTCAACGAGTAAATACACACGGGTCAAAACGTATCTCACCATGGAAGCAGAATGTGTGTGTGTGTGTACATAGCTTCTCAATCATTCATTATGGTCAACCAGCTCAGATTATAGACGCACGACTAATGGCGTTACACCATAGGCTTATACTTCATAATCATCTCCACTAATCGAGGTCAAATCTGGGCTAACTAAGGTCAAACAGGACTTGCACGGTTGTAACGTTAGGCCAGGGACGGGGCTAAACGAAATGATGAAAGGAATATCAAAAGAGAAAATACGAGTGAGCCTAATCAAAACATCTTGAATTTGCCTCATAACTCACCTCCTTCATAGCTTGATGTAGCAAACATTCTCCTTCTTTACTTTTCAAATCCCAACATATCTCAATAAGAACTCGTCCATCAACGCCTCTTTGGAAGAATTAATACATGGCCTTCAACAAATATTCTTTGACTCAACTTTATTCACTTTTTTTTTTTTTTTTGATAAACCAAACACCAACACTTTTTTTTTATCCCTTCTCATTCGTAGTACAAAAGATTCACCAACACCATATTTCGATACACATCTTCACCACCCACACTTGTGTTAGCAAGTGTGCCCAAAATAATATTAAAACTCACTCGTAGGGTGCCAAAGAAACGTAGACCACAAATAAAAGCTAAGGGTTGGTAATTATAGGCTAATCAACGAATGACTAAAGTTCGGGTGGGGGGTCTAACCACCCTACAAAGGCTTAGAAGGGTTTCTGTGGAAATGATGTACATGGTTGGCTATTTGGATCGGGTCAAAGAAATGCCAGGACCGTCATCCCTTAATCTACCAAGATTGACCTTTCTATTTCGCCTCGAAGTTAATGGTATAAGTTCTAAGTAACAGATTAATGTCTATGTCAAATATAATCATTCACTAATCAACCACAACTCATGAAAGCAAAGCTAGTACGTGCAAAAAAATCCATTTCCACAACAAGATCAAGGTTTGACTCAAATGCATTCAACTCATGACTAGTAATTAACCAAGGAATACAATGACTCACATAGGATTCGCAACCTCAAAACCATGAATTTTTTTAAAAATGGCTCAATTTTTCTCAATAAAGAACAAACACCAAGCATATAACTTATTCGATGGATATAGAAATAAAGCACATAGTCTAGCGAAGCTAAGTCTACCACCCCCCACTTAAAACGGAACACCGTCCTCAGCGTGTGAGTGATAAAGTAAAGAAAGAAAGACTTAGCTGAACCGGCAATAGGACGCAACCATGCAAAGAGACAACCTCCAATGTATCTCTCAGGGTACCTGTGCAATCACAACAAAAACAACCCAAAAAACCACTACAACGAAAGGCTGAGACCTTAAGCATAAGTAAGCACAAGTATGAAGATGTATAAATTAAATCAAAATATGGGTTATCACAAGGCATGCAACGGAACTCAATATGCGTGGTCAAAGTTTCATCACACTTAAAACAAACATAAAACCCTAAGAAAAAAAGTGGGTTGCCTATTGTCGTTGGCTCGACTTATTAGGAAATTGAAAGAGAAACATAGAAATACGAGTGAAAAAAAAGAAAAACAAACGACCTAAAACATTCTAAGTATAAAGTCCTTAGCTCGACTTTCTACCCCTAAGTATGCTAAGGATAGTTATACCAAAGGAGAGCAAACCGTTGCGTCTCCTTACATAAATCATAGGAATTAAGCACCCCCTCAAAATGGCAAAATAAAGACAAGGGGCTCAATCCCTTCCACCAAGATTGGTTCAAGAAATTCATCGTGCAACACAACGAATTCACTTTCCCCAAAACAAAGCATATGCCAATTAGGAGTGATTCAAGCACCACGTAGTAACAAGTTGGCTCAACAAAAGCATCATAAGACTTAAAAGGACTCACCTCCACCAATGTCTCAACAGGGGTCACTGAAGAAGGAATTGATAATTCAATGGGGACAGTATTCATACCTTCTTCATGGCATTCCTCACGCGTGATTACCTCAGGGAGAGATGGTGGAGATTGAATACCTTCTTCTTCTTCTTTAATGCTCCTCTCAATCCTCCTCTTCTCAACCAACTGCCCTACCCGGCTTGCCAAATCAACCACCTCAGATTCCAAGCGGTGATGGGAATCCTTTAGTTCTTTAGATCCCTTTTAAATCCTTGGTTAAACTCTTTAAGGTCTTGACTAAGTTGCTCCAACAAAACCTCAGTTGTGCTCTTCGGCGGTGGAGTAACTTATGGCGGCTGAGAGTATTGCCGATAGACATTGGGGTGCTGAAACATAGAACTTGGAGGACTCTCCCACTCATTTTTGTAGGGTGACGTGTATGAGTTGAACTGATAATATGGTTGAGCTCCAAAACCCGTACCACCAAAATTAAATCCTTCAAATGAGTAAGGGAAAGAGCCTCATTGGCCATATGGATCCATATCTGCGTCTCGAGGGGAAAAAACAAAAACACAATCAAGGTATCAAGCCACTACCACTACCAGAGTAGGTGGTGTGACTCTTAAACAAAACATCAAAATAAAAAAAAAAAAAAAAAATAAAAAGACCTTATCCTAAATACTCCTGTGATTTTCTGATATCAACCGATTCCCCGGCAACGGCGCTAGAAAACTTGATGGCCAAATTATAACAAACCAACTTTAACCGGCAAAGTACCGGGTCGGTTGTACTACAACGGCGAGCAAGGTCGCATCCCACGAGGAGTTGGTCAAGTATCACAACCACTTTCGTATTTAGTTCAGGTAAAAGGGTGAAATTAATTATAGCCGGAGAAAATAAAAATGATGACTTTAAAATATATGAATACACGAATAACTAAACTATGGTCGAGAATACTACTCGTAACACCTTTACCGAATCACTAGAGACGAGCTTAAACAGACCGACCAACCAATGTTTTCTAATGAATATGTTGTGGGTGCAATCTCCTAAACTGGTCCCTAGGCGCTAATACCACAACCTAGTTACCCTATATTCGGTTCAACAGTCCCCTCTGTGGTATTTAATTGACCTAATATGATAAAGAACTGTGAGACGCTCCGCATCCACCGAGTTCACGGCTTAGCTAGAAAAACCTTACCAATGAACAGGCTGCGAAAAACTCGACTAGTTCGTGCATGACAATCCTAAAACCCTATTTCGCACACTCACTCGCAAAATACATTTATAAAGTTTGTGTGTATAATCAATTAATGGTTAGCTACTCCATTAAAGGCATTAGATTCAAGTTTTAGAACACAACAATTGAAAAAGAATCAATTTTTAAGCCTTACTCATCCCTAGATAATCGTTTAGGCATTAATTTCGTGATTCCATCATATAATCTAGCTATAAAAAATTTAGCTATATATAATAACAAGAATGAAACAAGAAATCATAATTAAACTAATTAAAGACATGATGAAAAGTTGAATAAAAATTAACAATAAAAGCGTTGTAATCCACCATTCGAATCGTCAATTCGTTGTGTTGAAGTTGCAAAATAAATAAATAAAAGGTACTATTGTTCTATGAAAAAGTTGCAGAAAAATAAAATAAACATGTTCTAATAGGGAGAGAAGGTCGCTGCTGTCAAAATAAATAAATTGTGGTATGATAAGTGTGTTAAAATTTGATATAGGGGGCTTCTTATTTAAGCCAATTGCCGACCTAATTTTTTCCGGAAATTCCCCGGCTTGTGCTTTCCGTCCGCTACAATTGGCGTGGACCCCTGCTTCATTAAAGGTACGCCTGTTTGCTTCTTTTATTTTCTTTGTGTTTTTTCATTATTATTATTATTATTTTGCGTTTTGCTAATAATAATATTAATAATGAATGAATTTTATTCAAAGAGGGAAAAACAGCCCTCAAAACAGCTGTCCTCGTATTATCGGTGTGATATTTGTTGTTTTCGCACGATTTTTTTATTATTTTTTCTCGAATATCCGAAATTGAATCTCACGTCATTTTTCCATACGAACTTCGTTAATTCGTTTTAGACGATTTTCGTATCGTTATAATCCTCGTCACGCCCTCTATCACGCCATACCTTCAATGAAAATAAACCACATAACAAGCGTGACAAATACCAATAAAACACACACAAATCATTCAAAAATATCAAGATTTTCGACGTAAACGTCTTTCGTCTCGTGATTCGAATCGTGGTGAAACGTGCCTATAAAAACAACTTAATTACCCCAAAATTACATCGAATAGACTACAAATAGGGGGTAACATGCACACGAAATTATAACAAAGTTGATTTTCACCGGCACGAGAGCTACTCGATCTCGATTAATTATTCGAATAGCTCGAAGAAAAATCGAATCAAATCGATTTTTTTTACGAGTCGAGTATGAGCAGCTCACGAATAGACTCGCTTATTTACATTCCTGTCTGGGTCAAAGCATCAGCCCCACACAGACCACCAAAACAGCTAAAATGAAGGGCAAAACCGGAACAACAACACAAACTAACAGTCTTCCCATCTCTTTAACAAAATAAATAAATAAAATAGAAGCAAAACAATGAATGAAGCAGCTTTGTGCAATTCATTCATTAATCTAACTCTCTTCTCGCTAAAATTAAAAAAAAAAAAAAAAAAAAAAAAAACCCTTAACTCTCCTCGAAATTAGATTTGGTATTTTGCTTTTGAAGAAGCTCCTGAAATTTGATAGAAGCAGCGAAGAATTTAACTTGTGTTCAAAATCAAGATCTATAGTGGTAAATTACCCTTGAAGATGTGGAGATTTACTTCTCTTGTTCTCGGTAAATCTCAACTCTCTTCTGTTTCATTTTTTAATCTGAATCTGAATGCTGCTCTACATACATCTCGTAATCCAAATCGGAACCCTCCTCCAAGTTCACGTGTTTTAAACTTAACCCGGGTTGAAGTTATTAATTTTTTAGCAGTCAAATGCAAAACTGGGTTCGATCGGGTGGATGATGCCCATGATTTGTTTCATAGAATGCTTCATTTTGAACCTCTGCCTTCCGTTGTTGATTTCAATCGGTTGTTAACCGGTGTTGTTAAGATGAATAGATTCAGCTCCGCCGTCCTTCCTTCTTTACAGAGAAATACGCTTTCATGGTGTTCCGGTTGACAGACAGACCATGAACATTGCAATAAACTCTTTCTGCCATTTAAATCAGCTTGATTTTGGTTTTGCAATCTTAGCCAGCATTTTTAAGCTTGGGTTCATACCTGATGTGGTTACTCTCACCACTCTTATTCGTGGATTGTTTAAAGCTCACAGAATTGCCGAGGCTGTAGAATTATTCCGAATAATGGTCACTCGGAAACTTTGTGACGAGACTACATATGGGACTGTGATCAATGGACTTTGCAAATCTGGAAACACGTCTAAAGCTATTCAACTGATCCACCTTGTTGAGAAAGAAGGATACCATACCAGCCGAATACTGTGATGTACAACGCAATCGTAGATAGTCTATGTAAAGACAGGAAGGTGGACGAAGCACTTCAGCTTCTCTCCGAAATGGATGCTAATGGAACCCCATCAAATATCATCACATATAATTCATTGATACAAGGGCTTTGCAATTTCGGCAGATGGAAAGAGGTCACTAGTTTAATGACGGAAATGGCAGATACGAGAATTTACCCTGACATATTTACCTTTAATATACTCGTGGATGCTTTTAGCAAAGAAGGTTGGGTTGAAGAGGCAGAAAATATGCTGAAAATCATGGTCGAAAGGGGCGAACGTCCCGACGTAGTCACTTACAATTCACTGATGGATGGATACTGCTTGCGAGGGGAGATGGAAAGAGCTCATCAAGTCCTACAAATCATGGTGGATCAAGGATGTCAACCTGATATTCAGAGTTACAGCATATTGGTCAATGGATATTGTAAGAAAGGGAAAGTAGACGATGCACTTGATGTGTTCAAATTAATTTCTAGTAAAGGCATGAAAGGCAATGTTGTTACCTTCAGCACCATGATACACGGATTATTTGAAGCCGGTAGATGTGATGACGCAACCAAGTTAATCATCAAGATGCAATCCGAAGGTGTGAGTCCAAATAGCCTCACTTATTGCATTTGGCTTGACGGCTTATGTGAAAATGGTCATGTCTCTGAAGCACAAACATTGCTATGTGAACTGGAGAATAGCAACATTTCTCTGAGCATAGCAGCATACAATGCTGTTATCAAAGGATTATTTGAAGCACATAAATTCTGTTCAGCTCGGAATCTGTTTGATAAACTCCCTTCTTTAGGGTTGGAGCCTAATGTTAGAACATTTAATGCCATGATGAAAGGACTCTGTCAAGAAGGGTTGTTGGAGGATGCGGAAGAGTTGCTAACTAAAATGAGAGAATGTGGTTGTTATCCTAACAGTTTTACGTATAATCCAATAGTTCAGTGTCTCCTGAAGAAAAGTCAAGGATTTGGAGCAAGGTTGGTCTTGGAGGAAATGTTAAATCAAGGGATTGAACCAGATTCATATACTTGTTCTCTTTTAGCCAAATCCGCTCGTCTTCACAAGCAAATCTAATCACATGATTTGGTCTGTTAAAAGGTATGAATCAAATTGGCTTTTAAGTTAGGGTCCGTAAAAGTTATTTGGTTATACTACAAACTGGTTTTGTTTTTGAATATATTACATTGTTTGTTTGTCTCTTTTGGTCTTCAAACGTTCGTTTGCTTTTATATAAAAATTTGGCCATTCTGTACTTCCACCACATTATTCTCTTTTATTCTTTCGTTTATAACAGAAGGATCGATCTTGCTTCAAAAGAACCTATAAATACCCCTCTATATCATTCATTCTCCTCACACCTCTCTCTCTCAAATCTCTATCATTCTCAATATTCTCAATATTCTCAAATTCTCAATATTATTATCTTCACACTTACTAGTTTACTAGTAATTGTAATTTACTACTACAATATTAAATTACTCTATCATATATTCATACTATACTCTTTACTCATTTATAAATTTATACTCTTTTATACTCTCTAGTCTTTACTATCTACAAATATGGATAATAATTTTGCACAAGCTTTCGGTGACGAAATTTTTGGTGATATTCCCGTATTCGACTCACAAGATGTACAAGTTTATCCACTTTCCCAAGATTTTTCGAATTCGAGTTACGGTTCGACGCCACAATTTCAACAATTTGGTATGTATCTATCAATTATTTTTGTTTTAATTTGTTTTAATTTATTTTTGTTTATTTTAAATTCGTTTTAATCACCATATTTAATTTGTTAGGTGGCGGTGCCGGTAGTGGTAGTGGTAGTGGTGGTCCTAGTGGTAGTGCCGAAGTACCCTTGGAGGAAACACCAAGTTCTTCCACAGTTCCCGGCGATAAAAAAGAATCGAAATAATTAATTTGGAAATATTTTGAAATTCATGATCTACCACAAAGGGAAGGTGATGACCCTAATATTAAAAGAACTAAAACTATTTGTTTAGTGTGCAGGAAGAGAGGAGTCACGAAAGAATTGTCGTGGATTCCGGGTCAAGGCAACGGAACGCAAACTCGGCATCTCAAAAAAGAGCATGGTATACAATACATTGCTAATGAGAAGCGGATAATACAAGATGGCGGTCATGGCTCTCAAACCCAACTCGGGGGGTACATGTCTCAAAATCCCGGGGGAGGTATGCCTTTTACTTATGATAGACAAAATATGATTGACCGCATGACTCGTTATATATCAATTGAAGAAAAACCATTTAATCACGCTCGAAAGTCGCGCTTTAGAAGAATTTAATAAAATGTCTTTAAATCCACAATATTCACCGTTTCACGAAAAGTAATTAAAACAACAATGAAAAAACAATATGAAAAAATGAGGAACGAATTAATAGAAATGTTTTCCAACTATAAGGGTCGTGTTTCCTTAACAAGTGATTGTTGGAAATCTCCCCAATATGAGGATTATATTTGTATTACTGCACATTGGTGCGATCCCTCATATAACTTACAAAAAAGAATTATTGCTTTTGATCTATTTGACGAGTCTCACAGTGCTATTAATATATTTAATAGAATTAAACAAACGTTAATAGATTTTAAATTATATAATAAAATTTTGTCAATTTCATTTGATAATGCATCCGCAAACACAAATAATACCATACATGAAAGAACATTTATCATTGTTACTTGAAGGTTCACTTTTACATGTTCGTTGTTGTGCACACATTTTAAATTTGTGCGTCCAAGATGGTTTGTCAAACATATACGGAGTTTTAGAACCAATAAGAACTATTTTAAAATCGTTTAGATACAATGGCAATGTTAGCCGAAGATTTAAAAATTATTGTTCTCAAAACGGTTTAAGGCCCCGTAAATTTTCATTAGATTGTAAAACTCGGTGGAATTCCACCTACAACATGCTTATAGAGGTTTTAAAATATAAAGATGCAATTAGTACATGTTTTAATGAAGAAATGATAAACAAGGGTAATACTACTCGTATTACTCCGGAACTTTGGCAACTTGCCGAAAAATGTTGCACTCTTTTTGAAAAATTTCATAAAGCAACAAAAGTTTTTTCATTGATTTATGAACCAAATGTACATTCGGTTATAGTAGAATGTTGTCAAATAATGTCTCTTGTAAGTGGTTGTACTTGGTTAACAAATGAATTAAATGCGATCATTCAATCTATAAAGACTAAATGGCTAGCATATTTAAAAACTTTTCCTCACATATATGGTATTGCCGCTATGCTTGATCCCGGACTTAGAGAGAAAATTTAACATTTATTAATTGCATATTATTCATTTTTAGAAATAACGATTTTGACGTTGACAAATATGTAACGAAGTGTTATAATATTTTAGTTAAATTATATGATATATATTATGCCGAGAGAAACCCCGACGCTAGTACTAGTGGTCGTCCACCTAAAAGCGAAGAGATTTGGTGCCTTAGGAAGTATATTAGGTAAAAGTAAAAGTAAATCAACTTCCATAACATCGAACGCAAGATCCGTAATTGATAATTATTTAAACACCGATGATATAATTGACGAAGATAACTTTAATATTTTACAATATTGGCGTAGTAAAGAGACCCACCGGCCCATTTTAACCGCAATAGCTAGGGATATACTTGTTATTCCCGCTTCTACCGTTGCGTCCGAGTCCGCATTTAGTTCGGGTAGAAGAATCGTCACCGACTACCGGACGAGTTTGACCGTCGAGTCGGTCAAGATATGTGTCTCGCGGGGATTGGGAAAGAGCCAATAGACGGACACAAGACATGGAGTTCGAAGAAGATAAAAACGACGAAGAAGATCCGTGGTTAGAATACACAACATCCGGATCGGGATCTCCATCAACGAATGATTATTATGAAGACTAAGCCCAACCATCTACCAATCCATCCAATGACCAAGGTAAGTGACACGGAACTACGTGGGCTTTGATTCTTTTGAGATACGTAGGCGACCTAATTATTATAATTTACAAAATCATACTTCCTCCATTCCATTGAATTAAATTACCCCAAGGCCCAAAGTTCTAACTCCCAAACATACTTATTAGTTATTACATTCATACCTCCACCTCCACTCCAACATAGTTACATACTTACTAGTTAGTAGTTACTACCCAAAAGAGCCAAAACTCAAATATACTACCCCCGCAAGTCTCCAACATACTTACATACTAGTTAGTTACTACCAAAAAACTCAATCATCATACCTATTACCTCCACATATTTACTACCCAAATGCCAAAACCCAATTCTACCCCCGATATACTTAGCACTTACTACTTACTAGTTACTACCAAAAATCCAATGGAATTGAGGAAGTAATTTTTGATTATTATAATAATCGGGTCCAAGCCCATTTATTTATATTTTTTTGTTGTAATAATGTAATTTTTTTATGTAAACAATAGTTGTAAAGTTGTAATAATATAATTTATTGTAATAATGTAATTTTTTTATGTAAACAATAGTTGTAAACTTGTAATAATGTATTATGTAAATGTAATTTTTATTTACGATTAATAAAAATATGATCTTTTGATAATATTATATGTTTATGTTTATTATCATTTATTATATTATCTTATAATAAAAAAACGTAAATGTTTGATTATATGTATTAAATACATGTATTATATGTTTATATGTATTATTAAAACATGTATTATGTTTATTATCTTTTTATGTAAATGGTTATTATCATTTTTTTTTTAAAGTTATTAACATTTTTTAAATTTGCATTAAAAAAAAAAAAAAAAAAAAAACCCGGACCCGGCCCGCCCCGCCCCAAACCCGCCCAAGGGCCAGGGCCAGGGCCCAATAGGACCAGCCCGCCCCAGCCCGAAACCCGCCCAGCCCGGCCCGCCCAGCCCGTGTATAGGGCCCGGGCCTGATCCCCCCAGCCCAGCCCGCCCCAGCCCGGCCCGCGGGTCAGCCCGACCCGGCCCGGAGCCACCCCTAGCTGAGATTTGAAAGACGCAGCTTAAAATAACAGCTCAAGATCGATAGCTGTAAATCACTCATGAAGATGTGGAGAGTTGCTTCTCTTTTTGTTGTGGGTAAATCTCATCTCTTTTTCTTTCATTTCTCAATCTGAATGCTGCTGCTGTACATACATCTCCTAGTCCAAATTCACATCTTTGCAACTTAACCCGGGTTGCGCATACATCTCCTAGTCCAAATTCACATCTTTGCAACTTAACCCGGGTTGAAGTAAAAAAAAAAAAAATAGCTGTCAAATGCAAAACTGGGTTTGATCGGGTGGATGATGCCCATTCTTTGATTTATAGAATGCTTCAATTTCAACTCTGCCTTCCGTTGTTGTTTTCAATCGGTTGTTAACCGGTGTTGTTAAGATGAAGAAATTCAGCTCCGCCGTCCTTCTTTACAGAGAGATGCGCTTTCATATGTTCCAGTTGACGGATGGACCATGAGTATTGCAATAAACTCATTCTGCCATTTGGGTCAGGTTGATTTTGGTTTTGCAATCTTAGCCAGCTATTTCAAGCTTGGATTCAAACCTAATGTGGTTACTCTCACCACTCTTATTCGTGGACTGTTTAAAGCGGACCGAATTGCAAATGCTGTGGAACTTTTTCGAATAATGGTCAGTGAAAAAGTTTGTAACGAGACTACATATGGGACTGTGATCAATGGACTTTGCAAATCCGGATACACTCGTAAAGCTATTGAATTGCTCCTCCTTGTTGAGAAAGAAGGATCCCATAAGCCGGATACTGTGATGTATAACACAATCATAGATAGTCTGTGCAAAAATAGGAAGGTGGACGAAGCACTTCAGCTTCTCTCTGAAATGGCTGCTAATGGAACCCCAATTGATATTATCACGTATAGTTCAGTGATACAAGGGCTTTGCAATTTTAGCAGATGGAAGGACGTTTGTAGTTTATTGACGGAAATGGCAAATACGAGAGTTTACCCCGACGTAGTTACCTTCAATATACTTGTGGATGCTTTTAGCAAAGAAGGTTGGGTTAAAGATGCTGAGGTTATGCTAAAAATCATGATTGAAAGGGGTGAACAGCCCAACACAGTCACTTATAACTCGCTAATGGATGGATATTGCTTGCGAGGGGAGATGGAAAGAGCTCATCAAATCCTACAAATCATGGCGGATCAAGGATGTCAACCCGACATTCGGAGTTACAGCATATTGATCAGTGGATTTTGCAAGAAAGGGAATTTAAATGATGCTCTCGAATTGTTTAGGCTAATTTCTTGTAAAGGCATGCAATGGGATGTTGTCGCTTTCAGCACCATGATACAAGGACTATTTAAAGCTGGTAGATGTGCTGATGCAAGGAAATTAATGAGCGAGATGCAATTTCAAGGAGTGAGTCCAGATAGCTTCACTCATTGCATTTGGCTCGACGGTTTATGTGAAAATGGCTTTGTCTCTGAAGCGCACACATTGCTATGTGAACTGGAGAATAGCAACGTTTCTCTGAACATAGCAGCATATAATGCTGTTATCAAAGGATTATTTGAAGCACATAAATTCTCTTCAGCTCGGAATCTGTTTGACAAACTCCCTTCTTTTGGTTTGGAGCCTGATGTTAGAACATTTAATGCCATGATTAAAGGATTGTGTCAAGAAGGGTTGTTAGAGGACGCCAAAGAGTTGATGACTAAAATGAGACAAAGTGGTTGTTTGCCAGACAAATTTACGTATAATCCAATAGTTCAGTGTCTCCTAAAAGAAAGTCAAGGGTTTGGAGCAAAGTTGCTCTTGGAGGAAATGTTAAATCATGGGATTGAACCAGATTCATATACTTGTTCTCTATTAGCCAATTCGGCTCTTCTACAGAAGCCAACTATGTGATTTGGTATGCTAAAGGTACGCATATTTAGCCTTTATAACTAGTCTGGCTATTCGTAACTTGCTGGTCATGTTGTTACGAGTGTCTGTGTGTGTGTGTGTGTCATGTTCCTTTGTTTGCTAACTGTACTTTAGTATTACCTTTATCAAAAAAGATATTTTTTTCTTCAAGAGTGACAAGATCCAAGACGGTTTCATAAAGGATGAGCATTGTCCGAAGAGATTAAAGAATCTCATAAATAACTAATTTGATGTTTGTAGTGTGCTAGTTATGCGAAACTGTCATATACATCATTGCATATGATTGTAATCCTTATATACTTCCACAGGCCCGGATTTTTCTACTTTATTTCAATAGCTTTAAACTCAACAATGCCTTCAAAAAAAGGCTCAACAATGCGCATTGTAACCTTTAGTACTTTTATATTCTTGTGTAATTCCTTTTGTTGTTGTTGTTGTTGTGATGAATGCCTATTTTAGTGGTGTTTCCCTCTTAGGTACGATATTGACCAATTAGAGAATTTTTTAATATTCTAATAATTCCGAGCTTCATATGAGCATATTGTTTTTCATTTGTGCAATCTAATTAATGTTTCCCTTATTACTGAGATGTAAGGAAATGGTCTTTTAGTCTTGTGTTCACCACAAGCTATTTATGTTGAAGGTTAGATCTCATGATGCTTGGACTTTAGAAATAGTTACCGGTAAAAACGGTTTTTATTTTTAATTTTTGAAAAATTCTTGCAGGTTTAGTGAAGAGTTACTTTGAAGTGCTTTTCTTGGGTAACAAATTTTATCTGAAAACTGAGGTAAAAAAAAATATTATAAGCATAGCTGGGGAATGGTGTTTTTTAGTTCAATATTTAGGCTTCCAGTATTATTCTAGAGTGTTCTCTGTGCACTTGATTCACTGAAGGTGAAATTGTGTATGATTTAGAGTGTGGCCTTATTCGAATGCTAGCAGCAAGCATGCAGTACTCGGGGTATCGAGTTTCACAAAGTTTGTCATTGGGGTCATTTTGTATAACATTCATTAATATTATTTTTCAATTAGTCAGATGTTGAAGAGATGATTTATTCGATTCGATTGAATATGTTTGCCTAAGGCACTAAATGGTGGGGCATAAAACGGTCGGACAGCTCGACATTATGTTGAAAGCTTAGGTTCATCCTTATTTCTTCTTAGAGCATCGATCTTTACAGAAGAAGTCCGAGATGGAATTGCAGAAAAAGGCTGGCATGGATGAGACGAATGCAAGATGCAACATTGAAATCACTCTCTGCTTACTTGTCCTTGTTTGGACTTAGGTGAGTACACACGTATTCATCTTCTTTCTAGTTTCTTTTGTTTAAGTTTTTCCATTCCTTGGGTTATTTAATTTTCTGCCCTGCAAAAAACTCATTGATATGATGATGATGATGATGATGATGATGATGGTCACGATAAAAGTTGAGTATTCTTTCGCTATTAAATAGTTGTTATAAGATAGCGGTTTGCATGTTACCCAATTTAATGTTTTTGGTCCAAAAATGTATCTTATGTTTCACAAAAAATGGTTGTCTTTTGTGATAAACACAAAAAAGTTGAGTCTGACATCTTAGTGGTGACTGACTTTTTTCTTCGCCCATGTCTCAGGAAGAGATGACAGAGGTCCCCCTTTAGAATGGAATATCATGTAGAATTCTTGAAGAAGGCCTCTTACAACGTTAATCGACAATAAGGTGCTTTATCCCTCATTCCCTCCCTCTTTTTCAAGCTTTTGTTACATGGCCTGCATGGGTTTTTGTAGTAGCAGATAACTGGCCTTCGGTTAACCACCTCAAAAAAATATGGTCTTCTTAAAATGTGCTCTTTGGACAGGTAGGCCTTTAGCCTTCCAGAAAATTATGTAGCTTATATTATATATATAAAAAAATCTGGGTTGTAATTAAATTGTTTATATTTATTAGTTGTTCAATTGTTGAAGATTGTGTCGGAGGTAAAAATAGGTATTTGTTTATAAGGACTTGATTTGGAGACTTAATTAGACACATAGGACACACAAAAAAATCATTGATTATAAGGACAAAATATCACTTCTTGGACTAAATTACCCCTATATTCTTATACAGAATCCGAAACAGATTTTTGAACCCTATCATCTCAGTTCAAGGAGACGAAAATTGAAGACGAAAACGCCTTCAACAACCGCGAATCGGATGTAGCCCCAGCCCTAATAGCTGTCCACTTGACTCAAGTTTCCGTTGCCGTTTCTGTCGGACCGGACCTCCGTCTTCAATCTCCGGTAATGCTGTCATCTTCTCATAGCTTCGTTACATTTTGAACAAATAGTGCATATGTTAAGCATAATTACAGGATGACTGAATTTTGTAGCAGAGAAGGGTGTCAGGAGACATTATTGGAAGGGTTGGATCCTCAGTCAGGTTGAAAACTATTCACAAAGATTCAATCGGAGCAATTCGTTATGCAGCAAATGGGAGGCTGTTTGTATCAGCTTGGGGATGACAAGCTTGTCAAAATTTGGACTACTGATTCTTGACGGTGTATTTATACAGTGTAATTTCTTGCTTATGTGATTTGAAAATTGTTCATTCTATTATAAAAAAAAATGTTATTTGGTTACAAGTGATTTGTTGTTTTGTAAAGATGATTAATTTATCAATGAAGAGTGGGACATGGTCCACTCAAAGATAAACATATCACTTTGATTAATTAGTGTTGTTACTTAGTTCCCTTTGGAGATGAAGGTTTGTGTTGCTTACAAGTATGATTCTAGCAGGTTGTCGGAGAAGAGGGTGAATGCGGTTGCCATAAGCAAAGGTGGAGATTATGTGTGTTTCGCTGACAAATTTTTCCTAGAAGAATTTCCCGAATACAGTTGTGTAGTAGATTCAGGAAAACAAACAACGAGCTTAACTTTCTTATCTTCGCTTTCATCATCATGGTCATTGTCGTCATCAAAATCGTCGTTGATGAATTCAGGCGACACTGAATTGTAGCCGCCGGAGCTCTGACGACGGGAAGAACGCCCGGAAGTGGTGGAAATGTCCAATTTGGGAGCATGAGAAAGGAATCGAGCTGACGTTTCTGGAGATCTGCAAAAGAGGGACGGCCTTTCTTCTTCTTGGTCTTCATCTGAGCTGAATTGGTGCCGTTTTTGGCTTCGTTGAGGAAGAAGAATAGGCATTCTTCATAAATCTTTCTGCATTTTTTTTTTATAAGTTCTTTTTTTTCTTTGGTTTTTGTCCAGGAGATTGAAGGCAGATGCTTTGTTGTGGCTTCATCAAATGCTTTGTTGTGGCTTCATCAACCTGCATCACCAAATTTCTCTCTTTAGTGTTTTTGCTATGGTGCTTTTCTTTGGTTTTAGATGTTACACATGCTTGTAGACTTTTTTCTTTTATTTCCATGGGAGTTACATCTCCAATTTTCACTCTTTGATCGGAGTTAGGTCTCCTTTTTTTTTTTTGTGGTTAATTTTCCAACGTACGAAGACTCACACTTTCCGTAGCATTCGGTTTTGTGCCAGTTAGGATTGCATTGTCACTTCATTAGAAAATTGATGCAGTAACATTGATGTCACCGCATTTACAATTAGAGTATGTCACTGCATATACAATTTGATACAAAAATTTGGTAACTTTGTAAAATAAGTGTAGTGTCATTCACATTAGGGGTGTATTCGAGCCTAATCAAGTCGAGTCGATACTCTTTAAGGCTCAAGCTTGATTCGACTAAAAAAGTTTGAGCTCGATTGAGCCATAAAAAGGCAAGATCGAACTCGACTTGCTAAAATATAGCTTGACTCGGCCCGTAAGATCGATTATTTTCTTAGGATTCATTTAATTTTTAATAAAATATAACAAGATCGAGCTCGACCCGTCTAGTTCTAGACTCGAATAATACATTTTGAATTATAAAAAAATATTTTATAATAAATTTAATAAATATAATTA
Source organism: Gentiana straminea (assembly GCA_036785695.1). Taxonomy (NCBI): domain Eukaryota; kingdom Viridiplantae; phylum Streptophyta; class Magnoliopsida; order Gentianales; family Gentianaceae; genus Gentiana; species Gentiana straminea. The sequence goes on along the minus strand of JAVUPR010000413.1, from coordinate 416,382 downwards.
TTTAAATAATTATTTAATGAAGCTCGATTACTATATTATAAAACTTGAGATCGGTTCGGTTAATTATATCAAAAGATATAGTCGTTTGAAGTCGATCTTATGAAAAAAGAAATTTGTTTTCTGAAATTAAGTTAAAAAAATATCAAATGTCATCGCGGTGTCGCATCATCGAATGTCATTGCATCGCTATAGTCACTCATCCTGATGATCACTGCATCGCGATGGTCACTGAATCGGTTTATCTTTTCTTTTCGTCTTCTTTTCTGTAAGGTTTTCTAAGGTATCATTGCTTGGGATAACCTCAATGGTCATGTTGAAAACCGATGCACCAGAGCTTGTAGTTGTCTACGACTCGTTTCTAGTTGCTACACTTTCGCTTCTTATTTTTTCCTGAATGTGTGTGGTTGACCGATAAGATATACGTGTATAGATGATGATGATGATGATGATGATGATGATAAATCACAATAAGAACAGAGAATAATAGAAGAAATTGCATTGATCTAAATATGAATACAACCGATATTTATGAATAATCCTATATGAACAGAAAAATAAAGAAGAAATTGGGTCCGATATTTATGGAAAATCCTATAAGAACGGAAAATAAAAGGTTCGAATCCAGGCAGCTGCAGTGTGGGAGTATATCTTGAATTAAGGGTGTCTCCTTGTGGGCACCGGGTCCTGACCCTCCCACCTAAGGGGCATTTGTGTAATATAATAAAAAGAAAAGCCGTACTTTTCGAAAAATGAAATATTATGATTTACGTATCTTTTAAAAAATTTTTAATATATATATATATATACGGATATAAATATTTTATATGTATTTATATATATATATATATGGCCGAAATATACATAAATAATTTGGAGATAAATTTGATTTTTAGAAAAAAGGGCAATTAAGGAAAGTAAGAGATTAGGTTAATTATTGAGATTTTTCCTATTTAAGGAAAATAAACCCCATTAGTTTCCCTAACCTTTTGAATCAAAATTTCCTCCTTAAAATCTCTCTTTCTGCGTGTGAGAGTTGGAAGAAAAGGGTTGAGAGACTTCTTCCGGTTGCTAAGTCGAATCTCAACCGTTTTTAGATCCGAGAGAAGCGATGGAATCGTCGTGAAGAGGGCGTCGTTTCAACACAAGAAAGTTGGAGCTTTTCTCAAGGTATGATTTTCGACCTAGCTGCTATTTTGGATGAGTTTTGGAGATCAAAACTCATATCTTTCGTAGTCTTGTGTTAATCGAAGCGTGTGATCGAATCTAACCCTTTTTGGAATTGATCACATAGGCTACCTGCGAGAAAAGATCAAGTTTTGCTGGTTTTTCTGAGGATTTGGAATTGGTTTAGCTTGCTAAAAGGTAAGAGGATCTTCCTACAAGTTAATTTATGGTTTATTAGGTTTTATGTTAAGGTTTGATATGATTTTATGTTAGAAATCATACCTTCATGTTGCCTAAGAATTTGGAGTTGTTATGATAGATAAAAGTCATGTTTTTCTGCTATTTTTCTAAGTATTTTGATGTTGAACATGTTTGGATTTGAGTAGAGATTGAAAAAGTGCATAAAAACATGTTTAGAGAGTTTTGTGTGCTTAGTGTGCGCACACTGACTAGTTGTGTGCGCACATTTTCAAGGCTGAATGTGGACAGCTTCTGGAGTGTGCGCACATTCCCCTGGAATGTGCACACACTGGCCGGGCTGAATGTAAATTTTCGCCCAATGTGCGCACATTGCCCCTGTTTTGATAATAAGCTATTTTAAGCTATGTAACGAGTTCTAAACGTTGTTTCATGATATAATAACATTAATTAACCATAAACAAGCTTTGATTGAACTTCCGATTCGTTCAGTTAAAACACCGAATGTACTTTTAAAGGGAGTTGAAGTTCGGATCCGTCGGAAGGGCATGAAAGGGCTTGTGCTTTGATGGACTAGAGTTCATCAATGTCTGTGTAATTTCTAGGCCTTGTCCGTGTCTAGAGGTCTAGGAAAGAGAGTTGAGTTTGCGAGGGAGCTTACTTGAAAACACTTAGGTGGCTAGCTAATAACCATTAATAATTACATACTTGTGTAACTAAAATATTAAACATCAATCCATTCTTGGTAAGGCACAAGTCTTTATTGCAATGTGTGTGCGTTCTGAAAGTGAATAACTCTGTAAGTATTTGGACCCTACGTACGGAGGAACACAACCCCGTAAGTTCGAGACCCTACATATGAAGGGACTTCGCCGAACGTGTGCACTAACGGAGTCTACCATAATAGGCTTCCGTGGTTATTGGTGAGATCCACCAATATGTTGCACCCAGACACTTCGTGGTGAGTAGCACCATGCGTAGTGCCCTCGAGTGCTGATGTAACACAGATAAGCTAAGCTAGAAACGTATAGTCATGACATGTTGATGGACATGGAGTGAACCCTAGATTGAGTCGGTCTCAGAAAGACAACTTATTAATTATAAAACTTGAATTGTAAACCTTAGATAATTTGTAGCTTCTACCTCTTATTGAGTACTTTGTACTTACCTCAAATGCATTGTTTTCTATGTGTTTAGGGGAGAGAAGATGAATAGGTAGATCCGGAGTTCGAGGCAGACTTTGATGACGACGTTTGAGGATGCCGGGGTTGAAGCATTTTCTTTTTGTCATCTTCCTTATTATACTATAGACTTGTCGTTTATTTGGGAAAGTTTTGTAATTTCCTTTTTAGTTTATTTTAGAGGATTTCGTACGTCGTTTTAGTTTTCGTTTGGGTTTCCAATGTAATAAACGTTACATTTATGCCTTTAGTATGTCGAGTTCTTTTCATAGTAGCATTTATGGTGTTTGCCGAGTCTTTTTAGCTTCCGTTTTGCTTAACTCGATACGACGTAGTAGAGGCTTAAGTGTAATATTAGATTTATTTAATATTATACGTGCCGAGCGTTTCGTTTCCGGATAAGGACTCGGTATCCGGGAGCGGCGCGTTACACGCTGAGTCACCATAATTAACATTCTCACCATTCTGTCACGTCGGGGTGGAAGGGCCCTGTGGACGAGGGATATCGTCTTTTGCACCTTGGAAAATAAAAGAAGAAATTGGGGCATCCGTCTGCTGTTATAACACCTTCGCGTGGAATTAGACAAGGAGATCCCTTATCTCCATTCCTCTTTATCATATGCGCTGAAGGCTTCTCCGCTTTAATACGCCACGCTCAAAAAATTCGATTGATAAGAGGGGTAAGTTTTGGGTCTGGTTCATTCGAATTAAGTCATCTCCTTTTTGCACATGATTGCGTAATTTTTTCTGAAGCGACACTAGAAGATGTGCTTGCCATTATGGAACTCCTTCTCTCTTACGAAGAACTCTCGGGTCAAAAGGTAAATCTGCACAAATCCTCTCTATTTTTAGTAGGGATATTGACGACGAACAAAGAAACGAGCTCTCTTCAATCCTAAATAATCCCATTTGTTGTGGGACGTTCAAAGAAGGAAAATTTTGATTATATAAAAGACAGAGTGGCAAAATAATTAAGCGGGTGGAAGGGTAAATTTTTGTCTTTTGCGGCCATGGAATCTGTTGTCCAAGCTTTACCCCGGTACGTGATGCAGTGTTTTCTTTTGCAAAATATATAGTAAAGCGTTTTTTTTGGGGTGTACAAATGGGAAAACAAGATTCATTGGAAGTTGTGGAAACAATGTTGTAAGCCAAAATCTGATGGAGGCATGAGATTTTGGGATTTTGAATGTTTTAACATTGCCATTCTAGCGAAACAAGCTTGGAAATATTAAAAGAACCTGATGCTATCCCATCTCAACTGTTAAAAGCAAAGTATTTTCGCACACTGACTTTTTACAAGCCAAGTTATCTGCTTGTCCTTCTTTTATTTGGCGAAGTATTCTTAAAGGTAGGGACCTTCTTGAAGGATGCAGGTTCTTAGATCTAAACGAGTTAGATCTACGCGCAGCGGATGGATCACGATTTATATATTACAATACATAATTAAAGGATTTAACAACTACAAGGGGTTAAGATCATGTTACCAATAGTAGGAAGAGAAGCCAAGATCTTCCGATGTGTTCTCCAAACGGCGGTTGGTGGACACCCTTCTTGATACACGAGCCTCCTTGATATGCAACACCAAGAAAAACTTAGAGTTTTTCTTCTTCTAAAACCCAAGACAAGAAAACAAATTATTTCTCTCTTTTTTGCTATAGTGGTCGAAATTTGCCAATGTACTAAGGCTTGGGAGAACTCTCTTTATATAGGAGAGTAAACCTTGTCCTCCAATGATTAAATAATTAAGATATAATTATTCCATTAATCCTTTATTCCAAATAAAAGATAAATAAAATGATTATCCCAAACAAATTAGGATAAATCATATTATTATCTAATATTCCATGAATTATCATTTAACAAATAAAAGATAAATCACATGTCAAATAATTATCCAAGAAAACTAATTTCTCTCTAATTAATTGACATCACAATTGGCGCCACATATAAGGGTTTCTAAGCCCACATAAAATGTCTTTCATGTGTATTATATTATTTAGCCCAACTAAATAATATCCATGCATATCAATTAATTAGCCCAACCAATTAATTATCACTGAGGCCCAAATAACAAGATTATTAGTCCGAATTACAGAAGCCACATCGGGGACCATGGATCTATAACCAGTAGCTCCAATAATTAATTATTCATCGAACCGAATAAGTACATTAATTATTAATTCCGGGATTACGTCACCATAAACCCGAAACTGAACTCTACCGATTATAGATGTATACTTATACTCAACCCATAGAGTGAATAAGCGTCCATTGATATAATCACTACATACGGATTAACCCTCCATAGACTGTCCATTCTGAGTGGGAAGTCTCTGTGAACCCGACTCAAAATATCTTATCCTTATTTACCATTAACCCCCTAGTGATCAATTAGTTCACATATCTGACTAGTAGCTAATTAGTCTAACATGAACTGGGCCCATCGATCATTTTCTTAGGGCTAACAAATAAGGGGACCGTCTCTCTACTTCCCGCAGGAAGGAATGGATTCCATGTCTGTGAAAATCAGAACTACTCACTCATCTGGAGATAGTGCCAATGAGAAGTGGCTTGGAACACATATTTAAGTGAACCATAACTAACACATCAAACACTACCCCGGGACAAGCGACACCCGTGATCACCTCGGGATTAAGGTTGATCCATATATGATCATCTAATGATTTAATAAGATTCCTCGATTACGGAATTATACCGAGAAATTCGATTAAATCGGTCCAATCCTATATGAATGCCATCATATATAAATGCCCCACGTAGGTACCCTCTACCGACAAACCGGATAAGACTATCACACCCTAAGGTGTTACGGGCGCATTATTGGTGTTTTAATCAAGAGACCCTAAACTCGATTAAGTTCACCACGGACTAACGCTTTAAGTATATCACCACTAACTCAATCCTCACGTGCATGCCATACACCGAGTTAAGCGGTTACATACGATATACTTAGGGTTTGCGACAGTGTATTATTTACAAGCACAAAGCAAGTAATAAGGTGAGATAAAATCTGTCATCCACTGTTAAAAACAATTACACAAATTGTCTTTCGGGCACTATACCTAACAATATCCCACTTGCACGAAATGACAAGTAACGATTGTTTTTAGAGCACACCCTTTCTTATCTTATTCACAACACTCTCCCACTTGCTCTAAAAGCAGTTGAAATATATCCTTCAATGCCGTACCCTCCAAGCTCTCGACTTGGTACACTGGTCAGTTAGGTTGTCGGCTCGGTCCATCTAATCAGGCGGTCCATCTACTCTCTCTCAATATGCTTTTGACCTCTAGTGACTGAGAAGATCCTTCTAAGCTATCACTTCACTTGTTTTCACAATGAAGTGATATCGGCTCACTAGACCCGGAATTGCTCCCGGATCGAAAGGAAATTCCTAAGCCATATCACCACTCTAGCCGCTCCGAAAGGCGCTACGTATCCGATTAACTAAAATCGAATTGGCGATTACGGATTTCTCCGGACTATAGCTCCATCACAATGATTAAACACTGAGTCCGAGATCGTCCCAACTATCATCCTTAATCTGACTATAAGTCAGAATCAGTGTAGTCAACCATATTCAAGTTTGCACCCGAATATACAAGCACATTATTCCTCGTTCTTCAAAATACTTGAGGATGTACTAAAACCGCTATTCAATGCTCGAATCCGAGATTTGACTATTATTGACTTGTGACAACCTGACTTGCCGTTATCCAAGAGAGACTCTATCCCATTTTCTCTTTATCCGAAGATTTAGAGAATCATTCCTGAGAGGTAGGGTAGGACTACTCTCGATGAATGTTGCATACGTATATGCATGATCATCTTATCCAATAAGATAGGTGGGATATCCAATGACTCATTCTCGTGAATTTGACCGAATCAAATTCTTAGAATATAGTCCAATTCTCTCATCCAGGGAATCTTGGCGTGTCAGTTTCCGACTTCAGATAGCACACCCATGTTGTTTCCAACCGTTTCAGTGTTATCATTCATGAACACTAATACTACTACTTTATCAATATTGATATCCAGTCTACAAAAGACTTATTAATATTTTGGTCAAGTCCACATATTTTAACACATGCGACTTTTAATGACCGAGAGGTTCTCTTAAATCCACAAAGGATATAAGCCATGGCAGGCTTCCTACCAATGGTTCTTTCTGAATAAATTAAGATATCGTTAGTCTCGCAAAAAAGGTATTAGGGAATCACCCCTATCTTCTGCTTTGTAACGAATCCGTTATTCATTCTTAGCTAAAACCCTTCTGTTCTGAATGAATTCAGATTCCGTTGTTTGGCAAGAAAGTCTCAGGGAATCACCCCTATTTTTTGCTTTTTAACGAAATCCAGCAAGATTGAGTGGTGAGAGAGTTCAAGGTCTGGTTAACTCTCTACTTGTCAGGGAATCACCCCTATACCACTCAACTTTGCGCTGAAAGTTTAAACTTTCCTATTCATTCGACTCTTTTCCGTGTAGATCCAATTGCTCCCACCGGGCTGAGGCACTCGGTGGTTCTACAAGTGGTGAAACAGTGCCGGAGTACCAAAACTCCATTCACAGGGTTAAGGTTTTCAAACCAACCTCTATGATCAGAATCCTATACAGCCCACCAAGAGCCATAGGTTATCAATCACCCCGGCAGACTGTAAAGTCCACAAAACCACAACGGGTCAACGGTTAAACCATACTCCCACTGCGTTTTAGGTGGATTGACATTCTAGTAGTATTTATCAGTGTAGTCACCAACAACCGATGTTGGACGTGGTCTGATTAAATCAGATAGTAACTACCTTTGGGTAACCGTAATCCAAGGTTTAAGGCTGCTACTTATAAATTCTATCAGAAGCCTTGTGACATTTCAACCGTCACTTTCTGATTTCAAGAATCTTATAACCAACCTTCACTCGTCACATTAAGACATTTTACACACATTCACAATCTGAACGTATGCGTAAAATCTCCAGTCCTACCTTTCAAGCATTAAATGCTAAATGCCTACATTTACGGAAGTGGTGTGAACCAAATTCACTCCTTATCCATAAATTCACTAGCATCTTCTAGGTAGACTTCTCGCTTTACATAATAATGTTAACCGTTATTTTGCAACCAATTATCTTAATCGAGTTTAGCAGTGTATTGTAGCACATCAATAACTATATAGGGCAAGTCTATGGTTTCTTTCTCAGTGAGAAACATTCCACTAGGAGCCAGGCTGAGCATCAGTCTCAAGACTATGCTATAGCCTATTTATGAGCATGGAATACTCTATTCTCTCGCTAAAATCGAGACTCCTCCTCGTATTCTTTTGATAAACTAAATCGCGTTTCGAGTAGTTATCAGACAAAATGTCACCACTCAAAAACTCCCACTAGCTTGTGTCTCTCACTAGACCCCGAAGGTCATGATGAACAAGCTATGTTACCCCTTCAAATCTATTACCCTCTCCCGATTGAAAGGAAACTTAGTCATTGTTCCTTTGAGATAGTGTTCCTAGACTGGGAGATAGGAATCACCCTTAGCCAGTCGTCAGGTCTTATCTCTAGGATATATGCACTAATTAATAGATATTGAAGGGTCGTTTATCTTAATACGGAAACCTTTTACCTTTAATAGTTTTAGATGTGTTACACATACCTATTCAGCTTTTCTTAGTGGTTCTGTCTTTATCAAACAAAAGTCCGAGTCACAGATTCGTACTACAAATGTCATCTTCACTTTGTTTAAGGCAACCGTAGTATCGAGATGAAAGTGAATCCATTTGTTTCAACGAATCTGTAAACAGAAAAATAAATAAATTTTTCTGTGATATTCAAGGATAGAATCCGAAATTCATTTCCTTATATCACTCCCACTATTATAGCTGAAATAACTGCCCGTTGTCTACTTTATTTAATGCACAGCTTCTTTGTTCTTCCAAAGAACTAAGCTACCGAGTCAAGTTACTCGGTTTAAGAAAGTCGCTAAGGATTCATTGGTTAAGTGATCCGAAATCACTTTCCTTATCCTAAACTTTCTATAATTAATTTTTCGGTTTAGCCTCAAAACTTTAGTTAAGATGATTAACACTTATAGACATTCTTTCCCATTCTCAACTTTCCTTAAAAGGAAATAGTCTTGAACTAGAAGTTCAATTGAGTAGACACTACTCGTGAACTGTGGGATGTCTAATGAAAGCGTTACCCAGTGGGACTAATTTTTTAATAAATTAGAAAAACAATAGATAAAAGCTCACACTAGTTTATCGGTTCCAAATACCGTCTAACTAGCGACAATTTAATTTATGATTCTCTAATATTTTTATTAGAAAATTTCTCGTGTAGACACTACACAATTAAAATTCACTAAAAGAATTTTATCGTCCCAGTCATCTTTCAAACTAACTATGGTTGTCTCTCGTTCAACACGAGTGACAGCAGTGACATACTTATTTACGTCACTTAAGTCTTGAAGGCTCAAGAGAAATATCTCTTCCGAAAAATTAATCGCATGTAAGATCAATAAGTACAACGTTCTAGTTACTTGCCACTTTTTAACGAAGTCATTACTAGTCAATTTTACACTAGCAGTCTAGCACCCTAGAGAGATATATAAATAGTTGTAAATAAAATTGACAGAAAATAAACCCAAATCATACACTACTAATAAGTTTTAGGAACATAAACTAAGTACTTATAATCTATCCTACCGTTCCAAGGATTTAATCTAATGCCTCAGTGCCGCCTTAGGGTAGGTCAAAGAGGTTTCGATTAATATTGAAGATCAACTTGAGAATCGAACATCTCATTTGTGATCGTCAATCACCTTTTCTTTTTCAGCCAAGGTATTACCAAAATACCCTTTATGAGTGTGACCTACTGTTTCAGATCTTTAGATAGACCCCGAGTGTGCCGCCTTAGGGTCGGTCAGTGACTCAGCGAGTACCCAAAATCCTATCCTTTCGGAGACCAAGCCTTGAATTTTGATAGCGGTGAAGGCCTTCCTTAGGGAGGCCGGTCCCAGGCCGGCACGAGGCGTCACCATTCTCTCACGTTGCTTGTGTCAACAGTAGAGGCCGTGGGGTCGGCTGTCGCCTCTCCCGCTCCCACTCAATATTTTGAAAAAGTGGTGGGTTTACTGATCACGTTTTTGGACTTGATGTTACATTAAGGAACAATAAATCATAGGCCCGAATGTTGTCGGTTATGTGGGCTAGCCCACCCGACCTATTCGTTAAAACATATGTGGCCGTCGGACGGGTCAAGGCTAGGAGAGCTCCGTTGAGCCGTAGTGGCTCTTCGGATGGCTCAGTATTGCCAGACCCCCGTGCAAACGCCACACGTGGAGGGTGAAGTCGATTGAGCCGTAGCTACCGTTGACCACCCAACCGTGGTTAAACCACTTTCGAACTTTGTTTGCCCGTGATTATCCAATCCTTAAACATCAAACATTCACGTAGACACTACGGAACAAAAAACGTAATCTCGTCTTAGGTAAGGTGGAATTCACCGAGAATCCAACACCTTAACCACGAGGTTTCGGGATTTTACTCCTTATGCTTTCGCGAGTGGGATTCACCGAGAATCCATCACCCAACCTCGACGATTGAAAAAACCCGTGTTCCTCGGTTTTTACCCTAATTAGTTTCTAATTAATATCAAACAATTAATTAAAACTAATCGTGTGTTTTATACATGCCTAACTAATTCCTCGAATTAATTTCTACATGTATGCATATGGAGTGGAATTCATGATATGATGCATGTCCTGGCAATTTTCCGGTTCTACTCATACAATCTACACATGTATACTAGTGCGGAAAATAAACATCAAGATGCACCGCTGGCACCCCCGTATCTAATCTATGTAAAAAAAAAAGATAAAAACCCTAATCTGTAGCTTTTTAAAATCTTCGACGATCGAACAAAACAAACGAACTCGGATCGCGACGAAACTTTCCAGATCTGTTCTTCACTCCTCGGGCTTCAATATGGACGGTTGGATCGGAGCTTTGACTTGTCAATCTTCTCCAGTGAGCCGCCCAACTTGCTGCTGAATCTGACTTTTACAGCAGCGCATCAATGACTTCCCGCGGCCGATCGGGAATCGAGATGAAACCCGATCGACCTGAAATTTTTATGCCACGTCCAAATCTCCATATTTATTGATCTGACCGGTTGGATTTGCGTTTCAACGGTCCAAACTCTCCCAGAAATTCGAGGAAGTCACAGGTAGGGTTTCTGTGAATCCTGCGTTTTTCTGTTACAGCAGCTTCTTTGCAGCAACGAACGGATATCAAAACGAACTCCGATCGACGCCAAATTTTGTGGGATTGTTCATCATCTTCCAATCTTGATTCTGACCGGAGGGATCGTCGTTTCAACGGTTCGATCAACAGGAAAAACGAAATATCTAAACAGATCTATTTTCTGGAAAATAAAATTGCAATAAAAATAAATTACATAATTTCCTATACTCATATGAACGAATTTTCATCGTTTATATGAGTTTACAATAGATCTAACGGGTAAACAGTGCCAACCCCCAATCCATCTCTTCAACCATAGCAATTTATCATTATCAAAGCATAAAACAAAGATAAAATTTTATCTACATGCAATTCCACTCCTTTAAATCGTTTATTTATGATTATAACTACATAAATCGTGGAAACTGGCTCTGATACCACATGAAGGATGCAGGTTCTTAGATCTAAACGAGTTAGATCTACGCGCAGCGGATGGATCACGATTTATATATTACAATACATAATTAAAGGATTTAACAACTACAAGGGGGTTAAGATCATGTTACCAATAGTAGGTAGAGAAGCCAAGATCTTCCGATGTGTTCTCCAAACGGCGGTTGGTGGACACCCTTCTTGATACACGAGCCTCCTTGATATGCAACACCAAGAAAAACTTAGAGTTTTTTTTCTTCTAAAACCCAAGACAAGAAAACAAATTATTTCTCTCTTTTTGCTATAGTGGTCGAAATTTGCCAATGTACTAAGGCTTGGGAGAACTCTCTTTATATAGGAGAGTAAACCTTGTCCTCCAATGATTAAATAATTAAGATATAATTATTCCATTAATCCTTTATTCCAAATAAAAGATAAATAAAATGATTATCCCAAACAAATTAGGATAAATCATATTATTATCTAATATTCCATGAATTATCATTTAACAAATAAAAGATAAATCACATGTCAAATAATTATCCAAGAAAACTAATTTCTCTCTAATTAATTGACATCACAATTGGCGCCACATATAAGGGTTTCTAAGCCCACATAAAATGTCTTTCATGTGTATTATATTATTTAGCCCAACTAAATAATATCCATGCATATCAATTAATTAGCCCAGCCAATTAATTATCACTGAGGCCCAAATAACAAGATTATTAGTCCGAATTACAGAAGCCACATCAGAGACCATGGACCTATAACCAGTAGCTCCAATAATTAATTATTCATCGAACCGAATAAGTACATTAATTATTAATTCCGGGATTACGCCACCATAAACCCGAAACTGAACTCTACCGATTATAGATGTATACTTATACTCAACCCATAGAGTGAATAATCGTCCATTGATATAATCACTACATACGGATTAACCCTCCATAGACTGTCCATTCTGAGTGGGAAGTCTCCGTGAACCCGACTCAGAATATCTTATCCTTATTTACCATTAACCCCCTAGTGATCAATTAGTTCACATATCTGACTAGTAGCTAATTAGTCTAACATGAACTGGGCCCATCGATCATTTTCTTAGGGCTAACAAATAAGGGGACCGTCTCTCTACTTCCCGCAGGAAGAAATGGATTCCATGTCTGTGAAACTCAGAACTACTCACTCATCTGGAGATAGTGCCAATGAGAAGTGGCTTGGAACACATATTTAAGTGAACCGTAACTAACACATCAAACACTACCCCGGGACAAGCGGCACCCTGTGATCACCTCAGGATTAAGGTTGATCCATATATGATCATCTAATGATTTAATAAGATTCCTCGATTACGGAATTATACCGAGAAATTCGATTAAATCGGTCCAAATCTCTATATGAATGCCATCATATATAAATGCCCCACGTAGGTACCCTCACCGACGGTCCGGATAAGACTATCACACCCTAAGGTGTTCGGGCGCATTATTGGTGTTTTAATCAAGAGACCCTAAACTCGATTAAGTTCACCACGGACTAACGATTTAAGTATATCACCACTAACTCATTCCTCACGTGCATGCCATACACTGAGTTAAGCGGTTACATACTGATATACTTAGGGTTTGCAGCAGTGTATTATTTACTAGCACAAAGCAAGTAATAAGGTGAGATAAAATCTGTCATCCATTGTTAAAAACAATTACACAAATTGTCTTTCGGGCACTACACCTAACACTTCTCATGCATGGCATTGTTTGGAAACTCATTCATAATGTGTTACCAACTGAAAGAAAGGAAACCACTTGGCATTGTTTGTTTGAATGCCACATCCCCAAGGCCGTGTGGGAGGCAAAAGAGGAGGGTGGCTACTGGACTCAGCTGCGAATATCCTCTTTTTATGATTTTATGGATGTTTTATCCGTTAAAGAAGATGATTTGGGGCAAGCTAAAATCGTTTGTATCTTATGGCATATTTGGAAAGCGAGATGCGCTTGGTTATATGATAATAAAGCGGTCTATATATCCTCACTCTAACATCAAGCTGATGCAGAAGCCTCGGAGAACATGGCTGCAATTACGGCTGTGAAGCATAATACACCTATTGTTCGCCATGAAACGAAATAGAAGCCTCCTCCTCCGGGGATAGTCAAAATAAACGTTGTTGCGGCCATCAAAGATCATAAGGTGGCTGTAGGCTTTCTTGCGCGTGATAACCATGGGAATATCTTGCACACTTCCTCAAAAAAGTTAGAAGGCACTTACGAGGCAACTATTGGAGAAGGTTTGGCAATGTACCACGCTATATACACTACAAGAAAAGTGTACTTTTATGGCTTGTATTTACGACGTGCTTTTAAGAATGCCGTAAATAATAACATTTTATGGCTTACTTTATTATGTACACCATAAATTTATGTTGAATTGGGTCCAAAAATACAAGTTTAGAGCCTCTTCCTCGTTCTTTTTTGCTATAAACTTTCTGATATTGGATAAAATGAAAAGGTTGGGTATTTATACCCGGTTAACAAGTCAAATTCTAATAGAAAAACAATAAAAAAAATACAACAATCAACACATTCGGTGTTCCCTTAAAAAAAACACATTCGGTGTTCTAAATTCCTCCTGGGGGCACTCCCAGCAGAAGCCCTATACGGTGCCCTATCCCTAAAATGAAGATAAAAAATAGAGTTTTACCTCAAATAGCTCCTACAGCAGAGGCCCTATCCCTGTTTATTTTTAGGGATATGAACAGTGCATCCCTATTTGTGGGGATGCACTATTCACTGCCCTAAACATATTTAATTGTTAAAAATTATAGGGATAGGGATATGGATGCTGCTGGAGTGAAATAATAAATATTTAATGTGTATAAATAGGGTTGTGAGGTAGAATATGTATTATTTAATATTATTTGAAATGTTATAGGGATAAGGATAGGGATGTTGTTGTAGATGTTTTTTGAATTGAAATGTTGTAAAATAGAGATATATATTATTTTATATTATTTTAGGGATAAAATTTGGGGACTCTGCTGGGAGTGCCTTTAGCCTCTCCATCGTCATTCTTCATCTTTGTAATCTTCTTCAGAGGTATTAAAGAGAAACTCTCAAGAGATCCTTTCATCTTCTTCGATGTAGAATCTACTCTTCTCGATTCCATTTGATTTATCGTTCTTAAGGTTAGTGATTCGTCCCTTTCGGAGTAAAAAGAACGAGAATTTTATGATGAAGAATCTGTTGGACATCGGCAAGAAACAATGGATGGATGGAGTTCATTCGAATTTGGCATCCATTTTTCATATAATTTGTGCTTCTGCAATTGGGGACTGAAATTCACATCCAGAGCATGTAATTAAATGCTCATTTCGTGTTTGTTGAAATGCCAAAAAGAAGAAACTTAGATTAGCTCGTGTTCATGTGGTGTTCGTTGAAAGGCCGAAAAGAAGCAACTTGGATTAGCGCATGAGCACAAGGTGATTGTGCAAAAGCCTAAGTCAGTACCCCAAGTGACTACATTGCTGATACAGTTTGTAAGCGTGCAGAGCTTGGCTACAATTATGGTGTGATACTCATTCCTGAAGGACAAGGACTCATTGACTTCATTCCCGAGGTAAAAAGCGTTGATCTTGGTCAATTGTATGTTTGCCTGTCACTTCTTTTCCATTAGGCATTCTTCATGTATGCAGATAATTGATTTTTTTGTTGAATTTTCAGATCCAGAAGTTATTGTACGAAAATGGTGTTGTCTTTTTGGGCAATGACGGTACTAACCTGTATATTACGGTCCATGTGAATGTACTAGAAAGGCATCTCTATGTCGATGCTGCACGTGATCTTGGAAGTTCTAACTTTCTTGTAAGAACTTTGCCATGTATATAAATGCTGCATAGTTTCATGTATTCAATTAAGTCGAATCGGTCTATCCGAATGGCTGTTCTTATAATGTATGGTTTTGTGTAATACTTGATTTGTAGGATGAAGAAGATTTAATTAGTAGAAATGATGAGCAAAACTTTCTGGCCACAGCAGATTTCAAGCAATCTGTTGGGGTTTCTTCAAGGTTATTTTTGAGAGTGATACACTTACAGTCATTAATAAATTTTCTTCAAAGGCCGAAGATCTCTCACACATCTCGGGAACATTGTTGAAGACTGTCATATTCTATTGTGTTGTTTCTCTCTAGGTCAGTTTACTTTTGTTAAGCATCGTGGTACTTTCCTGCTCATCTTTTAGCGAAAAAAGGTCTAAGCCTAGTTGGTAGTATGACCCAGGGACGGACCGAGCCCATTAAGGGTGGGGTGCACGGCCCACACTCAAATTTTCGGGCGAAGTTAATAATATACCTCTCTTATAATAATAACACTGTGTATGTATATTATTATAGACAATTTCTATAACAATTATTCATTTAGTTCAAGTGGTTAGAAAGTTTGTAACTTATCCTAAGGTCGTGGGTTTGAGATTTGGCTATCGAGTTTTTTTCCACCTTTTTTTTGAATTTGGTCCCCACTGGAAAAATTTTATGGGTTCGAGATTTGGCTGTTGAGTTTTTTTCCACCTTTTTTTTGAATTTGGCCCACACTGAAAAAAAATTCTGGGCCCGTCACTGGTATGACCTGAGGTACAAACCCTCATATTGTTTTTCTGCTGTTTTGACTGATAAGGAATAATGGTGGATTCGTTTCTTGGAGGAAAAAAAAGCAGCGAAATAAGCAAATCTTTAGTTACGAATGATTAAAAAAAGGGGAAGTTTTTGTGTTGTATATCCACATGCATCTAATTGACCGATAAAAAAATCTGGATCATAAAGTTTGAATTCTGTTTAAAAACAAAAGATCTACAACTCTTTACATGGATGCACTCCGCATATGGCGGGTGCACCAAGAACTTCCTTTAAAAAAGGGGTTACTGCAATTCATTCATTATTAACAACCTAACTCTCCTCGAAATTAGTTTTTGTATTTGAAGAAGCTCCTAAGAGTGACCCCAATGATAACCCCCAATTACACCATCCAAACACATCGTTTTCCGTTTCAGTTACATTTTTTCAACACCCAAAACATAATTCACCCCAATAAGCAACCTCTATACATCCCTTTAAAAATATTTTATGCTTACAAAGTGATATTTTAATACGTCGCACAACGGTAAAAAATAAAAAGATGTCGTATCTGTACA
Organism: Gentiana straminea; assembly: GCA_036785695.1. Lineage (NCBI taxonomy): Eukaryota > Viridiplantae > Streptophyta > Magnoliopsida > Gentianales > Gentianaceae > Gentiana > Gentiana straminea. The sequence goes on along the minus strand of JAVUPR010000413.1, from coordinate 399,970 downwards.
CAGAAAGAGTTCAAAATAAAAAAATAAATATTTGGACAGGTTAATTTTTTTTATGGAAAAAATAGTATTTGTAGAAGTGTTTTTGTCGCTGATATATATCAAAAATGATACGGGCACAACGGTTGTGTCACAACGAGTGTTATAATGATAATCTGCATCATTGATCATAATGTGTCTAAATTAATAATGATGTAAATCTAACATGATCAATGATGTATATCACCGTTGTGATACAACCGTTGTGCCCGTATCATTACTTGATGTGTGAAATTAATTTATTGGGTAAAAAGAGAGATAAATGGTGCTACTGTTCATGTTAGCAGGCCCTTCATATTTAGGGTGAGCCTTAATTTAATTTGAGGATAGGGAGTGGATTGGAGTGCCACTGTAGGCTTTGGGGATGCACCAAGGCTCCTTGTCGTATTTGAAGCGAGGATAAATCCTCTCATTGGGGTCACTCTAACCCTGAAATTTAATAGAAGCAGCTTGCTTGAATAAGAATTTCACTTGTGTTCAAAATCAAGATCGACTGTTTGTAAATCACTCATGAAGATGTGGAGAGTTATTTCTCTTGTTCTGGGTAAATCTCATCCCTTTCTCTTTCATTTCTTAATCTGAACCTGAATGCTGCTCTTCATACATCTCGTAATCGAAATTGGAACTCTCCCCCAAGTTCACATCTTTTCAACTTAACCCGGGTTGAAGTTATTAATTTTTTAGCAGTCAAGTGCAAAATTGGTTTTGATCGGGTGGATGATGCCCATGATTTGTTTCATAGAATGCTTGAAGTTGAACCTCTGCCTTTTGTTGCTGATTTCAATCGGTTGTTAAATGGGGTTGTTAAGATGAAGCAATTCAGCTCCGCCATCCTTCTTTACAGAGAAATGCGCTTTCATGGTGTACCCGTTGACATGTGGACAATGAACATTGTGATAAACTCATTCTGCCATTTGAATCGGGTGGATTTTGGTTTTGCAATACTGGTAGACATTTTTAAGCTTGGGTTCAAACCGGATGTGGTTACTCTCAACACTCTTATTCATGGACTGTTTGAAGCAGTGGCGGACCCAGGAAAATTTTCCAGTGGGGGCCAAATTAAAAAAAAAAGGTGAAAAAAACATGCATCACCCAAGATTCGAACCAGTGATCTTAGGGTGTATAATAAAGCTTTTAACCAGTTGAACTAAACACATAATTACATTGAAAAGTGTCTGAAAATGTATATATACATATTTTTAATATTATTAGAGGGGTATACTAGTAACTTCGCCCGGAATATTGAGTGGGGTCCATGCACCCCCCCTCTCCTATGCTGGGTCCGCCCCTGGTTTGAAGCGGACCGAATTGCAAATGCAGTGGAATTATTCCGGATGATGGTCATTCAGAAAGCTTGTGACGAGACTACATATGGGACTGTGATAAATGGATGTGCAAATCTGGGAACACGTCTAGAGCTATTCAACTGCTCCACCTTGTTGAGAAAGAAGGATACCATAAGCCGGATACAGTGATGTATAACAAAATCATAGATAGTCTGCGCAAGGACAGGAAGGTGGACGAAGCACTCCAGCTTCTCTCTAAAATGGCTGCTAATGTAATCCTATCAGATATTATCACGTATAGTTCAGTGATACAAGGACTTTGCAATTTCGGCAGATGGAAAGAGGTCACTAGTTTAATGACGGAAATGGCAGATACGAGAATTTACCCTGACGTATTTACTTTCAATATACTAGTGGATGCTTTTAGCAAAGAAGGATGGGTTGAAGAGGCAGAGGATGCACTGAAAATCATGATCGAAAGGGGTGAATGTCCCAACGTAGTCACTTATAATGCACTAATGAATGGATACTACTTGCGAGGAGAGATGGACAGAGCTCATCAAGTCCTACAAATCATGATAGATCAAAGATGTCAACCTGATATTCAAAGTTACAACATACTACTTAATGGATATTGCAAGAACAAGAATGTAAATGGTGCTCTTGAATTGTTTGAAGTAATTTGTTGTAAAGGCATGAAATGCGATGCTTTTACCTTCAACATCATGATACAAGGACTATTTGATTCTCGTAGATGTGCTGATGCAATAAAGTTGATTAGTGAGATGCAATCTCAAGAAGCGAATCCTAATAGATTCACTTATGGCATTTGGCTTGATGGCTTATGTCGCAATGGCCATGTCTCTGAAGCACGCGCATTGCTAAGTGAACTGGAGAATATCAACGTTGCTCTGGACATAGCAGCATATACTGCTCTTATCAAAGGATTATGTGAAGAAGGGAAATTATCTTCTGCTAGAAATCTGTTTGACAGACTCTCTTCTTTAGGGTTGGAACCTAATATTAGAACATTTAATGCCATGATGAAAGGACTCTGTCAAGAAGGGTTGTTGGAGGATGCTGAAGAGTTGATAACTAAAATGAGAGAATGTGGTTGTTTGCCCGACAATTTTACCTATAATTTCATAGTTCAGTGTCTCCTGGAAAAAAAAGTCAAGGGTTAGGAGCAAAGTTGATCTTGGAGGAAATGTTAAATCATGGGATTGAACCAGATTCGTATACTTGTTCTCTATTAGCCAAGTCGGCTCTTCTACGGAAGCAAACTATGTGATTTGGTATGCTAAAGTGAAGGTATTAATCATTAGATTTGTGGCCTTGTTTCGTTATCCGTAACTTGCTGGTCATGTTTTGAGTTTGTGTGTGTTTGATGTTCCCTTGTTTGCTAGCTATATTTTAAGTTGGATGAAGGAAAAAGAGTGTGCTTTCTTGATATAGAGCTCCATGAAATCATGTAGGATTTTTTTAAGATTCACATGGTCTGCTAGGCTTTCGCTGTTATTGTGGCGGTATGTGGTTGTAATAACATAAGCTCTAAACCATAGCTAACTTGGCAAACCATGTCACCGTTCTCGCATGTATATAATTGGTCACATACCTTTTCATAACATGCACGTATGTTCATGTCTGGTGTGAAAACCTTCAATAGTCATTATTCATATTACTTGCCTGATTAATGTTTGCTTTTTCCAGGTTGTCCTGCCATTTCGCCTACTCATATGGATATATATCTTCTTTTTTGAGGGGTATAGTTTAGTGTAATCTTCAGAAAGTGTAAATTTTATAGTTAGATTATGTAGATCTAATGCAACAGAAGCTTATCTTACCTGAAATAAGCACAATGATATGCTAATGTGTTATATTTGGACTTGATGATGGGGGTTTAGAGAGATGGGAAGACTGTTAGTTTGCGGAGTTGTTCCTATTTTGCCTTTCATTTTTGCTGTTTTTGAGGGCTGTGTGGCTGTTGCTTTGTCCCAGAAAAAGAATTTCCAGATGGAGCTTTTCTTGTAATGGGGGCATACTTGTAATTTTGGATGGTTCCTATAGAACATACCATCATTATCAAATGTAAGTCTGCCGTAGTTCTAAGGATGGTATATATACAGGGGACTCTTGTGCCCTAGGTTGTGATCGTATCGTGTCCTTCAAGGACTCTGGCTGGTAACTGATTGTACGTAAATCCGGATTAATCCCCGTGATTCTAGGAGATAATCACATATGTTTAAACGACATGATCAGAGTCGTAATCATCGAGGTACCCACGTGGAATAAGGTGGTGATTAGTGTTGAAATAGTGTCCTAAACCCAATCGGGTCGAACCGGATCCGACCGGGTCAGGTCATTTACAGTCTATTTAGTTCATGTAATAGTATTATTATTGAATAATAAAAACACTTTTGTTATTATATATTTTGTTTATTCGTTTGAACCAATCGTGATTGTATATATGATAACGTCCTTAGTATCAAACTGTGATAGAGAAACCATGATAGTGATTATGGTTGATGAGATCTCGAATCACATTAATAAGTTTGATATTTAAATGTCTCTAGTCATATGTACTATTAACCAAGACATTAATAGTACGATAAGACTAGCATGTGTTGGAAATAAAATTTATGTTTTGATGATAATTCATCATATTTGTTTAAAGTATTATCTTAACCCCATTGATGAAGTGCTGAAGCCAGCTGTTATAGTGAAAAGCTAAAAGATGTCTAGAACTGAATGTATAGGTTTTACTAGAGTCTGATATTTGTATAAGTTACATCAGACAAGCACTGTAATAATTAGCGTGTCATAAGACTGAAAAACTGGAAGTCATCTAGAAAACTGGAAATCACTAAGAAAGAAACTGACTCAGAATACACCAGCATCAAACTTAAGAATATAAGTTCGCTGGAGACACAGACTCACTTGGCTTATATAGAAGACTGAAGAACTGAGGGTCACAGACTCAGTTATTGAAGGTTGAAGAACTGAGGGTTCAAACTCAGTGATGAAGATTACAAGTCGAGACTGTAAAGTTAGACTTCAGGCAAGATTGTGGTGACCTGAACTGACTTTATGGATCTTGTATGAAGACCTAAGAATCATAAGGACAATGAATTCTTAGATGATAATGAGTCATGGTGTACTCTGATTAAGTCATTTATAATCAGATGAAAACTGGAGTACTGATATTTGAAAAAGAGTAAAATCTTAGTTAACGCTCCAAGTCAGTAAGGAAACCGACAAACAATAAACTCGGTATAAAGCGATATAAGGAAACTCGCTTTATAAGTCGGTCATCCAACAAGGCGATCGTACAGTCGAACGTTATAAAGGAAGCAAATTCATTGGATGAGTTACTGACACAGCAGAACGGTTAGAAAATATAGCCGTTACAAGTGAGACGTTGATACAATTCGAATTGAAGCCAGATGAACGTTGGACCTCACACTATAAATAGAATACTTTGCACCAAGGATAAAAACAACGAATTAACAAGTACTATCAAGTGATTTTGTGCATTAGTCGTTTTATTCGAATTACTATCATCTCAGCGCTATAACAAGATCATATCTAGAAATTCTTCAAGTGTTCAAGCTACACAGATTTTATCAAGAATCAAACACTTTGAAGAACCACAAACAAGAATCAATTTATTGATTCTCAGCCCAACTTTGATTCTACATCAAAGGTTTATGCCTGTGAAGCAAACCGGAAAGGTTTCGCCAAGGACAGTTGTGACAAGCAGTCGGGTAGACTGTGTTTGTGGTGGTAGCTGGTGAAGAGGCAATTCAACCCTCCAAGGATCAGTGTTCAAGCAATTGAAGAACAACAATTCTACCTGTTCTACAACAGTTTAGATAGTGACGCTAGGGATTAGCCAATGACTATTGTTTAGGACTTTTTGTAACAGTTTACCTCAAGAAGTTCTAGTGGAATTTTCCTCCGCACCACAGGGGAAGAGAGGACGTACATGATTACACCACCTGGAACCTCTATAATACTTGTCTTATTTACTTTACGCACTTACTTACTTATTCAGCATTTACTTACAGCACTTTGATAATTGATTGTTATACACCTCACAATTCATAAACTGACATTCATCGGAATTCAGTTTACTACACTCACTTTTCACAGAGAATAACAAGATCAAGAAAAAGGCTAAAACTTATCCGCTGCCGGTTGACTCAGTTTCAAGCTTAAGTCAGTTTGACTTAAACTAAGCTTAGTCAGCTCAACTCCACACAAGTTTAACTGAACCTTAATTTGTTTTAAATCCAGTTTTAGGGACAAGTTTATTCACCCCCCTCTAAACTTGTGCTAGCCTTTCCAAGGGACCAACAATTGGTATCGGAGCAGTGTTTCTTTGATAAGATATCAATTGCTCTGTATCTCCTCTTGTTGCTCTCATTTGAAAGCTCAGTTTTCAGTTGTTAAACAATCAATTTTCACTCACTCACTATGGATAACAATCAATATGCAAGACAGATGCTTATGTGCAACATGGACAGATTTGACGAATATAAACGTCGTATGCAGGCCTTTCTAGCAGCTACTCATGATGAAATGATGGATGTACTCACTGATGGACCAATCCAGATCACTCACATGCAAACTGATGGTGAGAGACAAATTCGAGTTCCAAAGCCCAAATCCGAATGGACCAGTGATGATCGCAAGAGAAACAATCTCAACAATGTTGCTATGGATTTTATTCTTAGGACTCTTGACAACAACATGTACTTGAAGGTGAAAGAATGCACAACTGCCAAGGAAATGTGGGACAAACTACAACTTGTTTGTGAAGGAACAGATTCAATTAAGGAAAACAAGATCTCTGTTGCAAAACAAAAGTTTGAAAATTTCAAGATGAAATCTGAAGAAACTATTGACCAGATGGAAACAAGATTCAGTGCTATCATGGATGAATTAGATCTACTCAAGATTGAATACTCTAAGAAAATTATCAACACAAGAATCTTGAAGGCATTACCAATGTCTTTGGAAGATGTAGGTCAACGCTATGGAAGAATCTAGAAGACTTGACATAAGGATTCATTCAAAATCTTCTCGGATCCGAAAGCTTATGAATTCGGTGAAGATTTTACAAGTACAAATTTTGCAATAATCAAAGCTTTGGAAGAACCAAAAACCACAAAGACTTGCAAAGCAACGACAAATGACATTCAAGAAAACTCATCTAGCAATCTTCATGAATTGGATGAAATGGAAGAACAAATGGCTCTAATGATGAACGAAATTCGAAGAATGAAGAGTGGACATCCAGATCACTCGAAGTTTATCAAAAGGACTCTGAGAAAAGAAAAGACGATGAATATCTCTATTTCAACTGCAAGAAACCTGGACATTATAAGGCTGAATGTCCAGAAATAACCAAGAAGACGCCACCAAGAAGAGTTGGTAGAAGAGCACTCCTTGCTGGAGATGAATCAGATTATGAAGCTGGTACTGAAAGACTATCAGATGACACAGCTTTAATGGAACACATGGAAGATGCAAATGAGGTATGCGAGTCTAACTCTAAATATTCCTCAGCTCAGATTTCTATGCAAAATGCATGTTCTTCGACCGCTGACTCCAATCCAAAAAACCAAGAATTAGAAGAAACACTTGATGAATTGATGAATCAGCTAGTAACTATTCAAGGTGGTTATGAATCAATTAAAGCTGAGAAGGAAAGTCTAATTCTTGATGTTGAAAGATTGAAGTCTGAATTAAAAGTGTTGAAACTGACTAGAACTGATAAAGAAAAGATTCAGCATCAGCGTACTGTATCAGCAGCAGCAACTGAATCATTTGCTCAATCAAGTTCGGTTACCGGATTCAAATCAGGAAAACCATATGGAGACAAAACTGGTTTAGGATTTGATACACAACAATCTTCTAAGGATGGAACCAACAAAGCTGTCAAACCTAGTACCAAAACTGGTATCAAGTTTGTAGCTGAGAAACTTCCACAAACTGAGAAAATTGTTGAACCAAGATAAAAGCCGATATCACATAGGACAAATCGCTTTTCCAAGAAAACAACCAGATTTACCAACAAAGGGAAACCAAATGGTAAATCGGCTGTATCTCAAGAAAACCGAACTGGGAAATCAACTACCAGGTCCACAAAAACCAATCAAGTCAAGAACCAGAAAAATTACAGTCAAAGTAAATCCAAGAATGTCAATCATTCAAGGATTCACACATTCAGGGGGAAAGGAAGACTATATCCCACTGATGATGATTGGAATTTTACTGCATCTATTGCTAAAACTGATAATAACAATCATTCCAGACAGAAAACCTATCAAAGGTTTCAGTCCAAGACTCAGCAGAGGACTAATCTCAGTTCTCATCAAAAGTCCCAGTACCAAGGTCAGTTCAGACCTCAGTACAGAAGGAATGACGGTTATGATTCTAGCTTTAATAATAATAGAAAGCAACATGGAAATAAGTTTCAGTCAAAAGACCTGAGAGATCATATAAATAAGACACAGCCCAAACATAGATACTATGGGAGTGTGGCTTACATAAATGAAAACAAGTGCAACAATATCCGAAGAATCCCAAAAGGATATATTCCCAGAGTTGTACTGACAACTGACCCCCATGGACCCAAACTGAATTGGGTACCTAAAAACTTCTAATTTCTATTGCAGGATTTATGGTACTTTGACAGTGGTTGCTCTAGACACAGGACAAAGAGTAAAGACTGTCTCGGAATTTTATTGCAAAGGATGGACCAAAGGTTAATTTTGGAAGTAAAGACAAACCTGGATACACCAGAGGTTATGGCACCTTAATCAGGAATGGACTTACAATCAAGAATGTATCTTATGTAGAAGGACTACACTACAATCTACTCAGCACCAGTCAATTTTGTGATATGGGATACAAAGTTACTTTCGACAAAGATTTCTGCGTTGTCATCAGCGAATCAGCTTATCAAGTTGTCCTAGCCGGAAGAAGAAAAGAAAATATGTATGTAGTAGATTGGACAACAGCCGTTGCTGAAACCTGTTTGCTTGTGCATACAAAATTAGAAATCAGTTGGCTATGGCACAAGAAACTGAGTCATCTTAATTCGATGACATCAACACACTTGTTAAGAAGCAGTTAGTCATTGGACTACCAGAAATATCATATAAGAAGGACAGCTTATGTGATGCTTGTCAACAAGGAAAGTAAACAAAAGCAAGTTTCAAGACCAAATCTCAGCATTCAACAACCAGACATCTAGAGTTGCTACACATGGATTTATTTGGACCTATTACACCAATTAGTATCAGTGGAAAGAAGTATACATTGGTGGTAGTAGATGATTTTTCAAGGTACACTTGGGTAATCTTTCTAACCAAGAAAATTGAAACCAAGCAAAGACTCACAGAACTACTCAAGAGACTTCGAAATCAGAAAGGAGTTTCATTTGTGAAGATAAGATCAGATAAAGGAACTGAATTCCTCAACAGTGTGATTATTGAATATTGTGAAGAAAATGGTGTTTTACACCAACTTGCTGCCACAGGAACACCTCAACAGAATGGTGTAGGTGAAAGAAGAAATAGAACGCTCAAAGAAGCTGGGAGGACTATGATCTGTGAAGCTAAACTACCTGAAAGATATTGGGCAGAAGCAGTTAACACAGCTTGTTACACTCAGAACAGAGCTCTCATGAACAAAAGACATGAGAAGACTCCTTATGAAATTTGGAATGGAAGAAAACCAAATGTTTCATACTTTCATGCTTTTGGAAGCAAATGTTTCATACACAATAATGGAAAAGATCAACTTCATGTTTTTCAGCCCAAGGCTGATGAAGGAATTTTTCTAGGATATTCAAGTGTCAGCAAAGCTTTTAGAGTACTAAATAAAAGGACACTCAAGCATGAAGAATCAATACATGTAGTATTTGATGAACCAAACTTCCCTGGTGAAGCAACTGAAGACCGACAAGAACCAGTTTCTCAGTCTCAGTTACCAATCATGCCAGAACCAGTTTCAGTTGACATTGGAAGACTACAAATTTCAGAATGTTCAGATCAAGATCAGTCTCAGTTTCCAACTACTCAACAAACCACACATGAACTACATGTTCCTGATTCAACTGAAGAAATTCAAGAACTAGTTCTTGAAGAGCCAGTCGAACAAGATGTAAATCCTTTGATGCAAACACCCACATATCAATGGATGAGAGATCACCCTGAAGAACAAGTAATTGGTGATACTCAAACTGGCGTTCGAACAAGACATCAATTAGATGCAATGATTGCGTGTTTTCTATCTCAATCAGAACCTAAAGAAATTGAAGAAGCTTTGAAAGATCCGGACGGATATTAGCTATGCAAGAAGAACTCAATGAATTCGAGAGAAATCAAGTATGGGAATTGGTAGATAGACCAGTTCATGTCAATATCATCGGAACCAAATGGGTTTTCAGAAATAAACTTGATGAAGATGGGAATATCATCAGAAACAAAGCTAGACTTGTAGCTAAAGGATACTCTCAAGCTGAAGGCATAGACTTTGATGAAACCTATGCAGCAGTTGCAAGATTAGAAGCAATCAGATTATTTCTTGCCTTTGCAGCTTATAAGAAATTCAAGGTTTATCAGATGGATGTTAAAAGCGCATTTCTGAATGGAATTCTTGAAGAAGAAGTATACGTTCAACAACCACCTGGATTCGAAATCAAAGATCAAGCGGAGACAAAGTTTTCAAGCTAAGGAAAGCTCTTTATGGACTTAAACAAGCACCAAGAGCTTGGTACGAAACTCTATCTCAGTTTCTGGTGGATAATGGATTTATCAAAGGAACAATCGACAAAACTTTATTCAGGATGAAGAATGGAGAAGATACTCTACTTGTTCAAATTTATGTTGATGATATCATTTTTGGATCAGAAAATGAACAGCTATGTGAGAAATTTGCAAGTTTGATGAAAAGAAAATTTCAGATGAGTATGATTGGAAGCTTACTCTATCTTACAGCAAGTAGACCAGACATATCTTTTACTGTCGGTGTATGTGCAAGATTTCAGTCCAAACCAAAGGAAAGTCATCTCACAGTTGTGAAAAGGACATTGAAATATTTGAAAGACACGGATGGAGTTGGAATATGGTATTCAAAAGAAGGAGAATTCAAGTGATTTCTTATTCAGACTCAGATTATGCTTTGGATGCAAAGTGGACAGAAAAAGCACATCAGGCACATGTAAGTTACTAGGAAACAGACTTGTGTCATGGTTCAACAAGAAGCAAAACTCAATTTCAACTTCAACAGCTGAAGCAAAGTATATAGCACCTGGAAGTTGTTGTGCTCAATTTTTATGGATCAGACAGCAATTAATAGATTATGGGATAGAAGAGGGAACAATTCCCATAATGTGTGATAACACAAGTGCAATTGCAATCACTGATAATCCAGTGTTACACTCAAGAACAAAACACATTGATGTGCGTCATCACTTTATAAGAGATCATGCAGAGAAAAAGGATATAACAGTTCTTTATGTACCTACTGAAGATCAGTTGGCAGACATCTTTACAAAGCCATTGGACAAAGAAAGATTTGCAAAATTAAGAACTGAGTTGGGAATAATCAAAGTCAGTTAAATCAGTTAAGCCAGAGATTCGTCAAGGGGATTAATCTTTGTTAATGTTGGGTGCGCTCACTTAACAGATCAGTCATTGACATCAACAATCTCAAACTGATTAACTGAAACTGAAAGTTTGATGGAACTGGACATTATTTCTAAAATTGACCTCGGCATCAGTTTCTATTCCAGTCAAATTTAGTCAAAGGTTGACATGATAAAATCAACAGCGGTTATGTCACATTAAAATACCGCAGTTCTTTTTGTCAGAATTTCGCGTGTACACCCCACGATTGTCAGAACAGTACATGCATCGGTTACCCAAAACCATCATGGAATTTGAAAAGTTGTACCACTCAACCGCCAGAATTTCCTACCTATTTATTCAACCTCCGTTCACATTACTTCAAATCGAAATTCAAAATCCTCATCCCTTTCCAGAAAACAAAACAAACTCTTCAAAATCTCTCTTCTCAAAAATCAATTTTTGTGTTCACACTCAAACATGGCCACTTCAGAAAAATCAAAACAAGAAAGATTAATAACAGAGTTAGATGAACTGACATTCGAAATGTATGAAGCTCTGTGTCAAAACACTCTGTTAGCAAGCTGGATATGTGATAAAATCGAGAAACAACCCGGCTTGAGAAACTTACTGGAAGTTAAGTTCAAAGAAAAACGTGATACAGAAGGAATTTTGCAATTTTGGCAAAATATGCGTTTGGTACGAGACTCTCTGATGACCAAAGTTCGTGGAGATCGCATTGTTCTCAATGAAAGCGTCATAAGGACACTCTTTGGCTTCCCAAATTCAAATATGACAACAACAGATTGGACTACTTTACCATTGAAAAGAGAAGCTTTTCTTGAGCTACTTACTTTTTCTACAGAACCAATCGAACCTGGTATTCATGTAGACAAAATCAAGCCAGAATTTGGACACCTCAGCAGATAGCTCAGCAAACACGTCATTGGGAAATCCAAAGGAGTTAGTATACTGTCAGAAGAAAATATCTATCTCATGAATATAATCTGGGATGTAATAGAATTCAATTGGGCAGGCTATGTTGTCAATCATTTTAAGAGACAACATTTGGCTGAATTAGACAGTGCAAGACGAGCTCAAGCCGAAGGACAAGAAACTGTTGATAGATTCCGACTGAAGAAGACACTCAGTGGAATCATTCAGTTTTACTTAGAAAAAATCAAGGAAGGGAAGCAAGCAAGGCAATCTGCACCTACAAAGGAAATCGCAGGAACAACTTCCCAACCTGAAGCAAGTCAGAAAACTGTGTCTCAGCCGGAAGCTGTACACAAAGGGACTAAGCGAAAGGCTGAATCAACAGAAGCAAGATCAGTTGTAAGATGCTTGTACCCAGAAATCTCAAAAGAAAAAGCACCAACTGAGGGGGAACAACAACAACAACAACTGATAACTGAAGTTACACAAGAAAAGGTCACTACTGACCATACTTCTCAGTTACATCATACATCAGTTCAGCAATCAGCACCAATTTTTGAAGCTGATAGAATCATCAAGCTAATGAAGATGAAACTTAAACCAAAGGATTCTCGAGATGTCAGTCTACAGACTGAAGAAAAACTACTCTTGGAGAAATTGGAAGTTAGAGATCTATATGTTCTGTTTCCTATCTCGGAATTTCTTGACAATTGTTTCAAAAGATTCACTGAAATAGCAAAAAGAAGAGAATCAGGCACATCATCTACCTCAAAAGATACTTCAAAGAAGAAAGATGATGAATCAAGAAAAGAAGCTGATGAGACTACAATTTTGCAAACAGAAACTCAACCTCAACCTCTAGCAATGCAAACTGTATCTCAGCAAGAAGGATTACCAGTTGGAGATCAGACAATCGACAATCGTGAAGCAAATTGTTGGAGCTGCTAATCAACAACTGATGATTATTAAAGATAATACTCAGTTTAAGGATCCAATAGAAGATATCCATCGTTTACGGCTAGGACTACTGGGGTATCTAATCCCATTCGCTCCCCTAGCTTTCGTCTCTGAAGTTCTTATCTCTCAATTACATCGACCCTTGGTCTCAACAAGTACTAGTATTATCCTTCTGACATCCTCACAAAGGATGAATTGGCAAAAGTACATGAAAATTTGAAGATTGTGCTTAGTACCAAGGATGCACAAAATGATCTTTTGTCAAATATTTCTGGATATCTCGATTAATCAGATGAAAACTGGAGTACTGATATTTGAAAAGGAGTAAAATCTCAGTTAACGCTCCAAGTCAGTAAGGAAACTGACAAACAATAAACTCAGTATAAAAATGATAAGGAAACTCAGTTTTATAAGTCAACCATCCAACAAACTGATCGTACAGTCGAACGTTATAAAGGAGGCAAATTCATTGGATGAGTTACTGACACAGCAGAACGGTCAGAAAATATAGCCGTTACAAGTGAGACGTTGATACAATTCGAATTGAAGCCAAATGAACGTTGGACCTCACACTATAAATAGAAGACTTTGCACCAAGGATAAAAACAACGAATTAACAAGTATTATCAAGCGATTTTGTGCATTAGTCGTTTTATTCGAATTACTATCATCTCAGTGCTATAACAAGATCATATCTAGAAATTCTTCAAGTGTTCAAGCTACACAGATTTTATCAAGAATCAAACACTTTGAAGAACCACAAACAAGAATCAATTTAGCCCAACTTTGATTCTACATCAAAGGTTTTAGACTGTGAAGCAAACCGGGAAGGTTTCGCCAAGGACAGTTGTGACAAGCAGTCGGGTAGACTGTGTTTGTGGTGGTAGCTAGTGAAGAGGCAATTCAACCCTCCAAGGATCAGTGTTCAAGCAATTAAAGAACATCAATTCTACCTGTTCTACAACAGTTTAGATAGTGACGCTAGGGATTAGCCAAGGACTATTGTTTAGGACTTTTTGTAACAGTTTACCTCAAGAAGTTCTAGTGGAATTTTCCTTCGCACCACAGGGGAAGAGAGGACGTACAAGATTACACCACCTGGAACCTCTATAATACTTGTCTTATTTACTTTACGCACTTACTTACTTATTCAGCATTTACTTACAGCACTTTGATAATTGATTGTTATACACCTCACAATTCACAAATAGACATTCACTACAACACAATAGGCTTTTTACGACACATTCTTCGCGGCATTTTGATAATTGTCATGAATTTACCGACATAAGTTACTTATCGCCACAAATGTACGACATTTTTGTAACATACTATTTTATGACGCTAATTGCCGACAATTATCCGACACTCATTGTTTATGTCACAAATGCATGGCGTTTTTTGTGGTGGTTAAATGTTATGTCGCATAATACACGTCAATTTTATGACGTTTCATGATTATGTTGAAAAAGTTTGTGTCAATTTCACGGCATTTATAAGATATATATATTTAAAGCACAGATAGTCACCTGTAAGAAGTGTAATATATATATATATATATATATATATATATATATATATATATATATTATTTATTTAAAGTACAGATAGTCACTTGTAAGGAGTGAAATATATATATGTATATATTTCTTTCAAGGAGGTAAAAAGTGAATTGAATCAAGTTGGAAAAATTCTTTAGCTTGGACTCGATCACTGTATCTTAGGGTCATAATTTATGTTTCAGACCACTGCGATAAGAATCAACATGAATTGGAAGGGGTTATACATGTTATATAGTAGATTTGGTTATCTTTAATTACAAATAGTGCCCCTCAAAAAAAATTACAAACAGAATAAATAAATATATTTATTAACACGCATATAATATATATATATATATATATATATATATATATATATATATATATATATATATATATATATATACACACACACATATATATTAGGTAAAAAAACTACAAATAAAAAAATTATAAACCAATTAGGTTACTTAAACTTCAAATTGCACTTTGATTAAGTCCGATCAACCACAAACATTGTATTTGGTTTAAGCAACCTCAAATTGACAACCGATCAAGCACGATTTACCCTAAACACCGCAATCCAGTTAACTTAACATCATATTGTGGTTGATCGAGACATGATCAACTCCGAAAACTATAATCGGGTTAATCGAACCCTTGAGTTGATGGTCGATCAAAGTGTGATCTACCCCAAACACACTAATTGAGTTAATGTGAACATGAAATTGATTGTAGATCAAGCATGGTTCAACCATAAATAGTGCAGTAGGGTTAATTGAACCACTTATTGATAATCGATCAATCCTTATCAACATAATCACTGTAATTGGGTTAACTGAACTTCAATTTGAACTTCGATTAAACCTGATCAACAAGAAACACTTTAGTCTGGTTAATTGAACTTAAAATTAACTATTGATCAAGCCTAGTCAACCATAAAGACTGTAATTGGGTCAACCAAACCTCAGTTTGACTATTGAACATGCCCAATCAACCTTAATCATTGTATTTCGGTTAGTCGAACATCAATTTGAACTTCGATTAAGGCTTATCAACCAAAGACACTTTAATCGGGTTTACTGAACATCAAATTGACGGTCGATCAAGCTTGATCAACCACAAACATTATAATTGGGACAAATGAACATTAAATTGATGATCAATTAAGCTTGATCAACCATATACACGCTAATTGGGTTATTTGAACCTTTCTCGATCAACCCTAAACATTGTAATGGGTTAATTGAACACCAAATTGACGGTCGGTCAATCCCAAACCAACCTCAACAATGTAATTAGGTTAACCGAACCTTAAATTGAAGACCTTAAATTGTGTTAAGAAGACCTTAAATTGTGGTTTGGTTGACTGAACCTCAGATTGCATGTCGATATATTATGATCAACCTGAACACTTAATTTTGTTAACTGAACCTTGAATTGATGGTTGATCAAGCCTAATCAACCCCAAACGCTATAATTGGATTAACGTGAATATCAAATTGATGGTCAATCATGTTTGGTCAACCATAAAGGTTGTAATTGGGTTATCAGAACCTTAATTGACTGTCGATAAAGCCTGATCAACCTTAATCATTGTGACCGGTTTGTTGTAGTTCGCCTTTGAACTTTGATAAATTCCGATCAACCCACGACACTTTAACCGGGTTCATTAAACCTCGGATTGACAGTCGATTAAACTCGAGCAACCACAAACTCTGTAATTAGGTTAGTTGAGCGTCATAGTGACGATCGATCAAGCGTGATAAACTATAATCAATATAATTGGATTAATTGAACCTGAAATTGATGGTCCGTCCACTGAACACTGTATTGTTAATATCACGTGAATACTATTATAATGTAATGATAAATCATTTACTATGTTTACCCCCTAACACCCCTTAATTACTACCCCCGTCTCAAAATATAAATCCGTTTGGATTTTTTTCACACACAGACGATTAGGAAAGTTTGTTAAATTGATTATGTGTCATTAATTTTGACGAAAAAAATGTCTAAAATTAACATTTGACTATTATTAATGCATGAATATGTAATAAATAAGGGGGTAAAAAAAGAAAAATATAATAAACGCTTCATTGATTTTTTAAATAGATTTACATTATGGGACAAAATCAAAAAACTAAATTGACTTATATTTGGGGACGGAGGTAATACAATATATTTGATGTTTAAATCTCTTAAATGATACTATATATTAAATTTATATTACTTTTTTTACTCCGAAAGAAATTATATTAATTACTTAAATATAACCTTAACATAACGCTACTGTATTACCCTCACATTTCGAAATCATTAACTCTATCCTAATGAACCGCTGTTCTCCGTTACCCACTCCCACGTTCATCCTGATTATTCGGTAAAACCGAAACTGCTTTTATACGAGAGATTCAGATATTATCACTACAGATCCTAATTCGAATTTCAAATCACTGCTATCCCTACCGAAAATTTCCCCTCAATCTAAATTCAATCGTAGACTCAAATGCGTATTCAAGGCAATTCATTGTTGCCGCCATTTTCATGATTCTAATCTATTGTAGAGGAAATCGGTGGGCCGAGAGGTTTCCAAGTTCTTATTACAATCGCTAAAGGTAGCTTTGAATTCTTTTTATTTTTGATTTTTTTTAGTTCACATCAATGACCGATCGGATTTAGGGCTTTTTACCTCTAGCTCGTGGTGCTACCGAGTAGTGGTATGCTTTTTTTTAAGGTAGGGAGACGATGAGGGCAGTCGGGAAGGCGGCTAAAATCGGCTTGGTCAACTGTGGACATGGCTACCATATTCCTGAAGGTTAATAAGGTTAATTCTTTTCCTCCCATTTATGCAACATTGATTCTCACTTATCTGTTCACAAGCATATGCAGCATATAGGAAGCAGAAAAGTAGATTGGCATTTTTATCCAAAGTTGTTCGGCCTTTATGGGTCTCAAGTGATTGAAGTAAAGGTATATCATTTTTCATTGCTTTGCTTCGGAATATGCTGCTCAATTCTTAACAGTGGGTTATTTATTTGAATGAACAGAATTATGACTCATTAATTTTTCTTATTAAATTTTATTTTACTTAAGAATTTCGTTTTGCTCCTGAAGGTTGTAATTGTGTTAGTTACTTCAAATTTTTAGTTCATTTCATACTTTATTACAATTTATTCAATGTGTTAGATGTTCTTATTCTACAAATGCAGTTTGACTAGAACATACCCTTCTGCTTCTTACAAATCCACGACTTGAATAATCTTCATTCTACAAGGACGGTATTGATTGTGGAAACAACCATGATCGAATACATATGTAGAATATCATGATATTTTTCTAAGGGATTAGTTCCAGCATATCACAGTTCGAGTTGTATTGCTTATATCTTGATAAAACAATAAGAGAAATGTGATCAGAAATTAGTGTGTGATCATTGGGAGGCTAATTTGAAACATAAATCTCTTGAACAGCAAGGTTAGGAGGTAATGCATGGCTCTTTTTGCCCTTATTCCTAACATTTTTCATTTGGGTCGGTCTATGTTAAAGCATTTATGACGTTCAATGTTGTTTCACTATCATGCCATGGAGCAAGACTTCATTGTAGAATAATCATTTTCAACTTCTATTTTATTCTATGTTTTGCATTTTTTTTTTAATTTTACAAATCCCAAAATATTCCGTGCATTACAGTTCAATCAACATTGTGGAGGCTCTCTATGAGCTCTGCCATCTTTACGATTCTCGTTACAATTATACAAGCAATGATGAAGTCACCTTCCTGGTTCTTGAAGTTTAGATTTTTTTTGAGTTTCTGTTTTGTTTCTTGAAGGCTCCTTTGTGAGTTTAATATATTTTATTTTGATAATTTTTAATTGTTGGAGTAGATTATTTTTTCTGCATGTGTATTTTAGGTACACTGGCGAGCAGATTAGGAAAATTGAAGAGTTAATGAGAATAAGGAATGTGTTGGAACCCCAAAACTTGTAAGGGTTATGGCTTCTTTCCTTCCTAATCTAATGCGTCATTACTAAAACCGCCACCTGCACTTGATTCTGGCATAAGGAATATCCGGAGCACTTGATTCTGGCATAAGGAATCTCCGGAGTAAAAAGGATGCTTCCATTTTCTCTGGCTGCCATAGAACAAAACATGAAGTTGATGCAGTATTCATACTCGGAGTCAGAACCTGAAAGTTGAGGTCAATCCCACCTCCATCACGGTCTTGAGAGCCCAGGAAGGAATTTGAACTATTTGTCATCTTCAGTTTGGTTCTTCATTGCAGCTATGATAGTCCTTATTGCAATACTGATGTTTGGGATGGGTGTCGGCTTTAACTCCTACTCCCGGTTTCCCGAGGATAGATTTTGGTGCAAACTATACTTTTGGTCTTTAGAAGGTTTAGTTCGAATTGTATTGCAAATTTTATGTATTTTTATCTCGCAAATTGCTTGAATTTCAATATACTTGTCCATTTATAATAAAATTGTCTATTTCTAGTAAATTGTGTAATATCTTTCAAAACAACTATCGGTGAAGCGAGCGAGAAAACTAACATTTATATGGTAAATGAATCATGCATTGGTAAACTGTCACAAAAATGTGACATTCTAAATGAAAAAGTTTTGGAAATTTTGCCACAATTGATGTGCAACAATCAATATATATAAATGTAGTTATATTGCCATAAGGCTACTCTTGTCACAATAGTCAAGTGCCGGAGAAACTGCCAAAAAGATAACCGACACTTTTTCAAAGCGTCAAAAAAGTGCTACAAATGAAACATATGACACTTACATTAAGTGCCATATTACCGCCACAAAGCTTGCCGACGGAACAAAAAACTGTCGCAAACATTGCCGACGGCAGTATTGACGACACTTAAATAACCGCCGTTTTATGCGTCGTGATTGATTTTTACGGCGCTTAGTTCTATGGTCCCGACATTTATTTTGTGCCGTAAAAAGCCAAAAATGTTGTAGTGATTCATCGGAATTCAGTTTACTACACTCAGTTTTCACAGAGAATAACAAGATCAAGAAAAAGGCTAAAACTTATCCCCTGCCGGTTGACTCAGTTTCAAGCTTAAGTCAGTTTGACTTAAACTCGGCTTAGTCAGTTCAACTCCACACAAGTTTAACTGAACCTTAATTTGTTTTAAATCTAGTTTTAGGGACAAGTTTATTCAACCCCCCCTCTAAACTTGTGCTAGCCTTTCCAAGGGACCAACTGCATGTATTAGATGTCTTCTATCTTATTGAAGATATGGATGGATCTCGTCTATCGAAGTGTAGTGACACTTGGACTGTACGTAGACGTGTATTATGAGAATGTGTACATTAGACTGACCCACTTACTTCATATGACATTATAAAATTGTGGTGGTACTAAAAAATACTTGGCAATAGTCTTTTTTTTTCTTCTTAGCTTTATAGAAAAAATGTGTGTATATGTAGATTTTGGAATCATGAAATAATATGTGTGGTGCAATAAGTAAATGTTATATTTTTTCATTTTTTTAAAGTAAATATTTTTTCATTTAGGTGTGGTGCAGTGATAGATTTAGTGTGGTGGGAAATCCTTCCAAAACAATACTTTACTTAGGGCACTCTTATCAGAGGCCCCAAATTTTATCCCTAAAATAATATAAAATAATACATATCTCTATTTTACAACATCTCAATTCAAAAACCTCCACAACAGCATCCCTATCCCTATCTCTATAACATTTCAAATACTATTAAATAATACATATTCTACCTCAAAACCCAATTCATACACATTAAATATTTATTATTTCACTCCAATAACATCTCTATCCCTATATTTTTTAATAATTAAATATTTTTAGGGACGTGAATAGTGCATCCCAACAAGTAGGGATGCACTGTTCATATCCTTAAAAATAAATAGGGATAAAGACTCTGCTGTGGAAGCTATTTTAAAATAAACTCTAATTTTTATCTTTACTAGTAAAATGCACGTGCGGATGCACGTGTTTTAATTTAGTGAAATAATACATTTGAAAACAATATTAATTAATGTATAATTTATTAAGTATTTATTCCTCGTAAAATATAAATATGTTATTATATATAATTATACAAAATAATCTTATGTTTTATTGCTAGCATTTTGAATTTATAATTTCATGTACTCGATACATTTAACGCCCTTCTAAAGATAATAAGCATTCTAAATTTACAAATCTGTGTATTTAATATATATTGAGAACATGTTCTTCATAATTATCTAGTAAAATGTGAACATTTACAAAAAAAAAAAAGTAAGCAACTTTTGTGATGTTCTTACTCTAAACAATTCATTTTGATAAGTGCATTCAAAAATTATAGAATGTGGGTTTCAAGTGCATATAATTTTATATGTTTATAATATCATAGATACGAATATACTTTAGTAATTGTAAAGTAACACTTATTAAACAAAGTAACATTTGAGATAATGATTAGTATATTTTAAACATTTGATGTATAGATCTAAGATTCAATTTTAATTAGTATGATAGAAAGAATTGTGAAACTGTAGAATTTTATTGTCGGTTGTAAATGGTTAGACATATACTTTAGTCATTATAACTATCATTTAGTTATATTATAAGTTATATTTTCATCGTTCCTATAATTGACGAAGTTTCCAAAACCATGTATACCAGTCCAACATATCTCTCCGCATAATAATGCATTCCTATTTAATAGATGGATTATACAGCCTGGAATTACTCTTTGTCCCCAATTTTGCCTGTCATACTATCTTTGGATTAAACATGATCAACTCATCTTAAATGCCCTTATTTCTTTTCTTTCTCAAAATATCATCTCGTAAATCACTCAGAAAAAGACTTCTCGTGAGGCATGAAATACTTGATATGATACATATGCAAAGCCATCTCTGTGGCCAAATCAAAAAAATTAAACAGTACCTCAAATCTATGCAAAAAAAGTTCTCAAACAATCTCTAATTATCTTCATGTTATGAAAACTAAAGCTGATAAATTAATCGACGGATCTGGATGATCTTGTGAATCTTATTTCAGACAATTTGAGAGATGACTATAAAGACTTGGCTAGGGTCGTTCAAACACGTGACACCCCTATTGATTTTGAAGAGCTCCAAGAAAAGCTATTTAATTATGAGACTTTTCTGTCTAAAGATGCCACGGTTCACTTTTTTGGTCTTGCTACAACTCATTTGGCCGTACGACATCCCTCTCCCAGTGCTGGTTCGTTTCCACGTCTTACTATTCCTGATTCTTCGAAACATGCACAAAATACTTTCTCTCATGCAGTAGCCTCGAGTTTTCACCCTAAAAAACCCTACTTGGTTATTTCCAGTGTGGAAAGTGCAAGGACATTCAGAGAAATGATGCAATTCTTACCAGGTTCAACCTCATACAAAATTTTCTCATTCGGTCCAGTCCTCCAACATTGCGTCCTCTTCAAGCACATTTTGATGCTCTGTCATCTTATCTATGGCTTCTTGGTAGTGGTGCCATGCATCATGTTACCACGGATCTCAAATATTTGGCATTACGCATGCCTTATTCTAGCAATGAAGGCATCGTGGTTGGTGATGGAAATAATATTTCCATCACACACATAGGTTTTATTTTTCTCTCTATTCATTTAAAATAGTTTATGTTTGACGATATATGAAATCCTCTGGGTTACAAATGAGTTGTCAGGTAAATGTACCACTAGGTGATGATCCAAATAACTTTTTGAGTGGATTTGAGAGGGGGCCTTCAAAACACACAAAAATATGAAGGGTCGTGGAGCTTGCCTTCAGGGAATACTCTGGCGCTCAAGTCAATATTTTGAATAAAGGAATTTCTATTAAGACGGTAAGCAGGAATATATAGCGATCATATTACGTGTGTACCTTGTAATTGAGGATGATGATACTTTATATAACACTCATTCGTAGGGGGGTGAATTATGATGCAATGAATTCATGGTTAAGGGAGTTTACCATGTATTGATGTAATGAAGCCTGCTATGGAGTAGTTAGAGCTTAGGCTATAACGGAACGTGAAATTTCAAAGCCATCTCTATATCCGTTACTATTGTGGAGTAATGTCTGCGTGAAGTCCGGAACACTCATTGAAGAGAATGTAACCATTGCTTGAGGTCGAGGATGATTGTATTGTATTGATCATAAATTACTTGGGTGACTTGCACGACATCGGTAATAAGGGACCGTAGACGTCTTGCATCTTGCCGATTATGAGGGACAGAAGGTGACATATGTCATGTCGAACAGATGATGACCTATATCATGTCGGATGATGATATAATGATGGAGCTTCCTGGTTAAGGCCCGATATCGATCTGAGCTCATGCCGTCTCATATGTTGATATGTCATTTATCACTCTATGTGAGGCATGAAATCGTCTTATTTCTTCTCCTTCTCAAAATATCATTCCATTTATCACTCAGGCAAAGAATTCCTCGTGAGTTATGTACTACTTTATATGATACATATGCAAAGCCCTCCCATAGTCAAATCAAACAAATTAAACAGTACATCAAATCTATGCAAAAAAAAGTACTTAAACAGACTCTATTTATCTTCATGTTGTGAAAATTTAAAGCTGATGAATTAGTCTACGGATCTAGATGATCTTGTGAAACTCATTTAGGACAATTTGAGAGATGACTGTAAAGAGTTGGCTAAGGTTTTTCAATCATGTGACACCCCCATTGATTTTGAAGAGCTTCATGAAAAGCTACTTAATTATGACATTCTTCCGTAAAAATTACAGCCAGTCGCTTTTGCTGGTCTTGCTATAGCTTATTCAGCCGTATGACATCCCTCTCAGAGTGCTGGTTCATTTTCACATCTTAATATTCTAATTCTTGGAAACAGACACAAAATACTTTCTCGCATGCAGTATGCCCGATTTTTTCCCCCTAAAAACCTTACGTGGGTATTCTCAGTGTGAAAATTGCAAGGACAGACATGGAAATTGTGCAGTTGTTACCAGGTTCAACCTCTTACAACTTTTTCTCATTCGGTCCAGCCCTTCAACATTGCGTCCTCTTATGCCCCTTTGGATGCTCCGTAATTTTGGAATTACACACGCCTTATTCTGACAATGAAGACATCATGGTTGGTGATGGAAATAATCTTGTCATCACACACATAGGTTCTATTTTCTCTTCTCCTTTGAAATATTTTACATTGAATGATGCTTGACGATGTCTAAAATCGTATGGGTTACAATTGAGTAAGCGAGAATGTATATCAAGTGTATTATGTGCGTACCTTGTAATTGGGGATGATGATCACTTATATAAATCTACCTAAGCTTGTGAGGGTAGATTATGATGCATTGAAGTCGTGGTCAAAGGAATTTACCACATATTCATGTAATGGAGCATGTTATAGAGCCGTTATGGCTCAAGCTATAACGGATCGTATATTTTAGAGCCATCACTATAGCAGTTACTATCAAGAAGTAATGTCTGTGTGATCTCCGGAACGATCATTGAAGAGAATGTAACCGTTGCTTGAGGTCGAGGATGACATGTATTGTATTGAACATAAACGACCGAGGTAACCTACACAACGTCAGCAATAAGAGAATGTAGGCGTCTTGTTTCTTACCGGCTATGAGGGTCGGAAGGCGACATGCACCAGGTCGGACAAAGGACGACATGCGTCATATCGGTTGAAGATATATGGGCGGCATGCACTGTACTAAAGATGGACCTTGCTGGTTGAGGCCCGATATCAAGTTGAGCCTATGTCGGCCCAAATGTTGATATGACCTTTATTACTCTGTGTGAGTTTGAAAAGTACCACACGTAGGGTGACCGATCTCAGTCATTTCAATGTTTGTAGTGTTCCTGGCATGTCTCGTAATTTTTTATCTATATCTTAGCTTTGTCAATCCCATAATGTCTCATTTGAATTCTTACCCTCTAAATTTCTTTAAGGGATCTTCAAATCACTACTCCTATTATTCATTGAACGTTAAAAATGAATTGTATGAATGACCAAACTCCCCCTTTCCAGCTTTTCACAGTGAATAAAATATCAAAAAGAGCTTGGCATCATCGTCTTGGTCACACAACTACCCCCATTTTCAAGATATTCTTTGTCTAAATGATCTAAGTGTTGCCACCACGTCTGTTTATTCCATTTGTTTTGCTTCTTTAGAGAATAAAAGTCACAAATTTTCTTTCGCTACTTCAATTTTATGTTATTCCCCTCCCCTAGAGATTAATTTCACCGACGTTTAGACATCCCCGATTGTGTCGCGTGATGGTTTCAAATATTAAATAATTTTACCAAGTATACATGGTTCAGTCCATGAATTTGTATATTTGATGTGATTTGTGTTTTTATGCGTTTTAAGGCTTTTGTTCAAAAATTCTTTGATACTACAATTAAAATTATATTGATACTGATGGTGAATACATAGCATTTAAAAAGTTATCTGGCACAAAAAGGTATAATTTATCAAACCACACACATGAACACAATTTTTAAGAGACTTCATCTTATCATTGTTACCACACCTTTTATCTATGTTATTTAATATTTAATCATGATTGTTATATTTAAGAAGAAAACTAATTAGGGATAAACATTTTTTGAGAGAAATATTTAGGAATGAAACTCACTTACACTTTTATTATTTTTCTATTTCTAAAATTTGGTTAGCGATCAACACACTAATTATCTATGTTATTTAATAACTACATTATTATATTTAATGATATAAAATAACTGTGAAAATGATTTTTTATTGTATGTGGGATTTTTTTAGATTGTACGGTTTATTCTTCTTATGTTTTTATCGTGTTCTGCAGATTTTTTTAGATGTACTTTTCTTACTATTGTCGTTAGATTAGAATGAGAGATGATTATATAGTTTTATTTCATATTTAATGGAAATAAATATTATATAATAATATGAATATTCTTCTTATGTTTATTGTTAGTTAGATAGATAGATGATTATGTATTTTTCTAAGTTATGTAATGTGATTATTCTTCTTACGCTTTTAGTTACGCTTTTTTATTTTCATTTGACGTACCCTTTTGTTATATAGATGAATCAATATAATATTTCTTTTAAGTTTATCATTTTGTTTTATTTTTTTAAAGGTAAGTTTATATTTTTTTGAGTTGATGTGTAGAATATTTTGATGTCGGCTTATTACGTTTACTTTCTTGTAAGCCTTTAATTAAAATAATAACAGATGATAGATCTCTAGATGATTATGTTTATGATTAGATTAGATCATATTAGATATATTGATTTTTTTATAGAGTTTAACGTGCATTTTTTTTTAAAAATTTAATTTTTTTTGTTGAATACTCATACTAATTAGATCACTATGGAGTAAATGAGGGTTAACTATCAGGTTAAACCATGCACGGTGTATTTTGGATTTTGAATCACAGTTAGTGAAATAGTAACCAATTTCCACACAGCTTAATTATTCATAAGAAATATGCACGTAGGCAAATCAATTATTTTTTCTGCTTTGTTTCGTACTTAATAATGAGCTAGAAATCTCTACTTTTTTCTCTAATTTGAGAGTGTTTCAATTAACATTGACCGTGAATACACAGACATAATCAACACACAATCCACACACACAATTCATGTTAACAAATGGACTGCTTATGAAAAACAATACATGAATTGCTATATTTACAATTTATTATTGTATGGTCACCTTCTCCGCACGGTGTATTTTGTTTTTCTATCATTGTTGATTTTTTTTAGATCACTATCCTTTTCCAACTTTATCATCTTATATTATTTGTTATTGGTATTTTTATATTTTTTTGATTTGATGTGGGTAATTTTTTATGGGCGATTATATAGATGATTATGTTTAACGATTTATGCTTGTGGATCTCTTCAATATGATAAATTGCTTGATTTTTGTGTTAAAAAATGATTGATAAATGAAGACGGATTTAACATTAGATAGACGATTGAATTTTTAAATAGGAATTACATTTATAATTTAATAATTACTTATAATTATTATATTTATTATTGAAATAAATGAACATGTTCATTGAATTTTTTAAATAATTATGTCAAAAAAAAAGGTTTTAACATGTTTCTACAAGTTGATAAAAAAAAACGTGCTGCTCCAAAAGAAAAACCTAATTTAACTTGTTGGTACAAAAAAGAAGGTAATTAAATTTATGGATAGTTCCTACAAATAAAAATAAAAATTATGGATAGCTACATATATGGAATTTATTTAAGGCTTATGATTGATTGGTTGTATATATGGAATACTAAATTAAATTTATAACAATTTTCAAGGGGGGAAACACAATGCACGTGCGTTGCACGCGTTGTTGTTGGTTAAATTGATATACTTATATGAAATTTAATAACATAATTTAACGGTAAACCTTGTTAAGCACGTTTTTAACTCATAAAATAATTGTATAGTGTACAATTATAATCTTATATGAGTTTGTTGTTACAATTGAAAATTCAATTATGCAATCGACATCAATACAAACATAATCTACACAACATAACTTTATAAACACGTCTATCGTTACAACATAATATAAACAAATTGAAGCATAAAAAAATGGATACTGAGAAAACCTCTGAAACGGACAAATCTCTGGACATGTATGAGGGCTGGATTCAAAGGCAATCGAAAACCTCCCACCAATTGTTCTTTGTAAACGGTCATAAAACCTTCAAGAGGTTTATTGCCCCTCTCATCAGATGACAGGAGGCGAGTACTGAATATTTCCAGGTCGATATCATAAGTCCGTCAAATCTCCTCAATGGTAGCATCGACGTTAAAGGAGGATCGAATATCCGCACACTAAAAAGGACTCCCACAACCTTAATTAGATGAGTTTGTACCTTTCTTTTGAGCGGGCTGAGTACTTTCAGATGGACCCAAAACTTCTGGAATTGAGGTACCTGAATCTTCAATAGAAGCCGTTGAGATTTCGAGGATGATTTCAATTTCGGTAGAAGAAGTGAATTACTTTGTTGATGGAGATTTGAATATCAAAAGACAGCTGGAAAATGTATTAATGTCAGAGACCTTTGGGTTTCAGTTTCTTAAGAAGTGTCACATCATCTCCAATCAGACCTAACATATGACCTTCGTTCTAGCTTAGGTCTATGTGGCGTTTGACGTGGGTATGACCAGACGTCATACACGTGGCACCTAATGAGCTAAATCAGATCCTCTTACCATATGGGTCACAGAAGTTCAGCCTAATTTATGGCCTTATACTCTAGATAACTTTGATGAGGACCTCTCAGTCTGATATGAAGTCTTTCCAACTCTCGTTCTAGTGATATGGTGCAGGATCACCTCAGTCCTGAACTCACATCTCGGGGCTGATCATCATCACTGACTTAGGTTTCTGAGATTACCGGTTAGGTCATTTAGCATACTATAACTATCACAATAATGCCTTCATGATTCTCACTACATTATGGCACAAACTGTAAACCATCACATTATTTCAGTCATGTCCCTAATAATGTGCTCCAAGGCATCTTCTCGGAAAGGGGATCCTATAAAAATGATTCATTCCTCACAAATTCAGAACTCTATGAATACATTGATCCCAAATCCTCTGGGTATGTAGGATGTCAATCACATTGGCCAATCTATAATTCATCACAAAATCCATCAGTCAAAGAATTGGATTATCCTTACAAAGTCTAATTACCCGCATAATAATCCAATTCCATTATTGAAGATTTCAGACGTCGTGAGATACTATTGAGGATTTCAAGATAAACATAAAAGTGTAAGAAGTTGAATATTTATATAAATAAAACAAAAGCAATTTATAGAAATACAAAATTCTACTTTGGAACTCAATACTTAATGATGCAGTTGTCGATACCGTGTTCTCTCATTCTTCATGTGTCATCCTCTTCCATAGCATAAATGGGTCATGAATAAGTGTAAAAACATTGTGTGCTTTCATTCTTCATTAAGAAGGGATAATAAAAAAAAACATTATATTTACGTACCAGACTATAAAACTTGTTTATATACAATATTTTTTGTGCATCTGTGGGTGTTGTCTAGTTGATATTTGGGTTTGATCAACACCTTAGTTGTTGATATTGAAGTTTCCCTTGAAAGTGCAACATATAGCTGTCTATGAGAGAATACCTGTAAAGGCATACAAACTCTTACAAATGGTTCTGTTTGTCCTTGTGCGTTATTGATCGTCATTGCAAAGCAAAGACACATAGGATATTGCTTTCTTATAAAATGAAACTGGTATCCTTCGTTTTATACCGGTGAGAATGGAATATGTGAGATTAAAACTTGCTTTCCATAATGTTTCCCAACTGTGATTTCAGCATGAAACATGTTTCCTTTGAACCATTGACATATCATCCTTATATCATTGCACAATCCTCCTGCTAGAGCTAAGTTCCTTAACATTATTATCGGTGAATACTTTTTCAACACTAATTTGTGAGGAGGAAATTCATTTGGTCTCAAAGTGTTGAGATATTTTTTTTGATAATAATCATTAGTATTATCAATAGTCTTATCAAAGCAGTTGAAACAATATCTATCCCCTGAAAAGGATGATATCAAATTTTCATTCAACTTCTCAACATGTTCATTAGTCGTGCCCCGTATTTCTATTCTTGTAATGTATTCTACCGAGAAAGCATTCTCATGTATAGATGGAAAGATAGAACTGATTAAATGATTTTTGAAAAGCTCATCATCATTTTCATCATATTCAATGATCATTTCTTTTGGTAACTCTTTGTCTCGTTTAGTGTTTGTTGGTTCTTCTCGAAAACCCACCTTTAATGAATATTAACCGAAGTGTAGATCTCCTCTTGCTCTCATATTTTTGGAAAGATAAAAATTTTCCATCATTTTCCACAAATATAACTTCACCAGGCTTGCCTTTATTGTTTGTAGTATCGTTCATTTGGAACATGAATCACTTGTCTAAAATCAACTCCAAATACAACCATCTTTCTTTCAAATGCGTTAGAATTTCTCATGATGTCCTTTAAACTTTTGTCAACTGTCTCAATTGCCATTAGTGCTTATTTTCTTAGTAATTATGCAATTCCACTATGCACTGGAATATTGCACACATATATTTCATGCGCACTAATTGAAATTTTAAGACGTGAATGAGCAGTCTAGCCTCTAGCCATAATTTTAGCTGCAACTCATGATGTGGTTGTTGCTATACATATCTATTGTCTCATTCGTAGATTTGCTAGTAGAGCCTTATATATATGTTTTCTCTGTGCCACCAGACCATCAATAAAAAACTTAGCACTGTGGCCAGTCCAAACTTGATAGAGAA
Source organism: Gentiana straminea (assembly GCA_036785695.1). NCBI lineage: Eukaryota > Viridiplantae > Streptophyta > Magnoliopsida > Gentianales > Gentianaceae > Gentiana > Gentiana straminea. The sequence continues at coordinate 370,221 of JAVUPR010000413.1, read as the reverse complement.
ATTTTCAGAATGTACTTTGTTGTTCATTATTAAGCATTTCTTCTAAAATGTAGTCTTCTTGGAGAATCTCTATCAACAATTCATTAAGAATCACTCTTAATATATTTTCTAAAATGTTGTTGCAGTCTTCTTGTATACTTGGCAAGTCGTAAGATGTCAAGTCTTTACCCATTCTTTTTAGAAAATAATTTATGGATTCCAAAGTTTTGGCCATAATTGATTTGACTGACTTTGTACAATCCCACATGAAATCGTCCGACACTGGTTTCTAAAATGTATGCCACAGTTGTCGAATGTTTGTTGGTTGACAGTAAACTAATAGATTGCAAACAATCTTCTTAACGCATTAGGCATTTGAATGACAATAGCTTTATTTAAGCATTCTGAGATGATCTGGTCAAATTCTGATAAATCTCTTTTCTTTGCATCTTCTTTAAAAATGGTGAAATAACATAATAGACTTGACTCACATGAATGTTTATGCAATTGATGTTGATAAAGGCAGTGAGGTTAAAACATTTGACATGTTTGTTTAATTCATTATTATTTCTTTTGTTTTTCTTATTATTCTTGTTGTTTCTTTCTTTTCCTCAAGTCTTTGATTGTTGTGTAATGACACTGTCAATCATTACTTGCATTGATCTTCCATTTAAATAAGGTGATGAGATTGTTATATGTTCTGCTTTGTGTTAAATATGTATGTATTTTTATATAAAAACAAAAAATGTTTAGCCATATTTACAAGAAATTTTCACATTTCATTGCGATTTAAAATCATGTATCAATTCAAATTTTCTTTTCTTCTAGTTTTCACGACACTTCTAATCTTATTGAACCGCTCATCGTTGGTCAATTGAGAATATTTTATTTTTTTAACTTCTAGTTTGTGACATCATCTTCTTTACCTTCACAAAAAACCTTCACAGTATACCGATTGAACCGATAATAGTGAAGATGATAATAAATAATACTACGTAATAATATATTTTTCATTCCACTTGTGTATGATGCAAATTTCATCTTTTTCTTAACTATATTGTAAAATTTACAAAAAATAATTTTCACATCATGGATATTGGTCGAAAGGAGATATAATGTGTTAGCATTGCGTTTGGTGGATTATGACTCTTTCACCATATTGTTCTTATTGTTTTTATGTCTCCGGATTTTGAATAGCTATTGAGAGTTTTAATTATGTATTTGTTTTGGTTTTTAATTAATAATCAATCAAGGTTATTTGGTTAAATATATAATCAATTAAGAGTTTTAATTCATTTTTGTAGTAATAATTATTTTCGGGTTTTAATTTATTTTTGTAGTAATAATAATTTTTTTTAATTAAAAATAAACTATTTAATAAATTTATTAAAAACTTTTTAAATTTTTTTTACAATATCCGTGATGTTTTTTTTATATATTTTAAAATTTAATCTTTCTATTTTTAATTAATTAATAATGATTATTTTTTTGTAAATAATTAATAATGATTAATTGACCAATAATTAATCAAGGATCATGATGATTTTTTTATATATTTTTTTTATTTCGGTTTTATATTTTTAATTGAATGAAGGATTTTTTTATTTTCATTTTTATATTTTTAATTTCGTTTTTCTATTTTAGTAAACTAATGAAGATTAATTAGTCAACATTCAATCAATGATTTTAATTATTTTGATTATTATTTACGTTTTTTTTATTTTAAATTTTTTTTAATTTTTTTTTATTTATTGAATCAATAATCAACCAATGATTTTGATGAGGATCTTAATGATTTTTTATGTATATATATATATATATATATATATATATATATATATATATATATATATTTCGTTTTTTTTTATATTTTTGCTTAAATCAAGGATTTTTTTTATATTTTCATTCTTATATTTTTAATTTCGTTTTTCTATTTTAATAAGTTAATTGATGATTCATTAATCAATATATTCAATCATTGATTTTGATTATTTATGTTTTTTTATTTTTTATTTCATTTTCCATTATTTATTTAATCAATAATCAATCAAGGATTTTGATGGTTTTATTTTTATGTTTTTTTATTTTGTGTTTCTAGTTGTAATTATTAATTTTCGTTTTTATATATTTTAATTTAAAACTAATTGATTAATTAAATTATATTGAGTTAGGGAGAAACACTTTTTGTGAGAAACACTTTTTGGAAGAAACACACTCACACTTTTAATAAAGTAAAGATAAAGATAATAGTAATAACAATGATTTTAAGAATATGATACCATATACGACTTATGGCTTATGCTACTGGTGCCCTTATTCTTCTTTGAAATTTATCACATCCATTTACCTTTTAAAATGCGTAGAAATTCACCTTTGTGTCAGTAGAAGGAAAACGTTCCTCAATAGATTGATTAACCTAAACACTCCCCCAAAATAGTAGCTCACCTGTTCTGTTTGAAGAAGCTGAGATTCGATAGAAATCGGCTTGAAATCAAAGCTCAATCAATCTACCCATCCTCCGACTTGAAAGTTGAAAGCCAAGATCGATAGCTGTAAATCACTCATGAACATGTGGAGAGTTGCTTCTCTTTTTGTTGGTAAATCTCATCTCTCTTCTCTTTCATTTCTTCATCTGAATCTGAATGCTGCTGCTCTACATACATCTTGTAATCGAAATCGGAACCCTCCCCCAAGCTCACGTCTTTTGAACTTTACCCGGGTTGAAGTTATTAAATTTTTAGCAGTCAAATGCAAAACTGGTTTTGATCGGGTGGATGATGCCCATGATTTGTTTCATAGAATGCTTCAATTTCAACCTCTGCCTTATGTTGCTGATTTCAATAGGCTGTTAACCGGTGTTGTTAAGATGAAGAGATTCAGCTCCGCCGTCCTTCTTTACGGAGAAATGAGCTTTCTTGGTGTTCCAGTTAACGGACGGACCATGAGCATTGCAATAAATTGTTTCTGCCATTTGAATCAGGTGGATTTTAGTTTTGCAATCTTAGCCAGCATTTTCAAGCTTGGGTTCAAACCTGATGTGGTTACTCTCACCACTCTTATTCGTGGTCTATTTAAAGCTCACAGAATTGCAGAGGCTGTGGAATTATTCAGAATAATGGTCATTCAGAAACTTTGTAACGAGACTACATATGGGACTGTGATCAATGGACTTTGCAAATCTGGAAACACGTCTAAAGCAATTCAACTGCTCCGCCTTGCTGAGAAAGAAGGATACCTTAAGCCGAATACTGTGATGTACAACACAATCGTAGATAGTCTATGTAAAGACAGGAAGGTGGATGAAGCACTCCAGCTTCGCTATGAAATGGCTGCTAATGGAAACCCATCAAATATCATCACATATAATTCATTGATACAAGGGCTTTGTAATTTCGGCAGATGGAAAGAGGTCACTAGTTTAATGACGAAAATGGCAGATACGAGAATTTACCCTGACGTATTTACTTTCAGTATACTAGTGGATGCTTTTAGCAAAGAAGGATGGATTGAAGAGGCAGAGGATACACTGAAAATCATGATCGAAAGGGATGAACGTCCCAACGTAGTCACTTATAATGCACTAATGGATGGATATTGTTTGCGAGGGGAGATGGACAGTGCTCATCAAGTCCTAGAGATAATGGTGGCTGAAGGATGTCAACCTGATATTCAAAGTTACAACATATTGATTAATGGATATTGCAAGAAAGGGAAAGTAGATGATGCACTTGATGTGTTCAAAGCAATTTCTAGTAAAGGCATGAAATGCGATGTTGTCTCCTTCAACACCTTGATACAAGGATTATTTGAAGCCGGTAGATGTGATGACGCAAGGAAGTTAATCATCAAGATGCAATCCGTAGGTGTGAGTCCAGACATCTTCACTTATTGCATTTGGCTTGATGGCTTATGTGAAAATGGCTTTGTCTCTGAAGCGCACACATTGCTATGTTATCTAGAGAATAGCTTCGTCACTTTGAACATAACAACATATACTGTTGTTATCAAAGGATTATGTAAAGAAGGGAAATTATCTTCAGCTCGGAATCTGTTTGGCAAACTCCCTTCTTTAGGCTTGGAGCCTAATGTTAGAGCATATAATACCATTATGAAAGGACTATGCCAAGAAGGGTTGTTGGAGGATGCCGAAGAGTTGTTAACTAAAATGAGAGAATGTGGTTGTTTGCCTGACAATTTTACCTATAATCTAATAGTTCAGTGTCTCCTTAAAAAAAGTCGAGGGTTTGGAGCAAAGTTGGCCTTGGAGGAAATGTTAAATCATGGGATTGAACCAGATTCGTATACTTGTACTCTTTTAGCCAATTCCTCTCTTCTTCACAAACAATATACATGATTTGGTCTACTAAAGGTGTGAATTCTTTAACCTTGTGGAACTAGTTGTGCTTTGTGTTGTTTGCTGAATGAATCTGAAGGCAACTTGTTGAGTTGTTATCTTCTTGTAAATATAGATTTATCAGTTTGTAGGTGTGAAGAGTGACAGGTTGCTATTTGCTGAAGTTAATGTGAGTTGCTTGATTTGTTCAAATTTTGTTATATATATAAGAAATTTTGTTGTGTGTATTTGGGTGGAATTCCTACTTAAACTGTGCAGCAACTATTGCGATGAATGAATTTATGAGCTATTTCGTGTGGACATTAGGACGTGCATTTGTTGTTGTCAGGATTTAATTAATGATTTGACGAGTGTTTCTTCTTTAATTATACATGTTCTTCACAGAGTGATTTCACTTTGAAAACTAAAGTGTAAACTTTTATTTCATCTCTTTGGTTTAATTAGCCCCCCTGCAGAAGAGCATTTGTATGGTGCCTCTTACAAAGAAAGAAAGAAAGAAATTGTCGGGGGGTCGGCCAAATACGGATTTCAGTCTCATCTGATGTGATACATATGTATGCTTTTGCGTCCGGCAGAAGAAGTATTTGCTTACGGGGTCTGGAATGGATACAAGCTTCTCACCATCTTAATCTTAATTTGATTTAATTAGCTGCAAGCAAAACCCAAAAGCCATGAATGTTGCAGCATGATACTAGCTAGCTAGAAGGTGAATCAAAATAAATTCTCTCATTCAATAAATTTTTTATCATTTTGTTTGTTCTTCAGGTATTGTAGTTTGATTTGGGACCAAAATGTCAACAATAAGTGTTGTGTGTGAGTAAGTTATTTGATTGTCTTCCGTATCTGTCCTGTCCGTAAATGCGAGTTCTTTGATGATTGTTTTTCGTATCCGTAAAATAAAATAAAAAATTACAGTTGGAAACAACAGATTGGGAAAAAATCACAACCCAAGTGCACAAAAAGAAAGAAATCTGAATTTGAAAAAAAAAAAAAGGTGACCAGTGGACCACACAACATAACATAACATAACATATCAAATTTCATACTTCAATTGAAACATCAACCATTGAAAACACATACTAAGCTTACATTCCAGCCACTTTTCATTATAAAACACAAGTACACACAACTTACATTTGATAATAATGGTATGTTCTATACGAACCATCCAAAATTACAAGTATGCCCCCCCATTACAAGAAAAGCTCCATCTGGAAATTGTTTTTCTGGGCCAAAGCATCAGCCCTCAAAAACAGCAAAAATGAAAGGCAAAACCGGAACAACTCCGCGAACTAACAGTCTCCCATCTCTCTAAACCCCCATCATCAAGTCCAAATATAACACATTTAGCATATCATAGTCCTTATTTCACTTTCTGAAGATTACACTAAACTATACCCCTCAAAAAAGAAGATATATATCCATATGAGTAGGCGAAATGGCAGGACAACCTGGAAAAAGCAAACGTTAATCAGGCGAGTAACATGAATAATGACTATTGAAGGTTTTCACACCAGACATGAACATACGTGCATGTTATGAAAAGGTATGTGACCGATTATATACATGAGAGAACAGTGACATGGTTTGCCAAGTTAGCTATGGTTTAGAGCTTATGTTATTACAACCATATACCGCCACAATAACAGCGAAAGTCTCAACTTAAAATGCACCCAAAAAAAAAATTTGCATAATCCATCATCAATAAAAGATTCATACTTAGCACAGTATGTATGCAGTTATCGACAATGGAACATCCTTTCTTGTCCATTAACTGAATATATACATACGAGTACAATATATACACACATATATTCACGCAGCAGGTACTTGAGGCATACGGAAAAAAGGAGGTTAAAAAAAATAGGTACAAGGAGATGGAATCATGTGGTATCATTTCCACACTGAAATCAGTTTTATTTATTATATGGTATCATGCTGAAGAGGGAAACAACTTAAACATCGGAAGAAAGCCTAGCAGACCATGTGAATCTTGACAAAATCCTAGTACATGATTTCAAGGAGCTCTATATCAAAAAAGCCTAGCACACTCTTTTTCCTTCAACCAACTTAAAAGCTGCAGAAATCAAGTAGAGAAAATTTGAGATTTGTGAAAGTATAGAAGAATGGGTCACATTCAATGATGGAGTATATAACAATTTTGCTTAACCATTATACAGCAGTGAACACACATCAAATGTGTTATTTATGAGATTCTTCTAGACAATGCTCATCCTTGAGGCATTGTTTTGGATCATATCATTCCTTAAGAAAAAAAGGTATGTTTTCCGAGAGAGTTCGATACTAAAATATAGCTAGCAAACAAGGGAACATCAAACACACACAAACTCATAACATGACCAGCAAGTTACAGATAACGAGACAAGGCCACAAGGCTAATGATTAATACCTTCACTTTAGCATATCAAATCACATAGTTTGCTTCCGTAGAACAGCCAACTTGGCCCCTATAGGGGTCAAACTTTGTTTTTGGCCCCAACCATTGGACTTGCCATAATAGAGAACAAGTATACGAATCTGGTTCAATCCCATGATTTAACATTCCTCCAAGATCAACTTTGCTCCTAACCCTTGACTTTTTTTTCAGGAGACACTGAACTATGAAATTATAGGTAAAATTGTCGGGCAAACAACCACATTCTCTCATTTTAGTTATCAACTCTTCAGCATCCTCCAACAACCCTTCTTGACAGAGTCCTTTCATCATGGCATTAAATGTTCTAATATTAGGCTCCAAGCCTAAAGAAGGGAGTCTATCAAACAGATTTCTAGCAGAAGATAATTTCCCTTCTTCACATAATCCTTTGATAAAAACAGTATATGCTGCTATGTCCAGAGCAACGTTGCTATTCTCCAGTTCACTTAGCAATGCGCGTGCTTCAGAGACATGGCCATTGCGACATAAGCCATCAAGCCAAATGCCATAAGTGAATCTATTAGGATTCGCTTCTTGAGATTGCATCTCACTGATCAACTTTATTGCATCAGCACATCTACGAGCATCAAATAGTCCTTGTATCAGTTTCACTTCTATAAATGCCACCAACTGAAAGCGAGTCTCCTTTAAGGCAAGGGTCCACATTACATTTGACAAAAGATGTCGGAGGAGGTATCCATTTTATTGGCCAGTTTGGTGATTGTTGTCTACCAATTTGGCGATTTCCTGTATTCGAACAAAATTCATCACTCCCAGTTTCCGTCTCTTTTAGGAGGGAAGCCACATAAATCGGTTTCTTTTAAAAAATCCAGGAACATCGAGCCTTCCAAATAGGCCAAAAAAGATATAAAATCTTGCCTCATGCGAGCTCATCATCAATGTTCAAGACTAATTCAAGCACGTCAGGATAAGAATGCAACTTATCTCGTTCCCATAATTTTCTATAAGGCTCCATACTCCAAACTTTTCACACAATCGAACAATGAATGAGACAATGACCAATAGTTTCCTTTTCAGTCCAACACACGCTGCAAACACCGTTTGAGCAGCCCTGTTTTTGCAATTGTCGCTTGTCGGCAAGAAATTGTGAGCTGCTCTCCAAAGGAAATGACCAACCCGAGGTGGGCTAAATTACAATTTTGGTCCTCTAAGTAGACACGTTTTTCGATTTGGGTCCTGGTTTTTCTCCGGCGACGATTTTAGTCTTGTAAGTGGTCTTTTTTTTGCAAAAATAGTCCTTGTCGCCGGAAAGACCACTTACAGGACTAAAATTGTTGCCGGAAAAGACCAATTTTAGTCCTGTAAGTGGTCTTTCCGGCGTTCAGGACTATTTTTGCAAAAAAAAATAAAAGACCACTTACAGGACTAAAATTGTCGCCGGAGAAAATCCAGGACCAAAATCGAAAAGCGTGTCTAGTTAGAGGACCAAAATTGTAATTTAGCCACCCGAGGTGCAACATTTTGACTCCAAAGTTTCTTCGAGAAAGGAGAAAAATTCAAAGTAGAAGCATCAATAGTCAAGTTATCATTGAATTCCGGGTAGTTCATAGCATCAGAATACCCCGATTTTACCAAATAAAGGCCGTTCGTGGTGAAGTGCCAGATTAGTCTATCATTCAAGTGCCTTGGTGCAAGGTTGATGTTCAAGATATGTTCAGCAATATGTGGCAGGAACAAGGCTGAAATGAGCTCTTTATTCCATTTTCTTTCCCTCGGCAGCAAAAGATTTTTCCCCGTCCAGCCCATTAGGAGGGCTTGAAATATATTGCTCGTCTTAAAATTGTGGGTCTTAGGTGTCCAAGGATCTTTAAATACTCGAATATTTTCCCGAGCCGATACGCCATCGCAACCCCTTAAGTAAAAACTCCCTTCCATGAAGGATGTTGTGCCAAACAAAGGATCCGTTATATCCTTTACCTGCATCAATAAAAGACGAATTTCGGAAAAAAAGTGCTTTCAGAAGTTGTACCAAAAGAGTATTCGGTTGATGGATAATGCGCCAAGCTTGCTTTCCCAACATCGTATGTTATTTTCGTAATAAAAAACAGTATCTTTTGTAATTTCGTGTACTATTATCTAAACTATATCAATCTGAAAGATAAATTTTGAATGAAATATGGGTAACTTCGGTTTTTTTATGTCTCTGGTAATTATAGGTATGACCTATCCTACTGAATGTGTAACAACAATTTTGTGAAAATAATTTAGTATTTTTTCCACCACATATATCACCAACCCTCACATCTTAGTTTGGAGCAGTAATAGTGTTGGAGAAAATAGTGGAATTGAATTAAAGTGAATAAAAATGATTTTATAATCATTTTATTCAGACGACTTTGCAAGCTTAATTTGATTATATTCTTGTATAGAATATATACAATGTTTTGATAATTCTGAAAACTACGTAAGTCGTAGATGAATTCAGGATTTAGAATCATTCAATTCGGAGTACGAGTGAATGAGAAATTAACGCTTGAAGTCGGGTGTTTGAAAGAACTTTTGTTGGAAGTGGAAGTTGAAGAGTATTCAACTAAACGTGTACCACATTGGAAAAAGGGAGAAATGTTTTCCAAGATATATGTGGGAAGAATGTTATATGTGGTATAAGCTCCTGAAGAAGGAGAGATAGCGGGTTGGTTTTAGCAGTCAGATGTTCTGCTAAAATGGCCACACGCGCGCGCGCCGCCGCCGCCCGCCCGTGCCCGTGCCCGTTGACCTTGGTCTTGGGCCTTCTGGGCCTGAGGGCCCTAGGCCCAGGCCTGTGTTAAACTTTTTATACAAAAGTTAATTGGGCTTGGTCCAGTTCATATACATTCTGATTGAGCTGAAGATTGAGTTCACTCGGTTCGGTTATCCAACATAGTTCGGTTCAAAGCAATAATTAATGGTTAATTCATTGTCAGAATCGATGAAACGGCCGTAATAAAGATGAGTTATGGTAATTCATTGTCAGAATCGATGAAACGGCGTAATTAATTCATTCCAAATTGACCCTCTCTCCTATATATAGCCTCCATATGGATTGAAGCTACATACACACATTCGAAATACAACACCGAAAAACTTCATACATTCATATAGTTCGACGTAGTTGCATACGAGTTTGAAGAAGAGATTCGAGCACTAGAAGAGTTCGTTGAAGGTTCGTGTAAGAAGTACCTCTATACGAATCGATAATCCGAGTTATCCCGGAGACAATTGGTTTTAACCGGGGTACACACCGGACCAAATTTGTCTTAAGGACAGAGTGTCCTACTCGTCTCGGAGTTATTGTATCCACCTTTATTTTAGTATATTTCATTTTTCATTTGTAATTCGTTTTATTTTCAATAAAATTGTTGTTTAATTCGTGTTAATTATTTTAATTGCGTTCGGGCTCCTACAAATAGTTCTACTATAAAATACATAACACATTTTTATATTATCGATTATGATGTGTGAAATTAATTTATTGGATAGAAGAAGAGAGGAATGGTGCTATTGTTCCTATTAGATGACTCTTCATTTTTTGGATGAGCCTTAATTTAATTTGGGGATAGGGAGTCGACTAGAGTGCCACTGTGGGGTTTGAGAGTGGATCAAGGCTCCGTGTCAGATTTAGAGGGAGAATAAATGCTCTCATTGTGGAAAAAAATTATAATAAAAACAAAATTGTCAATTCACCAATGAATAATTCGAAGAATAATGGAACCATACTTTTAAAAACCAGTATATCAAGAAAAAAAAAATACCTTCTTTGTTGCTAACCGGAGCTTCGTCGTCAAGACAAGAGCTTCATCGTCAATGTTCTTCTGGGTGGAGCGTCGTCCCCAATTGATGTCAAGAATTTTGCTATCTTGTTCAAGGGTGGAGATGGTGAAACAACGGGTGAAATGGCAATTATTTGGATTGGGCATCTTATATGGGTACACCGGGTCGGATAATATAGGTTTTAGGGTTAGTGATCGGAATTGGGGATTTGGGGGAAAAATTAATCAGGGATATTTTTGAAAATATAAAGGGACCGGGTCGGGTTATATAACACATTAGAGGCCGATTTGGGGGTTAGGATTAGCGATATTGGAATTGGGGATTTGAGGGAAAATGGAATCAGGGGTATTTTGGTCAAGTTAGGGAAAAATAGGAGGAGGGTCTTTTAAACAATAGTCGTTGCCAAAAAAATTATTAGAGCAAGATTTATGGTCAAAAAGTTTTCTTAAACTAATGCGCTTATTTTTTTAACCCTTTTTGAATCATTGGTTAATTAAAATTTGCTCAGCTTTTGAATTTATTATTTTACTGCAATTTTTCACGTTTTTTTTGAAACATTTTTCAGCTTTTGTTAAGACAAACTATAGCATGGGACCAAGAATAAAGGATAAGGAAGGGTGAAAAGATAGGAATCATGATAGTAGATAGTGAAATAAACTCTATTTTTTTAAATTAAAAAATGGTCTTGAAAATGATGTTGGAAAAATATCAAATCGAATGTCAAAATATAGAAAACGAAAAGAAGAAAGTACGATTAAAGAATTACGATTTTTTAATGATTAGATCAAAATACATATTGTTTTTGTAATTTAGTATGAGAATGTAAAATTTTAATGAAATAGTGGCTTGTCATTTCTTCCAAATAAAACAATAATAAAAATAATAATAATTCTATTGCCATGTTTGTATGTTTCTAATTCCATATTGTCATTTGCACAATGAAGCCATTATAGTAATATATGTATATTCGTTATAAATATACACGTAATTTGGATGTCCATTAGATTTTATTTCTCACTTCCGTGTAAAATACTAGTGTGCAACTAGTTTATTTAATGGGTAAGTATCGACGTAAATATTGATGTAATCGACAGATGTGTAAACATCATAAAACCACATGTGACATGTCGTGGTTTTATTTAGGGGCAATTGTCCAAAAGGACACATATTAAACTTAATTAGGCAAATAGGACACACTTAAATCTTATTTGGTTATAAGGACACAAAATTAGTAAATAGACCAAACTATCCCTATTCAGTGCTAAATCTTTTACGGACTTTGGTTCTTGGCGGTGATTCATATCATCTTAATCGTCGGAGGTATTTTTCATTCAATATGTTTTTAGGTTGTGAATTTCAGGAAAATATAGCTTTTGTTTCCATGGTTTGTAGAGTGATCCAAATGCCTACGTAATGTTTGCTAGGATCGATCGACGCTGGAAGTAAAATATCTCAGGATAGACCAGTAAAATGTAGTATTAACTGTGTACTTTGTCGATCGGCATATCATCATGTTTCTAGGATTCATGCACGTGTACCTTTTTTTATTACTACTGGTAAAACATGTCGACGTACATGGACATCGAATTCATATACCTGCCAATTGAGTACAGACAACCGAAGTTTATTTAATTCTGCCGCACGCATTCCAGTGACATGCTTTACTTGCCTAGGTTTTAAGATCGATGAGTGTTTTTTTTTTTTGCCCCTGTATGTCGGCAAGTTAGTTTTCAAGTGCCTCACAACTTGACAACTGTGTTGTTTGTAGCCAAGTGAGGGTCATTGGGTCGATACAAGGAAATTTAAATGCCTTGTATATGGAATTATATATGAAAGAATACTAAATGTTTACTAGATGGCTTTTTATGTAAATATATATTCACCACTGATAATTCATAAAAAGATATCTTATAACCTTAGTTTTAAGATAAATATTCTCATATGTTAATTTGTTCTCTTTTCCAACATACTCCTAAAAGAGATGTGTTCAGCATACTAAATGATTGTTAGATACTCAGATGTCTATTTTTGCAAATAGATGCTTACCTTGGGACAATCTAATAAGCCTTTGGTAATTCGTATCGTAGAAGATATTTTATGTTTCGAGTCCAAAGCTACATTTTTTCATGTATGGTTCTTCTTCTTCTTTTTTTCATTTTTTTTTTTCATGTATGGTTCTCTTTTCAAATATTTAAATAAAAAAACAATTTTCTTTCATTTTCGTCTTATTTTAAGAAGAAAACGGATTGCTAAAATTGTATTGAGTCTCTTCTCCTTTGGTTCCCTTCTTCCCATTCATTTCTTTCATCTTAAAGATTACCAAGTAAATGTCTTTCACACCTATAAAAAATTGAACACATTGCACTTTCTTTTTTTTTTAGGAGGATTGCACTTTTATTTCCAGTTGTACTCTTTAAATTTTTTGCTGATTGAATCTGACTCAATTTTAGACAGAAAATATTGATTAGTTTACTTATCGATTTTTTATTTTACTTTAAAATAAAAAAAAATTGAAGTATACATTAATCAACGGCCAAAAGGCAACAAGAACAAAACTTTACAAACGCATACTAAATGAATCAGAACCAAAAACAATGTATAGACTCAGGCTATACAACCTACAACTCCTCAACTTGCCAAACTAAACGAAGATGATTCCTAGCTCTCTCAATTGCATTAGCCATGACTGCAAACGTCGATGGTCTGTGGAGAAGTCGATTCTTGTCTCTAGAATCGAATTTCATAAGGTCAATTCTACTTTGAATGATGCATCGGTCGTTGTGGTGCAAATAAAGGCCCCCAACCAAAAAAAAGCAAGAACAACGAGACAACTAGTGCCTACCAAAAGTGTTAAGAAAACCAAAAGACCTTGCCCAAATCAACCAGACATAGTGATCGTGAAGGACTGAAGTCGCAATTCCTTCTTTGTCTCTGTCATCAAAGTCCAAAGAAAACACGGGAATCGACAACCCGTAAGATAGTGATGAAGACAGACAATGAAGGAAGAATTGATTTTTTTCATCTCACCAATCAAAATGAAATAAAATATTAGTTTGAACTGTTGAAACACAGACGAGAAACTTGCACTTGAAAAAGATAATTAAAGCAGATGCAATCTAACAGAAAAATAAGACGGAGAAATTGATAAAACACAGAAACAAAAAAAACACAGTGATTTAACGTGGTTTCGGGCGTTGTGCCGATTACTCCACGGACAGAAAATGTGATATTTTATTATGCACAGAATTACAAGGTTTTCATAAGTATGTGAATAACACTTTGAAAGACACACTCTTGAAAGACACACTCTTTGCATTGATTACAACATTGGTATTTATTGGCACAAATCCCAAACCCTAACCGCCATAAGATCTTTGTAGGAATTGTCATAAATTCCCCAGATGTGGACCCCAGCTCCAACTGTTATCCACCAGACGAAACTCAGCTCAAAACTGACTTTTCAGAAAACTCACTGGTAATCAACAAACTCAGGTGTAGAGCTCAGCAAACTCAGTTTCCCCAAAACTCAGTTTCCCCAAAACTCAGTTTCTTCAAAACTCAGTTTTCTCCAAAACTCGGTTTCCACAAAACTCAGTTTTCTCCAAAACTCAGTTTTCTCGGCATTTCCCAAAACTCAGTTTCAGCTTTCAGATTAGTTCCACCAATTTTAGCGATCAAGTCACAAAACTAACAAATCTCCACCTTGACTTGAACTCTCATTCAACGTCACCAGATTGCATAATTCTTGTACCAGATGCATTTGTCAATGCTAGGATGTACTTGTACCAGACTTCTCCACAGAATCCACTCAGCCGACCTGCCCTCAACTGAGTTTCCAGAAAACTGATTATAAGCTTTGAATGTTAAGCAAATCCAGACACAACTGAAACTTGCTTTGTTGAAATGGTTTAGTAAGCATATCAGCAGGATTTTCTTTGGTGTTGATCTTCTTTACTGCAACCCTCTTCTCATTTCTCAGAAAATGATATCTCACATCAATATGCTTGGTTATCTCATTAGGAACCTAATCCTTAGCTAGACAAATTGCACTTAAACTGTCACAATAAATCTCAGCTTGATCCTGATGTAGCCCTAAATCACTGACTAGACCCTTCAACCAGATTGCTTCCTTGTCTGCTTCAGTAAGAGCCATATACTCTGCCTCAGTTGTTGATAAAGCAACTGTTGCTTTCCAGCTGACAACTGAATTCCCCGATGTGAAAACATAACCAGTCATTGATTTTCTACTGTCCACATCACCTGCATAATCAGCATGACAGTATCCTGTGACCAAACTCTGAGTATCACCTCCATAAAAGAGACCAACATCAGTTGTACCCCTAAGGTACCTGAACATTCTTTTCACAGCTTTCCAGTGTTCCTTTCTAGGTTGAGCCCTAAACCTGCTGACAACACTGACTGCCTGAGCCAGATCAGGCCTAGTGCACACCATGGCATACATCGGACTACCAACTGCACTAGCATAGGGAACTTTTGACATATATTCCTTCTCCTCAGCTGACTGTGAAGCATAAACTGACAAATGAACATTTGATACTTGGCCAAAATCTTCTGTATATAGCCCTGCTGAAATAAAAACAGTTTCTTCTGACTTCTATCTCTCCAGATCTCCATCCCAAGATTTTCTTGGCTGCACCCAAATCTTTCATTTCAAATTCAGCACTAAGAAGGTCTTTCGGATTTTGAATATCAGACTTCTTTCTTGCAGCTATCAGCATATCATCCACATACAAAACAAGATAGATGTATGAGCCATCTTTCAGCTGACTATTATAGACACAACAATCATAAGGACTTCTGCTATTACCCAACTGGATCATGTAACTGTCAAATCTTTTATACCACTGTCTAGGAGCCTGCTTCAATCCATACAATGACTTTTTCAGCTTACAAACAAATGCTTCTTTACCAGGAACTTGAAAGGGCTGGGTCATGTATATCTCTTTGTCTACCTCACCATGTAGAAAAGCTGTCTTCACATCTAACTGCCCAAGTTCAAGGTCTTGTTGTGCCACCATTGCTGGTAACACTCTGATTGAAGTATGTCTGACTACTGGTGAGAATATCTCATCAATGTCCACCCCTTCTTTCTGACTGAACCCTCTTGCAACCAAACGTGGCTTATACTTGGCTCCTTCTGCCTCAGTCAATCCTTTCTTTTTCTTGAAGATCCATTTGCATGTAACAACTCTCCTATCAGCTGGATGTTTAACAAGATCCCAAGTCTGATTCTTCAGTAATGACTCTATCTCATCTCCCATGGCAACAAGCCATTGAGATGACTCAGAACATGTCACTGCTTCCCTGTATGTAGAAGGTTCAAAACCATCCACCTCTTCTGCAACTTGAAATGCATATCCAGCCAAATCTTCAAACCCATACCTTTTGGGAGGTATCCCAACATTGGATCTTCTAGCTCTGCTGACAACTATACTTTGCTAACCAATATCAGTTTGACGCTCAGATGACCCCTGTTCAGCTGACTGGCTTGGATTCAGTTCTGGTTCAGTAACCAGATCAGATGAAAACTGACTTTGTTCAGCTGAGTGTTGCATCTCAGCTGACTCCACCTGAAGCTCCACCTTACTGTTAGTTTTCTCAGTTTTAGCACTGGTTTCAGTTTTAGCAACCCTCCCCACTGATGATTTTTTTATACATATTCTTTATTTTTAACTAATTCAAGGATTTCTTTTATATTTATTTGTTTTTATATTTGTAATTTCGTTTTTCTATCATCTTTTTATTTTTAATCAATTAATAATAAATATTCGATCAATAATCAATCAAGGATCTTGATGATTTTTTTATATAAATTTAGCTTTAACATTTATCATTCTTTTAAAGAGGATAACAATTTTGTATTATTGAATCATGTATTTGACAAGTATTGGTAACGGGTGTATCTTTCACATAATAGGAGTGCATACGATGAAAAACTACTTAATATGTAAATAAATATTTCGATAAAGAACCAAAACAAGATATCGTTTGCTACGGTCAACGAATCGCTGTTTTTACGAAAATTTACATCCTTTAATTCTTTATTTGATTGAGTGTGTATTCTAGTATTTATTTAAATTTTATTTAGTCGTCATTCACCTTAATTCGCTATTCACATCAAAACTCATATTAGTTTAATTTTATTTTTGAAGGGATATTAGTTTAATTTTAAAAACGATAGTTATCTCAATAAATTAGAAACTTTAGTGTTTATACTTAGTGTTTATATATCGATTTAATAGGTTTTTGACGAACTGGTTTCACCCTCGAGACAGTTGTATTTGTCGCATAACCAAGGCCACCACTTTTGGCGACAAATACAACTGTCTCGAGGGTGAAACCAGTTCGTCAAAAACCTATTAAATCGATATATAAACACTAAGTATAAACACTAAAGTTTCTAATTTATTGAGATAACTATCGTTTTTAAAATTAAACTAATATCCTTCAAAAATAAAATTAAACTAATATGAGTTTTGATGTGAATAGCGAATTAAGGTGAATGACGACTAAATAAAATTTAAATAAATACTAGAATACACACTCAATCAAATAAAGAATTAAAGGATGTAAATTTTCAGAAAACAATTCTGTTGACCGTAGCAAACGATATCTTGTTTTGGTTCTTTATCGAAATATTTATTTACATATTAAGTAGTTTTTCATCGTATGCACTCCTATTATGTGAAAGATACACCCGTTACCAATACTTGTCAAATACATGATTCAATAATACAAAATTGTTATCCTCTTTAAAAGAATGATAAATGTTAAAGCTAAATTATGATTTTATTTTTTTCCTTAAAGCCTCCGGTATCCGGAACCAACTGATCCGATTAATCCCGAGTTCGGCCCAGATCGTGTCTGCAGAGTGATAAATTATGATTTCATTTGTATAAAAAGAGAAAGCCAATTGATCGAATGAACAAATGAAAATATTAGATCATTCCGTTACAATCAACATTATATAACGTTTTTGTATTATATAAATTTATAAAGACGCATCTCTAAACTCATAATCTCTTATTCTTCAAACTTTTTATGTAAACAAAACACATGCGGAGCACGTGCATTTTGCTAGTTATAAAAAGAAAGGGAGATAGAGGACCGCCTTGGCAAATACCTCTCGAAGGCTTAAAAGGCCGTGAAGGTTTACCGTTAATCAGCATGCGGAAGGAAACTGAGCTAACCAATTTCATAATTACGTGGATGAATCTCTGGGAAAAAACATTGCACTCATTGTAGCAGAAAGATAGTCTCATTCTACCCGATCGAAGGCCATGGCCATATCCAATTTCACGGCCTCATGACTATCACAACCCGGCAGACCAGCATTAAGGGAATGAAAAGCTTCGAAAGCGGTTATAGCATTGTCCGTAATTAGCCGACCACTGACAAAGGCACTCTGATTGCCGGATATTATTGAATTAATAACAGGTTTCAGCCGATTCACCAGAACACGCGAGATAAGCTTGTAAACGGAATTGCACAAACTGATAGGGCGGAAATCTGATACTCGAGAGGGCTGTTTTACCTTCGACAATAAAGAAATAAATGTATCATTAATGGTTGAGATGTCCATGTCTCCGTTAAGAAAATCCAGAATGACACCAGTAATGGATGGGCCGAGAGTTTACCAACATTTTTGCATGAAGATGACGTGCATTCTGTCCAGGCGCGGAGATTTGCGACCCGGAAGCTGAGAAAGGGCTTCATCAATTTCTTCCTTGGTGAAAGGATGAGATAAGCGGGCAATATCATCCTCGTCCAGCTAAGAGAAGTTTAAATGGCTGATGTCAAGCAGTTGATTCCGGGAGCTAGTAAAAATATATTCAAAATAATTTACTGCAATATCTTCCATGCCTTTCTCAGAGGCATCCATGCGGCCATCAACATGCTCAAGTGCCTGTATAGGATTCCTCTCTTTCCTGGATGAGGCTTTGTGGTGAAAATAAGTCGTGTTTCGATCGTTAGAAGTAAGCCAATCCGCCCTACTCCTTTGGCACCAATATTCTTCAGAGAGGTTCTGAAGGTGTTCGATTTCTGATAGGAGTATTTTTTTCAGTTGCCATTTGATAATCGGGTAGCGATTAAAGCGCTGCCGGCTCGGCTTCTTTTTCTTTCAACTTCGCTGGTAAATTCCCAAATTTCTGTCGGGCCCAAGATTTTAAATAAGAGCGAGTGTCGATAATATTACCTTTAAGAGCGCAGCTGCATCCGGGAGATATAGATTAGCCCAGGTTGATGACATAAGGTCTGCAAAATTGTCATCCCGAAGCCAATAAGGCTCATAGCGAGGGATAGGATGCTCACTTCTTCTTTTTCCGCCCAAGTCTCTCCTGTTTATCGGCAATTACAAATAGGAAAATGGTCAGAGTGGGTACTTGAGAGATGGAAAATAGCATGATTCGGGTACAGCAGTTTCCAATCCCCATTGGCCACCCCACGATCCAGTCTTAGCCGGGAGGGATTAGTGTCATGTTTGTTGCTCCAAGTGAAAGGCGAGCCATAGTACGGTAAGTCCATGAGGCCACAATGGCTAAAACATGATTTAAGAGCAGCCATAAAGATGACGTTCCTCGTGTTTGGGGTTACCATAAAAACCGGTAAAGCGCCATCTACTGCCCTCCCCGTTAGTCACAATAGAATCAATATAATTTTTGCCATAGTATTTAACATGAACATCAACATCAGAGTTCCAAAGAAGAGCCATGCCCCCACTACTAGCACCACTACATAATTACTACCGACAGCTAAAGCATTAGGAAACCCGAGATAATAACGAACATAATCAAATTTATTCGATTGCAATTTAGTTTCGGAAAGAAAAATAATGGAAGGCAAGCAACTATCTACCAGAGCCTTTAAAGATTTGATCAACGCAAAATATTCATGGCTCTTGGCAGGTCTGCTGAGCAGACACCGCCGGACAAAAAGGTAGCAATGTTTTTCTTCGAAGATAATTCTCCATCAACGAAGGAATCAGGCTTCCTTTTTTTCCCGACACTTACAGCATTGGTGACATCGATCAGGCACTCCTTTTTTCTTCCCAGCTCGTTTGGTGGTGGTCGATCTTGTCAAGCATGTCAGAATCCTGGTTGTCTTGGGGTGGAGTTGGTGGAGTAAGGCTGTGCTGCGGAGGGCCCGACTTGAGAGGAATCTATTCAAGCAGATTTTGATACGCAGCCGGAGAAACCGCTGCCTGGAAGCAACTTCTTCTCGAATTTGCTCAACGGAGACCTCTCCTAAGACTGAGGAAATGTACCTGCAAATAGAAGGAGTGTTCAAATGGGTATCAAGCCCTACAAATATGGATCCGGTATTCTGCCATATCAAAAAATTTATAGACAGAAATATGGATCCAGTATTCTGCCATATGTAACGTAAAACGTGAACGAATGCTCTGATATGATAATCTTTCAGCCCAAACCCTTATCTTTATGTCTGCTTCTCAACACTATTTTAAACTTTCAACATCATCAGAAATACATTACTAAAAGATAGCAGCAGCCTGCACCCCTACAAAATGGAAAGTCACTTAGTCTTATTATCTTGAAAATTTATAGACAGAAATCTGAACTAATTCTAAAAGCCAACGTCATGAGATCTAATGGACCTAAACAATATGACAAATGGATTTAGGTAAAACCTACCCTTACATCTGAATGAACAAGTCTTTGAATCAGACCACGATATGATAAAAGCATGTCAGCCCGATATTAAACTTCAACATAAATGGCTTGTAGTGAACAAACACAAGACTAAATGAACATCTCATTAGTAAAAGAAACATTGGAGAAGCTACAATGCAGAGTCTGGGCAGTATAAATAAAGCAAAGTATTTTCTGATCAAGGAAAGAAATGCAAACATATTGTGCTGAATAATAGCTAACATATTTATATGTGTGCAGGACAAATAAAAAACAAGTAGTGTGGGAAACAACTTAAACAGCGGAATCATGTGGAATCATTTCCACACTGAAATCAGTTTTATTTATTATGTTCCGTTTTTCTTTGTATGCCGATGAGGGAAACAACTTAAACAGCAGAAGAAAGCCTAGCAGACCATGTGAATCTTAACAAAATCCTACATGATTTCAAGGAGCTCTTTATCAAGAAAGCACTCTTTTTCCTCCAACCAACTTAAAATATAGCTAGCAAACAAGGGAACATCAAACACACACAAACTCGTAACATGATTAATACCTTCAGCATACCAAATTACATAGTTTGCTTCCGTAGAGGAGCCGAACTGGCTAATAGAGAACAAGTATATGAATCTGATTCAATCCCATGATATAACATTTCCTCCAAGACCAACTTTGCTCCGACTTTTTTTCCAAGTAAATTTGTTGGGCAAACATCCACATTCTCTCATTTTAGTTAACAATTCTTCGGCATCCTCCAACAACCCTTCTTGACAGAGTCCTTTCATCATGGCATTAAATGTTCTAACATTAGGCTCCAAGCCTAAGGAAGGGAGTCTGTCAAACAGATTTCTTGCTGAAGATAATTTATGTGCTTCACATAATCCTTTAATAACAGCAGTATATGTTGCTATGTTCAAAGCGACGTTGCTATTCTCTAGTTCACATAGCAATGTGTGCGCTTCAGAGACAAAGCCATTTTCACATAAGCCGTCAAGCCAAATGCAATAAGTGAAGATGTCTGGACTCACACCTTCGGATTGCATCTTGATGATTAACTTCCTTGCGTCATCACATCTACCGGCTTCAAATAAACCTTGTATCAAGGTGTTGAAGGAGACAACATCGCATTTCATGCCTTTATTAGAAATTGCTTTGAACACATCAAGTGCATCGTCTACTTTCCCTTTCTTGCAAAATCCATTGATCATTATGCTGTAACTCTGAATGTTAGGTTGACATCCTTGATCTACCATGATCTGTAGGAGTTGATGAGCTCTATCCATCTCCCCTCGCAAGCAGTATCCATCCATTAGTGAACTGTAAGTAACTACGTCGGGTCGTTCGCCCCTTTCGATCATAGTTTTCAGCATAACCTCTGCCTCTTCAACCCGTCCTTCTTTGCTGAAAGCATCCACAAGTATACTGAAGGTAACTACGTTAGGGTAAATTCTCGTATTTGCCATTTCTGTCATTAAACTACAGACCTCTTTCCATCTCCCGAAATTGCAAAGCCCTTGAATCACTGAACTATACGTGATGATATTTGATGGGATTCCATTAGCAGCCATTTCAGAGAGAAGCTGGAGTGCTTCGTCCACCTTCATGTCTTTACATAGACTATCTACGATTGCGTTGTACATCACAGTATTCGGCTTATGGTATCCTTCTTTCTCAACAAGGCGGAGCAATTGAATAGCTTTAGACGTGTTTCCAGATTTGCACAATCCATTGATCACAGTCCCATATGTAGTCTCGTCACAAAGTTTCTGAATGACCATTATTCGGAATAATTCCACCGCCTCTGCAAATCTGTCTGCTTTAAATAGACCACGGATAAGAGTGTTGAGAGTAACCACATCAGGTTTGAACCCAAGCTTGAAAATGCTGGCTAAGATTGCAAAACCAAAATCAACATGATTCAAATGACAGAAAGAGTTGATCACAATGTTCATTGTCCATATGTCAATGGGTACACGATGAAACCACATTTCTGTGTAAAGAAGGACGGCAGAGCTGAATCTCTTCATCTTAACAACGCCATTTAACAACCGATTGAAATCAGCAACGGAAGGCAGAGGTACAAATTGAAGCATTCTATGAAACAAATCATGGGCATCATCCACCCGATCAAACCCAGTTTTGCATTTGACCGCTAAAACATCTTTAACTTCAACCCGGGTAAAGTTCAAAAGACGTGAACTTGGGGGAGGGTTCCGATTTCGATTATAAGATGTATGTAGAGCAGCAGCATTCAGATTCAGATGAAGAAATGAAAGAGAAGAGAGATGAGATTTACCAACAAAAAGAGAAGCAACTCTCCACATGTTCATGAGTGATTTACAGCTATCGATCTTGGCTTTCAACTTTCACCTTTCAACTTTCAGCTTTCAAGTCGGAGGATGGGTAGATTGATTGAGCTTTGATTTCAAGCTGATTTCTATCAAATCTCAGCTTCTTCAAACAGAACAGGTGAGCTACTATTTTGGGGGAGTGTTTAGGTTAATCAATCTATTGGTGAATTTCTACGCATTTTAAAAAGGAAAATGGATGGATGTGATAAATTTCAAAGAACAATAAATAAATTGTTTTTTTACCATCATTGATAATTTGATAGTAGTATTTTCTTACCATCATTGATACTACTTTCATCCCAAAATATACATTCGTTCAACTTCGGTTTCATTATTCTACCGGATTGTGGGAGTGTTTTAGATTAATGAATCAATTGAGGAATGTGTTTCTTCTATTTTTTATTTTTTTTTGAATAATGTTTCTTCTATTTCATGAGAAAACTTATGTTGGAAAAGTGATTTTAGAGATATACCAAATGAAGAGATGTGATTAATTCTCACATACTTTCTCACACATAGTAGAGGTGTGCAGGTGTGATATGGATTAATCACACCCCTCCGCTTGGTATACCTCTAAAATCACTCATCTACTATAAAAAAAAATATATTAAGTAGGACTGAGGAGTATCGTTAATATACTAATAATTACTATAACAATAAATAGTAACTCTTATATCGTTAATAAATTGCACGTCACTGGTATTGATATTATATTTATTAATATATCATTAGTGAAAAACATCAAAGTCCCACCGACCTTATTAGGGGAAATTATATATTCAGGTCATTTTAACACCTCTTATTACATGTCAGGTCGGGTCAGACCTGCCATTTTTTTTAAGTCCTCCGTTAAAATTCCCCCTCGCCCCGTTGAAATTTCCCCCAGCCCGTTGAAATCCCCCGTGCAAATTTTCAACTTTACTCCCCTTTTCCTTTTTTTTCAACGAACTGGGTGGGGAAATTTCAACGGGCTGTACTAGCTATGAAATCCCCCCCAGCCCGTGCAATTATGATGTACATGTACTATGAAAAATTAATGGACACTGTTAATGGCATCACAGTCAATTTTCTCGGGCACCACACGTTTCGACTTTGCAGAGGTCTAAATCTGTTTTCAACCTCTCTAGAGTCGAATTTTGTGCATAATTTCGACTCTGGAGGGGTTGAAAACAGATTTCGACCTCTATAAAGTCGAAATTTGTACGAGGTGTGGTGCCCGAGTAAATCGCGTGTGATGCCATTAACAATGCCCATGTTTAAACAAGACTGAATTCAGTTGTGCATTAGCTATGTATTTTTCAACAGTGAACTAGTAGAGTAAACTCAATTGATTATCATGTGTGTTTTTTCAACACTGAACTACTGGTTCACTTTTGAAATTCAATGTTGTTGAATTTCACCATTGATTTCTATTGTGATTCATTGTTGCAAAAGGAACGGTGACATTTACAACAAGTGCACTATTATGAGTTCATTTTTTGAGTTCACTATTCTTGAATTTCACCATTGTTTTGATTTTTATTGTGAATCGGCTTTTGAAATTAACTATGGTTGAGTTTCACCGTTGTTTTGATTTTTATTCCGAGTTTACTATTAAAAAACAAAGTTTATTTTTAGAGTTCTTCGTTGTTATGATTTTTATTGTGGGTACATTTTTGTATTTCTACAGTTTCAAGATTCATTGTTGTTGAATTTCATTGCTTTTTTTCTTTCGAGAAGTTGAATTTCATTGTTGTGAATCATCTGTAATTGGGATCTCTCTCACATAAATACCAATATTCCGGATAGATATGTAATTGGAATCTCTCTCACATAAATACCAATATTCAGGATAGATATATGAAAGAGAATCATGGTAAACCTAAATCTAGATTAACTAACCTCATTGATTGCATGATTCGGACTGGCCACAATTCTGGCAGGTATTCTGTAGGTTATGGTTATGCCTCCTTGGTTAAGGGGTAGAATTTGCAAACTTACAATTGGGGAGATTTATGGAGAGCTAAGGCTCCTCATAAGATCAATTTTTACTTTCCTCACAAGAGAGTTTTGACTAATACTGCTAGTGTCAAAAGAAACTTTACTGATACTGACACTTGTATGAGCTGCAACAGACAGGCTGAAGATTTGGACCATCTCCTTAAGGGATGCTCTTGGGCAAAAAGAATATGGGATTCAAGAAAGTGTTTTAAGCCTTTCTCTAATTATCAAATACCTTGGTCTGATTGGTTAAATCAAAACATTGATAATAAAAAGATGCTGAAGTTTGATTCATATTTTGGAACTGCAATGCAAACACTCCTTTTCTGTTCTCTATCTAGCAGATTTGGAAAGATAAAAATGCTTTTGTCTTTGACATGAAAAGAATTACATGAATTGAGTCTGTTAAATCTGTTTTACATGCATTGAGTCTGTTAGACGGCTTCTATCGGCACTACGAAAATACTCACGGCACCACGTTTACTCTCGGCACCCTATAAATCACTCTTGGCACCACATTGAATATTTTTATTATTTTGAACACCATAACGTCGGTGACACTGACGCCCGTTTGCGGTACGAGCGTCACTGAAACTGACGTTAGTTTTCAATCCAAACATCAATGACGCTGATTTTACAGTTATAAATGTGTCATTAGTGTAGAATGTCAGACCCACTGACGTTGTGAGCAGAAAAAAACTTCAGTGGCTCTGACGCGTGTAACGTGGTGCCAAAAAGTGATTTGGTGGTGTGAAAAAATAAATGAAAGAAAAGGGTGCCAATAGTAAAATGGTGATGCCAATGGAATTCGCCAAAAAATAATAAATGATGCATTGGAAATGTAAAATGACAGATAAATAAAAGCAGAACAAATTCAGAAATGTAGTAGATAAAAAAAAACGGAGGGAGTAGGCAAAACTGAAAAGAGAAGCTAATAACAAAAAATAAGTGAAATAAATATGCGAGATTACGAAGTCTACTTAGTGTGTCTTCTCCTTTAGTTCCCTTCTTCCCCCTTCATTTCTTTCATCTTAAAATTTACCAAGCGCTCAAGTACAAGTCATTTCACACCTATTTTTTTTTGTGTTATTTATTTATAAGGACGTGTTTTGAAACTTAATTAGACACTTAGGACATCCAAAACAGATACTCATTTATAAGGACAAAATAACAGTGTCTAGACAAAATTACCCTCACCTCTATTTTTTTTGGGAATCCACCTTTCTTTAAACAAAATTATTCTCGTCCACTTCCAGAAAGAAGGAAAAAAAAATCCCCCCTCCCATGGCCGGCCGGAGATGAGCGGCATGAGCCATCATCTTCAGAGGATCCATCATCATTTTACTGAGGTCCTTAGTTAAGAACATGATTAAGATTGGGGATTTGTCGTTGTGTTTATTTGTAGGTGGAAACAGTTGTTAGATGTCTAATGTTGGCATTCCGAGTCCAGATCGTTAATCTGAATGAACCACTCAGAGGTTGTGGACAGGTAGATTCCTAAGATTTATCAATTGATACGGAGTTGTTGGGTAGTCAACTTTTTATTTGTGGAAAGTTTGAAGTGTTTGTGTGCCTATTTCGATTGCGGTTTCATTTTCACATTCGCCTTACCTTATGATGAGACCATTTGGGTTTATTGTCCTTGTTTCAATATCTGCTGTGTTGATTCTTTCGATTATTTGGTTTAGCTGCAGCTTGTGTTTATGTGAAGGAACAAGAAGATTTGAGCCGCGGTGCTTGGAACTACAACCGCAATATGGGTTGTTTTTTAACTTCTTGAGTAACACCTGCTTACTTTTGTCTGCCATCTCGTTGATTCTTGGGATCGCTATCATGTTCCTGGCGTCTAATGTTGCAACCATCTTGCACAAGTAAAATATTGTATGTTTATTCTGAGATCTTTCTCACTTGTAAGATATTGTTTTCTACAAAATAAATTTGTAAAATATTGTTTTCTACAAAAATAAATTTGCAAATGTCTATTAGGTGAGGAGAATACTATGAACAAAAGCTATTGAAGGATTAACGCTAATATTGAACAGCTTTCAATTCTAAATCATAGGCACAAACTATAGATTTTGAATTGACTAGTGAACATTGAATATTTGAACAGTTTCAATTCGGAAAAATCAACATAATGAAAACTTTAGACATGTAAAGCTTGTGACTTTATGATATAAATTGGTTCAAATGGTTCTTGATCTTGGCAAATTTAATTTTTGTAATGGACACTTTTGACATGTTGCCTATGTATATATGCATGCTTTCGCCGACAAAGCTTGTAACTTTATGATACAAAGTATTCAAATGGTTCTTGATTTTGGCGGCTTTAATTTTTTTTTTTGATACGGATTCTGTTTATGTTCCCGGGGCATGGCAGGTGATCAACGTAAATTGGGAAAACAAGAATTATGTGCGGCGGTATAAACTACGTTGGGTTGATGAGGGTGAGAAATGTATCTTTGTTAGGAGCCCGAGAAATTTCGCCGTAGCCGGCCTATTCGACCGGCGAGACAATTCTCTTGAAAAATCTTCCTAATTTCGGGACAAAAAGTTCAACAAATTTTTTGATGTCACTGCATATTTGATTGCCGATTGCACTACATAAATTGTTGATGTCATTCATATATGATTGCTGATGTCACTGCATAAAATGTTGATATCACTGCATATCTGATTGTCGATGTCACTGCATATTAATGAAGTGACATTGATGTCACTGCATACAATTTGAGAAATATAGAGACCTTGTAATTTTGTCGGATAATTTCTCTAATCTTTTTTTGGGAGCTGTTGATATTTTCTCTAATTTTTTGTGCTGTTAAAATGTTGGTGGAATATTTGCTTTTGATAAGCTTGATAAATAATTGTTGTTTCCTGTATCTACTAGTAAAGGCTTGGTGATTTTGTTATAACAAAAATACTTCAATTTTGATTTCTTGTAGTATTTTTAGTTGATGCGCGTTGTTGTCCTGTTTTCATAAAAATGTATTGGAAATGTGAAAAAATAGAAATAGAAGTTGGATGCTTTGGTATGATTATGAAAGGCTTTGGATGATATTTTATTTTTTCCTCTTTTTTTTGGAGTAATGATCCGGATACAACCGTTGTGACACAACGAGTGTCACATCGTGTATCGACACCGTTGATCATGATGTAATAATGATCAATTAGTTTAACATGCATCACCTTGAAACAAAGAAAGAAAAGCTATACGTTGATGGTGGGTTTGTGTATGATTTGGAATAAAATTGATGCGGTGATATTGATGTCACTGCATTTACCGTTAGAGAATTGATGCAGTGACATTGATGTCACTGCATATGTCACTGCATCATTTTCCAAATTTTTGTTTTTGCAATTTGGATGTTGATGCCACTTCATAAAATGTTGGTGTTATTGTGTGTTATTCGATACTCCCTAGGGCTTGAGCTCGAATCGACTAAAAAAGTTCGGGCTCGATTGAGCCATAAAAAGACAACATCGAACTTGACTAGCTAAGTACTCGATATAGCTCGACGCATCTCATAAGCTCGATTTCCCCTGAAAAATCTTCCTAATTTCGGGACAAAAAGTTCAACAAAAATGTTGATGTCACTGCATATTTGATTGCCGATGTCACTACATAAATTGTTGATGTCATTCATATATGATTGCTGATGTCACTGCATATCTGATTACCGATGTCACTGCATATCTGATTGGCGATGTCACTGCATAAAATGTTGCTATCACTGCATATATGATTGCCGATGTCACTGCATAAAAATATGAATTAAGGTGAAAGATTTATGTTGATCGTAGTTTTATATCAAAAGATATAGCCATTTGAAGTCGATTTTATGTAGAAAAGAAATCGATTTTATGAAATGAAGTCGGAAAAATATCAAATGTAATCACGGTGTTGCTTCATCAAATGTCACTGCATATCTGATTGCCGATGTCGCTGCATAAATTGTTGATGTCACTGCATAAATTATCGATGTCACTGCATAAATTGCCCATGTCACTGCATAAATTGTTGATGTCACTGCATAAAATGTTGATATCACTGCATATATGATTGCCGATGTCACTGCATAAAAATATGAATTAAGGTGAAAGATTTATGTTGATCGTAGTTTTATGTAGTTTTATATCAAAAGATATATCCATTTGAAGTCGATTTTATGAAGAAAAGAAATTGATTTTATGAAGTAAAGTCGGAAAAATATCAAATGTCATTCATATATGATTGCCGATGTCAATGCATCGCGGTGGTGAATGCATCGCGGTTATTAGTGCATCGCGGTGTCTCTGCATCGGGGTGGTCAATGCATCGCGGTGTCTCTCCAATGGGGGTGGTCACTGCATCGGGTTGCCTCTGCATTGCGGTGGTCAATGCATCGCGGTTGTCAGTGCATCGCGGTATCATTTCATCTCGGCGTCTTTGCATCGCAGTTGTCAGTGCATCGCGGTTTCACTTCACCACGGTAGTCAATGCATCATGGTTGTCAATGAAAAAAAAGAAAAATAATTTACACTGTCCGCCGAACGAGGAAAAAAAAAAAACCTTTCAGCGTCTAGCTGAAGTAAAATTAAAAAGAAAAAAAAATGCGTCCTTTTTTTTATTATAAAGAAAAAAAATTAACAACAACATTACACATTATGACATTAAGCCGCCTATTCCTTTTTTTTTTTTTTTTTTTTTTTTTAACTTCTTTTTTTCATTAAGGGTATTTGGGTCTATTTATCTAATTTTTGTCCTTATAACTAAGTGTTTGTTTTGAGTGTCCTTTTTCCCTAATTAAGTCCAATATGCGTCCTTTTGAATAATTGTCCCTTTTTTTTTTTGAACACATTGCACTTTTATTTCCAGTTTTACCCTTTAGTCTTTTCACTAATTGAGTCTGATTCAATTTTAGGACAGAATGTTGATTAGTTTACTTACCGATTTTTATTTTATTTTTGAACACATTGCACTTTTCTTTCCCGTTTTACCCGTTTCCGTGAACTTGTCGCAAAGAAACCTGATCACGGCCAAAAACAATGTGCAAGATCAATCTGACTAGTCAATTATTGACGAATGCATATCCAATACCAACTATATAGCTAGCAGTGAAACATGATTCAAAAATAAATATTAACCTTAAACATGTTAAGAATCCAAAAAACCATACAACACATCCAATTCATGGTATCTTTAAGGAAAAAAGAGATATATCCATATGAGTATGCGAAATGCAGGACAACTTGTAGAACCCGGAAAGAAAAAGCAAGCGTTAATCATGTGAGTAATCAGTGTTCAAAAAATCGCTCTAGGCGACCGTCTAGGCGCTAGGCAGCCTCCGGCCGACTCGATTATGCCCTAGGCGGTCATATCTAGGCGAGTAGATCCTAGGCGGGTTTCAAGGCGATCTTAGGCGATCCTAGGCGATCCGATTTCCGTCCTAGGCGGCTAGGGCTTCCTATTCCTTTTGATGGTACTGTTGTTTCTGCGAATATACAGAGAATCATACTCTTTCCCTAGCATCAAGTTTTTCCCACATTAGATTTTCTGGACTAGGGTTTTGCGGAGGTGAGGTATGTGCATTGAGGACGTCTTATTGTTGGAGGTGCCAGGAGTTGGCACAAAACCTTGTAATTTTCCCTCTGATCAATAAAATTACAGGTTTTAAAAAATAAAAATAAAAAGTTGTCCGGAAATTTTTTAAAAAAAAATTGTTATTTATACATGTATATCTTAACCGTCAATCACACATTTAGAAAAAATTAACAAGTGAAAGTGTAGCAACTAGAAACGGGTCGTAGACTGCTACAAGCTCCGGTGCATCGGTTTTTAACACGACCATTGAGGTTGTCCCAAGTAATGATACCTTCGGAAACTCGAGTGACAACTCCAAGTGCTCCAAAACCTTACAGAAAATAAAAATTAATTATAACCTAAACCGTTTGTGGGTTCCTAGCATGCATTTTTCGAGGCTAGGATAGTTTTTGTTCCAATCAGAAGTAACGTAAACCGCAGAGGGCAGGCAGTGTCGAGAATATTATCACCGAAGACAAATAGTGTAGAATATTTTATTTATTTGTATTATTTATTTTATCTAAGGGAAATATACATGTGCCTATAAATACCCATTGTAATACATTTTTACAATCAATGACAATACAATTACATTTTCTAAAACCTAATATGATATCGGAGCCTCTCTAATAAAATAAAATAAAACCTAGCAGCCGCCGCAAAACGCAACACAACCGCCGTAGCCATGTCCGAAGTGGTAGAAGAAACCACTGCCGCCGCCGCTGCACAATACCCCTCCTTCACCCCTTCTTCTGCTATCCGTATTACACAACTCACACGTCAAAACTACAATCTTTGGCGAGCACAAATCGTCCCATACCTGCAAGGACAGGGAGTTTTCGGCTATGTGGATGGAACCATACCACCGCCACCGCCAACCATCACCACCGGCGAAGGTGCCGCTGCAACCACCGCCAACCATCACCATCAGAAGAAACGTAAACCGCAGAGGGCAGGCAGGCAAGCGGCATTCATATTTTTTTATTTTTTAGTGGACGACCTATAAGTATAATTCATTTTACAAAAGGCTCAAGGAATACATTCATGTCCGTCAGCCCTGCAAGGTACAGAGAAGCTAATGATCCGAGTAATAGGCTGAACAACACAAAATATATACTCGAACAAAAAATGTATGGCCACCGTTACTAATACATATCTGATACATAATTAGCCTACATCAGAACCTTTATTTTTACTCTCTTTCACATAATGCATTTTTGTCGTGTATGAGAGATTAGAAATGAAAGGTTGTAATGCATGGCACTTGGTACAACCTTCAACGGTTGTATTAAGCATGGAGAGTTCAACAAAAGAGAGGGTCGAGTAACTTTATTTTTTTAAGTGTGCAGACCATGTACAGAAGAGACTATAAGGGATGTGTAAAACGGAAGTATATAGCCAAAGCAAATAGTATGAATATCTATGTATAGTCGCATTAAATATACGTACACAAAAAACAATTTTGGTTCAAGGCCAGGGATTGATGTAGTATCATTTTCACTCTGAAATGAGTATTATCAGACTGATTTTTGTGTGTTATTATACTATATATCAAAATACACTTTTTTGTGAAATATAAAAGAAGATTCTACCAATGACCAGAAATTCATTGAAGACCTATCAGAGAAGCTTCATGTAGGAGATACTCTTACGTGCATAATTAAATCTATTCAAAAGGATGAGTACCGGGTGCTTCCAACACGCAGAGTAAGAGAGATGATCTATAACCGTCTCGAGAATCTGCAAGCTATGGATAAATACTACCATGAATACTACAGTTTGCTTATAAGCAAAAAAATGCTCCCGTCAGAGATTTTGAAAGGAAGTCTATCATTGAAAGGATGATGGGTCATCCCTGCTTCAAAAACTTGACAATGAAGAAGGCTTTAGAGGTATTACCTGAATTGCACAGTTGGATCAAGTGACATCTGTGTAGTATGCAAATGCCTATATTTTTAAACATGTTTTTTTATATTTTTATAACCAAAATAGAGCCAACAGTCCTTTGCATGGTATCCTTGTTAAATGCAGTTCCTGGCAGACAGAGAGCCATGTGCATGTGTGGTGCATCCCATTTTTACTCTACCCACTCCTACTCGACCCAGTTATCCTCGACCCAGTTCTATGTGGCTTTCTGTAAAAAAAATTGATGGAGTATATCTCCACAAGGAGATAGTTGTACTTGAGAAAGATCACAAGGATGACAGAGGCATGGTTCATAACGAGACGGTGCTGAAAAAAAGGATTTGGCTTAAGGCCCGATAAATGTATTTAAAATGACATTTATCCTACATTACGGTATTGGGTCGTAATGAACCATGCCTCTTTCATCCTTGTGTTCTCAAGTACAGCTATCTCCTTGTGGAGATAAACTCCATCATTTTTTATTTTTTTTTACAGAAAGCCACATAGAACCAGGTTGAGGATAACTGGGTCGAGTAGGACTGGGTAGAGTAAAAATGGGATGCACCACACATGCACATGGCTCTCTGTCTGCCAGGAACTGCATTTAACAAGGATACCAAGGGGTGTGCACGGTTTGATTCGGATCGGTTAATGGCCGTAACCAAAACCGAACCGAAATTTTCGGTAATTGAAAATCCGAACCGAAACCAAACCGTTTGTAAAAGAAAATCGAACCGAACCGAAATAATCGGTTCGGTCGGTTAACCGAAAAACCGAAATCAAATCAAAAGTAAATAATCACAGATAACCGAATTGAACCGAACCGAAATAACCGGTTGATTAACCGAAAAACCAAACCGAAATAATAAAATTTCATCAAAATTATACAATTACAACGGTTTGATTCACTATATGGTTATAAACGGTTTGGTTTATTCGGTTCGGTTTGAATATAAACGGTTTGGTTTTCGGTTCGGGTTCGGTTCGGTTTCGGTTCGGTATTCGGTTCGGTTCGGATAATTTACAGCACTAACCGTAACTGAACCGAAAATTCCGGTTTTTCCATTTTGAAAACCAAAAACCGAACCGTAGCACTTATTAACCGAACTGAATTACCTTGATTCGGTTCGATTTTCGGATTATCCGTATCCGTGTACACCCCTAGATACCATGCACTATAAGGACCGTTGGCTCTATTTTGGTTTTAAAATTAAAAAAAACATGCACAAAAATACAGGCATTACTATGCTACACAGATGTCACTTGATCCAACTACATAGAAGTACATGTATAATTCTCACAGTAAAGTGCAATTCAGGTAATACCTCTAAAGCCTCCTTCATTGTCAAGTTTTTGAAGCAGGGATGACCCATCGTCCTTCCTTTCAATGATAGACTTCCTTTCAAAATCTCTGTCAGGAGCATTTTTTTGCTTCATAAGCAAACTGTAGTCTTCATGGTAGTATTTATCCATAGCTTTGCAGATTCTCGAGACAGTTATAGATCATCTCTCTTACTCTACGAGTTAGAAGCACCTGGTACTCATCCTTTTGAATAGATTTAATTGTGCATGTAAGAGTATCTCCTACATGAAGCTTCTCTCTTAGGTCTTCAATGACTTTCCAGTCATCGGTAGAATCTTCTCTTGCCTATCATCATCAGGTCAATGAGTTTTTGCAGGGCTACAAATATACCAACAAACATAATCCTTAAAGAAAAGATGAATGCATGATATACTCGCCTTCTTATGCAGATTTATTGATAACCAAATGCATGATACTTCTTCCAAGCTACAAGGACGAGTAAGCAGTGAGTGAGCATGGTAAAATTAGACCAAAAACATATATCTCCAGAGAGTGCTTTCAATCAAAATAACCAAGTTGAAGAATAAAGATCTATAAATAGATAAATAGGAAGGGAGTACATGAGAAGCACAAAACTAGCCATTCTGCAAATCCCAAGTTTTAGACAAAATGTTGAGCTTGTCAATCCGTTATATGCCACCATTTAGGGCTCAAGGAATTCAATAATTGTGCTTCAACATATTCAATCAATCGAACACATCTCTTCAACACCCAACTAAATAAAAATAATATTAATGAATGATATACAAATAACTCAATGACAACCACTAGAAAAACCAGGTAGGAGAAAACCTTAGTTGTAGCTATGATTGTCGAAATAGAGTGAATACACGGTACATAATAGATAGATTGCACAAATAAAAAAAACAATATGCTC
Source organism: Gentiana straminea (assembly GCA_036785695.1). Taxonomy (NCBI): domain Eukaryota; kingdom Viridiplantae; phylum Streptophyta; class Magnoliopsida; order Gentianales; family Gentianaceae; genus Gentiana; species Gentiana straminea. The sequence continues at coordinate 335,970 of JAVUPR010000413.1, read as the reverse complement.
ATATGAAGCTCGGAATTATTAGAATATTAAAAATAAATTCCCTGATGTTATACAAGGCATGAATCGATGTACAAATTGGTCAATATAGTACACTAAAATGGGGATTCATCACAACAACAACAACAAAGGAATTACACAAGAATATATAAGTACTAAAGCTTACGTATGTACATTGTAGAGCCTTTTTTTGTAATGCATTGTTGAGTTTAAAGCTGCTCAAATCAAGTAGAGAAATTCGGATATGTGAAAGTATAGAGGGATTACAATCATATTCAATGATGTGTATTACAGTTTCGCATAACTAGCACACTACAAACATCAAATTAGTTGTTTATGAGATTCTTTAATCTCTTCTTCTCGACAATGCTCATCCTTTACGAAACCGTCTTGGATCTTGTCACTCTTCAAGAAAAAAGCATCTTTCTTGAGAAAGATACTACTAAAATACACTTAGCAAACAAAGGAACATCACACACACACAGACTCGTAACAACATGACCAGCAAGTTACGAATAGCCAGAGTAGTTATACAAGGCTAAAGATTCATACCTTTAGCATACCAGATCACATAGTTTGCTTCCGTAGAAGAGCCGAATTGGCTAATAGAGAACAAGTACATGAATCTGGTTCAATCCCATGATTTAACATTTCCGCCACTCCAAACCCTTAACTATTTTTAAAGAGACACAGAACTATTGGATTATAGGTAAAATTGTCGGGCAAACAACCACATTCTCTCATTTTAGTTATCAACTCTTTGGCATCCTCCAACAACCCTTCTCGACAGAGTCCTTTCATCATGGCATTAAATGTTCTAACATTAGGCTCAAAGCCTAAAGAAGGGAGTCTGTCAAACAGATTTCTTGCAGAAGATAAAATCCCTTCTTCACATAACCTTTTGATAACAGCATAATATGTTGCTGTCTGTCAAACAGATTTCTTGCAGAAGATAAAATCCCTTCTTCACATAACCCTTTGATAACAGCATAATATGTTGCTATGTTCAAAGCGACATTGCTATTCTCCGGTTCACATAGCATAATGGCCATTTTGGCGTAAGCCATCAAGCCAAAGGCAATAAGGAAAGCTATTTGGACTCACTCCTTGACATTGCACCTCGCTGATTAACTTCCTTGCGTCATCAAATCTACCAACTTCAAATAATCCTTGTATCATGGTGTTGAAGGTGACAACATTGCCTCTCATACCTTTACTAGAATTTAATTTGAACACATCAAGTGCATCTTCTACTTTCCCATTTCTTACAATATCCATTGACCAATATGGTGTAACTATTAATGTCAGGTTGACATCCTTGATCCACCATGATCTGTACGACTTGATGAGCTCTGTCCATCTCCCATAGCAAGCAGTATCCATCTATTAGTGCATTGTACGAGACTGCGTCCGGATGCTCACCTCTTTCAACCATGATTTTCAGCACATTCTATGCCTCTTCAATGCAACCTTCTTTGCTAAAAGCATCCACGAGTATATTAAAGGTAACTACGTTAAGGTAAATATTCGCATTTGCCATTTCCGTCATTATACTACCGACATCTTTCCATCTGCCGAAATTGCAAAGCCCTTGTATCAATGAATTATATGTGATGATATCTGGAGGGGTTCCATTAACAGTCATTTCAGAGAGAAGCTGAAGTGCTTCGTCCACCTTCCTATCCTTGCACAGACTATCTATGATTGCGTTATACATCACAGTATCCAGCTGATGGTATCCTTCTTTCTCAACAAGGTGGAGCAGTTCAATAGCTTTAGACGTGTTTCCAGATTTGCACAGTCCATTGATCACGGTCCCTACGTAGTCTCGTCACAAACTTTCTGAATGGCCATCATACGGAATAATTCCACAGCATTTGCAATTCGGTCCGCTTCAAACAGTCCATGAATAAGAGTGTTGAGAGTACCCACATCCGGTTTGAACCCAAGCTTAAAAATGCCCGCAAATATTGCAAAACCAAAATCCACCCGAATTCAAATGGCAGAATGAGTTTATCACAATGTTTATTGTCCATATGTCAATGGGTACACCACGAAAGGATTGGGATCCTCTGCCGTGAATATCCCTCTGCCGTGTCTACCGTGAGGTGAAACGGTGTCGTTTTGCCTCCACACGCCGCCGTCCAAGTGTATCCATCCTTGCCCTAATTTTAAGCTCGGACTAAAACGGCGTCGCGTTGCGTCGAAATGACGCCGTTTTGACGTCACAGCAGCAGCTGCTGTGAAAACCCTACGGCAGAGGATCCGATCTCCACCATGAAAGCCCATTTGTCTATAAAGAAAAGCTGAATTGCTTTCATCTTAACAACCCCATTTTACAATCGACTGAAATCAGCAACAGAAGGCAGAGTTTCAAATTGAAGCATTCTATGAAACAAATCATGGGCATCATCCACCCGATCGAACCCAGTTTTGCATTTGACTGCTAAAAATTTAATAATTTCAACCCGGGTTAAGTTCAAAAGACAACTTGGAGGAGGTTCCCATTTGGATTACGAGATGTATGTAGAACAGCATTCAGATTCAGATTAAGAAATGAAAGAGAAGAGAGATGAGATTTACCGAGAACATGAGAAGTAAATCTCCACATCTTCAAGGGTAATTTACCACTATCGATCTTGATTTTGAACACAAGTGAAATTCTTAGCTGCTTCTATCAAAATTCAGGAGCTTCTTCAAACGCAAAATCTAATTTCGTGGAGAGTAAAGTTTTTTTTTTTTTCGCATAAAGCTGCCTCATTGTTCTTGCTTCTATTTTTTTTAATTTTTTTTTTTTTTTTATAGTTAAAGAGATGGGAAGACTGTTAGTTTGTGTTGTTGTTCCGGTTTTGCCCTTCATTTTAGCTGTTTTTGTGGTCGGTGCGTAGGGGTGAAAAAAAACCGAAAACCAAACCAACCGGCCGAACCAAATCAAACTAAACCGAAAAGGTATAAACTGTGGTTTTTTTGTCGGTTTTTTTTTTTTTTTAAAAAAACCAAACCGTTAAAAACAATTTGGTTTCAATTTAAAAAAATAAAAACCGTTTAAAACCGGACCAAACCGGGTCATTACTAATATCATATCTAAAATATTCATATTTTGTTGATCATTTTACAGACTTGTCTTCAATTTCCAATCATTTAAGAGAATTTCGACTACATGTCCGTTCACAACTTACCACCGCTAACTCTTTCTTTTTTTCTTTCTCCCACACCAATATTGAAATATGTGAATGCTTATTTGTATGAGCGCTTTTTCTTATAAACGACCGTAACTTTTGATTTAAACACCGATCATCAAAATTGTTTCACCAAAGCTCATATTTTTTTTATCTTCATTTTGAGACCGCGTTTGATACCTTTTCGACGTAGTATTTGAAAGCCGAATTTAATCGCAGCATTTACACTAACACGATGGTATCGGTATGTCGGTATATCGGTATCGTAGTATCAGTATCAGTAGTATCAGTATCAGTATCAGATTATCCAAGAATATGCAGGAGAACATTCCACCAGACTGTTAACAAACTCAGCAGATTAATAGCAAGTACAACAAACTATAGATTTAGTACAATATGTACATCGAGTTAACAACATGAAAAATAAAGAAAAAAACGGGATTTCTCGCTTGTTTAGTCTCTCGTTTACCATCATCAAAGCTATTTAATCACACTTCGAATTTTTGTAAGGTCTTTATCCAGAGAGATAAAGATCATTCTCCAAATGCAAAATCCAGGATACACTAACACACCGTGTTAAATTGGTTTATATGATACAATTCGAAGAGATAGAATCATTAACGAGATAACTTGATTAAGGTGTGGTGTTTATAACATGCGAGGTTCGGTAGTTAATCACTTGAATTAAGCCTAAAAAGTACATCGACTAAAAGGTAATACATAGAAGATCGGTACAACGGACTATAGATTTAGTACAATAGGTACATCGACTAAAAGGTAATACATGAAGATCAATACAAGTCCGAAACGATCGAACTATCGACCAAATTATAAGAAGGATATTCAAGTTCAAAGAACTAAATTATCATGCCCGGAATTCACAAGGTGATGAATTACAAGTTCGGTAAGCCTATGAACTAGCGCATCTATTACGTGATGATACAATGTAGTATCAAAAGCCTCTCACGCCAAGGCACATAGTAAGCCTACGAACTAGGTCTATCTATTGCATTAGGTACACGATATCGATATCGCATCGGCGATATCGGTATCGGTAGTATCGGTATCGCAGTATCGTCCAGCACCGCATCGCATCGGGCTCAAAATGACTCTCCTTTCGATTTTTTGTTCCAAGGTCTATGTCCCCCAAATCCTTGATATGAACCGAATGTCTTCTCACGAGCTTTAAGCACTCATATTTACTTCTTTCGGAGCATGTTTCAATACTACTTTTTCTTTAGGATCATTTCTTTTAGGCCTCTTCTTGTTCTTGGGTTCAATCACATTAGGCCACTTGTTCTTGGCTTCATAAACAACTGCATTCTTGAAAAATCCTTCAAAAGACGTATCCGATTCGCCTTTTTCAACATATTCATCCAAATAAGAACCTGAATCGAGCTAATGATGTTGATGAACTTTATCATGGACATTTTCCGATTTGTTCATTTGTTATGTTTGACATCTTTTATAAATAAATGCCGTTTATAACATTACTCCCTCTATTGCAAATTAACTGACGCACTTTTCAAAATCACGCATATTAATGAGGTGGGTTAATGCTTTAATTTGAATGCTAAAATGACTAAAAAAAAACCTTAGTATATAATTAATGCAATGTTGTATTTATTCTCTCACTCCTTAATAAATAAGGGTAGATGTAGGAAAAACACAATAAATATTGCATTGGAAATGTAATTGCCTCGGTTATTTTAAAATAAATCTTTTTAGCAACTATCTCGGTTATTTCGGAACGGAGGGAGTAGTTTTATATAAGTTTGTCTTTTATTTATAATTAGATTATGTTGGACAATAACATTGTTGTGATTATCAAAATCAGAATTGGTGTTTTGGAGAAAATAAAATGACGAATATGTTCTAACTAAATTAAGCTCAAAACTATATCACATGTTTTTTTCAATTTGAAATGTGTGATAGTTAGCTATCTTTAATATATCTATCGCTTAATTATGAAATAAATGCATTCCTCTTTCTTCCATAACCATACTCAAAATATTATTTTGTCTAATGGATTTTGGGATTTATATATGATATTCAATAATATAACGATTAGTTCATTATTAGTATTTTTTGAAATTGATGATTCATTGATGAATTGAAATGAGTAAGAGATAACTCTTTTATTATCTTATTTGTCCCAAACTTGGGAATTCAATGGTAGGTGTCGAGTCCGTTGTGTTGGATGGTGTTGAAGTATGATTGGTTTTTGGATCTTTAAGATTCGCATGGGTAGATGTTAGTTAAATATAAAACATTTGTTAAATCATCTCATTGGATTTACTAACATAATAGTATTAATATATTACGTACATATATCATCATTTGTTGTTACGAGATAATTTGTGATTTCCTATCAATAATTTTAAGGAAAAATTAGTTTATAGTCCACTTTTCCCCCTTAATTAAGTGCTAATCCAGCTTCAATTTTTTAGTTGCATTAAGGACAAATAAATTCCACCGGACGAATATACCCCTATTTGATGCTGAGACGCATAGACTGGGCAGCATATGCGAAAAAGGAAGAAGGTGAAGATGAAGAAGATGACAATGCTCACGATGCTCCTGTTAACAAATGCCTTCTGGTATGGCAAGGGAACGTTGCTAAACCGAGCTTTAATCGATTCTCAGTTCAATAATGCCGAACCGAAGCTGCTGCTCGGAAAATATTTTCTGATACAGGTGTTGCACACTATTGGGAACTTGCTGTCAACTTTACCGAGGACCAAATGTAATGTGTTTACTTCTTTTGGTGCATTCCTGGGTGAAACGAAAAGAGTTTTATCGTCTTTTAACGAGTATTGTATCCCTCTTAATAATTCTGTTAAACTTTTATATGCGATCGAATGTTGCTATTTGGCATCACTGGATTCGACTCGTATTGAAGCCATTTCCCGTCAAATTAAAGGCAGAGATGTTCCTGATGAGTTGTTCAAGATATTGCAAGAGATGCAACGGATTTGGGTTTATCTTATCATCAGAGCAACGAGCAAAAAAGAGAGGCATTAAAATTGTTGGATCTTGAAAACGTCCACAGCGTGTTCGATGATTTGGTTCAGAGAGCTTCTCAATGCTTACAATTAATCGAGCTCATCAGATATGGTTTATGGTAATGAGCCATCGCCTTCCACAAGTTATTCTAGAGGTTTTGATGCGTCTTTGTATACCTCTGCATCTTCTAGGTATAAATTCTGGTGCAATGTCAATCAACAAAACAACGACGTCTTCTGTTTATAGTGATAAATATGCTATGAAGCCATCTGAATTCTTGAGTAAAGACGATAGCTATTTGAAGAAGTCACTGAGTTTTCGTAGTGATGGAATCGGGGTAAGTAGTAGTCTTTCTGGGGACGTTTTGATGATGCCTCGGATTCAAGATTCGACATTAAAGGCAGCAATTCTAGCAGGTCAAGATGGTGACATATTAAATCTGATAAAACTTGCCTGTTTAATTAATTGAAGTTTCATCGAAGAAAAGAACGAAGGAGCTGAATCTTCAGAACAAGTTGTTGGATCAGATTCGGGTCACATGGATTCCTGATTCAATAGGAAAGCTATATATCTAGCTTGGTGATACTATGTACTGATACTGTGTGCCTTATATGATATTGTTACTCATATTGTGTGCCTTATACGAGCCTTATATGAGCCAGATATGATATTGTGTCCATTGAATTAAGCATTAAATGAGCCTTATATGAGCCAGATATGTGTGCCTTGAATTAGTCACTTGAATTAAGCCTTAAATGAGCCTATAATGTTTACGATGTACTGTGTGCCATATATGATATTGTTGCTCATATTGTGTGCCTTATATGAGCCTTATATGAGCCAGATATGATATTGTGTCCCTTGAATTAAGCCTTAAATGAGCCTTATATGAGCCAGATATGTGTGCCTTGAAGTAGTCACTTGAATTAAGCCTTAAATGAGCCTGATATTGTTTACTGATACTGTTTATTGATATTGTGTTAGTGTAAACGCTGCGATTAAATTCGGCTTTCAAATACTACGTCGAAAAGGTATCAAATGAGGTCTCAAAATGAAGATAAAAAAAATATGAACTTTGGTGAAACAATTTTGATGATCGGTGTTCTAAATCAAAAGTTACGGTCGTTTATAAGAAAAACGCTCCGGTTAATGGAAATATTTTTCGGTTTTCAAAATTTACGTCGGAATGGTATCGTATTTGGGCTCAAAGTAAAGAGCAAAAAAAATATGAATTTTGGTGAAAAAATTTCGATGATCGGAGTTATAAATCAAAAGTTACGAGTGTTTATAACCAAAAAAAAAAAAAAAAACAACAACAGCAGCATCAGCCATCAGTCGTGTGTTTGTTGCTGCGCGTGTTCATGAGTAAGGGTATTTGTGTCACACGGAATTTATTTGTCCTTATTGCTACTAAAAAATGTAGTGTGTCATGTTTATTTATTTTGTATTAAAAAGTGGATTTTTAGCTCAATCACCCTAATTTTAATTGTTTAGGAAAACTGTAAAAAAAAAAAAATAAATAAATAAATAAAATAAAAAAAAAAAAAAAAAAAAAAAAAAAACCGGAACCACGCTGAACCAAACCTGATCGAACAAATGGTTTATGTCTGAAAACCGTTCTAGTTTGGTTTCAAAAATTGGAACCATATAAAATAGTTCGTTTTTTAAAAAACGAAAAAAAACCGACCGAACCGGATTATGTTCACTTGTATCCGTGTGGGGCTGATGCTTTGACCCAGAAAAGAATTTCCAGATGGGGCCTTTTGTAATGGGGGCATACTTGTAATTTTGGATGGTTTGTATACGACATACCATTATTATCAATGTAAGTTGTGTTTATAATGAAAAATGGCTTGAATTCATGCTTAGTATGTGTTTTCAAATGGTTGATGTTCAATTGAATTATGAAATTAATGATACTCAGACAATCAAATAACTCAGACTCACTTTTTGTTCCTTCAAAAGGGGGACTCGAACATGAGACAATCAAATAACTCTCAAAGAAGCTTTACAATGAATCATTTTATGGAGGGAGCTCATTCAAAGCAAACTACAAAGAAGTGTTTGATGAAGGACTCAAAGAAAGAAAGAAGTATAACTAACTCAACTAAATGTAATATGCTCTGCTCATATATCTATTATTACACAAATAAAATACAACTTCAATCTTTCTGTTTATATGCTTGTGTGTGCCACCATTTCAACTACTTAAAATCACACAGCATAATCGGTTTTCCGAAAATGTCCCATTCTCTGCCTTGTAAAAAGATCTCCAATGCTATAGTGCTGTCTGTGGCTTCTCTATTCATTGTCCGTCTCCACGGTCTTCCTCCGCGATCCATCACTTCTGATCGCGACGTTAAAGTTCATCTCTCATTTCTGGCGTGAATTATGGAGGAGATTCACCACTAAATTCCACTTCAGTAGTGCATATCATCCTCAAACACAAGTCGTCAATCGCACGTTAGCTAATATGATCAGGTGCCCTGAACAGTGGGACACAACTCCCAATCGCTCCACAGGCATCTCACCCTTTGCTATTGTGTACACGAAACCCCCTATTCGTTTGATCGACCTTTTGCTCCTATCCTTCATGCTATATGTTGGGCTTCCGGTTCGATCTTTGAGATGCACCGGCCGTAAGGCTGTTGAACATGGGATTGATTCATTCAGGACGTGGTAGCAAGCACTTGTCTGATCATTTCTAGAAAAACAATATTGATGATCAGTGCGCACGCATAAAATATCTTTAATAAAATATAAAAAAACAAAGATGCATCAGATTCATAAAATGCAGTGTTCTAAAAAGCGCCAAAATCGGTCGCCTAGGCGCACCCCGGGCGTCTCGACTTGGCTCTGGGCGATCTCATCTGGGCGACAGGGGTGCTGGGCGATTTTCTGGGCGCTCCTGGGCCCTTCTAGGCGCTCCTAGGCCCTTCTGGGCGCTCCCAGGCCCTTCTAGGCAATTAGGGTTCCATCTGGGCGAACATCCAAGTTTTCCCACGTGTTTAGACAAGAAAGAGGCATAAAAACCCCCTTAAAACCCCCCTAAAACCCTAAAACCCCCCGTAAAAATCCTAAAACCGCCTAGACACCCTAGGCCCTAGGCCCTAGGCGCCCCAGTAGCGTACCGACTTTGCCTAGCGAGTTTTAGAACATTGATAAAATGTCAAAAAGTAATCATTCACAATGTACAACAAACAAAGAAAGCAACAGAGCACACACCATATTTGTTAGTAATAGATAAAATTACTAAAAACTTCTTTACTGCTTTGAAGTCTAATCTGCATAATGCGCCATACAAAACGCATACTTTGGAAAACCCTTGTATATTTCCACTTTCTTTCTCTACCACCCTTAATTCAAATAGAGGGATACCCCCCACCCCACCCACCCAACACAAAAAAATCTATTGGTTAAAGAAGACCAAAACGTAGAGGTTCTCCATCAAATGACTGTAGTATATAAAAGAAGACCAAAAATTTGTCTAAGGAATTGGGGGCCTTTATTTGCACCACCCTCAATCTACTCGTTCAACACTCTACCTGTGCACCAGACTTTGTGAAAGTCGGTTTTGGAGTCTAGATAGAACCGACTTTTCATAAGTTAAGGAACAAGAACCGACTTTATCAAAGTCGGTTCTCACAATGCACCTACGACTTTACAACCAGCATTTGCACCATAATATGAATGCATAATGCTTACCAAAGTTTCTTACTGTGGTTTGTTCAAACTAGGTATTGGATAGCAAACAAAATCTTGCTTTCAACCTTCTGCAAAATAAAGGGAGGAAAAGTAAATCCACAGATGAATGATGGCACACGTATTCTAACTAGTAACGATAAGCATATCATGTCATTCCCTGAATCATAAGAAAACAAATGCTCCCCTGAAGCCCAAAATGGCTGTCGTTTACATAAATAACAGTCCAATTTCTCTTCTTCGATCATTTGCTTTCAATCCATATTTGACTGACCCCCTACCGACTTCTTCCTTTGCCAGAGCGCTAAATGACTTCAATCTAAGCCATCAAATGTACCACAGAAATACATTCACATATCAAACGACTATGAGAAGAACACACATATATCAAACCAAAAACACTTTAGCAATCAAATTTATTTCTTCATTCATGTCTATTCAGCAACAAAAACAAAATTCTTTCATCAGCAATCACGATAACCACATAATCTAAGACATTCCATTTATCACATGGTCATACCATCAATAATATGATCATGTAAGATTCCAAGATTGCACACAACATATTCATGAAATTAAGTTTATGTGATTTGACAGCTTTTGTACAACATTTTTGTGTACTGGTTTTTAAAGCAGTATACACTATGTTGTCACGAGCATTCAGTTTTAAAGAGGGATTTTAGTCTTGGTCACTAAAGCTTTAACAGGAACACAACTCAAGAGATGTGATTGAATAATTTAAGGGAGTTTTAATGTTTTGTAACAAGATCGATCCTTCTGTTATTAATGAAAGAATAAAGAGAATAATGTGGTACAACAGAATGGCCAACTTATACAAAAGCAAACGTTTGAAGACCAAAAGAAACAAACAAACAATGTAATTTATTCAAAATCAAAATCAAAACCAAACCTTAGTATTAGGAAATTACTCTTCCATCCTAACCTTAAAAACCGTTTTACCTCTTACAAACTGAAAAAGAGGATAGTTATATGGAACAAGATTTGTGGGAGAACACAATAAATATTCCGATATTAATGAATTTATATCAAAAAAGCACACTGTTTTTCCTTCAACCAACCCAAAAGCTGCAAAAATCCAGTAGAGAAAACTTAGGATTTGTTATAGAGGAATTACGGTCATATTCAATGATTAATATACTAATTTCGTGTTAGTTTATTGCAAACATCAAATTAGATATTTGTGACTTCTTTAATTTCATAATCTGGACAATGCTCATCCTTGAGGGAACCGTCTTGGATCTTTTCCTTCAAGAAAAAAGTATCTTTGCCGAGAAAGGTAATACTAAAATATAGTTAGCAAACAAAGGTACACAACACACACAAACTGGGTAACAACATCACCAGCAAGTTAAGAATAAACGAACTAGTTCAACAAGGCCAATGATTAATACCTTCAGCATACCAAATCACATGGTTTGCTTCCGTAGAAGAGCCGAATTGGCTAACAGAGAACAAGTATACGAATCTGGTTCAATCCCATGATTTAACATTTCCTCCAAGATCAACTTTGCTCCAAACCCTTGACTTTTTTTCAGCAGACACTGAACTATTGAATTATAGGTAAAATTGTCGGGCAAACAACCACATTCTCTCATTTTAGTTATCAACTCTTCGGCATCTTCCAACAACCCTTCTTGACAGAGTCCTTTCATCATGGCATTAAATGTTCTAACATCAGGCCCCATGCCTAAAGAAGGGAGTCTGTCAAACAGATTTCTAGCTGAAGATAACTTCCCTTCTTCACATAATCCTTTAATAACAGAGGTATATGATGCTATGTTTAGAGCAACACTGCTATTCTCCAATTCACCTAGCAATGAGTGTGCTTCGAGACAAGACCATTTTGGCATAAGCCATCAAGCCAAATGCAATAAGTGAAGCTATTTAGACTCACTCCTTGACATTGCATCTCGCTGATTAACTTCCTTGCGTCATCACATCTACCAGCTTCAAATAATCCTTGTATCATGGTGCTGAAGGTAACAACATTGCCTTTCATGCCTTTACTAGAAATTAATTTGAACACATCAAGTGCATCGTCTACTTTCCCTTTCTTACAATATCCATTGACCAATATGCTGTAACTCTGAATGTCAGGTTGACATCCTTGATCCACCATGATTTGTAGGACTTGATGAGCTCTTTCCATCTCCCCTCGCAAGCAGTATCCATCCATTAGTGCAGTGTACGTGACTACGTCCGGACGTTCGCCCCTTTCGAACATGATTTTCAGCATATTCTCTGCCTCTTTAATGCAACCTTCTTTGCTAAAAGCATCCACGAGTATATTAAAGGTAACTACGTTAAGGTAAATATTCGTATTTGCCATTTCCGTCATTAAGCTAGTGACCTCTTTCCATCTGCCGAAATTGCAAAGCCCTTGTATCAATGAAGTATACGTGATGATATTTAACGGGATTCCATTAGCAGCCATTTCAGAGAGAAGCTGGAGTGCTTCGTCCACCTTCCTGTCTTTACAAAGACTATCTACGATTGCACTGTACATCACAGTATCCGGCTTATGGTATCCTTCTTTCTCAACAAGGCGGAGCAGTTGAATAGCTTTAGACGTGTTTCCAGATTTGCAAAGTCCATTGATCACAGTCCCATATGTAATCGTGGTACAATCTTTCTGAATGACCATTATTCGGAATAATTCCACAGCCTCTGCAATTCTGTGAGCTTTAAATAGACCACGAATAAGAGTGGTGAGAGTAACCACATCAGGTTTGAACCCAAGCTTAAAAATATCCGCCAATATTGCAAAACCAAAATCCACCTGATTCAAATGGCAGAAAGAGTTTATTGCAATGTTCATGGTCTGTCTGTCAACTGGAACACCATGAAAGCACATTTCTCTGTAAAGAAGGACGGCAGAGCTGAATCTCTTCATTTTAACGACCCCGGTTAACAACCGATTGAAATCAACAACGTAAGGCAGAGGTTGAAATTGAAGCATTCTATGAAACAAATCATGAGCATCATCCACCCGATCAAACCCAGTTTTGCATTTGACTGCTAAAAAATTAATAACTTCAACCCGGGTTAAGTTGAAAAGATGTGAATTCGGACTAGGAGATATATGTAGAGCAGCATTCAGATTCAGATTCAGATTAAGAAATGATAGAGAAGAGAGATAAGATTTACCAACAAAAAGAGAAGCAACTCTCCTCATTCTCATCTTCATGAGTGATTTAGAGCTATCGATCTTGGCTTTCAACTTTCAAGTTTGAAGGAGGGGTAGATTGATTGAGCTTCGAATTCAAACTGATTCTATCAAATCTCCGCTTCTTCAAACAAAATTTCAAGCTTCGATTTTAATGATTCTACCGGATTGTGGGAGTGTTTTAGGTTACTGAATCAATTGAGGAATGTGTTTCTTCTATTACACAGAGGTAAATGGATGTGATAAAAAATCTATAAATTCTAAAGAAAAATAAGTAAAATATTTTTTTTTTATTTTTAAGAAGAGTAAAATATTATTTTGACAAAAAAACACATAAATGGGTCATAAGCGACATTCTTATTTTTCACCGTTATAAAGACAAAAACAAAATCTTTGGACAAAAATACCCCTTGTTACTTTTTACCCTTCTACAAATAAGAATAAATAAGAAACAAGTAGAATGTAAATTTCATAAAATGTCGTAACATCCAATGAAAAAGTAGTAACGGTCTAAAAACAAAAGTAGAATGTACCCATAAAAAATCGTAACATCCAATGGAAAAATAAGAATAAATACTAAACAAGTAGTAAAGGGGCATTAAAATAGTAACATGTACCACTAAACACTAGATAAAATATAGAATGTACCACGAAAACAAGTAGTAACCGTCCATAAAATGTCCATAAAAGTCGTAACAATCACATAAAATGTCGTAACATCCTAAAAACAAGTAGTAACAGACTAAAAACAAATGGTAAACAGCCCCGTAAAATGTAGTAACGGACAATTAACAAATAGTAACAACCCATAAATAAAAAAATTAAAAAAAAATTAAAAAAAAAAAAAAAAACTTGCTGCTGGGTTCGTTCTTCTTCAAAGCAGCCACCGGAGGCCAAAATCCGGCAACAACGCAGCGGAGTTGGAATTCATTGGATTGTTTCTATCACAGCAATCAAAACTCCATCTCCCTTCTGTTTCCATCCTCCAATCAAAACTCCTTCTTCTTCCAATCACAGCAATCAACGATTAAGTTTGATTCCGACGGACGGCAAGGACGGACATGGATTGCTACACCAGCGGCCGCACATCTTTTCAAAATCCGATTTGAAAAGCTTGCGAAGCCAAGTAATTAGGTTGCGAATCAACGATTTCGATTCGAAATCAACTCATAAATTCGAACTGCTATGAGGCCTTCCCGAATTAAGAGTTGATGTTGCTAAAAACTCAATCTTTCCATAACAGAGTTTGGGCACGAGGATGAAACGGGGATTGAATTGACCGGAACACACCAATCCGGTCGCCGGAACAAATCAATCCGGTCAAAAATGGCAGCTTTCTTTCACAGCTTTGAAGCCTTCAAGCGAATCCATACATGTTCAAAAAAAGAAATGGGAAAAAAGGGAGACGGCTGCAAAAATAGGTTTTAGGGATAGAATTATTAGGTTAAGGGTGTTTTAGGAAATTTACACAGTTTTTGTCCTTTCTAATTATCAGTATACTTGGATCCCGTTTTATTTATTAATACGTCCCGTCGACAAAAACCTATTATTTTTAAGCAGGAGTATCATTAATATAATAATTATAACAATTATAATAACTCTTGGGATGTTAATAAATTAACGGTAATATAAAGAAACAAGTAATAAATAATTTATTTGTAAGTTAAAAGGACTTATAATCCTTAATATCTAGAAATTATATATGTATATATATTACGAGACAAATAAAATGAGCTATAAAAACATATTTTTTTTAGATGTGAATGAGTAGTTTTTTTTTTTTTTTTTTTTTTTTTTTTTTTTTTTTTTGAGAAGGATGTCAATGAGTAGTTGATAATAAAAATTGCTATCCGCAAAACAAAAACAAAGACATATTACTTTTTTTTTCTTTTTTTTTTTTTGTTGCCGGAAAGGAAAGACCTAAACCAAGGGCGGGGATCAAACTCGGCTCTCCCTACACTGGGGTCTGAGTAGACCCTAATAGTAGCCACTAGGGTATGTACCATGGTACACGTATTACTTTTTTTTTTTTTTTTTTTTTGCATTGTTCTACGGATACGAAAGAAATATGTATGTAAACTCACACACTTGTCATTGGGTCTTAGTTGTCTAGTAGTCCATACATTATCGGCATCATTTTTCACTGTCTTTTTTTTTTTTTAATGGGCATTTTTACTAGATCCAACCTTCGTTTTACTAGAATTCTTCATTTTAATTAATTCCAAATTGCCTTCAAAGCTTTACTATCAAATTCCTCATAAAATACAAATAAAATACATAATTCAATAGAAATACATGTGAAACTAATCCACCAACTAAAATAGGCACCGCATACTGGATTCTTCAAGCAAAGGTGTTTTTTTTTTTTTTCTTTTCTTTTCAGAATGAAGCTATCTTGTTGCTAAATTCGGGTGTGGATTCGTAGAAGAAAGTGAGAAAAAAATGAGAAGTAGAATGGAGGGAAGAAAGATCATATGAAGACGGGGAGTTGATAGTCTTTCATGAGAAAAGAGGGGGAGAGAGGGTATAGATGGATCTCGAGATTTTTTACATTTTGCGGGAGATGTACTGCAATGTGTCGATAATCTGTGGTTTTTAAATTCCCAACATATGCTACTGCATTTGCATTTTTAATAGATCTGAACTCTATTTATCCTTAAAATACAGATTTAACATCATTTACAGATTCTAGCGCAACTGCTTCTTAGAGGATTTTTTTTATCAAAAAAAGAAAAGAAAAGAAAATTAGATAGGAAAATCAAGGCAGCTGCAATTTAAGGCAACAAAAAGGTTCAAGCAATACATTCATATCCGTCAAAGGAGACAGAAGCTAACGATGAGAGTAAAATATGCTGAACAACACAAAATATTCAGACAGAAAAGTGCATATATGTACGTATGAGCCTCGATCCGTTACTATAATACATATCCAATACGTAATTGGTGCGTGCAAATCAACTGCTTTCCTTCTTGTTTTTTCTTGCTCGGACTCCTCTCAAACTATAAAGGGCAGTTCCGCAGAGCTGTTATTCGGTGGAGTAAGTGTATGGCCTGCCCGGTAACAGGGCTGCATTTGTAACCTGAGCTGCTCTTGCGGGCCTTTGCTAAGTTGCATGACGATAATACAAACCGAACAATGTAAGGCGGCACTTGCAATGTTGTCTATGATGTCAGTAGACAAAGTAGGGGAATTAGTAACTAATGCACTTATCCCGGAAAAGGTAACAAGTGACAACTAGAACCTGCAGTAGATATCACTCCATATGATCGAGTAGGTGAAATGGCAGGACAACTTGTAGAACCTGGAAAAAACCAAACGTTAATAAGGTGTCTGTTGTCTACATACCTTAAGATGTAGACATGGTTCTTCACTGGCGACTGGAACCTGCAGTAGATATATCCATAAAGCCTTATGAGTAGGCGAAATGGCAGGACAACTCGTAGAACCCGGAAAAACAATCTGTGATTCTGGAAGGTCTTGACACCAGACATGAACGTACGTGCATGTTATGAAAAATGAATGTGAACAATTAAATATATGAAACACTTACTAAAAAAATAAGGAAGTATTAATGTAGCATGTTCGAGGTACGCGAGAATAGTGACATGGTTTAAAGCTTATGTTATTACAGGGGATGTGTAAAACAGAAGTGTGTGTGTGTGTATATATATTACGTTCTGTTTTCCATTGTACATGATAAACATGCCAAACTCAAAAATAAATACAGCTTTTAAGTAAGGGAAACAACTTAAACATCAGAAGAAAGCCTAGCAGACCATGTGAATCTTAACAGAATCCTAGTACATGATTTCACAGCACTTTATATAAAAGAAAAGAAAGCACATTCTTTTTCCTTCAACCACCTTAAAAGCTGCAGAAATCAAGTAGAGAAAATTTGAGATTTGTTGAAGTATATAGAGGAATCACAGTCACATCCAACATTGAACAGACATCAAATGTGTTATTTATCAGATTCTTATATTTCTTATTCTAGACAATGCATCATGTCATTCCTTAATAAAAAAAAGATATGTTTGCCAAGAGAGTTGATACTAAAATATAGCAAGCAAACAAGGGAACATCAAACACACACAAACTCGTAACATGACCAGCAAGTTACGGATAACGAAACAATGCCACAAGGCTAATCATTAATACCTTCAGCATACCAAATCACATAGTTTGCTTCCGTAGAGGAGCCGAATTGGCTAATAGAGAACATGTATATGAATCTGGTTCAATCCCATGATTTAACATTTCCTCCAAGAGCAACTTTGCTCCAAACCCTTGACTTTTTTTCAGGAGACACTGAACTATTAGATTATAGGTAAAATTGTCAGGAAAACATCCACATTCTCTCATTTTAGTTATCAACTCTTCGGCATCCTCCAACAACCCTTCTTGACAGAGTCCTTTCATCATGGCATTAAATGTTCTAACATTAGGCTCCAAGCCTAAAGAAGGGAGTCTGTCAAACATATTTCTAGCTGAAGATAATTTCCCTTCTTCACATAATCCTTTAATAACAGCATTATATGCTGCTATGTTCAAAGCGACGCTGCTATTCTCCAGATCACATAGCAATGTGTGCGCTTCAGGGACAAGGCCATTTTCACATAAGCCGTCAAGCCAAATGCAGTAAGTGAAGCTATTTAGACTCACTCCTTGACATTGCATCTCGTTGATTAACTTCCTTGCGTCATCACATCTACCAGCTTCAAATAATCCTTGTATCATGGTGCTGAAGGTAACAACATTGCATTTCATGCCTTTACCAGAGATTGCTTTGAACACATCAAGTGCATCTTCTACTTTCCCTTTCTTACAATATCCATTCACCAATATGCTGTAACTCAGAATGTCAGGTTGACATCCTTGATCCACCATGATCTGTAGGACTTGATGAGCTCTGTCCATCTCCCCTCGCAAGCAATATCCATCCATTAGTGAATTGTAAGTGACTACGTCGGGACGTTCACCCCTTTCGATCATGATTTTCAGTGTATCCTCTGCCTCTTCAACCCATCCTTCTTTGCTAAAAGAATCCACAAGTATACTGAAGGTAACTACGTTAGGGTAAATTCTCGTATTTGCCATTTCTGTCATTAAACTACAGACCTCTTTCCATCTCCCGAAATTGCAAAGCCCTTGTATCACTGAACTATACGTGATGATATTTGATGGGATTCCATTAGCAGCCATTTCAGAGAGAAGCTGGAGTGCTTCGTCCACCTTCATGTCTTTACATAGACTATCTACGATTGCGTTGTACATCACAGTATTCGGCTTATGGTATCCTTCTTTTTCAACAAGGCGGAGCAGTTGAATAGCTTTAGACGTGTTTCCAGCTTTGCAAAGTCCATTGATCACAGTCCCATATGTAATCGTGGTACAATCTTTCTGAATGACCATTATTCGGAATAATTCCACAGCCTCGGCAATTCTGTGAGCTTTAAACAATCCATGAATAAGAGTGGTGAGAGTAACCACATTAGGTTTGAACCCAAGCTTAAAAATGTCCGCCAATATTGCAAAACCAAAATCAACCTGATTCAAATGGCAGAAAGAGTTTATTGCAATGTTCATGGTCTGTGTGTCAACTGGAACACCATGAAAGCGCATTTCTCTGTAAAGAAGGACGGCGGAGCTGAATTGCTTCATCTTAACAGCACCGGTTAACAGCCGATTGAAATCAGAAACAGAAGGCAGAGGTTCAAATCCAAGCATTCTATGAAACAAATCATGGGCATCATCCACCCGATCAAAACCAGTTTTGCATTTGACTGCTAAAAATTTAATAACTTCAACCCGGGTAAAGTTCAAAAGATGTGAATTCGGACTAGGAGATGTATGTAGAGCAGCAGCAGCATTCAGATTCAGATTCAGAAATGAAAGAGAAGAAAGTTGAGATTTACCAACAAAAAGAGAAGCAACTCTCCATATCTTCATGAGTGATTTACAGCTACCGATCGATCTTGGGCTTCGATTTGAAGCTGCTTCTTTCAAATCAAACCTCAGCTTCTTCAAACAGAGTCAGGTTAATGAATCAATTGAGGAATCTCATCGTTCTAACAAAATGCAAGCCTGTGCAATTACTGACTTTTTATTTTTTATTTTTATGAATTTTTAGCTTGATACTATCGAGGGCTGAGATTACTGGGTTGGGATCTGCTGTCTAATTTTGCTGTTCATTTTATCTGTCTAAAATGAAACTACGCCGTTTCACTTAAACAACAGCTTTTTATTTTATTTTATTTTATTTTATAGCACAGCCTCTTTTTGATTCCCAACTTCGCTAATGGAGCTTCACCATTCTGTCATATTTCTTTTTTATTTTTTTATTTTTAAGGGAACCCTGTCATATTCATGAATCACCTTTGTGCAGACTAAAACCGGGGCCGGCCTTAGGGTCGGATAAGATGGGCGACCGTCCATGGCCCACGATATATATAAGGGGCCAAAACTTACATCTGTTGCAATAATATAAAGATTATATAAAAGACCCCAAATTTTATATTTTAATAATAATGTATGTTAGTTTAGTGGGAAAACGGTGGTATTTATTCTTAGTGACTCTGACCAATGACAATATACGAATTACTTTACTTTTTTATTCTAATGATGTATGAATTTACTGTTACACCCTTTGTGGAATAATTTCCGAATGAAAAAACCCTATCAGCGACATCCTCTTTCCTGTATTTTTTATTCCGGTCATCTAATGTGCTTAAAAGAAACTTTCCGTAATTTAATCTAGCATATCTAATCCCTCTTATTTCTCCTTCCACTGCCCGTTGTATGCACGGCACATGCCCGTTGCACGCACGGCTCATGCCCGTTGCACGCACGGCTCAAGGCCTCCATTTTACATAAAACCAATTTCAATAAAACACGGTAAAGAACCAGAAGCAAGAAAACAATTGATTAAGAGATATCAAACAATAACAAAAAAAACAACCTAAATAATGTCACTTTAAAAAAACCTTTATTTTAATCTTGCCCCGGACCCATTAAATGCCAGGAACGGCCCTGACTAAAACAATGGCAGATAAACATAATGGAATTTGTTTCTTAGTTTAATTAATCTTTTGGCTTCCAATACCATCTTTTTTCTGCTCCATCAATTTCCATTGCTGATAAAATTGCTTTTCTTTGTCAAAAAAAAAAAATAATAAAGAAAGATCATCTTCTACCGTGAAATCACAAACCTTTGTATCTTTTGTAACGCCCCGTTCCCGGACACCGAGTCCTTATCCGGAAATCGAAACGTTCGGCACGCATAATATTAAATAAATAATATTACACGTAAGCCTCTACTACGTCGTATCAAATCAAAGCAAACGGAAGCTAAAAAGACTCGGGTAATTTTATTTAATAACCAAGAGTAGAAATCAAGAACTAAAGAGGAAATGTAATATTATTACATTGGAAAGTGAAACCAAAATGTACGAATTCCAAAGTACTAAAAGTAAACTACAACATCCAATAATAATCCAAGTCTATGAATTAAATGAAAGAAAAGAATAATCAATAATCAAGGTCTTCAACTCCGGCGTCCTCAAACGTCGTCATCAAAGTCCTCCTCGAACTCCTCATTTACCTGTTCGTCTTCTCTTCCCCAAACACATAAATAAACATGCATTTGAGGTAAGTACAATGTACAAAGTAAGAAGTAGAAGCTACAATGTAATTACGGTTTGTTATTAATTAATTATCTTAGTGAGACCGACTCAATTTAGGGTTCATTCCATGTCCATCGACACGTCATGACTAAACGTTTCTAGCTTAGCTTATCTTTGTTACATCATTACTCAAGGACACTGTGCATGGCGTTCATCAGCCTGAAGATATACTTGCTAACTAACGGTGATTAGCACCGATTAGCTCCGGGGTCTCCCCGGTATGCGTATATGTCCGATGAATTTCCTCCACTACCCTTCAGCCGTTTAAGGCCAGTAGCGTTGTTCACCTTTTATGAACGTATCACATCGCCGATATGAAAGAGTGCCTAACCGAGAATAAATGACGTTTTATCTTTTACTACACTTATGTAATTATTATTGTGAATTAACTAGTCACCTAAGTGTTTTCAGAATAAAACTCACCTTATCAACTCTACTCCCTCACTTAGACAACTAGACATCACTTCCTATCAGTTACACAGACATTGATGAACTCTAGTTCATCAAAGCACAAGCCCTTTCATGCCCTTCCGACGGATCCGAACTTCAACTCCCTTTAAGAGTACATTCGGTGTTTTAACTGAACGAATCAGAAACTCAATCGGGGCTTGTTTGTATTTAATTAGTGTTATTTGATCATGTATTAAGGTTTAAAATTCAAAACATAACTTGAAACAACATTATAAAGAAATCTGGGGCAATGCGTGCGCATTACTCTGGAATACGTACGCATTCCTGCTGCTGAAAACTACTGAAACTCTCTGTTCAAGCAATGCGTGCGCATTGTGCTCAATGCGTACGCATTCCCTGACCAAAACTAAGCTGAATGACACTGCTCAAACATTGCGTGCGCATTGCTCTGAATGCGTACGCATTCATCAAACAGTGAGCATCCTGCAAGACTCTGAACCAACAATGCGTGCGCATTTCTTTGAATGCGTACGCATTGATCCTGCTGTAACTAGCCTGGGCAATCCTGTAGCAGGAATGCGTGCGCATTGCTGGGCAATGCGTACGCATCCTACGCAGAATAAGCCCTAAAACTTGATTTCCATCCCTTAACGATCTCTACTCGATTCCAAACATCTTGTACACTAAATATAGCAGAAAAACAGCAGAAAATATAACTTTAAAGATCCTAAACAATCCTTAATCTTCAAACATCATCTAAGCTTAAAACTTGATACAGTATGCATCAAAACATGATCTATCCTACTCTAAACCACAATTAGATTGTAGGAAGAGTTTCTTACCTTTTTAGCAGCTAAATCCAAGTCCAAACTCAGAAAAACAGCAGCTAAAACCGTCCCTTCTCTGCAGAAAACATGTGTGATAAATCCAAACTTAGATTAGATTCAATCACACGCTTCTAAACGATAAAAACTACGAATTGATGAGTTTGAATCCATCAAACTCGATGATGAACAGAATTAGGGATTACACATACCTTATCAAAGCTTCAACTTTCTATATCAAAACGTTGCTCTCTTCACAACGATTACGGCGCTCTACTCTGATCTGAAAACCGTCAAGAATCTCTTTAGCAACCGATGAACAAAACCCTCAGCCCTAATCTTGCTCTCTCACACGCAGAAGGTAAAATTTGGGGATTGAAAGTCTGATTAAAAGATTAAGGCTCCGTTTGGATCGAAGGATTTACATAGAAAGGAAAAGGAAAGATAGTAACAGAAAAGAAATGAGAGGGGAAAGAGGGATTGTGAAGTCCATTTTGAGTGTTTGGATAGAACTAGACAGAAAGGAAAGAGATACAAGGATTGTCAACACATTTATAAGAAAAATGTATTGTTTCCTTCCGTTTCTCACCTGTTTTGGAAGGAAATGAGACCACCTAAGTTATAAAGAACCTTATCCCTCCTTCTCCCTTACTCTCCTTTCCTTTCTTTCAAACTAAAACAATCCAAACACCAAAATTTAAATCCGTCCAAATCATATCATTTCCTTTCCCTTCAAATCATTCAATCCAAACGGAGCCTAAGGGACTGATTAGGTTAATTTTTCCTTAAATAGGAAAAATCCCAAAATTACCTAATTTCAATGATTTTCCATAATCACCCTTATTAAATCAGATTTTCTTCCCTTAAATATATGCATATATCTCGAATTTATACATACATTTAACTAAATAATTAAACTCCGAATAAAAGGAACCGAACCCAATATTTCGTTTTCGTAAAATGACACGTCTGCCCTTTCCCGAAAATCGGAATATTACATATTTTTCTCAAATCTCATCCCCTTTCAGCCATTAACGTAAGCAAGGAAACCATTATTTTCTACTTCGAAAGGCCCAGAACAAACAGGAAGCACTTGACTTGAGAGTTGACGGGCAAGGATGAAGCTTGCATTCATTGAGAAAGAGAAATTGTAATGGTCATGGTAACGATGTCTGAAATTAGTAGGAAGGGGAGATGATTTGGACTATCCCCATGGAAAGCTTGTTTTTTTTTGTTTTTATTTTTTATTTTTACGGGATACGAAAGATTTTTAATTAAACTACGGGAGAATCGAACCCGGATCCTTCCACTGGAGGCCAGGGTAAACCCCCAGCGGTGACCACTGGGGTATGGGCCTTGCCCATGGAAAGCTTGTTTGAATAAGTCTAAATGGAAAACAAACGATAAAGGTAAAAGTATGACTTAATTTTAGGGACGACGAGTTGTGGAATCAAATTCTCCAATTTTAAATGAAACGGCGTAGTTTCATTTTGGACAGATAAAATGGACATCAAAATTAGACAGCAGATCCCAACCCGAGATTACTCGGTGTTATATGGAATGGAGGATGAATCGGTGTGATGTTAGGGATAGTTGAAAAGAAGGGTATAATTGCCCTTTTCCAATTAATCCATTTTTTCCATTTTCCTGTGAGTACTCCGCATCGAGGAGTACTATTCTAACAAAAATCTTTCACAAATGTACTAAACAACCAATTTCCCCGTGTAGCGTACCCGTTACCCCGGCCTAATCGTTATTAGAATCAACTTCTTTTTTTTGTTTTGTTTTGTTTTTTTTTTTGTGTTTTTTTGTTGAGGAATTAGCATCAATTTTTATAGACACACTATCATACTAACATATTAACTATTAGCATATACAATTAGCTTGATGATTATCATTTTTATATTTGTTAAGACCACTGTCATGAATTTTTAGCTTGATTACATTTGCAATTTTTTTACTTTTATTTATTTATTTATTTTTTGCATTCATGTTGTGTGAGATTTTAAATTTTAAGAGATTGTTTATTTTAAGGTTAAATGATTGTCCCTTTCAAAAAAAAAAAGAGTTAAATGAACGTCAATTTGAAAATCTCATATGACATAATACAAAGATATTTGTTTATAAGGATTAGTTTGAGTACTTAATAGACATTTAGGACACTAAGAAATCTTATTTCTTATAAAGACATATTATTCCTTTATTTCCTAAACTACCCCAATTTTACAAACCCGAAAATCATTTCTCAAAGGCCGATGAATTAATGGAGATATCTTGGGGGGAATGGCCTAGATGACCTATTTCCGAAAAGTTTTGGTGTAAAAGACCTTTGACCAATTTTGTATTTTTATAAAAAACGGAAAAGGGAGAAATAATGATAAATGTCCGAACTTCCTGTTTTGCCCCTCATTTATAACCTCTCATCAACACCCTTTCCCCCAAACACTTTCTCCGATTTCCTTCCAAATTCCCAAATCGAAGTCGGTGAAAAGAACTGTTCTTCTTCTCCTCTCTTTTATCCTTTCTATAACAACATCAAAGTTGTTTTCAATAGATCCATAGAAGAGTACCCATTTGGAGGAATCGGATCGTCCGTTCCGGCGTCGAAGACGAGCTTGCCGTCCGCAACCGAGTTCCGGCGAGAGGGTCGTGCAACACTCGGTAAAATTAATTTATGGATTGAGAATCGTCATTATCGATTTCTTTAGTACGGTCGATTTAAGTGTGATTATGGTAATCCATGTAGCTTGTAATGTAGAACCGATATTGGGGGTGATTGGTGAAATTAAGGTGTGTATTATTATCTTTAATCGGTTTAGTTTGTGAATTAGAACCATTGGATATTGTGAATTTGAAATTAAAATGTGCATTAGTATCTTTAATCGATTTAAGCTCCATGTAATCTGTGTTTTATGCTACTTTGTAAGTGGCTGATGTACTAAAGCGGGTTATCTGTAGTAAAGAAATGGATCTTAAATACCAATTGACAAGTGTGGAGAGGGCGAAGAGATCTCAGATTGTTAATAGAAGCCATGTTGATAAAGCTGATTATGTCTATGGTGAATTAGACAGAGAACACAAGAAAGCACTAAGAAATAGTTGTTTTGGGAATTTAATTAGCCTTCCTGAGGTTAATGGTACTCAAATTGTGCATAATATGTTGATGAGACGGGTGGAGGGCGATTCAAAGGAAATTTTCTGGTTTAGGGTTGGAAACAACAAGGCTCTTAGGTTTAGTTTGAAGGAATTTACACTGGTTACCGGATTAAATGTTGGGATGTTTGAGTGGAAAGTAAGTGAGAAGAAAGCTCAAGGTTGTCGTATTGTCAAACGCTACTTTAAGAACAAAAAGTTAATAAACAGAAATGATTTGTTGAAAGCGTTTCCTAATGTTGCGGATGAAAATGATAAATACAAGTTGGGATTGTTGATTATTTTGTCTTATGTTTTGTTGGCTGCGGAGGAGAAGTGTCGTTGAATTGGTGGTGGTTTAAGTTGGTGGATGATTTGGATGCATTCAACAAGTATCCTTGGGGGATCTTGTGTTATGAATACACAGTTCGCTTGTTTAATCGGGACATGAGTAAGTCGTTCAAAAAGGACAAGGACAAGGTGGGGTATACATTGAATGGATTCCCACATGCTATGATGGTATGTATTATGACTGTAGTACTGTTTTAATTCGGAAGTCATAAAATTTTGGAAGTTATTTTGTAAATGTCATGTTTGCGTAGGTATGGCACTTGAATCCATCCCGTGTTTACGGTCGTTGCCAGAGTCTGTTGATACGAAAGCCTTGCCAAGAATACGCAAGTGGACAGTGGAAAGGAGGGTGAGCTCTTCGAGTGTCAATGCTCTTTTGCAACAAGCACAGGTTTGAATGTATATCTTGTTAGGTAGTCATTTCTTAAATGTTTGATGCCCTAATTTATATCTTATTAATTTATATATTATGAATTCACTGTAGGTGGAATTTTTGCCAACTCTTGCTGTATTGGAGGAAAGCTTATGCTCAATGTGTGTATCCCTTGCCGAACGCAGCGGATTGTGGTTATCCTGAAGACGTGCTGCGCAAAGTGGTATTGCCACCGATGCGTGACAAGAGACAACCTGGACGTCCATCAATAAAGAGAAAAGCATCTGCCGGGGACGCGCCTGTACGTCCATCAAAAAAGAGAAAAGCATCTGCCGGAGACGAAAAAAAGAGGACTGTACAATGTCGTAAGTGCAAGGGATTCGGCCATAACATTACTACTTGTTCGCGTTTGATTGCCTCCCCACTTGTTGACGAGGATGAATGGACTGAAGTTTAACAGCAGCTATTGTAAGGAATTTGTAAGGTGTTGATGTTTTTGTTGGTCGGATGTTGTTTTAACTTGTTGGAACAATGACTATTATGATGTCTAAGTTTGTAACATAATGTTTAAGAACCAGTATTTGTTGATTATTTAGTTAATTAACTAGTGCAATAACAGATTTAAGTTTGTTTTCCACTATCATGATAACGAGTTCAAACTTGTTTTAAACTTGACTACTTTCACATGACAGTAGTTGAAGAATAACAATAGTTGGGGGGAAAACATCGAAGAAACTTAATCAAAGTAGGAAGTTTTTAGTACAAGGCAACATTTTTCAAAAGTAATAACAAAAGAAATGAAGTTTTCATTTCCCTACCAACATGAAAACAAAATACATAGTGATACAACCTAGAATTGCCAACATCTTAATTTTGGTCTCGTTCTCACGCCTTAGCTTCACAATTAATGCATCTTTTTCTCCGACCTATTGTTGACAAGATACAGAATTGATTGAGCAATCAATATAAAACTTGAATCATCAATACAACAAAGATATATGAAGAGAATTCATACCGGGAACTTAGGGCAACCAAAGAACTTTCTCCCCGGGTTATTCGAGTTTGTGATGTTTGCAATATAGCCGGCTTGTTGCGGTGGCATAGTATCTCATCGGATATCAGATCTCCGTTTTGGTTGGTATTGTTAGAAGCACCAGAAGTACGGTAACTCTTAATGAAATAGAATTCAGTTAATTAACACCACAACTAGCATTCCTTGTAGTAAAATTCAGTTAATGTTAACACCACAAATTGAACATTCAAAGTACCAACACCAGTAATAGCATACACTAGCTATCATGGGCATAATAATGAGCATTACACCATAAAGTAGCATACAGAAACTTAGTAACACCACAATTCATCTGAGTAAGCACGGATCTAATAGAACCTTGAGGCTTTCTTAAAGCTAAATTTAAGAGATGTACTACTAAGATTACTTGACCACATCTAATCGAAAACAAAAACAATTTCAATTGACTTACAAAACGGGCTGTTGATGAAGACATCGGAAGCGCAATGAACACCTTTAATAACTGCAAACATGAATTAATCAATCAATTTCAATTCTTTAAGAATGAAACAATCTTTAGCAGAAGTCATTATCTGCAAATTCGGGAACAGTTGGTCCAGTTTGGTGGAGTTACCTGCAAATTCACGTGCCCCAATTTAGGGTTCTTCAGGAGAGAGAGATGAGATAGATGGGAGATGGGAGGATATGCAGGAGAGAATGGATGGGGAGGGACAACGATCCAAGTTAATCCCCAATTTTTCAAAACAATTCAAACGAAATTTTGATTTTTGGGAGGAAGATAGCGGGAACCGATTTGGGGGGAATCCCGGGAAAAATCCCAATTGGGATCAGTTCTAATTTTTTATATTATTGGGTTAGATTAAGTAACATTAAATAAATGATTATATTTAATTAATGAATTAATTAGTCATAATTTTAACTTTTTGATATTTATCATTATATAATATATATAATAATAAATGACTATATTTAATTAATGAATTAATTAGTCATAATTTTAACTTTTTGATACTTATTATTATATAATATAATAATATTATATTATATTAAAACAAAAGTGACAGTGACTAGTTCTTATACCACCACGATCGTCTTGACCGATGATCGCCGGATCCGATCCAGGGTTATGATCGAGTAACGTCTCCTTAAAGGAGATCGATGTTGACTAGTTCTTATACCACCACGATCGCCTTGACCGATGATCGCCAAGGCGATGATCGCCGGATCCGATCCAGGGTTATGATCGATGTTGACTAGTTCTTATACCACCACGATCGCCTTGACCGATGATCGCCGGATCCGATCCAGGGTTATGATCGAGTAACGTCTCCTTAAAGGAGATCGATGTTGACTAGTTCTTATACCACCACGATCGCCTTGACCGATGATCGCCGGATCCGATCCAGGGTTATGATCGATGTTGACTAGTTCTTATACCACCACGATCACCTTGACCAATGATCGCCGGATCCGATCCAGGGTTATGATCGAGTAACGTCTCCTTAAAGGAGATCGATGTTGACTAGTTCTTATACCACCACGATTGCCTTGACCGATGATCGCCGGATCCGATCCAGGGTTATGATCGATGTTGACTAGTTCTTATACCTCCACAATCGCCTTGACCGATGATCGCCGGATCCGATCCAGGGTTATGATCGAGTAACGTCTCCTTAAAGGAGATCGATGTTGACTAGTTCTTATACCACCACGATCGCCTTGACCGATGATCGCCGGATCCGATCCAGGGTTATGATCGAGTAACGTCTCCTTAAAGGAGATCGATGTTGATTAGTTCTTATACCACCACGATCGCCTTGACCGATTATCGCCGGATCCGATCCAGGGTTATGATCGATGTTGACTAGTTCTTATACCTCCACAATCGCCTTGACTGATGATCGCCGGATCCGATCTAGGGTTATGATCGAGTAACGTCTCCTTAAAGGAGATCGATGTTGACCAGTTCTTATACCTCCACGATCGCCTTGACCGATGATCGCCGGATCCGATCCAGGGTTATGATCGATGTTGACTAGTTCTTATACCTCCACGATCGCCGGATCCGATCCAGGGTTATAATCGATGTTGACTACTTCTTATACCACCACGATCGCCTTGACCGATGATCGCCGGATCCGATCCAGGGTTATGATCGATGTTGACTAGTTCTTATACCACCACTGTTAAGGGTGATTTTATATGATTTCTGCAGGATTATACATTGACCAAGATTCCACGTAACGACATGTTTTGAGTCTAAAAGATGTGTTTAGAGGGTTAGAAGAAGGTGCCACAAGAGCTTACGAGTTCAAAAGGGTCGTTTTTTCTAAGTACTTGAATCGTTACATATTTTCGACGGAGATTTGACCCATCTTAGAGGCATTTTCAGGGGATGACTTCTTAATGAAAGTTGTAGATCTTCACATAAGCTTTCCAACGTACTTTGAATCACGTCAATTGGAGTTCTACAACTCAAGTTATGGTCAAGTGGCTAATCGATTCGTATCAGTAAAATGTCGTAAAACGACACGTAATGGAAATGGCTCATCAAAACGACATTTTCTGAAGAAGTTTCCTTAATAAAAGTTGTATATCTTCAAGAACTCTTTCCAATGGATTTTGAATCAAGTCAATCGGACTTCTACAACTCAAGTTATGGTCAAGTGGCTAATTGATTCAATTTCGTAAAAATGTCGCAAAAACGCTCGGAGGAACACGAGGTACTCAAGAAGACGTTTTCTGAAGAAGAGTCCTTCATGAAAGTTGTAGAGTTTCTCGAGACCGTAATTTTGGCATTTCGTTTGCAATTTTTGGAGGTCTACAACTCAAGATATGAATTTTAGAAGTTTTAATCCAATATATGTCAAATCATCCGAAAGTTAGGATTTGCACCGGATCGATCCGGCCCTTTCCCGGATCGATCCGGCCTTGGCAAATTTCCCTATAAATAGGCTGAATGATCAACAGAGTAAAGCTGCCCCTTGCTTTTCGGCCGCTTCTTTACTTTCTTGTTCTTATTTTCCTAAGTTGTAGTATTAATATATATATATATATAACACTAATTTCCTTTCATTTGTTTTATTTTATTTTTGCTTTGTAGTAACTAAATATATATAAATATATCTATATCTATATCTAGATATATATATATCTATAGTTATATATCTATGTACCAAAATATATATACTATCTTATATATAAGTTTCCGGAGAATACGGTCTCCGAATCAACCGTTGAAATCGAAATGATTTCAAGCAATCATACGATGATGAGAGGCTAAAGCACGTTGGAACAAGCCTTGTGAAACCGATTCTTAGCAAGATCTCGATCTCGAATTTGGATTATCTTGTAAGTTTTAATAAAAGTTGTATCTTTATTATGCTTTATTCGTTTTTATGCAATTATATCGAGAGATCGTTGCATGTTTGATGTTTAACGTTTGACGAGAGTCGTAGTTAAACTTAGATCACCGTAGTAAAGACTAGATTTTTAACCTAAAAATAACGAGAGTTGTTAGGTTGAATATCTAGATTGTGAAATTGAGAGATTTCACACCTTTGTTATGAAAGCGTTAATCTTTAAAATCGAAAGATAAAAGATTGATAGACGAGTTATCTAAGAGATTAGAAACTCATACCTACGATAGGTGAATCACAATTTTCGTTAAATCATCACAAGATAATCCAGTAGAAAACGAGTGTTGTGGAATCGGTGGATCATTGCTTGCTCGTTGTTAAATTAATTAAAAAGAAATCGTTGTGTCTTTGTCTTGCTTTCGTCTTCATCGTAGTAATCGTAGAAATTGTAGTTTTAGTTATAAAGTAGAAATAACTTAGTTCGTAATTATCTTTCCTGGCTTTGGATTGACAACCCTCTGTCCAGTTATTTGTTTTTCGTTTTTAGTTTTTTTATTTCTCGTGACAACTTTTGAAAAATTAAGAACTAGACCAACCCCGATTCCCTGTGGATCGACTCCGGTTTTTAATCGCTATACTACGATCCCTGCACTTGGGGTAAACCGGATTTATTTATTACTTGTTTGTTTTGCTTTGCTATAAAATCCGAGACAAGTTTTTGGCGCCGTTGCCGGGGAATCGGTACGGTCGTCTGGTTCTTTATTAATTTTTCTAAAGTTGTTCTGTTTTGTTTTTCGTAGGTAGCTTTCCCGTCAACGGAACCAAAAACAAGTTTTTGGCGCCGTTGCCGGGGACCTCGAAAAGGTTGTCTAGTTGTTTTAATTTTTCTGTTTTCCTGTTTCGTTTCCGTATCCTTTTCGTTTCTTTTTCTTTTCCTTTCAAAAAAAAAAAAAAAAAAAAAAAAAAAAAAAAAACGCACTCGGTAAATACCGAGTGGAGTCGATAATTACCGGGAGAGAGAAAAAATATATATAAAAAATAAAAAAAAAATATAAAAAACCAAGGAACACGTTTCAATCGTCGAGGTTGGGTGATGGATTCTCGGTGAATCCCACTCTGCGGAAGCATAAGGAATATAAAAAAAAAAAAAAAAAAAAAAAAAATCCCGAAACCTCGTGATTTAGGTGTTGGTGTTCGAACTGGTTTTTGAAAACTCGAAGTCAATACGGGGTCATACAATCTTCTATCTAGGATTGAGGACATGGATGAGCAAAGTCAGATAGCCATGCTGCAGCAGCAGGTGGCAGCTCTTATGATGTTTCGCAATCCTATGAATCGACTCGCCTTTGCCTCGTAAACTCACATGTTCGTTCGTGAAAGATGTTGTCAACCCGGCCATGTTGTTGGCCAGTGTCAACTTCTTTCCACTTCTGCATATCAAGTTAATGCTGTCCAGAATCATGGACAGTACAATCCAGTCACATGCCAGACATGTGATAATGTGGGGCACACCTCTCGTTTCGTCCTATGAATGGACGAGTCGAAGTTAATGCTTTCTTTGGCCAAAGAAAATCGTAGATTTAATAATCGCCTTCCGGCCAAAGTAATCTTCAAAACCAGGGTTTCGATCAGAATCAAAATTTCAATCAAAACTCAAATTTTAACCAAAATCAAAATTTCAATCGAAACCCTAATCAGAACCTGAACACGAATTTTTCCAATCAAAATCAGAGGTTCAATCAGAATTGGCCTAACAATTCTAATTCTACATTTCAAAATCGGTCCAAACAAATTTATTCACGAACTACCAAAACTCTCAAGGCCCCTCGCAATCTAGTGATATCAAAGCTCAATGGGACTCCTTTAGGGAGGAGCAAAATAGATCTATGAAAAACCTTGAGAGGCAAATCGGACGCTTGGTCGGACGATGCTTAGCTTCTAGACCCCCGGCACGCCCCCGCTTTCACGAGAAAAGAATCCAAAGGAGGGTCAAGTTGCTCAGACCGATTTGAATAATAGCCAATGCACTGACCTGGTACCTTCAATTCCTTACGGTAGAGAAGAGGCCAGTGCAATGAACTTAAGGTCTGGTACTCAACTAAGTGGTCCCCCGAACCAGGGAAACCACTAACCCCTCCTGCCAGCGGTGAGGCAGGAGGGGAAGTCGTGCATCCATGCCCCTCTGTTCTGTTTGATAGTACTCAGGTGGCTGACCCCCTGAGAAGTAAAGAGTTTGAAAGACCTCAGGTGGCTGAACCCCTGAGAGATGAAAAATCCAGTGAAAGTCAGGTGGCCGATCCCCGACTAGTAAAAAAAGTGAGAAAGTGGTGAGGTGGAAAGATTTGGAAGATAAAGTCGTCGGTTCATCCTCAAAGCAAGTATTTTCGAGAATGATTTAAAGAAACTTCCATTTCCACCCGTAAAAAATAACATCTCCTTGCATGAAGACAAAAAGTATGAAAAAGTGCTTAATCTTCGAAAACTACTCGTGTTAATCTTCCATTATCGATGTTTTGGTTGAGATGCCTAAGTATACTAAGTTTATCAAGGATGTTGTTTCTTCTAAAAAGAAGCTCGAAGACATGGATCGGTTGATTGGTGAGGATTGCTCTATGATAAGTTATGATGATCTACCAATCAAAAGGGGTGACCCTGGGAAATTTGTGCTCACATTGTTGATGGGAGGCTTAGTCTTTCCAAATTCTTTATGTGACCTAGGTGCATCCATAAGTCTGATGCCATTGTCTGTCTGTAAACAGCTTGGGTTGAATGATCTTTTAGAACCCACAACCATGAACCTTCAATTCGCTGATAGATCTTCCAGGAAAGCTGCTGGGATATTAAAGGATGTTCTAGTTCAAATAGATAGATTCACTTTTCCGGTTGACTGGTACGTCCTAGACACTGGGAAGGATGAGAATACCCCTTTGATACTTGGAAGACCTTTTCTTTCTACAGCCAGAGCCCTCATTGACTGTGATGGAGGCCAAGTGACCATACGAGTTGGTGATCAGGAGGTGAGCTATAGTGTCTCCAAAGCTATTCAGAGACCCTCTGATTATCCAACTGGCTTCTCTATAGAAGATATGTCTGATGATTTTAATGATTACATAGAAAAGCAAGTCATGGCTGTTGAAACTGAATATGAGCGATTAGTGGAGAACTTGAATAATCATGGTTGGGTGAATCTAGAACAATTAGAAGCTGAATTTGATAAAGATTTGTTGAAAGGAGAAGCTTTGGCAGTGGGACCACTAAGTAGACTCGGTGATGTTGAGTTGAAAAGTGGGGAGCTTAAATCGAGTTTAAAGATCCCCCGCCGATTTGGTACCGAAGCCGTTACCTAAGCATCCGAAATACGTGTTCTTAAGAGAAGGTGACAAGCTTCCGTTGATTATTTCTGCCAATCTATCTCGATTAGAAGAGATGAAGTTATTGGACGTCTTAAGAAAGAATGAGAAAGCCTTTGGTTGGCAAGTAGGAGACATCGAGGGATATCTCCCGACATTTGTATGCATAAGATTAAGATCCGAAGAGGGTGCCAAGTGTGTTAGACGGCCCAGAGGAGGCTCAACCCTCATATGCAAGAAGTGGTTAAAAAAGAGATTATTAAGCTTTTAGACATGGGTATCATTTACGCAATTGCCGACAAAGTGAATGGGTGTCCCCTACTCAAGTAGTTCCTAAGAAAGGAGGAATTACTATTGAGAAGAATGAGAAGGGCGAAGAAGTAGCATCGAGGCTCGTTATCGGTTATAGAGTTTGTATCGACTATAGAAAGCTCAATGAAGTTACAATGAAAGATCATTTCCCCTTCCTTTCATTGACCGGATGTTAGAACGTCCGGCGGACATGCATTCTATCGTTTCCTTGATGGATATTCGGGATATTTCCGTATACCCATAAACCCATCCGACCAAGAAAAGACCACTTTCACTTGCCCTTATGGTACATTCGCTTACGGGCGAATGCCATTCGGTCTTTGCAATGCCCTGCCTACATTCCAAAGATGTATGCCGGCAATCTTTGATGGGCTTGTTGAAAAGTGTATGGAGATATTCATGGACGATTTCTCGCCTTTTGGTCAATCCTTTGATCACCGTCTTGCTAATCTCGATCAAGTGTTATCCCGCCGTGTGGAAAAGAACTTAGTCCTAAATTGGGAAAAGTGCCATTTTATGGTAGATGAAGGAATAGTTCTTGGCCACAAGATCTCAAAAAGGAATGGAAGTGGATAGGGCAAAAGTGGAAGCTATAGAGAAGATGAATTTTCCTAGAAATGTGCGTGAAGTTCGAGGCTTTCTTGGACATGTCGGTTTTTATAGGAGATTCATTAAGGACTTTTCCAAGATAGCCAAGCCCCTTTCTACTTTACTTAGAGAAGACGTCGTTTTTAATTTTGATGATAGTTGCAAGCAAGCGTTTAAGGAGCTTAAAAATCAATTGATTTCTGCACCGATTCTTATCTCTCCTGACTGGAATCTACCCTTCGAACTTATGTGTGATGCATCCAACTACGCCGTTGGTGCGGTCTTAGGTCGGCGAATTGGGGAAATTCCGGCCCATCTCTTACGCCGGTCACACACACTAAACCCTACTCAAGTTAACTACACCACTACGGAAAAGGAATTATTGGCCGTAGTCTTTGCTATGGACAAGTTTCGTAGTTACTTGTTAGGTGCTGCAATTACTGTGTGGACTGATCACGCTGCTTTGCGATATCTCATGACAAAGAAAGATGCTAAACCGCGCTTACTACGTTGGATACTGATCCTGCAAGAATTTGACGTTCAGATTAAGGACAAAAAGGGCAGTGAGAACGTAGTAGCTGATCATGTTTCAAGGATGCTGAATGAGGAAGAGAAAAAACCAGATGTTATAGACCTTTACTTTCCTCTAGAAAATGTTATGCTAATAGACGATTGCACTCCAGATGTTCCATGGTATTCTTCCATCGTCAACTACCTGCATTCCCAATATCTAAATCCGGAATTATCATATCAGGAGAAGAAGAAATTCTTCTCTGACTTAAAAACATTTGTTTGGGATGAACCTTACCTCTTCAAGATTTGTAAGGACGGATTGTTAAGAAGATGTGTTCCTGAATCTGAACAACGTGATATCATTGAACAATGCCACAAAGGGCCTACCGGTGGCCACTTTGGTCCCCGGAAAACCGTTGCTAAAATCTTTCGATCCGGTTTCTATTGGCCCACGATCTTCAAGGATTCGAAGCCTTCGCAAGGCTTGTGATAGGTGCCAACGAACCGGTACTCTAACTAGGCGTTTTGACATGCCATTAAAGCCCATTTTAGAATGTGAGGTCTTTGATGTATGGGGTATTGATTTTATGGGTCCGTTTCCATCTTCCCGTGGAAACCAATACATCTTAGTCTCGCGTTGACTATGTGTCAAAATGGGTGGAGGCTCAAGCCACTTTTCGCAATGACCACAAAACGGTCATGAGCTTTCTTAAGAAAAATATCTTTGTGAGATTTGGATGTCCCCGTGCTTTAATTAGTGATGAGGGAACACACTTCTGCAACCGACCACTAGAGAAAGTCCTTGAGAAATATGGTGTTCGGCATAAAATTGGCACACCATATCATCCTATGACTAGTGGCCGTGTCGAGAGAAGCAATCGAGTTTAAAGAAGATCTTGGAAAAAGTTGTAAACAAATCATAGAAAGGATTGGAGCCTCAAGTTGGATGATGTACTATGGGCATATCGAACCGCCTATAAGACCCCCATGGGTATATCACCCTATCGATGGTATATGGAAAACCATGCCACTTACCGCCTTGAGTTGGAGCATAAGGCGTATTGGGCTACTAAGTTCTTAAACTTCGATACCCAATCATGTGGTGAATATCGGCTGCTGCAGTTGCATGAGTTAGATGAGTTTAGACTCCAAGCCTACGAGAGTGCAAGGATTAGCAAGGACAGAATGAAACTCCTTCATGATGCTAAAATCAAGAAGCGAGAATTTCAAGTTGGGGAGCAAGTCTTACTTTATAATTCCAGGTTGCATCTGTTTCCTGGAAAGTTGAGGACGCGTTGGTCCGGCCCCTTTGAAATTCTGCAAATCATTCCTGGAGGTGTTTTAGAACTAAGAGGTCATGGTGACCAGCCGTTCAGAGTGAATGGTCAAAGGTGCAAACATTATATTGGACAAACCAAAGAGAAACCTTTGATTGTTCATTTCCTCGACATCCTCGGGTGTGGTATGACTGAAGTCACTGAGTTTGACGAATTTTCACCTGACTTGTTTTCTGAGGATGACGGCAGTAGTTCATTAGAGGAAGTTATGACTGGTAGTTGGGATATGGAAGAACTTAAAAGGGAGGCACAGTTGAAGAGAAAACTGAAGAAGAAGAAGTCTACAATGGGGAGGATTAAAAGTGTTTGGAAAGGAATCAGAAACTTGACCCCATGTGTTAGATGCTGTTTTTGCAGCCACACCAATGATCAGAGCTTACACGATGTAGTGGCTGGGAGGAAGGTGAAGTGGCCTGATCCAGGTTGAGTTGCACGATTGTCGAGCAAACGACGTTAAACAAAAGCGCTACCGGGAGGCAGCCCGATAATAGTAATAATAATAATAATAATAATAATAATAATAAATAATTTGGATAAAGATTAGTCTTAATGAAATGTAGAATTTCTGATAGAAGTTGAACACATAGCACAACCAAGTATCAGGATGAATGTTTGAATCTCTTTTAAAGAGGGAACGATTAGGTGGTTATCCGAAAATCCCGAGGGAGTACACAGAAAACGTTCAAATACATCATTTCTCGTACTTAGGTTGTTGAACCCTTGAGGATTTGGGTATAAAAGACCCAATACTCTTTCACACATTTCATTTTATGATCTACTCGTTTCCAACATGAATTTATGACTTGACTATGATATTTGCTCATGTGATATTCTCTATGATACATATATGCTTAGATGTTCTGTGCTTTACCCGTGTGGGTTATTTTTCCATCTAAAGCTTTTATGAGAGTGACCATATATATATTGCCTATCGAATTTTCTGACGTGACAGGGCCATTTTCTTATTATTCCCATATCCCTATTCGATGTTTTGGCACGAGGACCATGTCCCGTGTTTGCTTTGTGTTGGTTGTTTTTGTTTTGGTATAGGGATTCGGATCGTGCTTTCTCATGGCTGTTACGGGATTCGATAGCATCTTTCTCGCCTCGGTTTATAAGCTAAGTCTTCCTCTCTATCTCATTTACACTCGAGAATAATGCAAAATCGTAAGTGGGGGGTAGAGTCTCGGTTGGTTTAAAATGGCGTAAGTGTTTAAACTCTTAGTTTTTGGATCTTTTTCGAGCATAAATGAGTTGAATATAATGAATTGTATAAGGTATATATTTCATGGATTTGAAGATATAATGATCAATTTGATATGTATAACTAATTTGAACCGTAAGTACATTTTAACCCCTAATTTATTTGTGTAACATGAATTGATTGTTCACGTAAGCCTTTGATATTGAAGCGAAAATTTTAAACTCGTATCCATTCGGTATCCTAGTGGTTATTCTGAGATAGTTGCGTAACTTAGTACCTAACTTTTGAACGTGTACTGTGAATATCTGAAGGTTTGAATGTGATAGAAAGGATATAAGTTAAGTGGAATAAAAAGAAAAATACCAAATTAAGATGAACTATATATATGTCGGTTGTAGCTACCAATGATTTGAGTGCGGTAGGGCGTTATCACGAAACGTCCTATACCACTATGAGGTTTAAAAGCTCCCGACTGCCTGATGATAGAAGTCCAGCTAGGGTGTTATCACGAAACGTCCTATTGCTGGGAATGAAGGCATATGCTACACATGTGAAAAAAAATTGACAATTTGGTTAAGCATGGTTGAAAACTTAGTTATCTTCTTACTATCCCCAGTATAAACTGAATGATATGCTTTAGGGATTATCCTAATAAGTACACGAGAGGACTTTGTGTGGAACTGTTACTGCCTTTACCTAGGAAAGTCATTAGGACTGTCTGAATGGATATTTGTGTGTTTTGTTTGAATTATTCAAGAGAGGATAGTGGAAATTGAAAAGGCTTGTCACACACACACTCTGTTATACATATATATTAAGGTTAACATGTGTTTATGATTCGATCGGTTGTATTATCTGGTTGTCCCTTATATCTTATCTTTTCGTGAATTTTGTCCCTCATTCATTTTGTTTTATCACTTGTTTTGCTCGAGGACGACCAAAAGCTAAGTGGGGGTTTGTGATGACGGAAAAATTCACTGTTATTATTATAACATTTCACCCCACTTTTGATACCATTTTGAGCATTTATGTATCAAATCAAGTCATTAATTTATAGGTTTTATCTAATTATATAAATAGTAAGTCTTATATAAAATATCGTGTTTTTATGTGTTTTTACTAGTTTTTGTACCGGTTTAGTAACCGGAGTGTCGTGTCGGATTTACGTTTGGTATTTTGGTGGTTCATTGCAGGATTATACATTGACCAAGATTCCACGTAACGACATGTTTTGAGTCTAAAAGATGTGTTTAGAGGGTTAGAAGAAGGTGCCACAAGCTTACGAGTTCAAAAGGGTCGTTTTTCCTAAGTACTTGAATCGTTACATATTTTCGACGGAGATTTGACCCAGCATAGAGGCATTTTCAGGGGATGACTTCTTAATGAAAGTTGTAGATCTTCACATAAGCTTTCCAACGCACTTTGAATCACGTCAATTGGAGTTCTACAACTCAAGTTATGACCAAGTGGCTAATCGATTCGTATCAAGTAAAATGTCGTAAACGACACGTAATGGAAATGGCTCATCAAAACGACATTTTCGGAAGAAGTGGCCTTAATAAAAGTTGTATATCTTCAAGAAAGATTTCCAATGGATTTTGAATCAAGTCAATCGGACTTCTACAACTCAAATGGTGGTCAAGTGGCTAATTGATTCAATTTCGTAAAAAATGTCGCAAAACGCTCGGAGGAACACGAGGTACTCAAGAAGACGTTTTCTGAAGAAAAGTCCTTCATGAAAGTTGTAGAGTTTCTCGAGACCGTAATTTTGGCATTTCGTTTGCAATTTTTGGAGGTCTACAACTCAAGATATGAATTTTAGAAGTTTTAATCCAATATATGTCAAATCATCCGAAGATCTTGATAGAATCAGTTAGGATTTGCAATGATTACACCGGATCGATCCGGCCCTTTTCCCGGATCGATCCGGCATTGGTAAATTTTCTATAAATAGGCTGAATAGATCACAAAAGCAGCTGCCCATGCTTCGGCCAATT
Source organism: Gentiana straminea (assembly GCA_036785695.1). NCBI lineage: Eukaryota > Viridiplantae > Streptophyta > Magnoliopsida > Gentianales > Gentianaceae > Gentiana > Gentiana straminea. The sequence continues at coordinate 296,432 of JAVUPR010000413.1, read as the reverse complement.
TCTTTTCTTTCTTGTTTGTAGTAGTAATATATATATATATATCTAATTTCTTTTCCTTTAGTTTGTTTCATTTTTTTTTTCTTTATAATATCTAGCTATATATATCTATCTATATATATATATACATATATATATTTATCTAACTATATTTATATATACATCTATACGTATATCTATATATCTATATTAGTATCTATATTTATGTATCTATATATATATATCTATAGATCTTAGTATCTATATTTATGTATCTATATACATATATATAGATCTATATACTTATATACTTATATATATACTTATAGACTTATATATATATATATATGTATAAAAAATAATAATACCGTAGTATTGTTGTAATGCTCGGGAAATTATCAAAATATCGTTGTTGTTAAAGTCATAGCTATTTCCGGAGAATACGACCTATGAATCAACAGTTGAAATCGAAATGATTTCAAGCAATCATACGATGATGAGAGGCTAAAGCACGTTGGAACAAGCTTTGTGAAACCGATTCTTAGCAACATCTCGATTTCGAATTTGGATTATCTTGTAAGTTTTAATAAAAATTGTATCTTTTCTATGTTTTGATTATTGATTATGCAATTTAAATCGAGAGATGGTTGCTATTTGATGTTTAACGTTTGACGAGAGTCGTTGTTAAACCTTAGATCACCGTAGTAAAGATTGGATTTTTAATCTAATTAACGAGAGTTGTTAGGTTGAATATCTAGATTGCGAAATTGAGAGATTTCACACCTTACACTAGAATTCATTGAAATATCCATACATTACACTAGAATCTAGTTCTTGTGTAGACACTTTGTGTTCCCTTGTTGTGGATCGTACTAACACGCAGGTAATTGAAGAAGATGACTCCAGCAATAATGTGAAAGCTCGTAAACCGAAAACTCGAGAATTAAAGGAAAAGGTCAAGAATCGTTTGGATTGGTGGAAAATGTCTAACCTCTGTTGGAAACCGGTGTTAAAGAAGAATGTGGTACGTGAGGATGACCCACCACCAATACATTAGAAAACTGAAGCACGATAAAGTCTGGCTATAGACTATAAATGTAGTCAATCACGGGTACTATCCTTCCTATTTACTCCTTAAAAGCATTTATTTTCGGTTGGTTCATGTGCTTAGTTGCTACATGCTTTGGTGAGTAATTGTTAGAAGTATCCCGTTTTGTTTAGTATATTATATTAGTTAATCATTATCATTTTGGTCGAGCAAACGACGTTAACCAAAAGCGCTACCGGGAGGCAGCCCGTAAAAATGTTAAATATAATAATTACTCATACTTTGGATGATACTTTGCTAATACTTCGGATTGATTTTCATTTTGTTTTACCAAGTCTCAGGATGAATATTTGAATGTCATTAAAACGGGAACGATTAGGTGGTTATCCGAAAATCCCGATGGAGAAAAAAGAGAAAAATTCAAATGTATCATTTCTTGGACTTAGGTTGTTAGAACGATTTGAAATAACCCTTGAGGATCTGGGTATAAAAGACTCAGAGTTAATACTTTGTCACATATTTCATATCATGATCTAGTCTGTTTTAAATTTCAAATAATGTGTGACATGTATTAGTTCAAATACTATGGAAGTGAGGAGGTCATAACTTTAACCCACCCACCCACCCTTTAATATCATCTCGAGTATTTGTTTTGACTTGTTTTAGTGCACCATTGCTTTCCCAACAACTTATTTACACTCACTTTACATTGGGGACAATGTAAGTTCGTTAGTAGGGGGTAGAGTCGTTGTTGGTCTAGCAATGGTATTAATGCTTATTTTGTATCAGAAAAACACTTAGTTTTTTATTTTTTTCGAGCATTATTTAGTTGATTAAAATAAACTGTATAAGGTATATATTTCATGGATTTGAAGATATAATGATCAATTTGGATGTGTATAACCAATGTGAACCGTAAGTGCATTGTAATTCCAAATATATTTGTGTAACATGAATTCCTTCACGTAAGCCTTTGATATTGAAGCGAAAATTTTAAACTGTATCCATTCAGTATCCTAGTGGTTATTCTAGAGAAATAGCAAGAACTTAGTACCTAATTTTTGAACATGTACTCGTGAATATCTGAAGGTTTGAATGTGATAGAAAGGATATAAGTTAAGTGGAATAAAAAGAAGAATACCAAATTAAGATGAACTATCTATATGTTGGTTGTAGCTACCAATGATTTGAGTGCGGTAGGCGTTATCACGAAACGTCCTATATCACTATGAGGTTTAAAAGCTCCCGACTGCCTGATGATAGTAGTCCAGCTAGGGTGTTATCACGAAACGTCCTATTGCTGGGAATGAAGGCATATGCTACACATGTGAAATTAAGTTCATCAAAAGAAAAAAAAAAAAAAAAATTTAAGCGTGGTTGAAAACTTAGCTATCTTCTGACTATCCCCAGTATAAACTGAATGATATGCTTTAGGGATTATCCTAATAAGTACTCGGAAGAACTTTGTGTGGAACGGCTACTGCTTATACCTAGGAAAGTCGTTAGGGCTGTCTGAATGGATATTTGTGTGTTTTGCTTGATTTATTCAAGAGAGGATAGTGGAAATTGAAAAGGCTTGTCACACACACACTCTGTTATACATTTATATTGAGGTTAAAGCCTGGTTGTAATTCTAATGGTTGTATTATCTGGTTGTCCCTTATATCTTCTATCTTCATGAATTTATCTCTCATTCATTTTGTTTTATCGCTTGTTTTGATCGAGGACGACCAAAAGCTAAGTAGGGGGTTGTGATGAGAGATAAATTTATGATCATTATTACGACATTTTACCCCAATATTGATACCATTTTGAGCATTATTGTATCAAATCAAGTCAAAATTACTAAGTTTTATTCAAATGTATAAGTAGTAGTTATTATATAAATTATCGTATTTTTATAAGTTTTTACTAAGTTTTGTACCGGTTTAGTAACCGGAGTGTCGTGTCGGATTTACGTTTGGTGTTTTGGTGGTTCATTGCAGGATTATATATTGACCAAGATTCCACGTAACGACATGTTTTGAGTCTAAAAGATGTGTTTAGAGGATTAGAAGAAGATGCCACAAGCTTACGAGTTCAAATGGATCAAATTTTCCTAAGTACTTAAACCGTAACCTGTTTCGACGGAGATTTGACCCAGCTTAGAGGCATTTTCAGGAGATGACTTCTTAATGAAAGTTGTAGATCTTCACATAAGCTTTCCAACGCACTTTGAAATACGTCAATTGGAGTTCTACAACTCAAGTTATGGTCAATTGACTAATCGATTCGGATTAGTAAAAATCCCGAAATATCTTCGTAATACGAATGGCTCATCAAAACGACATTTTCTGAAGAAGTTTCCTTCATAAAAGTTGTATATCTTCAAGAAAGCTTTCCAATGGATTTTGAATCAAGTCAATCGGACTTCTACAACTCAAATGGTGGTCAAGTGGCTAATTGATTTGTATTAAGGAAAATGTCGCAAAACGACGCGTAATGGGAATGACTCATCAAAAAGGCGTTTTCTGAAGAAGAGTCCTTCATGAAAGTTGAAGAATTTTCCGAGAGCTTAATTTTGACGTTTGAATCATAATTTTTGGAGGTCTACAACTCAAGATATGAATTTTATAAGTTTTGGAAGGATCTAGAATTAGCACCACCGGATCGATCCGGCCCTCTCCCGGATCGATCCGACCCCCTTTTCTCCTATAAAAACAGAGCATCAGCAGCAGGGAGCTCTGCCCCTTTTCTTCTTTCTTTCTCCTTTCTTTTCTTCACCTCGTCTTTCTTTCTTTTTTTTTTAATTTTTTATTTTGCTTTGAAGATCATATATATATATATATATATACATATATGATACATATATATATACAAACACCCTTCATGTATATATATATATTCTATATATGAATATATATGTGATAGATCTATCTATATATATATATATAGATCTAGATCTAGATCTCGTTTTTCATCTCGTTTCTCTTTTAATTTTCTTTTCGGGGCCCGTATATACATATGTCTATGTATGTATATATGTTTTGATAAATAATAGTAGTAATGTTGTAATGCTCGAGAAAATTATCGAAGGAAAATGCTTTTGGAAAGGTTGCTATTTTCAAGAATACAACTTAAATCTGAAGTAAACGGGTAATTTTATTGAGTTTTACTTTTTGTTGTTCTATATAATTATATCTATCTATATATATATATGTGAGAATTTGATAAGTGTTTGGATCGAAAGGCTAAATTTGGTTGTAATAGAGTTTTGTCATCTTGACAGAAGGCTATTATGGAAAACTTCCAAATCGTTTAATCCATGACATTTTGACAGAATCGATATATATATCTATGTATAACTAAAAATATGTCTAGCCAAGATATGAATCGAATTAGTTAATCTTTTGGTAAAATGAATGATCGACTCGGTAATAATGATTAAAATCAATTATGATGAATCTCTTTCTTTCTCGCGCTTAATGAAACGTTAAAATTGAAAGACCGGAGGGTAAAATTGGCCGAGTGAAAACGTGACAACGGAAAAGGTAGATTTGTACGGTTTAAAAACCCCACCTTGGAGTGCGGGGATCGTAGTATTTATAATTGACCTCCTTGCAGGTTAATACCGGAGTCGATCCACCCCAAGTGCGGGGATCGAATCGAGGTTGGTCTAGTTCTTAATTTTTCAAAAGTTTGTCACGGAAAATAAAACAAAACGAAATTAAAAACGAAAACAATAAACTGACAGAGGGTTGTCAATCCAAAGCCGGGAAAGATAGTTACGAACCGGATTAACTAATATAATTCTATTTTATAACTACAACTACAATAAACTTACTACAAATCACTACGATGAAAACGAAGCAAGACAAGACAAACGATTTTTCTCAATTAATTTAACAAATGAACAAGCAATGATCCACCGAGTCCCGCAACCCTCAATTTCTACTTTAGATTATCTTGTGGTGATTTAACAAAAATTGTGATTCACCTAACAAAGGTATGAACTCCTAATCTCTTAGAAAAGTTCGTCTATCAATCTTTTATCTTTCGATTTTGAAGATTAACGCTTTCATAACAAGGTGTGAAATCTCTCAATTTCGCAATCTAGACATTCAACCTAACAACTCTCGTTAATTAGATTAAAAATCCAATCTTTACTACGGTGATCTAAGGTTTAACAACGACTCTCGTCAAACGTTAAACATCAAATAGCAACCATCTCTCGATTTAAATTGCATAATCAATAATCAAAACATAGAAAAGATACAATTTTTATTAAAACTTACAAGATAATCCAAATTCGAAATCGAGATGTTGCTAAGAATCGGTTTCACAAAGCTTGTTCCAACGTGCTTTAGCCTCTCATCATCGTATGATTGCTTGAAATCATTTCAGATTTCAACTGTTGATTCATAGGTCGTATTCTCCGGAAATAGCTATGACTTTAACAACAACGATATTTTGATAATTTCCCGAGCATTACAACAATACTACGGTATTATTATTTTTTATACATATATATATATATATAAGTCTATAAGTATATATATAAGTATATAAGTATATAGATCTATATATATGTATATAGATACATAAATATAGATACTAAGATCTATAGATATATATATATAGATACATAAATATAGATACTAATATAGATATATAGATATACGTATAGATGTATATATATATATATAGTTAGATAAATATATATGTATATATATATATAGATAGATATATATAGCTAGATATTATAAAGAAAAAAAAAATGAAACAAACTAAAGGAAAAGAAATTAGATATATATATATATTACTACTACAAACAAGAAAGAAAAGAAATTGGCCGAAGCATGGGCAAGGATTCTGTTGAAGTTGAGCCTATTTATAGGGAAATTTGCCAAGGCCGGATCGATCCGGGAAAGGGCCGGATCGATCCGGTGCAAATCCTAACTGATTCTATCCAAATCTTCGGATGATTTGACATATATTGGATTAAAACTTCTAAAATTCATATCTTGAGTTGTAGACCTCCAAAAATTGCAAACGAAATGCCAAAATTACGGTCTCGAGAAACTCTACAACTTTCATGAAGGACTCTTCTTCAGAAAACGTCTTCTTGAGTACCTCGTGTTCCTCCGAGCGTTTTTGCGACATTTTTACGAAATTGAATCAATTAGCCACTTGACCACCATTTGAGTTGTAGAAGTCCGATTGACTTGATTCAAAATCCATTGGAAAGCTTTCTTGAAGATATACAACTTTTATTAAGGAAACTTCTTCAGAAAATGTCGTTTTGATGAGCCATTTCCATTACGTGTCGTTTTACGACATTTTACTTGATACGAATCGATTAGCCACTTGACCATAACTTGAGTTGTAGAACTCCAATTGACGTGATTCAAAGTGCGTTGGAAAGCTTATGTGAAGATCTACAACTTTCATTAAGAAGTCATCCCCTGAAAATGCCTCTAAGCTGGGTCAAATCTCCGTCGAAAATATGTAACGATTCAAGTACTTAGGAAAAACGACCCTTTTGAACTCGTAAGCTTGTGGCACCTTCTTCTAACCCTCTAAACACATCTTTTAGACTCAAAACATGTCGTTACGTGGAATCTTGGTCAATGTATAATCCTGCAATGAACCACCAAAATACCAAACGTAAATCCGACACGACACTCCGGTTACTAAACCGGTACAAAAACTAGTAAAAACACATAAAAACACGATATTTTATATAAGACTTACTATTTATATAATTAGATAAAACCTATAAATTAATGACTTGATTTGATACATAAATGCTCAAAATGGTATCAAAAGTGGGGTGAAATGTTATAATAATAACAGTGAATTTTTCCGTCATCACAAACCCCCACTTAGCTTTTGGTCGTCCCCGAGCAAAACAAGTGATAAAACAAAATGAATGAGGGACAAAATTCACGAAAAGATAAGATATAAGGGACAACCAGATAATACAACCGATCGAATCATAACCACACGTTAACCTTAATATATATGTATAACGAGTGTGTGTGTGACAAGCCTTTTCAATTTCCACTATCCTCTCTTGAATAATTCAAGCAATACACACAAATATCCATTCGACAAATCTAATGACTTTCCTAGGTAAAGGCAGTAACAGTTCCACACAAAGTCCTCTCGTGTACTTATTAGGATAATCCCTAAAGCATATCATTCAGTTTATACTGGGGATAGTCAGAAGATAACTAAGTTTTCAACCATGCTTAATTCATTCCCAGCAATAGGATGTTTCGTGATAACACCCTAGCTGGACTTAATTTCACATGTGTAGCATATGCCTTCATTCCCAGCAATAGGATGTTTCGTGATAACACCCTAGCTGGACTACTATCATCAGGCAGTCGGGAGCTTTTAAACCTCATAGTGGTATAGGACGTTTCGTGATAACGCCCTACCGCACTCAAATCATTGGTAGCTACAACCAACATATATATAATTCATCTTGATTTGGTATTTTTCTTTTTATTCCACTTAACTTATATCCTTTCTATCACATTCAAACCTTCGTATATTCACAAGACACGTTCAAAAGTTAGGTACTAAGTTACCGCAACTATCTCAGAATAACCACTAGGATACCGAATGGATACGGCTTTAAAATTTTCGCTTCAATGTCAAAGGCTTACGTGAACAATCAATTCATGTTACACAAATAAATTAGGGGTTAAAATGTACTTACGGTTCAAATTAGTTATACATATCAAATTGATCATTATATCTTCAAATCCATGAAATATATACCTTATACAATTCATTATATTCAACTCATTTATGCTCGAAAAAGATCCAAAAACTAAGAGTTTAAACACTTACTGCCATTTCTAAACCAACCAGACTCTACCCCCCACTTACGATTTTGCATTATTCTCGAGTGTAAATGAGATAGAGAGGAAGACTTAGCTTATAAACCAGCGAAAGATGCTATCGAATCCCGTAACGCCATGAGAAAGCACGATCCGAATCCCTATACCAAAACAAAAAACAACCAACACAAAGCAAACACGGGACATGGTCCTCGTGCCAAAACATCGAATAGGGATATGGGAATAATAAGAAAATGGCCCCGTCACGTCGAAAAATTCGATAGGCAATATATATATGGTCACTCTCATAAAAGCTTTAGATGGAAAAATAACCCACACGGGTAAAGCACGAACATCTAAGCATATATGTATCATAGAGAATATCACATGAGCAAATATCATAGTCAAGTCATAAATTCATGTTGGAAACAGAGTAGATCATAAAATGAAATGTATGAAAGAGTATTGAGTCTTTTATACCCGTATCCTCAAGGGTTCAACAACCTAAGTCTAAGAGATGATGCATTTGAACGTTTTCTCGTGTACTCCTCGGGATTTTCGGATAACCACCTAATCGTTCCCTTTAAAAGACATTCAAACATTCATCCTGATACTTGGTTGTGCTATGTGTTCAACTTCCATTATGATTATTCATTTCCACATATTCTACATTTCATTAAGACTAGTCGTATCCAAATTATCATTATTATTATTATTATTATTATTATTATTATTATTATTATTATTATTATTATTATTATTATTATTATTATTATTATTATTATTATTATCATCGGGCTGCCTCCCGACAAGCGCCTCTCTTTAGTGTCTTTGGCTAGACACACTTAGCTCACTATCCATTATCAAACGGATACGTCCTTCTCGCATTGTTCTTCAACGAATATTCAGCATACGAGGCATCCAACTCCCCTTCATAGGAAATTAATGGAACCATGGCTCGAAGGACCTTTATGAAGTATCTTCCCAATAAAAGAAGAACGGGATTAGGGTGTTCCACTTCCCGATTCATGATATAGTGATCAAGTGGAAGATCACTTCTTTTACTCGCTTGTCCACAAACACTTCAACACTCTTCGGCTTCAACGGCTCCTCGTATGTGACTTCCTCCGGGTGACTTATCTCTAATTTAGGCACCGTGTCCTCTATGTTCTCCAACATCGGGTGTATTTCTTCACCTTCTTGGTGATGAACATCTTCAAGCATCTCTAATGTCGGATCTTTCATAAGACAACCATCTTCATCGTCACACCAAGTAGGAGGGAGGCTCGACACTTCTACTTCACTAAGTTGAATGTCGGATCCTAAATTCATAGTACGGCCTCTTCTCTATCATAAGGAAGTGTGGGATCTAGGTCGGTGCATTGGTCTTGATTCAACTCGGTCGAGCCCATTGCTCCATCTCGCCTCTCAAGATTCGCAAGCATACCACGAAGGAGTTGGAAATTCTCATTGTTCTCCTTCGATAGGATTCTATTCTAGCTTCAAGATCGTCCGATTGAGAGGGGCCTTGAGAGTTGTAAAAGTTTTGTGGAAAAGATTGGTCAGACCAACTTTGATTGGAGAAATTGATATTTTGGTCCTGACTGAAGTTCGGGTTTTGATAGAAATTTGGATTCTGAAAATTGAAACCCTGATTTGGAAAATTGCTGTGGCCAGAGAACTGATTGTTAAAACTCTGATATTGCGGCCACAGAAAACGCTCTGTCCACCCATAGGACAGAAAGGAGAAGTATGTCCCACATTGTCACATAGCTGGCATATGACTGGACTGCACTGTCCTTGATTTTGGACAGCATTAACTTGATATGCAGAAGTGGAAAGAAGTTGACACTGGCCAACAGCATGGCCAGGTTGACAACATCTTTCACAGAACAGAACATGTGAGTTCTGAGGCAAAGACTGAGTCTGATTCATAGGATTGCGAAACATCATAAGAGCGCCACCTGCTGCTGCAGCATGGCTATCTGACTTTGCTCATCCATGTCCTCAATCCTAGATAGAAGATTGTATGACCCCGTATTGACTTCGAGTTTTCAAAAACCAGTTCGAACACCAACACCTAAATCACGAGGTTTCGGGATTTTTTTTTTTTTTTTTTTTTATATTCCTTATGCTTCCGCAGAGTGGGATTCACCGAGAATCCATCACCCAACCTCGACGATTGAAACGTGTTCCTTGGTTTTTTATATTTTTTTTTTATTTTTTATATATATTTTTTCTCTCTCCCGGTAATTACCGACTCCACTCGGTATTTACCGAGTGCGTTTTTTTTTTTTTTTTTTTTTTTTTTTTTTAAACCTACCTACGAAAAACTTGATAACAAAAACTAGAAAAATTAATAAAACTAGACAACCGCACAGTATCCCCGGCAACGGCGCCAAAAACTTGTTTTTGGTTCCGTTGACGGGAAAGCTACCTACGAAAAACAAAACAGAACAACTTTAGAAAAATTAATAAAGAACCAGACGACCGTACCGATTCCCCGGCAACGGCGCCAAAAACTTGTCTCGGATTTTATAGCAAAGCAAAACAAACAAGTAATAAATAAATCCGGTTTACCCCAAGTGCAGGGATCGTAGTATAGAGGTTAATACCGGAGTCGATCCACAGGGAATCGAGGTTGGTCTAGTTCTTAATTTTTCAAAAGTTTGTCACGGAAAATAAAACAAAACAGAATTAAAAACGAAAACAATAAACTGGACAGAGGGTTGTCAATCCAAAGCCAGGAAAGATAGTTACGAACCGGATTAACTAATATAATTCTATTTTATAACTACAACTACAATAAACTTACTACAAATCACTACGATGAAAACGAAGCAAGACAAAGACAAACGATTTTTCTCAATTAATTTAACAAATGAACAAGCAATGATCCACCGAGTCCCGCAACCCTCAATTTCTACTTTAGATTATCTTGTGGTGATTTAACAAAAATTGTGATTCACCTAACAAAGGTATGAACTCCTAATCTCTTAGAAAAGTTCGTCTATCAATCTTTTATCTTTCGATTTTGAAGATTAACGCTTTCATAACAAGGTGTGAAATCTCTCAATTTCGCAATCTAGACATTCAACCTAACAACTCTCGTTAATTAGATTAAAAATCCAATCTTTACTACGGTGATCTAAGGTTTAACAACGACTCTCGTCAAACGTTAAACATCAAATAGCAACCATCTCTCGATTTAAATTGCATAATCAATAATCAAAACATAGAAAAGATACAATTTTTATTAAAACTTACAAGATAATCCAAATTCGAAATCGAGATGTTGCTAAGAATCGGTTTCACAAAGCTTGTTCCAACGTGCTTTAGCCTCTCATCATCGTATGATTGCTTGAAATCATTTCGATTTCAACTGTTGATTCATAGGTCGTATTCTCCGGAAATAGCTATGACTTTAACAACAACGATATTTTGATAATTTCCCGAGCATTACAACAATACTACGGTGTTATTATTTTTTATACATATATATATATAAGTCTATAAGTATATATATAAGTATATAAGTATATAGATCTATATATATGTATATAGATACATAAATATAGATACTAAGATCTATAGATATATATATATAGATACATAAATATAGATACTAATATAGATATATAGATATACGTATAGATGTATATATATATATAGTTAGATAAATATATATGTATATATATATATATAGATAGATATATATAGCTAGATATTATAAAGGAAAAAAAAAATGAAACAAACTAAAGGAAAAGAAATTAGATATATATATATATTACTACTACAAACAAGAAAGAAAAGAAATTGGCCGAAGCATGGGCAAGGATTCTGTTGAAGTTGAGCCTATTTATAGGGAAATTTGCCAAGGCCGGATCGATCCGGGAAAGGGCCGGATCGATCCGGTGCAAATCCTAACTGATTCTATCCAAATCTTCGGATGATTTGACATATATTGGATTAAAACTTCTAAAATTCATATCTTGAGTTGTAGACCTCCAAAAATTGCAAACGAAATGCCAAAATTACGGTCTCGAGAAACTCTACAACTTTCATGAAGGACTCTTCTTCAGAAAACGTCTTCTTGAGTACCTCGTGTTCCTCCGAGCGTTTTTGCGACATTTTTACGAAATTGAATCAATTAGCCACTTGACCACCATTTGAGTTGTAGAAGTCCGATTGACTTGATTCAAAATCCATTGGAAATCTTTCTTGAAGATATACAACTTTTATTAAGGAAACTTCTTCAGAAAATGTCGTTTTGATGAGCCATTTCCATTACGTGTCGTTTTACGACATTTTACTGATACGAATCGATTAGCCACTTGACCATAACTTGAGTTGTAGAACTCCAATTGACGTGATTCAAAGTGCGTTGGAAAGCTTATGTGAAGATCTACAACTTTCATTAAGAAGTCATCCCCTGAAAATGCCTCTAAGCTGGGTCAAATCTCCGTCGAAAATATGTAACGATTCAAGTACTTAGGAAAAACGACCCTTTTGAACTCGTAAGCTTGTGGCACCTTCTTCTAACCCTCTAAACACATCTTTTAGACTCAAAACATGTCGTTACGTGGAATCTTGGTCAATGTATAATCCCGCAATGAACCACCAAAATACCAAACGTAAATCCGACACGACACTCCGGTTACTAAACCGGTACAAAAACTAGTAAAAACACATAAAAACACGATATTTTATATAAGACTTACTATTTATATAATTAGATAAAACCTATAAATTAATGACTTGATTTGATACATAAATGCTCAAAATGGTATCAAAAGTGGGCGAGCGAACCATAGTCGGACCAAACGGGCGAAGAGTCCGTCCTTCGGCTCTTCCCCGACGAAGAGAACACGGCCGATCAAGATTTCGAACGACGTTTGGCCGACGAGATCGAAGAAATAGTCATAATGGTCGCACGGACGATAGACGTACGTTGGCTGACTACGCCATGCCTGGTGAAGTCAAGGTTAACCCGGCAATCGTTTTACCCGCCATTAATGCACCAACCTTCGAACTTAAACCTGGTCTCATCCAAATGATGCAACATGCATCTATCTTCCATGGTTTTCAGTCTGAGAATCCTCATACTCACGTACACACAATTCTGGAAATATGTGGTACGACTCGCATTCAAGGAGTTAGTGAGGATGCGATAAAATTGAAACTTTTTCCATTTTCCCTAAGAGGGGAGGCTAAAGAGTGGTACAACTCTCTCCCCGTCGAGTCAATCACCACCAGGGCCGAACTCGAGAAAGAGTTTCGAGTCAATACTTTCCTCCATCTAAGACGGCCCGGTTTTTAAGTGAAATTTTCACTTTCTATCAAAAGGAAAATGAGTCTTTCTTCGACCGTTGGAAGAGATTCAAAGCTCTTCTTAGAAAATGCCCCCATCATGGTTTGGACTTGCGAGAGGAAAGTCAACACGTTTTTCGGCGGCTTGACCGAGCTCACTAAGGGCATGGTCAACGCTTCTTCGGTGGGGCATTCTGAAGAAAACACCGAAGAGGGTGGGCATTATTCGAGGATATTGCCAAATATAACTATGCCCCCTCGTATCAAGCTATTCAAGCACCACTTCCTCCTCCTAGGATCGAGGAGGTGAACGATCAAAATGAAATCGCCATGCCGAAACCGCAGATGGATGGCGCTCTTACCACGTCTCTAAATCAAAAGAATAAGAATCCTTCATTTTCACGTAATTCTCAAGTTCGTTTTGCGAAAATTGTTGTCAAACCGGCCATATGGTTGGCCGGTGTCAATTCATTTCCCCTTCGACCTATCAAGTTAATGCGTCCCGGAATCATGGACAAGTACAATCCGATCACATGCCGGACATGTGATAATGTGGGGCACACCTCTCGTTTACGTCCTATGAATGGACGAATGCGAAGTTAATGCTTTCTTTGGCCAAAGAAAAATCGAGATTTAATAATCGCCTTCTCGGCCAAAGTAATCCTCAAAACCGGGGTTTCCATCGAATCAAAATTTCAATCAAAACTCAAATCTTAACCAAAATCAAAATTTCAATCGAAACCCTAATCGAACACGAACACGAATTTTTCCAATCAAAATCGTAGGTTCAATCGAATTGGCCTAACAATTCTAATTCTACATTTCAAAATCGGTCCGGCCCGGCCTTATTCACGGAACTACCAAAACTCTCAAGGCCCCTCGCACTCAAGTGATATCAAAGCTCAATGGGACTCCTTTAGGGAGGAGCAAAATAGATCAATGAAAAATCTTGAGAGGCAAATCGGACGCTATCGGGACGGTTAGCTTCTAGACCCCCAGGGCAGCTGCCCAGTTTCACAGAAAAGAATCCAAAGGACGGTCAAGTTGCTCAGACCGACTTGAATAATAGCCAATGCACTGACCTGGTACCTTCAATTCCTTACGGTAGAGAAAAGGCCAGTGCAATGAACTTAAGGTCTGGTACTCAACTAAGTGGTCCCCCGAACCGGGGAAACCACTAACCCCTCCCCGCCGATGAGGCAGAGGGGAAGTCGTGCATCCATGCCCCTCTCGTTCGTTTGATAGTACTCGTGTGGCCGACCCCCGAGAAGTAAAGAGTTTGAAAGACCTCGGGTGGCCGAACCCCGAGAGATGAAAAATCCGAGTGAAAGTCGGTGGCCGATCCCCCGACTAGTAAAAGAAGTGAGAAAGTGGTGAGGTGGAAAGATTTGGAAGATAAAGTCGTCGCTTCATCCTCGAAGAAAGTCTTTTCTGAGAGTGATTTAAAGAAACTTCCATATCCACCTAGAAAAAGCAACATCGCCTTGCATGAGGACAAAAAGTATGAGAAAGTGCTTAATCTTCTTAAGAATACTCAGGTAAATCTTTCATTATCTGATGTTTTAGTGGAGATGCCTAAGTATACAAAGTTCATCAAGGATGTTGTGTCCTCCAAAAAGAAGCTCGAAGACATGGATCAGTTGATTGGTGAGGATTGCTCTATGATAAGTTATGATGATCTACCAATCAAGAGGAGTGACCCTGGGAAATTTGTGCTCACATTGTTGATGGGAGGCTTAGTCTTTCCAAATTCTTTATGTGACCTAGGTGCATCCATAAGTCGATCCCATTGTCCGTACGTAAACAAATTGGTTTGAATGACCTTTTAGAACCCACAACCATGAAACTTCAATTCGCCGATAGATCTTCCAAGAAAGCCGCCGGGATATTAAAGGATGTTCTAGTTCAAATAGATAGATTCACTTTTCCGGTTGACTGGTACGTCCTAGACACTGGGAAGGAAGAGAATACCTCTTTGATACTTGGAAGACCTTTTCTTTCTACAGCCAGAGCCCTCATTGACTGTGATGGAGGCCAAGTGACCATACGAGTTGGTGATCAGGAGGTGAGCTACGGTGTCTCCAAAGCTATTCGAGAGACCCTCGATTATCCAACCGGCTTCTCTATAGAAGATATGTCGATGATTTTAATGATTACATAGAAAAGCAAGTCATGGTCATTGAAACCGAATATGAGCGATTAATAGAGAACTTGAATAATCATGGTTGGGTGAATCTAGAACAATTAGAAGCCGAATTTGATCAAGATTCGTTGAAAGGAGAAGCTTTGGCAGTGGGACCACTAAGTAGACTCAGTGATGTTGAGTTGAAAAGTGGGGAGCTTAAATCAAGTTTAGAAGACCCCCCTGCAGATCTGGTACTGAAGCCGTTACCTAAGCATCTGAAATACGTGTTCTTAAGAGAAGGTGACAAGCTTCCGTTGATTATTTCTGCCAAGTTATCTCGATTAGAAGAAATGAAGTTATTGGACGTCTTAAGAAAAAATGAGAAAGCCTTTGGTTGGCAAGTAGGAGACATCAGAGGGATATCTCCTGACATTTGTATGCACAAGATTAAGACTGAAGAGGGTGCCAAGTGTATTAGACAGCCCCAGAGGAGGCTCAACCCTCATATGCAAGAGGTGGTTAAAAAGGAGATTATCAAGCTTTTAGACATGGGTATCATTTACGCAATTGCCGACAGTGAATGGGTATCTCCTACTCAGGTAGTTCCTAAGAAAGGTGGAATTACTATTGAGAAGAATGAGAAGGGCGAAGAAGTAGCTTTGAGACTCGTTACTGGTTATAGAGTTTGTATCGACTATAGAAAGCTCAATGAAGTTACAATGAAAGATCATTTCCCCCTTCCATTCATTGACCAGATGTTAGAGCGTCTGGCAGGACATACATTCTACTGTTTCCTTGATGGATATTCTGGATACTTCCAGATACCCATAGACCCAGTCGACCAAGAAAAGACTACTTTCACTTGCCCTTATGGTACATTCGCTTATAGGCGAATGCCATTCGGTCTTTGCAATGCCCTGCCTACATTCCAAAGATGCATGCTTGGCAATCTTTGATGGGCTTGTTGAAAAGTGTATGGAGATATTCATGGACGATTTCTCGATCTTTGGTCAATCCTTTGATCACCGTCTTGATAATCTTGATCAAGTATTATCCCGCTTGTGTGGAGAAGAACTTAGTCCTAAACTCGGGAAAAATGCCATTTTATGGTAGACGAAGGAATAGTTCTTGGCCACAAGATATCGAAAGAGGAATGGAAGTAGATAGGGCAAAAGTTGAGGCTATAGAGAAGATGAAATTCCCTAAAAATGTGCGTGAAGTAAGAGGTTTCCTTGGACACGTTGGTTTTTATAGGAGGTTCATTAAGGATTTTTCTAAGATAGCTAAGCCCCTTTCCACTTTACTCGAGAAAGATGTTGTTTTCAATTTTGATGATAGTTGCAAGCATGCGTTTGATGAGCTTAAAAGTCAACGATTTCCGCCCCGATCCTTATCTCTCCCCGACCGGAACCTACCCTTTGAACTCATGTGTGATGCATCCAACTACGCCGTTGGTGCAGTCTTAGGTCAGCGAATTAAGGGAAAATTCCAGCCCATCTCTTACGCCAGTCACACACTGAACCCCACACAAGTGAACTACACAACCACTGAAAAGGAATTATTGGCTGTAGTCTTTGCTATGGACAAATTTCGTAGTTACTTGTTGGGTGCCTCAGTCATTGTTTGGACTGACCACGCTGCTCTGCGCTATCTTATGACAAAGAAAGATGCTAAACCGCGCTTACTACGTTGGATACTGATCCTGCAAGAATTCGATGTTCAAATTAAGGATAAAAAGGGCAGTGAAAACGTAGTAGCAGATCATGTTTCTAGAATGCAGAATGATGAGAAGAAAGAACCTGAAGAGATAGACCTTTACTTTCCTCTCGAGCATGTTATGCATATAGACGAGTGCACTCCAGATGTTCCATGGTTTGCCTCTATCGTCAACTACCTGCATTCCCAGTATTTAAATCCGTAATTTTCATATCGGAGAAGAAGAAATTTTTCTCTGGATTTGAAAACCTTCGTGTGGGATGAACCTTACCTCTTTAAAATCTGTAAAGATGGATTGTTGAGAAGATGCGTCCCCGAATCAGAGCAACGTGATATCATTGAACAATGCCACAGTGGACCTACTGGTGGCCACTTTGGTCCCTGGAAAACCGTTGCTAAAATCTTTCAGTCCGGTTTCTATTGGCCCACGATCTTCAAGGATTCAGAAGCCTTCTGCAAGGCTTGTGATAGGTGCCAACGAACCGGTGCTCTAACTAGGCGTTTTGACATGCCATTAAAGCCCATTTTAGAATGTGAGGTCTTTGATGTATGGGGTATTGATTTTATGGGCCCGTTTCCATCTTCCTATGGAAACAAATACATCTTAGTCTGCGTTGATTACGTATCAAAATGGGTGGAGGCTCAAGCCACTTCTCGTAATGACCACAAAACGGTCATGAACTTTCTCAAGAAAAATATCTTCGTGAGATTTGGATGTCCCCGTGCCTTAATCGGTGATGAGGGAACGCACTTCGCAACGAGCCACTAGAAAAAGTCCTTGAGAAATATGGTGTCCGGCACAAAATTGGCACACCATATCACCCTATGACTAGTGGCCGGGTCGAGAGAAGTAATCGAGTTTGAAGAGGATCCCGGAAAAAGTTGTGAACAAATCATAGAAAGGATTGGAGTCTCAAACTGGATGATGTGCTATGGGCATACCGTACTGCCTATAAGACCCCCATGGGTACATCACCCTATCAGATGGTATATGGAAAACCATGCCACTTGCCAGTTGAGTTGGAGCATAAGGCGTATTGGGCTACTAAGTTCTTAAACTTCGATACCCAATCATGTGGTGAACATCGACTGCTGCAGTTGCATGAGTTAGATGAGTTTAGACTCCAAGCCTACGAGAGTGCCAGGATGAGTAAGGATAGAATGAAACTCCTTCATGATGCAAAGATCAAGAAGCGAGAATTTCAAGTTGGGGAGCAAGTTTTATTGTACAATTCCAGGTTACATCTGTTTCCTGGAAAGTTAAGGACACGTTGGTCCGGCCCCTTTGAAATTCTGCAAATCATTCCTGCAGGTGTTTTAGAACTAAGAGGTCATGGTGACCAGCCGTTCAGAGTGAATGGTCAAAGGTGCAAGCATTATATAGGACAAACCAAAGAGAAACCTTTGATTGTTCATTTCCTCGACATCCTCGGGTGTGGTATGACTGAAGTCACTGAGTTCGATGAATTTTCACCCGACTTGTTTTCGAGGATGACGGCGGTGGTTCATTAGAGGAAGTTATGGTGGTAGTTGGGATATGGAAGAACTTAAAAGGGAGGCACAATTAAAAAGAAAGCCGAAAAAGAAGAAGTCTACAATGGGGAGGATTAAAAGTGTTTGGAAAACAATCGAAACTTGACCCCATGTGTTAGATGTCTTGTTTAACGACCACACCAATGATCGAGCTTACACGATGTAGTGGCCGGAAGGAAGGTGAAGTGGCACGATCCAGTGAGAATAGATTTGTCGAGCAAACGACGTTAACCAAAAGCGCCACTAGGGGCATCCTAGATATCTAGTTATATATAATAATAATAATAATTTGGATAAAGATTAGTCTTAATGAAATGTAGAATCTGTATGAAAAATTTACACTAAGTACAACTAAGTCTCAGGATGAATGTTTTGAATATCATTAAAGAGGGAACGATTAGGTGGTTATCCGAAAATCCCGATGGAGAACAAAGAAAAAATTCAATTGTGTCATTCCTTAGACATAGGTTGTTAGAATGTTAAAACCCTTGAGGATCTGGGTATAAAAGACTCACTACATTTCATTTTATAATCTAGTAGGAATATCGACTATGAATTTATGATTTATGCTCATGTAATACTCTCTATGATACGTATATGCTTAGATGTCCCGTGTTTTCCCCGTGTGGTGATTTTTCCATCCGAGTGATTATTTCCTATGCTTGTATCAAACTTTTCTACGCGATATGTTATATTCCCCCGTGTCCCCGAGATATTTCCGTGTTTGTCAAGTGTGCGGGATATTTATGATAGCAATTGTGAGTTTTAGACAAAATCGCTTTTCCGGTGGATGGTCCACGATCTATCGCTTTCGTCGGACATTTCGGATCGACTTCGAAGCACTTTCGAATTGCCTCTTTCGACTACAATCGGCTAAGTGTTCTTTTTCTTTTTACTTTCGCACAACTTGAGGACACGTTGTGATTTAAGTGTGGGGGAGGGAATAGTTGGTTATGTGTATCTACCATTTGCTTAATTCATTATGATTCTATGCAAAAAAGAGCTAAATTTTTCAAAATTTTTAGTTTTTTTTGTTTAGTCCCGAGTAAGCAATGCATATCTTTGTTCGGTTCTTTATAGTCATTGATGCTTGTATTCCGTATGTTCAGTAAGTTGGTTGTTTCACCCGATATATTTTTCACAAGCCATAGTGAATGATGAGCTAGAATATAAGCTATACCCTTTTGATTAGTGATTTTTGATTATCTTATAAGTCATGTGCTTAGTGCTAACGTACGTATCGTGAGAATTATGATAGTTTGTGTTTAGATCCAAAGTATGTTATACTGTGAATATCTTAGGTTTGAATGTGATAAGTAAAGCGTAACTATTGTAATTAAAAAATAAAAAAATAAAAAAAAGAAGAAGTTGAGTTAAATGGAATTAATTGTGTGTGTCGGAAGCTGGTCGATGATTTGAGTGCGGTAGGTCATATCTCGAATGTCCTATACCACTATGATGACCAAAAGCTCACGACAGTCAGAAGAAGCTTGCCTTATGATTTGAGTAAGGTAGGGTATATCTCGAATATCCTATTCTGCTATGACGGGCAATAGCTCAATCTGATGTGTGTTTAAATGAGAAAGTTAGTTAAATCAACTTACATAAGAAAGTGGTATGAATTGAGTGAAAGACTTAGTTATCGTATACCTTATCCCCAGTATAAACTGACAGATATGTTGTAGGGATTATCCTCTGAGTATATCAGAAAGGCCCTAGATATATTCTATCATTCTTTTCGGGTTATGTCACGTTTTGTAGGGTACATCTTATAAGTATCATTTATTACTAGCTTGAAGGGGGTATTAGCTAGTTTGCTTTGAATTTTTCAAGTTTGGACTTAGTGGAAGTTTTCTATGGCTATGCACACACACCAGGGTGAACCTCTGATTTATTGAATATATGTTATATTTGCTGAGGTGTCTATCTTTTCTCGAGCCTTGATTCTTGTTTTGTTTTGCTCGGGACGAGCAAAAGATAAGTGTGGGGGAGTTGTTAAGGGTGATTTTATATGATTTCTAATGATATATTTTATAATGATTTCCTCCACATTAATATAATTTGCATAGAAAATGAGTTTTTAATCGATTTATTGAGCAAGTGAGGTTTTAAACGGTTTAATTGCAAAAGTGGTTGATTTATGTGTTTTATCGTTGGTTTTATGTTTATTTGGATGTTGTTACACTTTGCAATGTTTTGATGTCTTGTAGATACATATTTTCGATCTAAAAGATGATTAAAAGATGATAAGGTTTGGATTTGGAGCACTTTTGTATCATTTCGAGTCTTTAATTCCTAAGTTTCATAAAAATATGTTAGTAGTAGTTATTATATAAAATATCGTATTTTTATCGTGTTTTTACTAGTTTTTGTACCGGTTTAGTAACCGGAGTGTCGTGTCGGATTTACGTTTGGTATTTTGGTGGTTCATTGCAGGATTATACATTGACCAAGATTCCACGTAACGACATGTTTTGAGTCTAAAAGATGTGTTTAGAGGGTTAGAAGAAGGTGCCACAAGCTTACGAGTTCAAAAGGGTCGTTTTTCCTAAGTACTTGAATCGTTACATATTTTCGACGGAGATTTGACCCATCTTAGAGGCATTTTCAGGGGATGACTTCTTAATGAAAGTTGTAGATCTTCACATAAGCTTTCCAACGTACTTTGAATCACGTCAATTGGAGTTCTACAACTCAAGTTATGGTCAAGTGGCTAATCGATTCGTATCAGTAAAATGTCGTAAAACGACACGT
Organism: Gentiana straminea; assembly: GCA_036785695.1. Classification (NCBI taxonomy): domain Eukaryota; kingdom Viridiplantae; phylum Streptophyta; class Magnoliopsida; order Gentianales; family Gentianaceae; genus Gentiana; species Gentiana straminea. Next base: position 275,137 of record JAVUPR010000413.1, on the reverse strand, counting down.
AATGGAAATGGCTCATCAAAACGACATTTTCTGAAGAAGTTTCCTTAATAAAAGTTGTATATCTTCAAGAACTCTTTCCAATGGATTTTGAATCAAGTCAATCGGACTTCTACAACTCAAGTTATGGTCAAGTGGCTAATTGATTCAATTTCGTAAAAATGTCGCAAAAACGCTCGGAGGAACACGAGGTACTCAAGAAGACGTTTTCTGAAGAAGAGTCCTTCATGAAAGTTGTAGAGTTTCTCGAGACCGTAATTTTGGCATTTCGTTTGCAATTTTTGGAGGTCTACAACTCAAGATATGAATTTTAGAAGTTTTAATCCAATATATGTCAAATCATCCGAAGATTTGGATAGAATCAGTTAGGATTTGCACCGGATCGATCCGGCCCTTTCCCGGATCGATCCGGCCTTGGCAAATTTCCCTATAAATAGGCTGAATGATCAACAGAGTAAAGCTGCCCCTTGCTTTTCGGCCGCTTCTTTACTTTCTTGTTCTTATTTTCCTAAGTTGTAGTATTAATATATATATATATATAACACTAATTTCCTTTCATTTGTTTTATTTTATTTTTGCTTTGTAGTAACTAAATATATATAAATATATCTATATCTATATCTAGATATATATATATCTATAGTTATATATCTATGTACCAAAATATATATACTATCTTATATATAAGTTTCCGGAGAATACGGTCTCCGAATCAACCGTTGAAATCGAAATGATTTCAAGCAATCATACGATGATGAGAGGCTAAAGCACGTTGGAACAAGCCTTGTGAAACCGATTCTTAGCGGATCTCGATCTCGAATTTGGATTATCTTGTAAGTTTTAATAAAAGTTGTATCTTTATTATGCTTTATTCGTTTTTATGCAATTATATCGAGAGATCGTTGCATGTTTGATGTTTAACGTTTGACGAGAGTCGTAGTTAAACTTAGATCACCGTAGTAAAGACTAGATTTTTAACCTAAAAATAACGAGAGTTGTTAGGTTGAATATCTAGATTGTGAAATTGAGAGATTTCACACCTTTGTTATGAAAGCGTTAATCTTTAAAATCGAAAGATAAAAGATTGATAGACGAGTTATCTAAGAGATTAGAAACTCATACCTACGATAGGTGAATCACAATTTTCGTTAAATCATCACAAGATAATCCAGAGTAGAAAACGAGTGTTGTGGAATCGGTGGATCATTGCTTGCTCGTTGTTAAATTAATTAAAAAGAAATCGTTGTGCTGTCTTGCTTTCGTCTTCATCGTAGTAATCGTAGAAATTGTAGTTTTAGTTATAAAGTAGAAATAACTTAGTTCGTAATTATCTTTCCCGGCTTTGGATTGACAACCATTTGTTTTTCGTTTTTAGTTTTTTTATTTCTCGTGACAACTTTTGAAAAATTAAGAACTAGACCAACCCCGATTCCCTGTGGATCGACTCCGGTTTTTAATCGCTATACTACGATCCCTGCACTTGGGGTAAACCGGATTTATTTATTACTTGTTTGTTTTGCTTTGCTATAAAATCCGAGACAACCACGATCGCCTTGACCGATGATCGCCGGATCCGATCCAGGGTTATGATCGAGTAACGTCTCCTTAAAGGAGATCGATGTTGACTAGTTCTTATACCACCACGATCGCCTTGACCGATGATCGCCGGATCCGATCCAGGGTTATGATCGATGTTGACTAGTTCTTATACCTCCACAATCGCCTTCACCGATGATCGGCGGATCCGATCCAGGGTTATGATCGAGTAACGTCTCCTTAAAGGAGATCGATGTTGACTAGTTCTTATACCTCCATGATCGCCTTGACCGATGATCGCCGGATCCGATCCAGGGTTATGATCGATGTTGACTAGTTCTTATACCTCCACGATCGCCGGATCCGATCCAGGGTTATGATCGATGTTGACTAGTTCTTATACCACCACGATCGCCTTGACCGATGATCGCCGGATCCGATCCAGGGTTATGATCGATGTTGACTAGTTCTTATACCTCCACGATCACCTTGACCGATGATCGCCGGATCCGATCCAGGGTTATGATCGATGTTGACTAGTTCTTATACCTCCACGATCTCCGGATCCGATCCAGGGTTATCAACATCCAAAAACGTTTTTTTACTTACTTCTTTCTTGTTGAAACTTTCATCGATTTTTTTTTAAATAAACGTTTAATCTTATAATACGATACACGTTATTTTTTTTAAATAGAGGTTTAATCTTATTAATTACTTTCAATCAATTCACGTTATGAAATTTTAACAACAATTAATTGATTGATTAATTCATGTTTGCAGTTATTTTTTAATATTTTTTTTTTTGGAGAATGTTTAATATTCTTCAAAACAAGTTACTTTCTTTTATACTAATTATAAAAACACGATATATATCATTTATAAAAACAGTTTTCTTTATATTAAAACATCAAATCTTCTTTAATTATTTCTCAATCAACATAATGAGATGGACCTTTTCAACAAAGGTTGCTAGATGAGACAGAAGCCATGGATTGTGAGGTTGCGTTGATCAAAGATTCTTTGAAAACAATCAAAGACAAAATCAATGCTGCGATCAGGCTCTGCAATGATGGCTACAAAATCGCAGTGCACTGGTCATATGTATTTGTTCATAATCGGCTGATGCCTTGGGTAGGGGGCAATAGGGTTCCTTTGACTCCAATTGGAGTAGAAAGAGGAGAAACCCTACCAAAAAGGGAGGCGATTACGGAGTTTCCGTCAAACATTCTAATTTAAATCTAGGGAGAAAAACAAACCCTAGTTCCCATACAAGTCATAAGTTCCATTAAAAACAACTAGGATTGTGTCAAATAAGGAACACAACAACAAAAGAAGCTATGTAAAATTCTGGTGCCTTTAATTAGGTCACAAACAAGTAAATCAATAACAGAAGCTATGTACAATTCTGGTGCCTTCCATTTTTATTAGTTTTGCTATTTGCCAACCACTCAACCTTATACACCAAAAACTTTTTCGATTTGAACAAGTCGTTGACGTGTATGTCTACATCTTCATGAATGCTCACAGTATCTACACCTTCCATAAGGATACCAGTTTCGGGTTCCGGTGCATTCAAGACATCACCATTCAAAGAATCCACATTCGGGGGGTCCCGTGCAATCAAACCATCATCATTCAACGAATCCACATTCAGGGGGCCCCGTGCAATGAAGCCATCATCATTCATGGGGTCCTGTTCATTCAAGCCATCACCATTCAAAAACTCCTCATTCAGGGGTCTTGTGATACTAAACTTACATCCTCACCCAAGGACATCAGAAAAGTGTCTTCAAATATATGAACACTTTCCGTACTCTCAAAACGTTCATCGGTCCCGATTCTATCAAATCTCTCATTTACCTCACTGTTTCCACTTGTTTCTTGGGTTCCATCACATATACCAACTGACGTGTTTCTTGACTTCCAATAGCATGTTCATCCATTTGACACTTGTTTCCTGTGTTGCTTCCCTTTCAAATTGTGTTATGTTATCCTTTGCTTTCAAACTTACTAATATCACATCTTTCTTTGGATCCCAAACACTTAAGGACAGTTTCACAACCTTATCACAATCAACTACAATCGGTGAAGCTTTACTAATAGGAGCCATAATTTTCATTTCAAAATCATTCAACCTTGTATCAAATTCCATCTCTTCTTTCACCAGCTCGTACAATTCATGAAATGAAACGCTTTTCTTCACGTTTAAAAGCTTGGTCATATGTTCCTTTTCATCTCCTACATACTTCCAAAACCAATCACCATCGACATTCTTCCCAAACTCAACCGGATAACATACATATACCGAAATGTTGCGTACCCTACCCATGACGAATCAACAATATCCTGCAATACAATGAACAATTACATATAGGTAAAAACAAACAACAATGGACTTAAAAGATAACGACTTCAAACTTGTTTTTGTCTATTATTTACTTAACTACTTTCACATGATTGTACTTGAAGAATTCAATTCAATACTTAAGGGGGACTGTACTTGAAGGATAACAATACCTAGGGGGAAACCAACTAACATACTTAGTCAAAGTAGGAAGTTTGTACAAGCCAACGATGGTCTCAAAAAATGTTGCTCAAGCCAACTTTCAAGGCATTTTCTTCCCCGCTTCATTACATTTTATTATAATAACATGTACTTAAAAAATGCTCCAAAACTAAAAAAAATAAGACATACCCGTGAGAGAGTTTGAGAAATCTGCTCTGCTCCAAAAATGGCGGATTTGGGGGATTCTTTTTGTGGGAATCAACCTGCTCTGCTCTAATCCAGTCACTAAAATGGTGGATTTGGGGGCTTAATCGATAATGGAGTGGGGGCTTAAAGGATTTGGGTGCTTCAAATCGATGGTGCTTGCTGTGAAAATGGTGCATTTTTGCCCATTGTCCCGACAAAATTCTAATATATACGGGTCGTGTTTGATTGGGGGGAAATTGAGGGCAATTTTGGGCGGGAAAATTGGGAATTAGGTTTGGGTCGCCGGAAAATCGGATTTTAGGGTTGGGGCTCACCGGATTTTGGGAGTTGAAAAAGGGTAAATTGGGTATCTTACGTATTTATATAAGAATGGGTCATATAAGCCAATGCTTTGATACGCCGGGTTAGGACAACCAAAACTTTAGTCAAACGGCCTTCTTAAACAAATGCCCCGATATCTTGCCGTGGATTCTAGTTCGAGAGATGTTTCTCCCACCGGCAGCCATGGTTCTAGCAACTTTCCGGCCGGCAATCCATTGTTACTGAGTTCCTCTTTGCTTTGCTCTTTTTTTTACGTGTTTATTCCTTCTTCTTCTCCCATCTTGCTTTTGATCCATGGGAAAGAAAAATCGAAAGATATCTAATATAGCTTGGGTTCATTCGTCTGATTCTGATGAAATACACTCTGTTATTCTGATGAGGTTGAAGGCTGGAAAGCTGCTTTCACTTATTCAACCTTCGAAGAACATTTGTGCATTGTGCCATGGCTGTAGAGCTTGCTGCTGCAATTCCCATAAGCAGGCTGAGCAGTCTTCGTGTTTCTTTCTTTCCAGGCTTCAGCATTCACAATTTTTGTAAGGAAAAACAATGTTTAAGTTCGTATGCAAACGAATTACTCATTGGAGGCCTGCTTTCAGTCTTTCTCTCAATCAAGATCTTGGCTTTCTTCAGCTTCACAATTTCTCAACCTTATCAAAAACAATTCCCAAATCCGACGCATTAATGGATGATAAGCGCCTGTTCATCATCAATTATCTGAGAAAGGCATGTGGGATGTCTCAAGAAAAAGCTGAATCTGCCTCCAGGTATCTTGCTTTCAAGACCCTGCAAAGACCCGATTCAGTCATCTCATTTTTCAAAAACCAAGGTTTCTCAAGTACCCAGATAAAAAATCTGATAATAAACTACCCATGTATTATTGGAAAGAATCCTGACAAGATCCTTTTGTCCAAGATTGAGTTTTTTGGGTCCTTAGGTCTCTCTACCAAGGACATATCTGTCATGATATGCAATAAATGTTGTCAGATTCTGGGGAGAAGTCTAGAGAAATAGATTACACCCTTATATAGGTACATTAGCACTTTACTTCAATCTCATGAAAAAACTTTGGTTTGCATTAAACGTTTTTGCTTGATTCTGTCACTTGATCTGGAGAATGTTGTGATTCCAAATGTCGAGTATTTGAGTGAGGTGGGGGTTCCCAGAGAGAATGTTGTGAATTTAGTGAGGACTTATCCGATAGCAATCTCATATAGACATGATCATTTTAGGAAGGTTGTGGATGAGTTAATTCAATGGGTTCAATCCAATAAAAACCTCTTTTGTTGCTGCTGTATTTGCTTTTGGTTGGAATAATGAATCTTCATGGAGACAAAAAATGGAAGTGTACAAGAGTTTAGGCTTGTGTGATGCTGATGTAATAGAGGCTTTTCGAAAGCATCCATTTTGTATCATGCATTCTGCCAACAAGATTTTAAAGACAATGGATTTCCTTGTCAACAGAATGGGTTTTGAGCCTTCTTTTGTAATGAAATGGCCAGTTGTTGTTTCTTTTAGTTTAGAGAAAAGGATTGTACCGAGATGCATCGTTTATCAAGCTTTGTTAGCTAAAGATTTAGTCCCAAAGAAATTCACTTTGAGGCTTTTGTTGGATTTTCAAGAAAAGAAGTTTCTGTCAACATTTGTGGAACCTTTCGAGGCACAAGTACCAGGGTTGTTTCTGATGTATAAAAACAATAGTCTTTTGCCTTTTACTGATACTTTGAGGATGAAAGGTTCTGTATAGTTCAATGCCAGTATCATTCTTCCATCAAGAATAGCCATGTTGGATTAGCTCGCCACTATCTGATATTGAGCTGATTTTCTTATGTTGAATTGCAGTTACACGCCACTCTGATGAATGTTCGACACAAGAAAAGGTGTTGCGATTGTTTTTGTTCCGTTGTTAAGGGCAAGCTTTTGTGTGTTATTGTACCTAAATATTAAAACTTGCAGGCAAGGGAAAAGGAGGAGTAATAATGATTTCTTTGAAGCAAGTAAGATTGTTGAGCAATATGGAACCATGGAATTCTCTTTCTTTTATGTTGTCATATTTGTTTTTAGCTAGTAGGGTGTCTATATCAAGCTTCGTATGCTAGTTGCATCTTACTTTTGAATGAAATTTATATTCTCCTTCTCTGTTGCAAGTTTATTTCCCATATGTTTTCTTGCACTAATATCTTTTTTTGGCGAGCCGAGTCGATACTCCCTATGGCTCGACTCGACTAAGAAAGTTCGGGCTTCATCGAGCCATAAAAAGTCAAGATCGAACTCGACTTGCTAAGCTCGATATAGCTCGACTAGGCTCGTAAACTCGATTATTTAGAATTCATTTATTTTTTAATAAAATATAACAAGATCAAGCTCGACTCATCTACTACTCGACTCGAATAATACTTTTTGAATTATAAAAAACAATATTTTATTATAAATTTAATAAATATAATTATTTAAATAGTTATTTAATGAAGCCCGATTACCTCGCGAGGTATTCGATTACTATATTTTAAAACTTAAGATCGGCTCGGTTAATTATTCGAGTAGCTCGACTCAAGTTCGAACTAGAAAAAAACTAAATTGAGTCAAACTCTCTTGAAAGTCAAGTACGAGTAGCTCACGAGTAGCCCAATTCACATGTCACTTCATCGTCAAATGTCATTGCATCGTCAAATGTCATAAAATGTCACTGCATCGTCACATGTTACATCATCTTCACATGTCACTGCATCCCGATGGTCATTGCATCGCAGTGGTCCCTACATCGCGGTGGTCACTGCATCCCGATGGTCACTTCATCTACTATTTGTACATAATATTTTTATTTTAGCGGGTCAGCGGCACCCACTGACCGATATGTAGAGCCGCCCATTTTAGGGGGTCATTGTGGTGTTGCTTCATCGCGATGTCGGATCATCAAATGTCACTTCATCGCGGTGTCTCTGCATCGCGGTGTCTCTGCATCGCTGTGTCACTTCATCGCGGTGTCTCTGCATCGCGGAACCTCTGCAATACGGTGTCACTTCATCACGGTGTCTCGGCATCGGGGGTGTCTCTACATCGGGAGTGGTCACTGCATCGCGGTGTCACTTCATCGCAAGGTCTCTGCATCGCGGTGTCACTTCATCGTGGTGTCTCTGCATTGCGGTGTCACTTATCACGGTGTCTCTGCAATGCGGTGTCACTTCATCGCGTTGTCTCTGCATCGCGGTGTCTCTTAATCGTAATGTCTCTGCATCACGGTGTCTCTGCATCGTCAAATGTTATAACAAAGCGATGTCTCTGCATCACGGTGTCACTGCATCGGGGGTGGTCACTGCATTGCGGTGTCTGTGTATCAAGGGTGGTCACTGCGTCGCGGTGTAACTTCATCACGGTGTCTCTGCATCGGGGGTGGTCACTGCATCGCGGTGTCTCTGCATCATGGTGTCACTTCATCGCGGTGTCTCTGCATAGCGGTGTCTCTGCATGGCGATGTATCTGCATCGCGGTGTCTCTGCATCGCGGTTTCACTTCATCGCGGTGTCTCTGCATCGTGTTTTCACTTCATTGCGATGTCTCTGCATCGCGTTGTCACTTCATCGCGATGTCTCTGCATTGCGGCGTCTCTGCATCGCGGTGATTAATGAATCACGGTGATCACTACATCGGGGTGGTCACTGGATCGCGGTGGTCAATGCATCGGGGTGGTCACTACATCGCGGTGGTCAATGCATCACGGTGGTCAATGCGTCGTACGTCGCGGTGGTCATTGCGTCGCGGTGGTCAATACATCGGGATGGTCACTGCATCGTGGTGGTCAATGCGTCGCGGTGGTCAATGCATCGGGGTGGTCAATGCGTCGCGGTGGTCACTGAATCTTGGTGGTCAATGTATCGGGGTGGTCATTGTATCGCGATGGTCAATACATCGGTTAAAATAAAAAAATAAAAAAATAAAAAAAATAAAAAATAAAAAATAAAAACCTCTCAGCGCCTGGAAAAAAAAACTAAACTTTCAGCGCACCTTTTAAAAAAAATAATTAAAAAAATATATGCGCATGTTTATTTTTTCACAAGCACCGGTTTTTTCTTTTATTTCCTTTTATTTTAATTTTTCTTCATTAAGGGTATTTGAATCTATCTATTTAATTTGTGTCCTTATAACCAAATAAGATTCCTTAATGTCTTATTTTCCTGATTAAATCTATTTTGTGTCCTTTTGGACCTTTGCCCCTACAAAGAATAAGTTGTATAATTACGTAAATAAATTATTTTTCAAAGTCTGAAGTATGGTTGAAAATGTAATGTAATGATTTTTTATTCTATTGTAAATTTTTTTCGAGAACGAAAGATATGTCGGAAAAAATTAATACTTAGGGAAAGGACCGACAAAAATAATACTCCAAGCCATGCGATTTACGTTGTGTTTTAAGAGATGTTTCTTCCCTACAAAGTAAGTTGGGGTTCACACGAAAATATCTTTCATGATACAATGCAGGTGTTTGATTCAAACATTGACTTGTTTGCAACAAATCTAAGAACACTCAAAAAATAGTTCTGATGATTCTTTCAAAACTTGATTTTCGTGTATGCATTGAGTCGTATTTATAGGACAAAAGGGGTAATGCTCATATCCGTTCGGAGATTCATGCATCCGGATGAAGAGCCACACCACTTCGCAGATGCATAAATTTGATTGTGCTGGATATACAGAAACCCGAATCCGGATCCGATCCATAATTGGAACGTCAGATCTGATTCACAGCACCGATCGAGACACTCGATCATGCACAGCGGAAGCGACGAATAAATTCGCATGCGATAATACCACGATTCGATTCGCATAACAATTAATACGACTATAAGATCTAAGAGGAATAGTAAATCGACATATGGAGAAGCCACAATCTTCCGGATTGTATCTCCTAGCGACGACTGGTGGACATCGATCCTCGCCGTAGAACCTCCTCGAATATGCACAAGAAAAACCCTAGGTTTTTCTCCTCTTAATGACTAGAACGAGAAACTAATTTTTCTCTTCTTTTTGGTGAAAAGTGGCGCGAATTATGAAGTGTGTATTGTGTTGGGAGGAACTCTCTTTATATAGGAAAATAACTAGTCAAGAGAGTTATCCTTTTCACACCACAAAAACCTATTCCGATAAGGAAAATATATTTTTCCCACAAAATAAGAGATAATTCCCAAAAAATCAATCTCTCATTTTTCCATTAATTATCCAACAAATAGATAATTAATTAATTACACATGTGACATAATCTAGAAATATTTCTTTTCCTAATTTATCACATGTGTGGCGCCATTAATGTCATTATTTTAATAGAAAATGTCTTTTCTATTTTACATATTATTTACCAAATAAATAATATTGCATATTCATTAAATAGACCAACTATTTAATTTATTCTCGAGGTTCCATAAAACGAGAAAACACTCGCGTGTTAGGAGCCAACCCGAGGACCATGGACCTATAACCAGTAGGTACATCAAATTAAATAAAATATTCATCGAACAGAATATTTCTACTTAATTCATTAATTCCGGAATTACGCCACCATAAATCCGAAACTGAACTCTGTCGATTATAGATATAACTTATTCTCAAAACGCCGAGTCGAGTCGATAAGTGTCCATTGATATAATCATTACGTATAAACTAACCCTTCATAGACTATCCGTAATGAAGTAGGTTATATTTCCGTAAACCTTCTTCAATACATCTTATCCTTATTTACCATTAACCCACTAGTGATCAATTAGTTCATAACCAATAAGAACTCCATTTCGATCAGTTTCTAGAATTAACAAATAAGGAGATTGTCTTTCTACTTCCCGCAGGAAGGAATGAATTCCATATCTGTGAAACACACACTTCTCACTCATTCCCGAATAGTGTCAACGTGAAAGTGATTCGGACCGCGCCTCTTAGCGATCCTTAACGAACACATCAAACCCTATCCTGAAACCAGTAGGAGTATGCAATCACTTCAGGATTAAGGTTAATCCATATATGATCATCTTGTGATTTAATAAGATTTCTCAATCACAGAATTATATGAGAAACGCAGATTAAATCGGTCCAGTCCTATATGAATCTCATCATATATAAATGCCCCACTTAGACAACCAATGTTGACGGTCCGGATTAAACGGTCACACCATAAAGTGTTCTGGGCGCATTAATGGTGGTTTAATCAATAGACCCCATACTTTGACTAACTTCACCATGGACTAACATTTCAAGTGTATCACCATAAACTTAATCCTCGTGTGCGTCACGCACTAAGTTATATTGTTACATATGATACGACTTAGAGTTTTCAGTAGTGTATTACTAACAAGCACGAAGCAAGTAATAAGATGAGAATAAATCTGTCATTTATTAATTCTAAAAACTATTACATAAATTGTCTTTCGGGCGCTACTTCCAACAGATTGCATCTCTTCACAGATGCATGAATTCGATTCGCATCACTTCGTAGGCACATGTATCTGAAGAGAGTTTGAGAAAGTGATAAACACTAGATGAAGAGAGTTTGAGAAAGTAAATTGTACTTGAGTAAACTCCAACTTGTTTATTCATGTTGAAAGAATGAGTATAAATAGATACAAGAGAGGCTCCTAGCTAGTCAAGTAAAAATAACTAGAGCCGGCTAGAAATAAATGCTAGAGTCGGCTATGACTATGCTATTACATAATGAGACAAAAACTAGTTACTTTATGACTTTTAGGACATATTAATTGTTTATTTAATACAATTAATATGTCTCTTTGATACATAAATAACATGTTACACTCTAACGTGTTGAAGAACAACTATGTAATATTAACCATATTTCCACACCCCCCCTCAAACTGGGTTGTATATGTTAATACAGCCAAGTTTGCTACTCAGTCTGCTGAACATAAGCGGTGGAATTGCCTTTGTGAGAATATCAGCATTTTGATCTGCTGAAGGAACATACTGAAGTTGAATGATCTTGGCATCAATCTTCTCTTTAAGGAAATGTCTGTCAATATCAACATGTTTGGTTTTATCATGATGGATGGATCCTCTCGCCATGCATAAGGCCGAATTATTGTCACGAAAGAGTGTGATAGGTTGCTTGAGGAGGCTGCCGAAGTTCGGTCGGGACCCTTTTTATCCATAGAGCTTCACAAATACCCAAAACCGGTGCCACGAGTTCGGCTTCGCAAGATCGCTTCTGTAGAGACGAACGTAGGTTGTTTCTTGCTCCTCCAGGGTGACAAGATTTCCCCATACATAAGAACGTGCTTTGTAGTAGACCTTCGTCTATGTGACGGCCCGGCCCCAATCGGCATCGGTGTAGACCTTGATAGATCTCTCGGCGGACTTGGTGAAATGTAGGCCTTGGCCGGGAGTGGATTTCAAGTACCTCGGTATCCCGTTCACGGCATCCCAATGTTGCTCGGTAGGGCAATGCATGAACCGGCTAACCGGACGACTCCATATGCAATATCGGGTCGTGTGTGGGACGGATAAATGAGTTTCCCTACAAGTCTTTGATATTGATCCTTCCCGACGGCAATGTCACCATGCGACGGGGTATTGCGGGGTCTACTCGGGGATACGACGGGTTTGCATCCCGGATACCGCTTTCCTTCAGTAGATCCAGTACATACTTCCTTTGAGAGACTGAAATGCCTTTACTGTTTCTAGCTATTTCCATACCAAGAAAGTACTTTAGGTAGCCCAGATCTTTAACTTGGAATACCTTTGCCAGTAGAGTCTTCAAATGCTGGATCTCAGTAGAGTCATCTCCAGTAAGGATGATATCATCCACATAGACAATAAGAATAGACCTTCTCTGGTTGGTTGTCTTGATAAACATAGTGTGATCAGAGTTGCATTGATGATATCCAGCAGCTTTAACCACAGAAGTGAGTTTTCCAAACCAGGCTCTGGGGGATTGCTTCAGGCCATATAGAGATTTCCTGAGTTTGCATACCTTGCCTTGAGTGTGAGGATTGGTAAAACCAGGAGGTACACTCATGTAGACTTCCTCAGTAAGGTCACCATTGAGAAAGGCATTTTTTATATCCAATTGGTGAAGAGGCCAGTCAAGTTGGACGGCAAGAGATATCAGTATCCTGACAGTGTTCAGTTTTGCCACTGGTGCAAAAGTTTCGTGTAGTCAATGCCATAAGTTTGAGTGAAACCCCTTGCAACAAGTCTGGCCTTATACTTGTCAATTGTACCATCAGCATTGTATTTGATAGTAAATAGCCACTTGCAGCTGACGGTCTTCTTGCCTTTGGGGAGAGTTGTTAGATCCCAAGTATGGTTATCCAGGAGGGCAGTCATTTCTGTTTTTACTGCAGCCTTCCACTTATCATTTTGAAGGGCTTCCTGAATATTTCTTGGAATGGAGTGAGAGTCCAAGTCCTGTGTAAACATGGCAAAGACAGGAGATAACTGATCATAAGATAGATAATTATGAATAGAATGATCAGTAGTGCAAGATCGTTTTCCCTTCCTGATAGCAATAGGTCTATCATCAATGTCGACGGTACCGCTCGGTAGGCCGCCGAGAGTCGATAGGTTCTTGAGCCTCGGTTGGCTCGGTTCGCAGTAGGCCGCCGAGAGTCGGTAGGTTACGGTTCGCAGGGCCGCCGAGGGTCAGTAGGGTGCTGAGGTTCAGTCTGCTGAGAATCAGTAGGCTGCTGAGGGTTAAGAGTTTGCTGTGGGAACGGATTTAGGTCAATTTCAATCAGGTTTCCATCAGTGACTGCCTCAGGAGACTTGCTATAGTAGGGAGTCCTTTCAAAGAATTTTACATCCATAGAATTGTAAAATCTTTTTTCAGAAGGAGAATAACACTTGTAACCTTTCCTGTCCTTTGCATATCCTAGAAAAATGCACTTGTGAGCTTTGGGATCAAGTTTGCTTCTGTGTTGGGCATGAATATACACAAACACAGTACAACCAAAGATTTTTAGAGGTAATTGGGAAATAAGATGAGGGCAGGAGTGTGTGGTCAGAAGGGTTTGGATAGGAGTTTTGAAGCCTAACACTCTGCTGGGAAGTCTGTTGATTAAATATGTGGCAGTTAATATAGCTTCACCCCACATATACTTTGGAACATGTGTGGTGAACATGAGTGATCTAGCCATCTCCAAGCAGTGCTGTTCTTTCTCTCAAAGCAACCCCATTTTGTTGAGGTGTTTCCACACAACTACGATATGGACAATCCCCTTATTTATCAAGAAGTTACGAGATGAGACTCATAGTATTCAAGTGCATTATCGATCTTTAAGATCTTGATCTTAGTATCAAATTGAGTAGAGATCATGTTGTAAAATTCTGAAAAAGCTGTTCCAACTTCGATTTATCCTTCATTAAAAACAGCCATGTGTTTCTGGTATGATCATCAATGAAAGTGACAAACCACCTTTTTCCTGTTATACTTTTTACTCTTGAAGGTCCCCATACATCACTATGAATTAAAGTGAAAGGTGTGGAAGGCAAATAAGGTAGTTTGGCATACACAGATTTTGTAAGTTTGGCAAATTGACAAATATCACATTGAAAATCATTGACATTACATCCTTTAAATAATTCAGGAATTACAAACTTTAAGTAACCAAAACTTGGATGTCCTAGTCTATAATGCCATAACATGATATTGTCTAAGGTTTGAGTGCGAGTGAGGCGAGGCGATTCGGTCTTCGGTCTTGTCTTCGGCGGGGTTGACCACATACAATCTGAGCGGGGGTTTAGCCCTCCCAATCACTTCCCGTGAAGAAGGGTCTGGAAAGTGCACCGATTCTTATTAAACACAACGATCCGAGTTCAAGTCTTTTGCAAGTTTACTTGTGGATATGAGATTGCAGTCTAATTTTGGAACAAATAGGACATCCTTTAGGCATATCTTATTAGTGAGTTTAACATTTCCAAAACCTTTTGCATAAGAGATAGAACCATCAGCAGTCTTAATTTTATGAGTTTGATGACATGGCATAAGGTGAGTTATGAGATTTTTATTACCAGTCATATGAGAGGAGGCCCCAGAATCAACAATCCATGTTTCATTACTAATAGAAGAGTAGAATTTACCCGCACTAGCTTTGAGTAGCCGTGTCGGTAGAGGGACTACCTTCTCGTTTGTTGAGTGAGGAAAGCTTTGAATGCGACAAGGAGAGCATTCAACTTGTTACCATTCTCCTCTTCATTAACATGTACCGCACGACTTTCCCTGGTAGACTTTGAGGATTTAGGCATGCCATGTAGCTTCCAGCAGGTGTCCTTGGTGTGATTTGTGCGTTTGCAGTGCTCACAGAACAACTTTCCAGTTCGATCAGTAGGCTTCCTGACAGTCTCAGTAACCTCAGCAGGCTTCCTGACAGTCAGCAGGGTGGCACTTTCAGCAGAGTTGTCAGCAGGGGAGTTCAGCAGCATCACTTTTCTCCTGCTTTCCTCATGTTTGACTTCAGCAAACATGGATTTGAGGTTGGGGAGAGGTTTAGTTGCAAGGATTCTTCCCCTAACATCATCAAGAGTAGGATTCAGTCCAGTAAGAAACTTGAATACTCTCTTTTTCTCAATAATGTCCTTATAAAGGCGGCATCCTTGACATCATTCCGGGGGTGAGTTTCCAACATATCTAGGTGTTGCCATGCCCTAGACAGGTTGGTTGAAGTATTGAGTTACGGACATATCTCCTTGTCCGCAATTTTGAATCGAGCTTCAAGTTCATACACTTCGATGTATTGTCTTTCTTGGAGTAAAGATCCCCGGCATTATCCCAGATCTCCTTTGCAGTATCATACATCATAAAGTTCTCACTAATCTCTTTTGTCATTGATCTTGTGAGAATGGTCATGACTTGGTTATTAGTAGTATCCCATGCTTCAAATCCTGGGTCATCTTCAGCAGGGGCAGGTTTAGAGCCGGACAGGTATCCCATCTTACCTTGTCCAGAGATGTACATTTTCATAGACCTTGACCACAGCAAGTAGTTGTTGCCATCAAGTCTATGATTTGTGTAAGATGAAGAGTCAGTGACCCCAGTCTGCTGAGGTAGCTGGGACTCAACTGAGGGTGAGGAAGCTTCAGATAATGAAGACATTCTTGATTCAGCAGGGTGCTGAGAATTTGCAGCGGATTCAGGAGTTTAAGGCTCCGATACCATGAAGAGAGTTTGAGAAAGTAAATTGTACTTGAGTAAACTCCAACTTGTTTATTCATGTTGAAAGAATGAGTATAAATAGATACAAGAGAGGCTCCTAGCTAGTCAAGTAAAAATAACTAGAGCCGGCTAGAAATAAATGCTAGAGTCGGCTATGACTATGCTATTACATAATGAGACAAAAACTAGTTACTTTATGACTTTTAGGACATATTAATTGTTTATTTAATACAATTAATATGTCTCTTTGATACATAAATAACATGTTACACTCTAACGTGTTGAAGAACAACTATGTAATATTAACCATATTTCCACACTAGAGTAAACTTCAACTTAGTTTATTCATCATAAAAGAGTGAGTATAAATAGGTACAAGTAAGTGAGAAAGGTCCTAGTAGAGTATAAGCTAGGAGAGAGCAATTAATTACTAGAGTCGGCTAGTATTAATTGCTAGAGTTGTCTATTACCTAATAAGACAAAATAGAGTTACTTTATGACATATTAATTGTTTATTCAATACAATTAATATGTCTTACAATTAATGTGTCTCACAATCAATATGTTACACTAATGTAACGTAATATTTCCACACCCCCCCTCAAACTGGGTTGTATATGTTTATACAGCCAAGTTTGCTACTCAGTCTGCTGAACATAAGTGGTGGAATGGCCTTGGTGAGAATATCGCATTCTGATCTGCTGAGGAAACATACTGGAGTTGAATAATCTTGGCATCAATCTTCTCCTTCGGGAAGTGTCCGTCAATGTCCACATGTTTGGTTTTATCATGATGGACTCGGATCCTCTCGCCATGCATAAGGCTGAATTATTGTCACAGCAGAGTGTGATAGGTTGCTGAATAGGCTGCCGAAGTTTAGTAAGGACCCTTTTTATCCATAGAGCTTCACAAATACCCAAAACTAGTGCCCTAAGTTCAGCTTCAGCACTGCTTCTAGAGACAGTAGGTTTTGCTCCTCCAGGAGTGGACTTCAGGTACCTTAGTATCCTGTTCACAGCATTCCAATGTTGCTCAGTAGGGCAATGCATGAACTGGCTAACCAGACTAACTCCATATGCAATATCAGGTCTTGTATGGGACAGATAAATGAGTTTCCCTACAAGTCTTTGATATTGATCCTTCCTGACAGCAATGTCACCATGCAGCAGGGTATTACTTGGGTCTACTGGGGATACAACAGGTTTGCATCCCATCATACCAGTTTCCTTCAGCAGGTCCAGCACATATTTCCTTTGAGAGATAGAGATTCCCTGGTTGTTTCTTGCAATTTCCATACCAAGGAAGTATTTAAGATACCCCAAATCCTTGACTTGAAAAACCTTTGCCAGTAGAGTCTTCAAATTCTGGATCTCAGTAGAGTCATCACCAGTGAGGATGATATCATCCACATATACAATAAGAATAGATCTTTTCTGGCTAGTTGTCTTGATAAACATGGTGTGATCTGAGTTGCATTGATGATATCCAGCATCTTTAACCACAGTAGTGAGTTTCCCAAACCAGGCTCTTGGGGATTGCTTTAGGCCATATAGAGATTTCCTCAATTTGCAAACCTTTCCTTGGGTGTGAGGATTGGTAAAACCAGGAGGTACATTCATGTATACTTCTTCAGTAAGGTCACCATTGAGAAAAGCATTTTTGATATCCAATTGGTGAAGAGGCCAATCAAGTTGGACAGCCAGAGATATCAGTATTCTGACAGTGTTCAGTTTTGCCACTGGTGCAAAAGTTTCTTTGTAGTCAATGCCATAAGTTTGAGTGAAACCCCTTGCAACTAGTCTGGCCTTATACTTGTCAATTGTACCATCGCATTGTATTTGATGGTAAATAACCACTTGCGGTATCGTCTTCTTGCCTTTAGGGAGAGGCCGTTAGATCCCAAGTATGATTATCCGGGAGGACGAGTCATTTCGGTCTTGACGTACCGCCTTCCACTTATCATGTTGGAGAGCTTCTGTATATTCTTAGGAATAGAGTGAGAATCCAAGTCTTGTGTAAACATGGCAAAAGCGGTGATAACCGATCATAAGATAGATAATTATGAATAGAATGATCGGTAGTGCAAGATCTCTTTCCCTTCCTGATAGCAATAGGCCTATCATCAATGTCAGCAGGCTGCTGAGAGTCTGTAGGTTGCTGAGTGTCAGTGGGCTCGGGTCGGCGGGCTCGGGTCGGTAGACTCGGTTCGGGGAGGTTGCCGATGATCGCAGGCCGCCGAGAGTCGCAGGGTGCCGAGGTTCGGTCCCGCCGAGAATCGCAGTTGCTGAGGGTTAAGAGTTTGCTGAGGGAAAGGATTTAGGTCAATTTCAATCAGGTTTCCATCAGTGACTGCCTCAGTGGACTTGCTGTAATAGGGATTCCTTTCAAAAAATTTACATCCATAGAATTGTAAAAGCTTTTTTCAGAAGGAGAGTAACACTTGTAACCTTTCCTGTCCTTTGCATATCCTAGGAAAATGCACTTGTGAGCTTTGGGATCAAGTTTGCTTCTGTGTTGGGCATGGATATAAACAAACACAGTACAACCAAAGATTTTTGGAGGTAATTGGGAAATAAGATGAGGACAGGAGTGTGTGGTCAGAAGGGTTTGGATAGGAGTTTTGAAGCCTAACACTCTACTGGGAAGTCTGTTGATTAAGTATGTGGCAATTAATATAGCTTCACCCCACATATACTTTGGAACATGTGTGGTGAACATGATTGATCTAGCCATCTCTAGTAGGTGCCTGTTCTTTCTCTCAGCAACCCCATTTTGTTGAGGTGTTTCCACACAATTACTGATATGGACAATCCCCTTATCCATCAAGAAATTACTGAGGTTAGACTAATAGTATTCAAGTGCATTATCAGTCTTTAAGATCTTGATCTTAGTGTCAAATTGAGTAGAGATCATGTTGTAAAATTCTGAAAAACTGTTCCAACTTCGCATTTATCCTTCATTAAGAACGACCATGTGTTTTTCGGTATGATCATCAATGAAAGTGACAAACCACCTTTTCCCCGTTATACTTTTTACTCTTGAAGGTCCCCATACATCACTATGAATTAAAGTGAAAGGTGTGGAAGGTAAATAAGGTAGTTTGGTATACACGGATTTGGTAAGTTTGGCAAATTGACAAATATCACATTGAAGATCATTGACATTACATCCTTTAAATAATTCGGAATTACGGACTTTAAATAACCAAAACTTGGATGTCCTAGTCTATAATGCCATAACATGATATTGTCTAAGGTTTGAGTGCGAGCCGCCGAGGCGATTCGGTCTTCGCTTCGTCTTCGTCTTCAGGGGTTGACTACATACAATCCCGAGCGGGGTTTAGCCCTCCCAATCACTTCCCGTGAAGAAGGGTCTGGAAAGTGCACCGATTCTTATTAAACACAACGGTCAATTCAAATCTTTTGCAAGTTTACCGACGGATGTGAGATTGCGGTCTAATTTTGGAACAAATAGGACATCCTTTAGGCATATCTTATTAGTGAGTTTAACATTTCCAAAACCTTTTGCATGAGAGATAGATCCATCGCCGAGTCTTAATTTTATGAATTTGATGACATGTCATAAGGTGAGTTATGAGGTTTTTATTGCCGGTCATATGAGAGGAGGCCCCGAATCAACAATCCATGTTTCATTACTAATAGAAGAGTAGAATTTACCACTAGCCCGAGTAGCCGTGTCGGTAGAGGGACTACCTTCTTTTTGTTGAGTGAGGAAAGCTTTGAATGCGAAAGAACCGAGCATTCAACTTGTTATCATTCTCCTCTTCATTGACATGCCTCGCTCGACTTTCCCTGGTAGGCTTGGAGGATTTAGGCATGCCGTGTAGCTTCCAAAGCAAGTGTCCTTGGTGTGATTTGTGCGTTTGCGGTGCTCACGAGAACAACTTTCCGGTTCGATCGGCGAGCTTCCCGACGGTCTCGGTAACCTCGGTAGGCTTCCCGACGGTCGGCGGGGGTAGCACTTTCGGCGGGGTTGTCGGCGGGGAGTTCGGCGAAGATAACTTTTCTCCTCGCTTTCCTCATGTTTTACTTCGGCAAACATGGATTTGAGATTGGGGAGAGGTTTTGTGGCAAGGATTCTTCCCCTAACATCATCAAGAGTAGGATTCATCCGGTAAGAAACTTGAATACTCTCTTTTTCTCAATAATGTCCTTATAAAGAGCGAAGATCCTTGACATCATTCCGGGGGTGAGTTTCCAACATATCTAGGTGTTGCCATGCCCTAGACAGGTTGGTTGAAGTATTGAGTTACGTACATATCTCCTTGTCTCAGCTTTTGAATCTGGGCTTCAAGTTCATACACTTCGATGTATTGTCTTTCTTGGAGTAAAGATCCCTGGCATTATCCCAGATCTCCTTAGCAGTATCATACATCATAAAGTTCTCACTAATCTCTTTTGTCATTGATCTTGTGAGAATGGTCATGACTTGATTATTAGTAGTATCCCATGCTTCATATCCTGGGTCATCTTCAGCAGGAGCAGGTTTAGAGCCAGACATGTATCACATCTTACCTTGTCCAGAGATGTACATTTTCATAGACCTTGACCACAGCAAGTAGTTGTTGCCATCAAGTCTATGATTTGTGTAAGATGAAGAGTCAGTGACCCCAGTCTGCTGAGGCAGCTGGGACTCAACTGAGGGTGAGGAAGCTTCAGATAATGAAGACATACTTGATTCAGCAGGGTACTGAGAATTTGCAGCGGATTCAGGAGTTTTAAGGCTCCGATACCATGAAGAGAGTTTGCGAAAGTGATAAACACTAGAGTAAACTTCAACTTAGTTTATTCATCATAAAAGAGTGAGTATAAATAGGTACAAGTAAGTGAGAAAGGTCCTAGTAGAGTATAAGCTAGGAGAGAGCAATTAATTACTAGAGTCGGCTAGTATTAATTGCTAGAGTTGTCTATTACCTAATAAGACAAAATAGAGTTACTTTATGACTTTATGACATATTAATTGTTTATTCAATACAATTAATATGTCTTACAATTAATGTGTCTCACAATCAATATGTTACACTAATGTAACGTAATATTTCCACAGTATCTGAATCACATCAATTCACAGAATCATGTATCTGAATCGTATCACTTCGCAGTTTCATGTATCTAAATCGCATCACTTCGCAGATTCATGTATATGAATCGCATCGCTTCGCAGAGTCATGTATTTGATTCGCATCACTTCACACCTTGATATGTTGGCAACTCGAATGCATATGATAACCAAAAAAAATGTAATTTATGAAAAAATATCTAACAGTTTCCCCATATTTTTTCAGAAAATATTTTTATATAAAAACAAATGAATGAAGCGGCTACATCACCTAAGTGATTGCCTACGTACTCTTGTGGGGATCAAGCCGTTGTAGTTCATACAGACACGGACTAAGTATCATCGTACATAAATGAAAGTAGTTTTTGACTTTGAACTTTCACTTAGTGTAAATAACTCAAAGTTTCATCAGGGTGCTCTGGTGAACGATCTTGAACCAAGGACCCCATCGTGATGTATCCGGAGATATCACACATATTATTTCAATAAAAGAGTGTCTCTTGTTCCAACGCATTAATGGCCATGCGTTATATCCTGAATTCATGAGTGCTCTAGAGACGGTCTATATATCGTAGGAAGCGGCATGGCTTTCACACCCTTATAGGTAAATCCGTTTAAAATGATACTTCGAGTCACTTTCTCCGACATTAGGACTTATTAAGAACAATTTTCATCATTTACCATGAGTATTCAATCACACTAGAGATTTCATGAATGAGATTTTATCAAATACTCTAGTGTCTCGTTCTAGTTAGACTTTAACTTGATTGTACTCTTTGAACTTTGTTTATATTTTAAAACATAAGTAGGGTTCCCGTCAAGGCTAACTAATGTTTCATAGACCTTAGTCCCATTCCTTTGTTGTTTTCACAGTCATCTCTCTAGACAGTACTTTCGTCAAAGGATCTGCTAGGTTATTCTTTGACTCCATATAGTCAACAGAGATTACTCCTTATTTCATCCACGAAGAGACTGATGTCTCAGACTAAGATGTCATTGCTTACCTGTAAGTCTTACTTGCTACTGAATACAAAGTAGACTATCACAATGTATCATTACTGCTAGAGATGGCTTTTCCTACAAAGGAATATCAATCAATAAATTTCTCAGTCATTCCGCTTCTTTATTTGCATCTGCCAATGCAATAAATTCTGCTAACATAGTCGGATCCGAAACACAAGTTTGTTTCTTCGAACACCAAGATACGTTTGCACCTCCTAAGGTAAAAATCCATCCGGTGGTGGATTTAGAATTTGATTCTATGTTATTCCAACTTGTATCACTATACCTTTCAAGTACAGCAGGAAGTACTCAGGTACATGCCCTAGTGGTTTGTCACTAGGGCCTAACCAGGATCCAGTGGGAGACCCAGGTTCGAGCCCCGCTTGGGGCATAATTTAGTTTTGGATGGTGCGTGCGTATTTCGTTTCGAAAAAAAGGAAAAAAAAGTACAACATGAAACCCACAATACTGTAATCCGTAATCAATTGCTCCTTTCAAGTATCTTAAAAGTCTAGAAATATCACAATACTGACTACAACATTCAAGACGTACGGAAATCTGTTTAAAGGATCCAAACACTGCATCCCACAATCATTCCTACGTGATTACCTATACCTCATCAAATAATTCCATAAAGCCGCACATTCCGGAAGGATTTCTTTTGGCCACAACTCAGAAAAGAGGTGGCTCGTTTCGTGGCTCGTTTCTTTTTGATTGATGCTAAGGTGAATGATGGTGCAACAAACTTTGCTAATGTCTTGGTCTACATCGAATTGGATACAGTTTAGTTAATAGTCTTCATTTTGAGACTTGGTTTGTTATTGTTACTCTATTTTTCATGAGATTAACTGTCAAAATTCACTAGTGAATGTTAACAGTGAATTTTGACAATGAATTTCGAACAAAAGTATTTTTCGACCGTAGCATTGTAGGTACTTAAGTTATGACTCAAAATCATACATGTACTAATGACCCAATAGACAATAAAATAGATTATAGAATTATTGAAATATGTAAACATTCATTAGAATAGTTGTTTCCTTGTCCCCAGTAATTCAAATCACTTCAATTTTGAACATACATATGAAGATAAGTCATGGTATTCACTTGGCATCTACACATTAATAGTGATGTTGGCCTACATTGAGATGTTCATCTGATTAGATGTAATACAATTTACTATAAAAGCTTTGAATTCTTGTACTTCATCCGTCTTTCATTTTTTGTCGATCACCTGATTACGTGCAATCTGGTACATGTAGTATATGACATATAATGTACAATCATTCCTGCAAATTTCGGCATTCAAATAAACTTTTGTCAACCATTATTTCCATGATATATATGAGTAATGTTCAATTGAACTAAAATAATCACCACATTTCTTTTATCTCATGTGGAGTTTTATATGGCTAATCTCTTTGTTTTGTTTATGAGTTGCAACATATGTTTCTTGATGTGCGTTACCTGATTACATCCCGAAACACTCTTGAATCCGAAATTGACATTAATTGCAGCCGTGATCTTTGTTCGAAACATGATATAACAACTAGAAATGATGTGTTCGAGTGGCCAAAAGAGATTTTGGATTTTGAAGAAGTATATCGGTGAACATGTATTTTATTTCAAGATTTGTATCCTCACGTATTTCGTTTTATTTTATCAATTAAGTTTATTCATCCACGTTTGAGTTTGAGGTACTGTTGATTGATTATAGAATGATTCAAATAGTTGAGTTTGAGATTAATTAATGTAGCTTATTATTTTTCTTATTTATCAGGCTAATCACCTTCATGAATCATTGGATAGTCGCATTTCAGCTCTTGAAAAGCATGTTGAATCATTAAATTGGGGCATCTCAGCTGTGGGGAAGTTTGAAGTAAATGAGGGGATGAAAGTGGAGGAAGCTGCACCTGATACTGTGATACTGATACTGTGATAGTGTTACTGTTATTGTGTTATGGTGCTGAAGTCAACACATTGAAACCGAAGGCGGAGATCTACAAGCTAATGTTCCAAGAAGATGCTAATGCTCCATGGAAAGTACCAGCGATTTTTTTTCCGGTTATGGCTTTGATACCATGTCAAGAATTGTGTAAAATATTTTCCGTGTCATTCATCAATCTCACAGGTACAATATATATATAGTACAATCCAGGGCTTCTCTCTATCGATAATTACCAAACTACCCTTACAAAATAAATACAAAAATATAATATACATCATAATATCGTAATACGTTTCGACCGGCCTGCCATCTGGGCTTAGAACAGCCCCAATAATATGTTCTTCTTCAAGCTATCGGTTTAAGGGGAAGCTAATTATATATACGCTGAATCCTCGAATGAATCTTCTATAGAACAACGCTAAGCCCAGAAAACTACCAAGTTCTGAAATAGTAGAAGGTACGTGGAGTCCAATCCCGAGGCAAAATTAGAAAAATGGTTCTCTAAGTTGGCTTACTATGGATTTTAGTCATGCTCCTGCTCCGGTGAGGAAAATGGTCTTCTAAGTTGTATTTTTTTTTTTTTGAAAAATGGTCCTATCCGCCGGATATTGCTGACTGGGCACCGGAATCGTGGTTGCCACTAGGCTGCCACGTGAGATACTACATGGCTTGTGGGTCCCCTTTCAGATTCGAACCGGCGACCTCATTGTAAAATACTAAGCACTTTGCCATCCAAGCTATAACTTCAACATATATATTTTGACACAAGTTATTACTTATGCACAACAACATTCCTTCAAACATTGTATGTGCCTAATTTAAATAAACTAATTTACAAAATTCACTTAATTGTAGATGATATATATATGTCTAGGCATGCCTATGTACAATGACTATTTGACCATTGATTAATGTTATGAGAAAAAATGGTGCAAAATGACCCATAATAAACACTAAAGGAAGTTGATGCATAAATGGCAAAAATAGCCCCACTAGGAATTGGATTTTGATATGGTTGTGTTCAACCAGACATAGCGTAGACAATAGGGGGCGAGAGAAGTTAAGAGTTCACGCATAATTTTTTTTAGTTTTATTTTTTATTTTTTATAACTTATTATTATTATTATTATTATTTATTAATGTAAGTCGACCTTACATTACCAGAAGAGTAATAATTATAATATTTTTTTTCTTATCCTACTATTAATTTGTATATATTTGGTCAACTTTTTTAATTTTATAATTATTACATTAATTAATGATAATCAAATTGTATATCAAACACTATAGTCTTTTTTGAGAACCAAACATTATAGTCTATATATTTAATCACCGTGTTTCAAAACAAGAATTAATCACTTTATTAATGTATATGAAAATTCTAAATCCACTTACATATAGGGACGTAGATAGTATTATTTTTTATATTTTAAAAAAGAACTACATCAAATTAACAAGGAAAATCAAGGCTCAAATTAGCACATTTTACATTATAAATCTTGAAATCATAAACGTAAAAACATTTGTATAGGGGATTCAGTCAAGAACTTGAAATGTCATATTAAACCAAAGGAAACCACATTACTTATGCATAAGTAATAACTTGTGTCATAATATACACAATGAAGTTATAACTTGGATGACAAAGTGCTTGGTATTTTACCATTAGACTGCTTGTTCGAATCCCTTTAGCATCAACTTAGAAATGAGACCCACACGCCACGTAGGATCCCACGTGGCAGCCTACTGGCAGCCACGTCAGCAATTCTAAACGATTCCGGTGCCCAGTCAGCACTATCCGGCGGATAGGACCATTTTCAAAATAAATTACAACTTAGAGGACTATTTTCCTCATCGGAGCAGGAGCAAGACTAAAATTCATAGTATGCAACTTAAAGGACCATTTTTCTAATTTTGCCCCAATCTCGAACACCAGCAACTTTCGATTCATGCACTTTAAGAGTTTTGGCTTCTTTCTGGCTTTCTGCCAATTGGAAAACACCCACCCACAGGCCACACCCATCCACTTTAAGAGTTTTGGCTTCTTTCTAAAACAGTAGAGGTGTTTTTACCATCCGTTTGTAATTACAACCTCCAGACTAAAATATATGTCATCCTAGCATTTTTAATCCGTCTCATAATATAAGTCATTCTCACATTTCAATGCTATATTTAATACACTTTTTCTTATTTTACCTATTTTAATGCATGACCTTTCATACATCATTTAATAAATCCTAAGAGCATTTTAGTCTAAAACTATTAAAATTGAATCATTTATTGAGCTTCATAATATGTGTGTCAAAAGTTAGGATGAGTAATATTTTAGACCGGAGGTAGTATTAGTCAATTGGAAAACACCCACCCACACACTCCCCCGCACACACTTCATTATTCATTATAAAAAAAAGGACATTATATTGAGTGGCCTGGCAGGTTGGCATGTTGTAAACCAAAGCTCCAAGGAGGCTTGGGAATTAGAAATACCCGGGATATGAATATTGCGTTCCTGTCAAAATTGGTCTGGCAATTTTTTACCGAACACAAAAAGTTGTGGGTTCAAATTTAGCGCAAAAGATATGGTTCATCGTTTGATACGCCAAAGCATGGCTATTCGTTTATTTGGCGTCATATATGCTTTGCAGTAGAGTCCTTGCTGACGTGGAAGTTCCATCCCTCGGGTAAATTTACGGTAAGCTCCGCCTATCATGCTTTGCAACACCAGACTAATTTACGGTAAGCTCCGCCTAACACGCTTATATATGCGCTGGACAAATAATTATGAAACAAAAAAAAAAAAAATATTGTATGATGTATTCGGTTTAAGCCTCATTGTGACCATTAAAATGCAAGGAGTGCAGGGAAAAAAAGTATCACGTATTCAAGAGTAGTAGTAAACGGCATAAATGTGTGTCCTCAGACAAGAAAGCCTTATGAGTTGACAAGGACACATACCTTAAGATGTGACATGGTTCTTCACTTGCGACTGGAACCTGCAACAGATATATCCATAAAGCCTTATGAGTAGGCGAAATGGCAGGACAACACGTACAACCCGAGAATAGTGACATGGTTTAAAGCATATGTTATTACAGGGGATGTGAAGTATACGTATATTTATAGCCAAGTGGTATGAATACCCACATATAGGCATTGTAAATATACATTTATGAAGCAGGTAAAAAAAAAGGTACAAGGAGAGGGAAATCAGTCTTATTTATTACGTTCTGTTTTTCTTGGTACATGATAAATAAATACAGCTTTTTAAGTGAGGGAAACAACTTAAACAGCGGAAGAAAGCCTAGCAGACCATGTGAATCTTAACAAAATCCTAGTACATGATTTCAAGGAGCTCTATATCAAAAAAGCCTAGCACACTCTTTTTCCTTCAACCAACTTCAAATATAGCTAGCAAACCAGGGAACATCAAACACACACAAACTCGTAACATGACCAGCAAGTTACGGATAACGAAACAAGGCCACAAGGCTAATGATTAATACCTTTAGCATACCAAATCACATAGTTTGCTTCCGTAGAGGAGCCGAATTGGCTAATAGAGAACATGTATATGAATCTGGTTCAATCCCATGAGTTAACATTTCCTCCAAGATCAACTTTGCTCCTAACCCTTGACTTTTTTTAAGGAGACATTGAACTATTAGATTGTAGGTAAAATTGTTAGGAAAACATCCACATTCTCACATTTTAGTTATCAACTCTTCGGCATCCTCCAACAACCCTTCTTGACAGAGTCCTTTCATCATTGCATTAAATGTTCTAACATTAGGCTGCAAGCCTAAAGAAGGGAGTCTGTCAAACAGATTTCTAGCTGAAGATAACTTCCCTTCTTCACATAATCCTTTAATAACAGCAGTATATGCTGCTATGTTTAGAGCGACGCTGCTATTCTCTAGATAACATAGCAATGTGTGCGCTTCAGAGACAAAGCCATTTTCACATAAGCCGTCAAGCCAAATGCAATAAGTGAAGATGTCTGGACTCACACCTTCGGATTGCATCTTGATGATTAACTTCCTTGCGTCATCACATCTACCGGCTTCAAATAATCCTTGTATCAAAGTGTTGAAGGGGACAACATCGCATTTCATGCCTTTACTAGAAATTGCTTTGAACACATCAAGTGCATCGTCTACTTTCCTTTTCTTGCAATATCCATTGATCAATATGCTGTAACTCTGAATATCAGGTTGACATCCTTGATCCACCATGATTTGTAGGACTTGATGAGCTCTTTCCATCTCCCCTCGCAAGCAGTATCCATCCATTAGTGCATTATAAGTGACTACGTTGGGACATTCACCCCTTTCGATCAAGATTTTCAGTGTATCCTCTGCCTCTTCAACCCATCCTTCTTTGCTAAAAGCATCCACTAGTATACTGAAAGTAAATACGTCAGGGTAAATATTCGTATTTGCCATTTCCGTCATTAAACTAGTGACCTCTTTCCATCTGCCGAAATTGCAAAGACCTTGTATCAATGAATTATACGTGATGATATTTGATGGGATTCCATTAGCAGCCATTTCAGAGAGAAGCTGGAGTGCTTCATCCACCTTCCTGTCTTTACATAGACTATCTACGATCACAGTATTCGGCTTATGGTATTTCTTTCTCAACAAGGCGGAGCAGTTCAATAGCTTTAAATGTGTATCCGGATTTGCAGAGTCCATTGATCACAGTCCCATATGTAGTCTCGTCACAAACTTTCTGAATGACCGTTATTCGGAAGAATTCCACAGCCTCGGCAAGTCTGTGAGTTTTAAACAGACCACGAATAAGAGTGTTGAGAGTAACCACATCAGGTTTGAACCCAAGCTTGAAAATGCTAGCTAAGATTGCAGAACCAAAATCAACCTGATTCAAATGACAGAATGAGTTTATCACAATGTTCATTGTCCATATGTCAATGGGTACACCATGAAAGCCCATTTCTCTGTAAAGAAGGACGGCGGAGCTGAATCTCTTCATCTTAACAACACCATTTAACAACCGATTGAAATCAGTAACAGAAGGCAGAGGTTGAAATTGAAGCATTCTATGAAACAAATCATGGGCATCATCCACCCGATCAAACCCAGTTTTGCATTTGACTACTAAAAATTTAATAACTTCAACCCGGGTAAAGTTCAAAAGACTTGAACTTGGGGGAGGGTTCCGATTTCGATTATGAGATGTATGTAGAGCAGCAGCATTCAGATTCAGATGAAGAAATGAAAGAGAAGAGAGATGAGATTTACCAACAAAAAGAGAAGCAACTCTCCACATGTTCATGAGTGATTTACAGCTATCGATCTTGGCTTTCAGCTTTCAACAACAGATGAACTACTATATTTTGGGGGGGAGTTTTTAGGTTAATCAATCTATTGAGGAACGTTTTTCTTCTACAAAGGTGAATTTCTACGCATTTTAAAGAGGTAAATGGATGTGACTAGAGCTGTTAACGAGTCGAGTCGAATCGAGTATCACTTATTTAAGCTCTGTTCGTTTATGTCACGAGCTTGTTCATATTCGTTCGTTTAATAAACGAAAAAAAAAAAAGGTTTAAGCTTGGTTCGTTAAGGTAACGAGTAAATAACAAAATACAAAAAAATATTCAAACATTATAATACTAAAAACATTATGACAACTTTATTAAAATTTTATAAAAATACCCTAGAGTATCTATTAGATCAATAGATGTTTTATCATCTTATAAGTCAGTTAGGTTGTACATTGATTTATCTATATAAACAGATTCGCGAACATAATCGAACGTTCACGAGTAAGTTCGTGTTCGTTCGTTTAGGAAACGAGCTTAAAATATTGTTCAAGCTTGGTTCATTAAGCTAAACAAACAAACGATCACAGATGCTAACGAGTCGAACACGATTTTGTTCATGAGCGGCTCTGTTCATTTAACAGCACTAGATGTGGACTTGTTAAATTGTTTTGTTTTGAGGAGGGATCTCCGGGAGGGTTTATGTGATTATTCTAATGACAGTAACTTATTAATTATTGTCGAAGAGATTTTCCACACATTTAAATGTGCAAGGAAATATAGTAGTTTAGTTAGCATTAATTGGTTTTAGTAAAACTATAATCGCTTGATCTTTACATGGTATCAAAGCTAGATGTCATGAAATCGAACCGTGATGTCAACATTATTTATGATTAAAAAAATTGTGCAAGTGTTGTATTGTGCTGCCCACACTTGGAGGGTGGTAGGAGAGATTGTCAACACTCTTAAATGTGTAAGCGCTTGATCTTTACAATTATATATTATACAAAAGTAAATTTACTTAGTGTTTATATATCGATTTAATAAGTTTTTGACGAACTGGTTTCACCCTCGAGACGTTTGTATTTGTTGCCAAAAGTGGTGGCCTTGGTTATGCAATTGTTTTTTTTCGTGTTTTATAAATAAATGGTAATGTGTTGTTAGGTGTTAAGGCTTAAGGTTTGGGAATCGAATCTGCTTAGTGGTGCATGCTATTACATTTCCATGTGAGAACCGGGGTTCGATTCCCATCCTTGATTAGTCGTTTTCTATATTAGCTTTATATTCCTCATAATGCACGCGTCTATGAGATGCACTGACTTGGCAAGGCCTTTGAACACGGGATTCATCCGGGACGTAGTAGCAAGCACTTGTCTGATCATTTCTAGAAAAGAAAATATTGATCGAGTGCGAATGCATAAAATATCTTAACAAAGCCATATGCATCAGATTAATAAGAATTAATAAGAATTTCTAGGGAATTTGTGGGGTCACATCACAATGATGGTGCTACCTAAAATCATAAACCAATTAAATGCATGTCCTAAACCTCCAGAGGCACACAACTAAACCTCCAGATATATGTTCAAGGAATTTTATCCGTCAGGTGCACATATAAAAAAACCTTCTCGTGCAAATCAACTGCTTTTCTCCTCCTCGATCCTGCCCGGTAACAGGGCCCTGCTCTTGGTTTTGCTAAGCTGCATGACGATAATACAAACCAAACAATGTAAGTAGGGGGGAATTAGTAACTAATGCAGTTATCGTGGAAAAGGTAGCAAGTGATGTAAACTTAAATGCAAACATATATATATTATGGATGGACACAAAGCCTTATGATCGAGTTAGCAAGAAGGACACATACCTTAGATGTAGGCGCCCACACTTGGGGGATGTTGGAAGAGATTGTCCACACTCTTAAATATGTAAGCGCTTGATCTTTACAATTATATATTATACAAAAGTAAATTTACTAAGTGTTTATATATCGATTTAATAGGTTTTTGACGAACTGGTTTAACCCTCGAGACGGTTGTATTTGTCGCCAAAAGTGGTGGCCTTGGTTATGCAGTTGTTTTATTTCGTGTTTTATAAATGCTAATGTGTTGTTAGGTGTTAAGGCTTAAGGTTTGGGAATCGAATCTGCTTAGTGGTGCATGCCATTACACTTTCAGGTGTGAACCGGCGTTCGATTCTCATCCTTGATTAGTCATTTTCTATATCAACTTCATATTCCTCATAATGCACGCGTCTTTGAGATGCACCGATTGATCGGCCTTTTCTAAGTGTCCAATCTCACCGACAATGTACCGGGTCAACTGTAGCCTAGAATTGGTGAGTCAAGGTCGTATCCCACAGGGAATCTGGTCGAGTACCAAAGTCGGTTTCGTTCCTAGTTTAGGTTAACACAAATATTGAACGTGGTGATTTGTCAGATCACCGGTTCTACAAACTAAATATACACAAAAGAAAGATTTAAAACTATATAAAAGAGATAGCCGAACTAAGATCCAATCTAATACTCACAAACCCTAGGGAAGTCCCGAGTTATTCTTGATTTACCTAAACGTTCTCGATGTCACGTAGGGTGTCGTTTCCTGGCTCTGAGAATAGACATTATTTCAATAATCTACACTCCTATGTCAGGTTCAACAGTCCGCTGACCGGATTTAACTGACCTCACACGGTCTGCGATTCATGAAACGCTCGACAAGTCGTTACAAAACCTCACACACAAACCGAATCTGAACAACTCAGTCGGTTTTACAGGGTGATCCTAGAACCCCGGTTCCCGTATCCTCTCGCAAAATACATCTATAAAGACGATACGTGTGATACGATTATCAAATGGCCAATTTAACAAACGTGATAAGAATAAGTTCTAGAACTATGGTAACGTCGAGAATCAACAGTCAAACATCAAGAACACCACATGAACAGGCTAGGATTCGATTTCATAGACTATCACATAACTCGACTATCGGACAATTAGCTACTCATTATATCAACAAAAACAACAATAAATCAACAATAAAAGATTAAAAACAAGAACAACGAAAGAAAACGAAATACCAAATATATATAGCTGTGGAAAATCGAATCTCCGAGCGAAATCCCGTCACTAACGCGTCAAGCTATCACCGAGATCCTCCGGATTACAACAATCTACAACTAACTAATCTAATCTACCTACGAACTAATCTAAACTAAGGAAAAGTGCAGAAAAATGATGAAAAACGAGTTGGGGAAGATGATGTTTCAATCTAGATCCAGAATGGGGGTATTTATAGTGTTTAATAAGTTATGAACGCTAGGCGTGCGCCTAGGAAAGTGCAGGCGCACGCCTAACATGCTGAAACACCTTCGCAAATCGGTCATAACTTTGTGTGTAGACCTCCGATTTGAGTGATTCAAGTTGCGTTGGAAAGCTCATTCAATTGTCTACAACTTTTATGAAGATGTCCAGCCCATAAAATGCCTCTAAGGTGGATCAAAATGCAGATCAATGGAAAGTATGGTTGTAGTACCAACATGTTTTGATCCGTTTGAACGTTTAAGCTCCGGGCACACGTTCCAATCCTCGTATCTCGCCTTCCGGTCATCTCGAATACCTAAGTCCTGTACAAAATCATAACAAATATCACACGTAATCCCTACAGGACACTAGGGTGACCGAGAGTGTATTAAAACACCGAAAAATAAAGAGATTTCCGGACTTTTCGTCCGAGGTCTCGAAATGATAACCAGGGTGTAAAATACATCTAAATACAAACAAATGTCTCCGGAAACATATAAAACGAGGTATAAACATGGTATGATGACATAGTAAATGATAGCCAATTTGACTCTCATCACCGACCCGGTAAGGCTTTTGAACACGGGATCCATCCGGGACGTAGTAGAAAGCATTCATTTCTAGAAAAAGAAAATATTGATCAGTGCGCATGCATAAAATATCATAACAAAGCCATATGCATCATATTCATAAGAATTTCTCGGAACATTAAAACACCAACTCATGCACCACTCTCTGTGTGGATTTCTGGTGTCACTAAAACAGTTTTGGGGTAACGATCCGGAAACACCGAACATGTTCGATAACCAATACTACAAGGATCTTTTACTACATAAAGGGCTCTTCCAATCTGATTCTGTGCTTGTATCTAATCAAAGTACTAGACAAAAAGTTGAGAATTTTGCAGATGATCAAGGGCTTTTCTTCGAAAGCTGGAGACAGTCGTTCTTGAAGCTTTCTAGCATTGGTGTGAAGACCAGTGATGATGGAGAGATCAGACAGATGTGTTCAGCTATCAATGGATGATTACAGATCAAAAGGCGGTAACGATAATTGTTTTTAGTAAAACGGGGTCTGTAGGCGGGGGTGGGGACGTTCTTGCAGTTGTACGTTCTTGTATTGTACATCCAGAATCTGGAATATTTGGGTGCAAACGAGCAGAGTAACGTCTAAAACGAGTCAAATGAATGTTAAAAATCTTGTGCCAGAAGAGTATATCGAACATAAGTTCAACTAAACATTTAAGGTTTAAACATAGGCAGTAGAGAATGTAATAAACACAAAGAAAACTGTTGAATTTCCTCACTATGCACTCTAAAAATTCCATCCATATTCTATGTCCATAATACTACAAATACCATTACATCATTGCAGATTTTATCTCATAGAATGCTACCTAAAATCATAAACCAATTAAATGCATGTCCTAAACCTCCAGATGCACACAACTAAATCTCCAGATATATGCTCAAGGAATACGTTCATATCCGTCAGCCCTACAAAATACTCGAACAGAAAAGTGCATAATATATATATATATATGTATGAGCCTCCGTTACTATAATACATATCCAACACATGATCGGTGCATGCAAATCAACTGCTTTTCTCCTCCTCGATCCTGCCCGGTAACAGGGCCCTGCTCTTGGCTTTGCTAAGCTGCATGGCAATAATACAAACCGAACAATGTAAGTAGGGGGGAATTAGTAACTAATGCAGTTATCGCGGAAAAGGTAGCAAGCGATGTAAACTTAAATGCAAACATATATATTATAGATGGACACAAAGCCTTATGATCGAGTTGGCAAGAAGGACACATTACAACCACATACAGCCAGGTTAACGGAAAAAAAAATTAAATCCAGCGGAAGTCTCAACTTAAAATGCACCAAAACATAAGCATGAAGAGTTCAACAATAGTGTGTGTGGAAATGATACCACATGTTTTCATTTAGGCATGCAGACCATGTAAAGAGAAGACTACAGGGGATGTGTAAAACCATGTGAATCTTAACAAAATCCTACATTTTGCCTTTGCTAAGTTGCATGACGATAATACAAACTGAACAATGTAACAAGTGATGTAAACTAAAATGCTTACATATTGTGCCATACAAATAATAGCTAACACGCTTATATACGTGCTGGACAAATAATTATGAAACAAACAAAAAAAAGTATTGTCTGATGTAATCGGTTTAAGCTTCATTGTGACCATCAGCCTTATTTATTACGTTCTGTTTTTCTTGGTACATGATAAACATGCCAAACTCAAAAATAAATAAATACAGCTTTTAAGTGAGGGAAAAAACCTACATGATTTCACAGCACTTTATATAAAAGAGAAAAAAGCACATTCTTTTTCCTTCAACCACCTTAAAAGCTGCAGAAATCAAGTAGAGAAAATTTGAGATTTGATTAAGTATATAGAGGAATCACAGTCACATCCAACATTGAACAGACATCAAATGTGTTATTTATGAGATTCTTATATTTCTTATTCTAGACAATGCATCATGTCATTCCTTAAGAAAAGAAGATATGTTTGCCAAGACAGTTGATACTAAAATATAGCTAGCAAACAAGGGAACATCAAACACACACAAACTCGTAACATGACCAGCAAGTTACGGATAACGAAACAAGGCCACAAGGCTAATGATTAATACCTTCAGCATACCAAATCACATAGTTTGCTTCCGTAGAGGAGCCGAATTGGCTAATAGAGAACATGTATATGAATCTGGTTCAATCCCATGAGTTAACATTTCCTCTAAGAGCAACTTTGCTCCAAACCCTTGACTTTTTTTAAGGAGACATTGAACTATTAGATTATAGGTAAAATTGTTAGGAAAACAACCACATTCTCTCATTTTAGTTATCAACTCTTCGGCATCCTCCAACAACCCTTCTTGACAGAGTCCTTTCATCGTGGCATTAAATGTTCTAACATTAGGCTCCAAGCCTAAAGAAGGGAGTCTGTCAAACAGATTTCTAGCTGAAGATAACTTCCCTTCTTCACATAATCCTTTAATAACAGCAGTATATGCTGCTATGTTTAGAGCGACGCTGCTATTCTCTAGATAACATAGCAATGTGAGAGCTTCAGAGACAAAACTATTTTCACATAAGCCGTCAAGCCAAATGCAGTAAGTGAAGTTGTCTGGACTCACACCTTCGGATTGCATCTTGATGATTAAATTCCTTGCGTCCTTACATCTACCGGCTTCAAATAATCCTTGTATCAAGGTGTTGAAGAAGACAACATCGCACTTCATGCCTTTACTAGAAATTGCTTTGAACACATCAAGTGCATCATCTACTTTCCCTTTCTTGCAAAATCCATTGATCATTATGCTGTAACTCTGAATGTCAGGTTGACATCCTTCAGCCACCATTATCTCTAGGAGTTGATGAGCTCTGTCCATCTCCCCTCGCAAGCAGTATCCATCCATTAGTGCATTATAAGTGACTACGTTGGGACATTCACCCCTTTCGATCAAGATTTTCAGTGTATCCTCTGCCTCTTCAACCCATCCTTCTTTGCTAAAAGCATCCACTAGTATACTGAAAGTAAATACGTCAGGGTAAATTCTCATATCTGCCATTTCCGACATTAAACTACTGACCTCTTTCCATCTGCCAAAATTGCAAAGCCCTTGTATCACTGAACTATACGTGATGATATCTGACGGGATTCCATTAGCAGCCATTTCAGAGAGAAGCTGGAGTGCTTCGTCCACCTTCCTGTCCTTACAGAGACTATCTATGACTGCATTGTACATCACAGTATTCGGCTTATGGTATCCTTCTTTCTCAAC
This sequence comes from Gentiana straminea, assembly GCA_036785695.1. Classification (NCBI taxonomy): domain Eukaryota; kingdom Viridiplantae; phylum Streptophyta; class Magnoliopsida; order Gentianales; family Gentianaceae; genus Gentiana; species Gentiana straminea. The sequence goes on along the minus strand of JAVUPR010000413.1, from coordinate 239,001 downwards.
AAGGCGGAGCAGTTGAATAGCTTTAGACGTGTTTCCAGCTTTGCAAAGTCCATTGATCACAGTCCCATATGTAGTCTCGTCACAAAGTTTCTGAGTGACCATTATTCGGAATAATTCCACAGCCTCGGCAATTCTCTGATCTTTAAACAATCCACGAATAAGAGTGGTGAGAGTAACCACATCAGGTATGAACCCAAGCTTAAAAATGCTGGCTAATATTGCAAAACCAAAATCAAGCTGATTCAAATGGCAGAAAGAGTTTATTGCAATGTTCATGGTCTGTCTGTCAACTGGAACACCATAAAAGCACATTTCTCTGTAAAGAAGGGCGGCGGAGCTGAATCTCTTCATTTTAACAACACCGGTTAACAGCCGATTGAAATCAACAACAGAAGGCAGAGGTTCAAATTGAAGCATTCTATGGAACAAATCAAGGGCATCATCCACCCGATCAAAACCAGTTTTGCATTTGACTGCTAAAAATTTAATAACTTCAACCCGAGTTAAGTTGAAAAGATGTGATTTTGGACTAGGAGATGTATGTAGAGCAGCAGCAGCATTCAGAATCAGATTCAGAAATGAAAAAGAAGAAAGTTGAGATTTACCAACAAAAAGAGAAGCAACTCTCCACATCTTCATGAGTGATTTACAGCTACCGATCGATCTTGAGCTTCGATTTTAAGCTGCTTCTTTCAAATCAAACCTCAGCTTCTTCAAACAGAGTTAGGTTAATGAATCAATTGAGGAATCTCATCGTTAGCATCAAATGTTTTTATTTATTTATTTTGGTTTGTTTGTTGAGGAACTAGCATCAATTTTTATAGACACACTATCATACTAATAGTTGACTATCAGCATATATTAGCTTGATGATTACCATTTTTATATTTGTTATAAGACCACTATCATGATTTTTTAGCTTGATTACTGACGATGCTGGATCTCGTCGGATAATAAATTTATACCGTATTATCCTAATGACACTTTATTCAAGATCTAAAAACAAGGAAAGATGTGTGACGGGGGTTGGTTTGGATTATGACTGAGCCTGAGATATTATATCTCAAGTTGTCTACGTATCATGTGTATGAATCAGAAATCGAATCTTTCGTAATTCCTTAAAGATTTTTTATATATGAGACCTTATGCCCTAGGTCTGCAAACGTGGATTTAATCTGATGCTCAAAGGAATGGAAGAAAGGTCTTCATTTAGTCATATAGAGATAGTGACTTTGAATCATCTATGGGCCATCTTCCAGTGCTCTTTTGTATTCAATTGAATGGGCAAAGCGTGCTATGTAGTATCCATTTTCGAGGTCTGTAAGTTCCAGTCTTCCACTCATGTTCCATAGAGAAGATAGTCGGCTATGGAGATACTTATAGAAGAGTTTTTCCTAGCTATTTGATGATTAAGGCTTTCCTTCATGGCCTCTACAAATCGTGACACTCATCAAGAGGATAACAACCTCGTCTTCTTCTACTTTTCTACCAAAATAGTTTGCAATTATATCTGCGTATTCCCTCATTTCAGAGTCATCTTCTTCGCCTATATAAATTCATGTATCAGCGTGCCTTGCTGAGACGACGTCAACTCCACTTCGGGTGGTCCACGCCAGAGTTTCATCAGAGGTCATCGTTGATTTGCCTCGAAATCTACTGCATTTCACCAAATCTCTTTCTTCTACACTGGTTTCCATGCGCTCCTCCATCATTTGGAGTGAAGGAAGTCACCGGAGAAGGCTTTCCGGTGGGGATAGCAGATCGCGAAGTTCAGAGGGGAAAATATGCCAGAGCGGCGTAGCTATTTTGATTCGTGTGCAGTTTTGATCCTCAATAGTTAAATCTTTTTCATTACAACAAAGAATAGATGAAATTGATGTAATGAAAATAAACATTATTAACCTACATTCACCCGACCCTACTCACCACCCTTACCCACATATCTCACACACCCCCACCCCCACCCCAGTGTATGAGGGTGGGAGGGTGTGGGTAGGATGGAGTCAGATAGATTGGGGAAAGGTAGGGCAAGATGAGTTGGGTTGATATGGGTATGGGGCATTGTGGCGATATGGTTAGGGTAGGGATGAGGTTGTTGGGAATTAAATCCCAAATTTGGAGGGATGAATCATTCGACCTGCACGAGTCCAATTGATGTAAAGCTAATAATTTGAGTATCAAAAGAAGAAGCTGAATCTCTCAGCTCGATGGTTATAATATGAAATATATCAAAGCTGCCTCTTGGGGAGATGGGTTTAGGGATTAAATACTCTAAGGTTTAATACAACTGAAAAGGCAAAAATACTATTCTATAAATAAACTAAACAGACAAAAATAACCCTCATCTTAAAAGCTTCTTGCAATCTCACCGTATCATCTTCATCCGTCCTCACAATAACAAACTCGTCCTCGAGTTGGATCCCTCATGTTTGAGCATCGCCTAATGGGAGATAAGGAGTCGAGTCACCAACAATAAAAGTCTTGAAAATCGGATATATAGCGGGCGAATCAATTTCGTAGGCCTCACAAGCACCATCAAGATTTACCGGTGAGTCAAGCTTATTCATCACATCACGATACAATTTCAAATACTCTCTAGAGTGTCGTCCATTCTTGCACAAAGTAATGACACATGAACCAATAAAAACAACACATAACTCAACCGAGATTTGCTTCATTTCCATTCTCGCATTCTTATCATCATTTTCCTCATACTTGAAAACGGTAAACAACAAGTGGGTTAGAGATACGCTTACCTCATTATTCATGTTATCGTCAACTCTGAGCGAATTGTACATCCACTCGATATCCATGACTACTTGTCCACAATTTTAGTTGGCATGTTTTCCTTTAAGCATGTGTTCATTAACGCAACATGAGTAATGATAAGTGATAACTCATATAAACCTTCTTATCATATGAACCTGAACCTTCCACTTTCTCCTTCCATATATCATTTAATCTGAACTTCTTATCTGTATCAAAACCATTCCCACGGTGCACCAAATATGGGTAAACAATGAGGTCTGGGTCAAAACCCTTTGATGACATATCAACTCTCAATCCAATAGCCATATCCAACGGTGTAATGATGATAGTGCATGTTTGGAGAAGTTGGAAAATAACCTTAGATGAGCAGTCTTGCAGCATTGCCCAACGTCCTTAGTCTTGCAGCTTTCTGTTGTTATATATTTGTTCGTTTGACAGACCAATTACGATATTGTTATATGATAACGTCCTTAGTATTAAACTGTGAAAGAGAAACCATGATAGTGATTATGGTTGATGAGATCTCGACTCACTTTAACCGGTTTGATACTTAAATGTCTCTAGTCCTATGTACTATTAAAAGGGACATTAATAGTACGATTAGACTAGCACGTATTAGATGTCTTTTATCTTATTAAGATAGGGATAAATCTCATCTATCAAAGTGTAGGGACACTTGGACTGTAGGTACACGTGTATTAGAGAATGCGTACGTTAGACTGACCCACTTACTTTATTAAGTGTCGCACTATATTGAGGTTGTGTAATTATCCTAAGACCGGAGTCTTCATGACATCACGGTGTGGATTGTAATACTCTGACAGTATTGAGATTTCCCATAACCATGGGGCGATCATGCGGTAGTGATTGGTGTGATACTGAAGAATGCGTAGGATTCATGTTGTTCGTCCGAAAATCGCGTATCCTATGAAAAGGAGTAAATATCCGAATGAGCCTTCTTATAAGGATTATCTTACTCTCGTGAATCTTTGCAAAGTGAGAGTAAATGAGTTACTTCGAGAGAGCATGATATCCAGATTATAAAATACGGTCGTTAATGTATTGACACTGGAGATACGACCGTATAGATATTGTAACAGCGATATGATTGTATTTACACGGTAACCGTTCCACATGAAAGGTAGTAGTCATTGCATTTGACTCTTCCGATGATTGGGGGTCGTGGACGTGTTGCTAGACGCTATCCATGATCGTTAGGTATGAAGGGCATTTTCGTAATTGCACTTTGTGCCTACGGCCAACATATAAGGAAGCCTATCGGGTCACACATATGAGAACATCTAGTTGGATTAAAATGCGGTTATAGTGATAACCAAATATGGAAGGTTTTATCTCGACTATAAAGTGTTATAGTGATAAATTAATATGGTGATATTTATTTAATATGAATAAATGTAATACAATATATTAATTATGTTGATTAATTAAATATACATATTTGATATATATGTCGAAATATATATGATATACATGTATTTTGCAAATTGATTATCATAGTATTATATTAATTAATTAAGAATATCCTGGATGCCAATTTTTGGTTATATGGGGCGCATATAATAGTGTATAAGATACTTGGATTGTGCAAATTAATTAATAGTATTATCATATATTAATATTAGATATTAATGAGTATAGATTTGCACACATGTGTAAATTGATTTATGGTAATATATTAAAGATATATTCAATATTGGATATTGACAATATATATCTTGGAAAAATATTTAATATAAGATATTAGATATTAATGAGATAAATCAAGAAAATATATTTTTCTTATTTTATTGGAAATTGGCTTTCTGTCTCATCTATCCGTTATGAAGCTTTTCCCATCAAATTGGGTTGTGCATGTTGCGCCATATATCCCTATAAAAAGGGAGTTTTGCCAAGCAATTTTATATCATAATTACAAATCTTATTTTCTACTAGAAAATTAAGAGAACTTCTTGAGAGAGAGATTTGGGAGAAAGAAAAAAACGGTCTAGCAGCTGACTTTTTTCGGTAGCAATCGAATTGTGGATTCCGGCGGGTCGTTCGTGTGGATCAAGGGTAGATGCGGAACGCTTGGGCGGCTTCGTGCAGAACACTACAACCGTAGACAAAGTGTCGATCTATTTTAGATCATCCAAGGTAGTTCTTTCATCTACTTCTTTTATGCTTGTTGTTTAAACGAAGTCAATCCTAGTTAAAAAAGAAATTAAATTTTAAGTTCCGCTGCGTTCCCGCGTAGATTTCCTAACACATTTGTCATCAACACAACATCTTTGGAACTTATAAGACTATTGACTGCAAGCGTTGGTTCCAAGAGCATTTTAAGAAGCACATTTGATCCATGGGCAAGCTCCCTAAGTAGCTTAGAAGTCGTCCATCACTTTAACTCCTCCTTGAAGAAGTCATATGACTCACAACTACCTCGAAACCGAAACTCGTTCTTGACAGAATCATCAAGCACATGCACCTTCAACTGATCCTGCAACTCTGCAAGTTCTTGCATCATAATAGGCTTGCAACCGCTGATGATTGATTCAGCACTGCCTTCTTGTAGTAAATGTAATTGAAATCGTTCTGTTGAGATGTGGAAAAACCCCATCAACTAGATAGGTATCGCAATAAAGATTGTGTCTCAATCTAGGCACCGCCTGATGCGAATCTCTCCAGAATGTATCAGACTTGTGATCGAATTTCGACGGAGTATCGTGAAGGATCTTCGAATCCCGAACACCGTCGTGAATCCGGCTTCCTTTAACATCCATGCCAGTAATCTTGCTTGTGAAGTGAAATCTTCAGCTCGGTTCCACGCGATAACCATATGATGTAAAGCTAATAATTTGAGTATCAAAAGAAGAAGCTGAATCTCTCAGCTCGATGGTTACGATATGAAATATATCAAAGCTGCCACTTTGGGAGAAAGGTTTAAGGATTAAATACTCTAAGGTCTAATACAACTGAAAGGCAAAAATACCTTCATTGTATAAATAAACTAAATAGACAAAAATAACCATCATCTTAAAAGCTTCTTCCAATCTCACTGCATCACCAATTGCCACTGTTTCAACGCAATAACTTCAACTTCCAATGCAGGACTATCATCGAAACCTTAGGATTTATGACGTGATTTCAATCATGGGTATTTGTTTATTCGGGCTAATTGTCAAAGTTTTTTTTGTTTAAATAGTATTTTTACAAAGATCTTTATTTAAATAGTTTTCCCTCGTGAGGCCAAGCTCAATTGGCTAGAGCTGAGACCTCCTACATTCAACATTCGTTTAATAAAAACCAGAACATCAGCTGTTAGACTACATGCATGAACATGTAAAGTTTTTCCTATTCCTTTTGGTTAATAATGCAATCCAGGAACCGGTGAATTCGAAGTTGCATGTCTTGATTCAGATATGCGTATCAGCGTATCACCATGGGTGAAGTAAGCATTCTTGTGATCTCATAGTCTTCTTCGTTACTTGGTAAGGTTTTTTTTACCCCATTATGTAAGACCAACCCCTTTTGTACAACACTTGTTTCTTGTTTACTGCAAACAAACATCAAATTAAGTCAGTCTTCAAGAAAACAAAAGAAAACGGGGATCTTTGCAAAGTCACGAGAGAAACGCGAACCCATTGAACTCCATACAAAATGAATTCTAACGCTCTGAATCAACATTCAAATGAATCACAGTACCACACTACCACTTCCCCCACCCCCACCCCACCCCACCCCATCCCACCCAAACAAATTAAATTCAAGAGAAGCTATACAGCTAATTAAGATGAACCTTTTATGAACCTCGAGATAATGACTAACCTTTTATGATTCAATTAACGCCGAGCATGAGCACGAGCACGAGCACGACAAACATTCAACTGCCCAAAACTCTTACAATGATTACAGTCCTCCGAACACAACTTATTAGTTTTCACTTTTCAGTCCCTCAAGGATGAATATATAACCCACTGACCCGGAACGACTGCATTGCCATGAAATCCACTGCTGAGTGCTGACACAACATTCAAGACGTACGGAAATCTGTTTGAAGGATCCAATCTCTGCATCCCACAATCATCCCTACGTGATTACCTATACCTCATCAAAGAATTCCATAAAGCCGCACATTCCGGAAGGATTTCTTTTGGCCACAACTCAGAAAAGAGGTGGCTCGTTTCGTGGCTCGTTTCGTTTTGATTGATGCTAAGGTGAATGATGGTGCAACAAACTTTGCTAATGCCTTGGTCTAAATCGAATTGGATATTGTTTAGTTATTAGTCTTCGTTTTGAGACTTGGTTTATTATTGTTACTCCATTTTTCATGAAATTCACTGTCGAAATTCACCGGTGACTGTTAACATTGAATTTTGACAATGAATTTCGAACAAAAGTAATTTTCGACAGTAGCATTGTAGTTACTTAAGTTATGACTCAAAATCATACATGTATTAATGAACCAATAGGCAATAAAATAGATTATAGAATTATTGAAATATGTAAACATTCATTAGAATAGTTGTTTCCTTGTCCCCAGTAATTCAAATCACTTCAATTTCGAACATACATATGAAGATAAGCCATGGCATTCACTTGGCATCTACACATTAATAGTGATGTTGGCCTACATTGAGATGTTCATCTGATTAGATGTAATACAATTTACTATAAAAGCTTTGAATTCTTGTACTTCATCTGCCTTCCATTTTTTGTCGATCTCCTGATTACGTGCAATCTGGTACATGTAGTATGTGACATACAGTGTACAATCATTCCTGCAAATTTCGGCATCAAATAAACTTTTGTCAGCCATTATTTCCATGACATATATGAGTAATGTTCAATTGAACTAAAATAATCACCACATTAAACTATGGGGGAATGGGGGAGAATGATAGAAATATTTCATCAATTAAGTATAATGACAGTCTTTTGAAACTTTTGCATAAAAGACAAAACTATTTATTCACTGTCGAAATTCACTTGTGTTCGAAATTCACTGTTTAAATTCACTGTCGAAATTCACTGTCGAAATTCACTAATTTTCAAAATTCATTGTCGAAATTCACTGATTTTTGGGATTCACTGTCGAAATTCACTGATTTCGGGATTCACTGGGAGATTCACTGATTATCGGGATTCATTGTTTGTCCTTCCCACTATAAAAATTATGCAGTTGTCCTTCTCCCTATAAAAAATATGTAGCTGTCATGTTACTTAAAAATATTCCAGATTGTGTCATTATCCCTAATTTCCCATTAAACTAATCTGACAAATAAGCAAGGATATCACGATAGTCATTGACATGTTGCAATTCATCATGATTTCCAAAAGATTTATAATCACATCAAGTAGCTAAGCCATTCTATAGAAGACTGATTTCTTCAATTAAAATTTCTATCAGTACTAAGATGATTCCTTACACAGTGCACAACAAAAACCTAGCACATTTTTAAAATGAGCTTTGAGGGAGGCTAATCGATTTAAGTAGAACACCAAACCGGATATCAGAAACATCTGCTTAATGTTAAATAACATCATTCTAGTAAAAAAAACTGCATAATACTAGTCATTAACAACTTGATACATTAAACCAAACACCATCCTTTTAATTAAAAGTTTGCCTTCTTTGAACTTTGGCTTTTAATAACATATTCCTTATCCTAGAGCATCACATAATACTAGTTGCCAACCGTTAGACGTAAGACAATACCACCAAGCTCAGATGTCAAACAACAACCATGTCATTATTACTAAAACGAACTCTTGGCTTCAGCAGAAAATGAACCATTTCTTCCAACTAAATTATGAAATTGTATCATCCAAATCATTGCTTCGGAGATCAATGCTTGCCAATCAGTGCGCAATCTCCATCTCCCTTTAATTAGTATTCTATGTCCGTCTACTCCCCTCATTTCACGCTTTTGGAAATATGAACACACAATCCACACACAAATCAACATCATTGCATAATATAATTTTCACTTATCAATATGACATTAACAAATGTACTGTGAATATTCACAGTGAACCAAACTAGCTCCTCGGTAGGGCATACACATAGACATAATCAACACACAATCCACACACACAATTCATGTTAATGAATGGACTGATTATGAAAAAAATACACGAATTATAGAACAATTAAATGTGTTCAGTCAACATCATTTCATCATCTAATTTTCACTTATCAATATGACATTCACAAAAATGTACTGTGTTCATAGTGAATACATTTTTTAGGAACATAACTGCTAGAAAACACTAACCATGACCTTAATAAGCAATCATGGTAAAGCTGAAGAACAATATGCTAAAGTAGACACGACAAGTAAAGAATCAGTTGAATTCAAGCAACCAAAACTTGCTTCTATAAAAAAGCTGAACAGCATCACCATCAGGGGCGGAACCACCTTTGTAATGGGGTGGTCTCAAGCCCACCCCAAATTTTGAAATTTTTTTTAGTAGTAGTGTTAATATTAGTATGTTATGTGTCTTTTTCTTTGATGTTACCAAGACCAAGACCACCCCGAAATTTCTATATACCAAGACCATCCCGAAATTTTTACACCAAGACCACCCCGAAATTTTTTCCCCGTTCCGCCACTGATCACCATGATTGCATGTTAATAATGAATGAATATTAAAGTGAATTTAAGTGAATATTCAATACTTGTCTTAGTGAGTTTTCTTAGTGAACCAAACTTTTAGGAACTAAAACATAAAAATTAAGAGAATATATGGTGAATGTAATTTTCTTTAAAATTTTCACTTTTTGCTTACACAATTTTTTTTTCATGAATCCAAACTTAACCTACTTCCTAACGTTGTCACCGAGAAAACAAGCAAAATGAATAAAAATCTCATCCACTAAATAGAGAAAACTGAGCAGTGAATTCGTCCAATTAGTACTCACTTATGAATGTGTTCATCAGATCTTTGCTTCGAAGCTACTTTGGATATTTTTTTTCACCATTTTCGAGCAGTGAATTCACTTTCTAATCCTCTCTGAAAGGTGAAAAGGAAAAAGGGAAAGGGTGAATTGGGACCCTAATATTTCGAAACAAATCGATTTCGCACAATTGGAACCCTACCTGTTGTAGTTGATTCTCCGTCAAGAACGTGATTGTACAGCTTCGAACTGAGATCAATTTGAGTATTAAGCCTTGCAAATTTGCTATGAATTTTTTTTTTGGTCGAAACCGGATATTTTATTAATAATCAAACTGTACAAACTTTACAAATCAAATGAGAGGGAATTTACACTAACTGGAAGAAACGAAACTCGAAAATCAAGGCCAAGCTAATCTAAGTTCACGGGCTCGGCGAACAGCTTCAGATATAAAGATCAACTTCGGCGGGCGTGGAAGGTCCGAGTGGTGGCTTTCTTTATTCCTCCAATACCAAAGACTCATCACGATTTCACGGAACAAGAATCTCCAAAACGCAGTGTTATCGTGTTTATACATATTTATTTTCAAACAATTTTCCAACCAGGAGGGTGTGTCGAATGGACAGACAAAGTGGTCCCAATGTTGCCGGTGAATAACATGTTTCCACATGTCGTGGGTCCAGGGACAATCTCTCAAAGCATGCAACGTGGTTTCCTGAGAATTTCCACAAATGGGGCAAGCACCATCATCACCGATAGACCTCGAAGCCAAAAGACCCGCGAGTTGGAAGGGCATCACGGTGGATACGCAAGAAGAAAATTGCCACGAAGAGGCCCTTTAATGGACCAAATGATACGCCATACATTGTCCCCCGGGCCTTCCTCATATTGGTGGATTTCGTGGTAGGCCGAGTTGACTGAGAATTTGCCCGAGGTGTTTAATTTCCAAGTAACATGTCCATCGCCGTCGATGCCGAATGCGTTTCGCGAGAGAATCGGTACCGCCGAGCAAATATGACGCCAAATAAAGCTACAATTCGGCTTTGGTGTATCAAAGGGAGAACCATATTTACATTTGAGCAATTTCACCCACAACTTTTCGGTTCCGTCAAGAGTCGCCATGAAAGTTTCGCAAGAAAAGCGGTGTTCATGTCCCGAGAACTTCTTATTCCGAGCCCTCCCTTAAATTTTGGTTGGCAAATATGATTCCAGGCTACTAGATGAAGACCCCGTTCCTCCACATCGTGCCCCCAAAAGAAAGATCGAATTATTTTGTCGAGCTCGTGGTTACGGAGACGAGGCAATTTAACGGTTTGCATTTGGTAGTAGGGTGTCGTGGAGAGAACCGTTTGGGATAAAATAGCACGACCGACTTTGGATAACGTATTTGCTTTCCACGTTTGCGGCTTATCACGAACTTTGTCAATAAGACCTTGAAAATCCTCCTTCTTCACACGAGTATGATGTAAGGGTACTCCAAGGTATTTCTCAAGATGGGGCGTGTGTGACATACCAAGTGCACCCTCGAGATCAGAAATGGTTCGGCCATGGGTGTTGGGGGACGTGGCGAACCTTGACTTGGCAACACTAATTTTCTGACCCGAAATGTTGCAGAAGCTAGTGAGAACTTGATCAATTATTGTGGCATGCTCAACAGTGGCTTCCGAGAAAAGAAGCAGGTCATCCGCGAAGAAAAGGTGGGATATTTTCAGTCCCCCTCGGGAGATAGAGATCGGTTTCCATTTACCATCATTAATCGGCGATGGATGAGACAACTCGACACACATAACAATGACAAAAAGATATGGAGCAAGCGGATCACCTTGCTTTAGGCCGCGACAAGGTTGAAAGCCTTCAAGAGGAAGTCCATTCCAAAGAATTTCGAGCGAAGTGCTCGATAGTGAATACATGATAATATCAATAAGCTCATTATTGAAGCCCACAAGGTGTAAGATATGACGGAGGAAGTCCCAATTAACTCTATCATACGCTTTCTCGAGGTCGAGTTTAATGATCATGATGCCTTTGTTACCTTTTTTTTCTGCCGCATAGTATGTAGAACTTCTTGGGCAACAATAATGTTGTCGAAGTTTGCCTCCCCGTGAAAGCTCTTTGACTGTGATCCGCAATTTTTCCGATGATAAGCCGAAGACGATTTGCAATAATCTTAGTGATGATTTTTGCGGTGACATTAGCCAGAGCAATAGGACGCAATTGAGAGACCAACTCCGGTGGGTGTACTTTCGGTAATAGCGCAATAAAGGTCCGGTTCATGGCTGGTGGAAAATATCGGTTTTGAAAAGCATTGAGTACCCAATTTGTGAGAGAAGGTCCGACCACGTCCCAATTATGTTGACCTACTAGCACATTCTTATAGCTTCTTTCCCATCCTATAGCTTCTTCGCAGGAAAAACGCCGTTCTGGATGCCCAATCCCTCCCAATCCCAACAAGCAACTGCTGGCCGGTTGAAGACAATCCTGGGTCTCTCTCTCGATCATCAAATTCACTCCGTCTACAATGGTAGCTGCTGTAAATCGACCGTCAATGATGTGGAGAATCGCTTCTCTTTTGGGTAAATCTCATCTCGCTCCTACTTCAATTCTTCTTAATTCCAATGCTGCTCTACACACATCATCATCATCGTCATCATCATCTTGTCTAAGTTCGAACCCCTCTCTCCCAAATTCAAATCTTTTGAACTTAACCCGTGCTGAAGTTGCAAACTTATTATCAGCTAAATCCAAAACTGGGTTTCATCATGGGGATGACGCCCATGCTTTGTTTTATAGGATGCTTCAGTTTCAACCTCTGCCTCTTGTGTCTGATTTCAATCGGTTGTTAACCGGTGTTGTTAAGATGAAGCAATTTAGCTCCGCCGTCCTTATTTACAGAGAGATGCGCTTTAAAGGTGTACCCATCGACAGTGTAGTCACCATGAACATTGCGATCGACTGTTTCTGCCATCTGACTCAGGTTGATTTTGGTTTTTCTATCTTAGCCACCATTTTCAAGCTTGGATTTGAACCTAATGAGGTTACTCTCAACACTCTTACTCGTGGGCTTTGCAATTTCGGCGGCAGATGGAAAGATGTCAAAAGTTTAATGACGGAAATGGTAGTAAATACGAGAATTTACCCTAATGTAGTTACCTTCAGTATACTTGTGGATGCCTTTAGCAAAGAAGGTTGTGTTGAAGAGGCAGAGGTTATGCTGAAAATCATGATCGAAATGGGTGAACGGCCCAATGTAGTCACTTACACTTCACTAATGGATGGATACTGCATGCGAGGTGACATGGACAGAGCTCATCAAGTCCTACAGATCATGGTGGCTGAGGGATGTCAACCTAACATTCATAGTTACAGCATATTGCTCAAGGGATATTGCAGGACAGGGAATGTAGACGATGCCCTTGATTTGTTGAAAGTAATTTTTATTAAAGGCATGAAAGGCAATGTTGTGACCTTCAACACCATAATACACGGATTATTTGAAGCTGGTAGATGTGATGATGCAAGGAAGTTAATCAAGGAGATGCAATCTCAAGGAGTGAGTCCGGATAACTTCACTTATTGCATTTGGCTTGATGGCTTATATCAAAACGGGCTTGTCCGTGAAGCACACGCATTGCTATGTGACCTGGAGAAAAATAACAATGTTTCTCTAGACATAGCGCCGTACAATGTTGTTATCAAAGGATTATTTAAAAACGGGGAACCTTCTTCCGCTAAACGTATGTTTGAAAAACTCCCTTCCTTAGGCTTGGAGCCTAATGTTACAACATTTAACACCATGATGGAAGGAGGGATGTTGGAGGATGCCAAAGAGCTTCTAACTAAAATGAGAGGATGTGGTGGCTGTTATCCTCCTGACACTGCTACGTATAATCCAATTGTACACTGATGTTGTTTTCCGAATGAACCCAAGGTAACTTGTTTAGTTGTTAGCTGCTTGTAAATATATGGATTATTAGATACTACATGTTCTTCACAGAGTCACTTCACTTATTAGATACTACATGTTCTTCACAGAGTCACTTCACTTTAAAAACTAGGGTTAAAACTTTTGTTTATTTCTTTGGGTGTTGCGTTTAGTTAGCTTGCAGTAGTCGTCTGGGATCAGTCAAGTACGGATTTAGTCTCATGACGAGGAACACAAACCGGTCTTATTATTGAAATGGAGGATTTTACCATTAGGGTTCCTGCATATATCCTTCAGAAGCATTTGTTTTGATTTTTTAAAGTTTGCAACTCATACAATGATATATACATGGAAAGACATGAGATGCTCATCATTCATTCTTTCATTCTGTGGATTTATTTTTTTATTATTTGCATTTCAGAGATTGCAACAAGTGTTCTTTTTTAATATTTAGTGGAATAAGTACCTTATTGCGCTTTGATGCAATAAGGTCTCGAGACGTCGTTATGCTATAGAGGAAGAATATGCTTTTTTCCAACAAGATCTCGAGACGAAATGCAAGCCAGTCTGAATATGCTTTCTTGCATGAATGGTGGTTGGATTACAGCTGAGTTGAATTATCAGAAAAGTGAAGTAAGAGGTCGAGTAAGATGTATTCGATCACAGCTCCTATTGTAGTAGTGAGTATCGGAAATTCTGAAGTAGCTGGTGCGAGTGCTCTATATTCAGCCTTCGTTGATGATCTTGCCACTTTATGAAATGGGGGGTTGAACCTAGGAACGGTAGAGGTGGACTTCCCGTCTGCCCCCATCTGCAGTTAGCAATGGAATGGTAGTTCGGGGGAGACGATATATGCATGGTTGAGGATGAAAGATGGTGCAATCTGTTGGAGCGGATATACATCTGAGATATAATATTATGGATTTGGAGATTTGATTATTCAAAGGAAGTTAAGCTAAGGTCGTTGGTGATGATGAATGGATCAGAGATGGTGGAAAGATGTGGTTGGAGAAGATGAGCAATTCATTGACATATTTGCCCTTCAAAACTATTTGATTTTTGGCCTGAAACAGAATAAATTGGGGAATATTTCTTGAAAATCGATCGGAAGGGCCAAAATGTTACGTTTTAAACAGTTTAAGAACCAAAATGTTCCGATGTGAATAGTTTCGGAGCTTCCGGTGTTCTTTTTTTTTTACCCTTAAATTGCTTAGTTATACTTGTTTAATTGTTCAAGATCGATTCCGGTAACAATATCTTTTCTTTTCACTCGTTTTTTCTGTAAGTGTTTTGGAGCATTTGGAGTTTTCTAAGGTATCATTACTTTTTGGGACAACCTCAATGGTCGTGTTAAAAACCAATGCACCGGAGTTTTTAACGGTCTACGACGACTAGTTTCTAGTTGCTACATTTTACATACATTAATTAGTACTAAATTTGGTTGGACAAAAATATCCTTATTTATTTCTCCTAATAACTCCCGACGCCAGATGACTCTATCCCCTTCATTCACCCGTCGTGGAATCGCTCCAAAGAATCCTTCCCTGACGGAAAATGGATCAATATTCTAATCGTAGTGGTTGATGTCTATGGTTGGTGGTGGAGTAGTAGAAAGTTGAAGGTGATGGGGTCTGGAGAATTATCCATCAGAGTGAGTCTGTCTGTCTGTCTGTCAGCGGAATAGCGTCATTTGAAGCTTTTGATTCTGATGTGGGTTGATTCAGCAATGCGAATTTTACAAATTTTATCAAATGTCTGAGGGATCAATTTACTATTTTATCACTCTCAGAATCCATAGCAGGAGGTCTGTTGAGGTTATTACAATCTTTTTTCATGCTTTGGGAAAGATTTGTTTGTTTGTTTGTTTGTTTGTTAGTTATGTGTTTCAATGAATTAGTATGACATCTAGTAATGACACATTATCTGACAGTAGTTATTGACACTAATGTCAAAGTGTGACTTGGTATTGACAAATTAAATAATAATATTTATGTATTTTCGGTGAATCAATATGGCAATACTGTCACATTCTCATATCTGGTTACTATTACTAGTGTCACGGTGTCAAGTTTTAAATGACACTAGTTATTGACACTACTGTCATAATGTCAATTGGTATTGACAAATCAAATGCTACTATTTTGTTGAATCAATATGTCTATTAGTTATGTTACGTTGTCTCACACATGTTATTGTTATTGTAATAGTGCGTTGATAGTGACAAATTACATGATATTATATATCGAAAGGATATCCTATGAAATATCAAAATAAAGATTAAAAAAAAATATGAATTATGATGAAAAAAGTTTAGTGATTATTAGAAATATAAATTAAAAGAAATGAATGATTAAATAATTGATAGAAGTTTCCCTCATTCTTTTTTTGGAAAAATTAGTTATAAATCCACTTTTCTCTACTATATTAAGCTTTAATTCGCACTTTATTTTTTAGTTGCAATAAGGACAAAATAATTTCGCTTGGACTAAAATAACCTAATAAGCATCGCTGAGCATTGCGTCGCAATTTACGGATGAAGCCCCAATTTAAACTCATTATCGCCGGAAAAATCCCTAAAACACAATTCATCTCTCAAGCCGGAACCAATGTCTTCCCGTCGTAACACAGAATGGAAATGGAGGTGAAACCGATGTCTTCTGCCGGCGGTCTTTATCTTCTTCAAAAGGATTATATGACCACTCATAAATCCATATATGAACAGGTATTTCTCTTATGCTTTCTTTCATCTCCAGCGGAGTTTTATATGGCTAATCTCTTTGTTTTGTTTATGAGTTGCAACATCTGTTTCTTGATGTGCGTTAAAATGTACCTGATTACATCCCGAAACACTCTCGAATCCGAAATTGACATTAATTGCAACCGTGATCTTTGTTCGAAACATGATATAACAACTAGAAATGATGTGTTCGAGTGGCCAAAAGAGATTTTGGATTTTGAAGAAGTATATCGATGAACCTGTTTTTTATTTCAAAATTTGTATCCTCACGTATTTCGTTTTATTTTATATATTAAGTTTATTCATCCACGTTTGAGTTTGAGGTAGTGTTGATTGATTATAGAATGATTCAAATGGTTGAGTTTGAGATTAATTAATGTAGCTTATTCTTTTTCATATTTATCGAAGCTAATCACCTTCATGAATCATTGGATAGTTGCATTTCAGCTCTTGAAAAGCATGTTGAATCATTAAATTGGGGCATCTCAACTGTGGGGAAGTTTGAAGTAAATAAGGGGATGAAAGTGGAGGAAGCTGCACCTGATACTGTGATATTGATACTGTGATACTGATACTATTATTGTGTTATGGTGTTGAAGTCGACGCATTGAAACCGAAGGCGGAGATCTACAAGCTAATGTTCCAAGAAGAGGCAATGATCATTGGTAATGATCTGTGAATTGAGATAATGTACAAATGTTAAATCATTTGGTGTAAAGGTTGACTTTATTGAGAAAATGTTAAACCATTTGGTGTAGAGTTGGAGAAGAAGATGATGGTAGCAATCGATATTGTCGAGATTTTTAGGTGCTTAGATAATCCTTTCCTTGATGTAACTTAATTATCATATATGTTGATGTTAAAGTTGTTTATCATATATGTTGTAAATTTTTTTCGATTATGATTGAATGTGTTGTTTGAAAATACACAAGTTTTTTGGGTGTTAATGTGATTACATTATTGTCTAAATGATTTTTAGTTTATGGTTTGTTTCCGTTTTAATCATAAAGGAATATAGGTTGTCCGTGTTGTTGTAAAGCTTGCCGAGTCCATGATTTTTGGATAATCCCATACTATTAATGGTAATGGTAATGGTAATGGTGTTATTGTGTTTGTTAATAAAACGTGTAACTATGATACTGTTACTCTGTGATATATTGTTATTGTTATTGTGTTAGTGTAAACGCTTGTGATTATTCAGATTTCAAAAACTACGTCGAAAGGGTATCATACGACATATCAAAATGAAGAGAAAAAAATGTGAACTTTGGTGAATATTTTGATGATCGGTGTTCTAAATCAAAATTTACGGTCGTTCATAAAAAACGCTCCGATTAATGCAAATGTTTTTCGGCTTTCAAAATTTACGTCGGAAGGGTATCGTATGAGATCTCAAAATAAAGAGCTAAAAAAAACATGAATTTTGGTGAAATTTTTTGATGATCGGAGTTCTATGTCAAAAGTTACGGTTGTTAAAAGAAAAAGAAAAAAATATGAAGAAGAGCAGCATGAATGTAATTCATCAATTTCTTGCATCTGTGTTGCGCGCGCTACTTCATAATAAGAGCAAGTTTGTCCGTCTGGTTTTTTTTGTCCTTTTTGCAACTTTTTCAAATTGTGTATCATGTTTATTTATTTTGTATTAAAAAGTGAATTTTTGGCTCATTCCCTCATTTTTTTGATAGAACTGATATATATAAGCGGCTTCTATCGGCACCTTTTATTTACTATAGACACCCTTTATTTTATTATTTTTCATTTACTTTTCTACACCACCAAATCACTAACGGTACCCCATCTATTTAATAACTTTCAAAAATCTACACTTTAGTCCCTTAGCTTTTAAAAATTATAAAATAACAATTTTTAATTACCATTAACTTTTAAAATAATAACTAACATCACTTCCTTTTTCTTTTTTTCATTTGAACCAAACACAAAAGGAAAAAGTTGGCCGGAGAAGAGAAGTTGGCTGGAGAAGAGAAGTTGGCCGGAGAACTTGAATCAAAACAAAAACATTTTATTAAACCCAAAACAAGCAAATAAATCAAGATAAACAACTTCAAATCTGAAAACAAATGCTTAAAGGCGGTGGGTTTAATCAAAAAGAGTTCGCTGGAGGAAAAAGGCGGTGGTTTTCAATTTTTTTCCGTCGGAGAAGAAACCGTTCCTGCATTTGCGATGAAGATGAGTCGTAACGTCACTTGTACTGACGTGATTTGGTGCTACAACGTCAGGACAACTGATGTTTTAAGCAATCTGAAAACTCAGACAAACGTTGGAACGTCGATAGGCCTGACGTTGTAATAGCAAGACAACGTGTAACGCCCCGCTCCCGGATACCGAGCCCTTATCCGGAAGAGAAACGTCCGGCGCGTATAGCATTAAATAAATCTAATATTATACGCAAGCATTTACGTCGTCGTATCAAATAAAAGCAAACTGAAGCCCAAAAGACTCGGGTAAAATCATAAATGCTACTATGAATAGAAAATAACCATTCTAAAGATGGAAAGAATTAACTTACAACAACGATCTCCAAAGATTACAAAGTACGATATCTTGAAAGTACAACTTGTCTACAAAGTCTAGAATTAAAAGTAAAACAAAGCATCGTCGAAAGTCTTCCTCGTAGCCCTCAACAAACTCGTGGTCAGCATGTTCGTCTTCTCACCCCCACAATGCATACAAAAAAAAAATGCAAAGGAGGTAAGTACAAAGTACTTAGTAAAAGTGAGAAGCTAATGAATAACTAAGTTCTACAATGAAAAGGTTCATATTATTAATTATTAAGTTATCTTTATAAGACCGACTCAATCTAGGGTTCACTCCATGTCCATCAACATGTCATAACTAACTGTTTCTAACTTAGCTTATCTTTGTTACATCTGCATTCTAGGGCACTACGCATGGTGCTGCCCACCACGAGACATCTGGGTGCAACCTATTGGTGGATCTCACCAATAGCCACGGGCTAGTCCGATAGTATACGCATTCGGCGAAGTCCCTCCGTACTTGGGGTCTTGTGAACCTACGGAGTTATTCAACTGTAGAGTCCCTCTACTCCCCGGTGCCCTCGGGGCCGGCGAGAGTTATCCACTTGTGAAGTCCCTTTACTCCCGGTGCCCTCTAATGGCCAAAGAAAAGTTATCCACAACGAGTACCCTCTACTCCCGGCGCCTCTAGAAAGGCCAGCAAGTTTACTCGTTTTATCCGAAAGCCTACACATTGCGATATAGACTTGTGCCTTACCAAGGATGACATGATATTTAATCTTTTAGTTACACAAGTATGTATTTATTAATGGTTATTAACTATCCACCTAAGTGTTTTCAAGTAAGCTCCCTCACAAACTCAACTCTCTTACTTAGACCAATAGACATGGACAAGGCCTAGCACATACACAGACATTGATGAATTATAGTTCATCAAAGCACAAGCCCTTTCATGCATTTCCGACGGTCCCGGACTTCAACTCCCTTTAAGAGTACGTCCGGTGCCGGAACCAAACGCATCAGAACTCAATCGGGGCTTGTTTATGTTTAATTAATGTTATTCAAAAAAATAGAAATTTAAAACTCAACAAAAATATACCAAACATCTCATTAATTACAACTTAGCATGAATTCTATCCAAAACTCAACCTATCATTATAAAACTATAATTACTCATTAGGAAGAGCCTCTTACCTTAATTTCCAGCAAAACCGAAAGCAAAATGCCAAGCAACCACAATAACTGTTGATCCTCAAACCCCAAAACCTATTTGATCAAGAAGAAACCCTAAAATCCTATTTTCTTTGCAAAACCAAAACTGAAAAAGTGCATAAAATTGCAGATTACCTAGATTAACTTCTGCAAAACTATTTTTAGAATGATCTACGCTCCAAGACGATCGTTTCGACTACTCATGGCTGCGAAACAGAGCTACGTATTGAAAGATACGAATTTATGAAGAATCGAACTCGACGAATACCAAAAACTAGGGCTAAACCGAAAACTTACGGAATGATGATATTTTATTTTCCAAAGTTGCGTCTCTTCACGCTGATCAGTTTTCTCTCCTGCGGCATCTTGAAACCATGAACGGATTGGCCGCACGGTTGAAGTTTTCGTTCCAGGCAACTTGCGTTGCCTTCTGCGTTCCTCAACTTTTTTTTCACGTCGTTCCTTCTTTTTTTTTTTCAGAATTGGCGTGACACAATTATAAGGGAATTTTGGGGATTATTTTCCTTAAATAGCCAATAATTAATTCCATTAATTAATTAGCTAAATCTCTTTATTCCATATAATTACTTTCCAAATCCTTTTACTTAACTCCTTTTCAATTAAAGAAAAGACAAATAATAATTAGGTTGTAGTAAATACACCAAATTACTATATTACCCTTTTATGAAAAGTCGGGATGTTATACAACGCCAGTGTGGGTGACGTTTGCGTCACCTCGCTTACTCCAATGTTGTTATACATTTGGAATGTCAGTTTGACTCACGTAAAAATTTGCTCCGACGTTGTTTACACATTTGTAACGTCGACGGTTCCGGTGTTTATGTTTACATAAAATGTCTCTTTTGCTGACGTTTATAGTATCAGAAATGGGATGATCGAAAACGCCGGAAAAACGCCTCACTTTTACTAGCTCAGAATGGTCCAATTAGCTAGGAACCGGTCAAACATTGCAAAATAATAGAGCCAAATTCGATCAACTGTCATATTTAACCACAATCAGTGTTTCTCCCTTTTTGAGATCTCGAACGAAAAAATAGAGCTCGTAAATGAGCTCAAAATGGTCCAATTAACTAAGAACCGGTCAAACTTTGCAAAATAATAGAGCAAAATTCGATCAATTTTCATATTTGGGTTAATCTGGGTTGTTGACTGGTTCAATTTCTGGTCAAAAAAGTGACCGGGTCGGGTCAACGGCCGGGTCAGACCTTTCTCCTTCACCCGGTAAAGCTGCATATGAGAAGGAAAAAAAACTTTGACTAATGATATCTTGCAATTCCGAGGTCCGTTTTTCACACCGTTTATTGTGTTGGACTCCAAAAATCGAGAACTAAAATAGAATAAATAGAAATCGATTTTGAGCAGTTTCTTGTGTCGGGTTTCTGAACAAACCATGGCTTTGATACCAATTCGTTGTGCAGAATCTCCCGAATCGAAAGTAAAGCAAATCGAAATATACATGGAAGAACAAGAATTTTGAATAAAAAAAAGAGGGTTCAAGAAGAAGAGGACGAGGGAAGTATACGAAGTGTGGAAATTAGAGAAAAATAGAAAAAAAAAACCATGGTGAAGAACTGTAGGACGAAAAAAAATTGTAAAGTGATTGTTGTTTGTTTTGTTTTTTGTTTTTAATAGGTGACCGGTTACTTGTTTGACTGGTTAAAATATTTTTTATGGTACACAATAAAAAATAGTACGTCAAATCAATCCAATGGTGGCTATTATTTTAATATTGATCTAACGGTAAACTGGATCGTCGAGTTCTTTTGTACTGACTGAACTGTAGTATTTCCTTATATATAATTTCTCATTCACAAAAAAAAATAATTTTATAACATCAAATAAACTATAATCATTTATTCGGAAATAGGCGTCCCTTAATCCGTATAAATGATTATCGGATTATAATTTCCAACAATGGCTACAGATAATGCTGTTATCAAAGGATTATTTGAAAACGGGGAACCTTTTTCCGCTAAAAGTATGTTTGACAGACTTCCTTCTTTAGGCTTGAAGCCTAATGTTAGAACATTTAATGCCATGATGAAAGGACTCTGTCAAGAAGGGTTGTTGGAGACTTGGAGGATGCGGAAGAGTTGTTAACTAAAATGAGAGAATGTGGTTGTTTTCCAGACAGTTTTACGCATAATCCAATCTCCTTAAGAAAAGTCAAGGGATTGGAGCAAAGTTGGTCTTGGAGGAAATGTTAAATCATGGTATTGAACCAGATTCATATACTTGTTCTCTGTTAGCCAATTCCGCTCTTCTTCACAAGCAAATTACGTGATTTGGTCTGTTAAAGGTTTGAATCTTTAGCCTTGTGGAACTGGTTCGTTTGATGCGGTTTTTTGAATGGATTTGTGGTAACTTGTTGAGTATAGGTTAGCTGCTTGTATGTTGTGTGTAATATTGGAATCTTACATGGGCAGATTGTTTTACTTAAATCTGAGACCTCTTCCGTTAATAAGCTTTGCTTGTTTTATTTTATGGCTGATAGATATCTGAATATGTGGAGTTCCTTTGTATGTGTAGTGGGACTTCCGGTTTAATTATATGCCGTTCAGGCTCATCTGTTACTTGGAGTCGGTGTATGAATGAAAGGCGGAATGCTTCATTTATCTTAAGTAATCTAAGGGGCTCCTCAGAGCTGAAAGTTTCCTTGATGTAATACTCAGATTGCCAAATGTTTCATTCACCAAGATATTAGTGTTCCCAAAATGTTGGAGTGCTCGAATTATGGTGGAAAAAACTCTTGTTCGTATGCACTCCACTTGTGTCGTGGTTCTGAGAGCAAGTTTTGTCAAGAATTGTGTAAAATATTTTCCTTGTCATTCATCAATCTCACAGGTACAATATATATAGTACAATCCAGGGCTTCTTCCCTCTATCGATAATTACCAAACTACCCTTACAAGATAAATACAAAAATAGAATATACATCATAATATCGGAATATCGAAATACCCCTTTCAAGGTGGAGCGTGAATATCGCAAACGCCTAGCTTGCGCAATAAAAACTCGAATTGTTTCCGTCCCAAAGCCTTAGTAAAAATATCCACCAACTGATTCTTCGTGGGAACATAGAAAGGAAAAATCAACCCATCCGTAATAGCATCATACACAAAATGACAATCCGCCTCGATGTGTTTCGTGCACTCGTGAAAAACCGGATTCTGTGCAATGTATTACCCTGATTGACTGTCGCAAAAGAGGCGTATACCAGGGGGTGCTGAACTCCAAGATCAGCCAACAATTGCTTCAACCACTTCAACTCGCATGTAAAAGAGGCCATACCCCGATACTCAGCTTCTGCAGAGGAACGGGAAACAGTGGTTCGTTCCTTGGACTTCCAGGATATAGGTGAAGACCAAGAAAGACAAACCATCCACTCAATGACCGTCGAGTTAGGGGGCAACTAGCCCAATCAGAATCACACCCCTCAAGAAGAAGAAAGCTATCAGACCTCAACAAAATATCATGGCCAGGATGTTTTTTCAAATAGCGGACAAGTCGCAACGCAACTTCCCAATGCTCAATCCGTGGAGCATGCATAAACTGAGACAAGACATGAAGTGAGTACGCTAGGCCAATCCGTGTCACCCCAAGATAAATAAGCCTACCAATCAAGAGACGATATTTGGCAGGGTCACTCAACAATTCCCCAGTGGCAAGGGCTAACCTGTGATTCTGCTCAATAGAAGAGTCAGCTGGTTTGCTCCCGAGTAAACCTGCTTCATGAATAATTTCCAGTGCATACTTCCGTTGGTTCAAAAAAATCCCATCTTTGTTCCGTGCCACCTTTAACAGATTCTGGTAAGTTTACCGGTTGAGAGGAAGATGCAGGAAAAAATCATCTTTATACACTTCATTAGCTACGTTCGGTTGGGGTTGGTCGGGTCGAGTCACATGGGGTTCAGAAAAAGGAAAAACGTGTTCGTAAAATTTTACATTTTGAGACACAAAAATCTTCTCTATATCAAGATAAAAAAGAGTCCAACAACACACACTTATGACTGCGACTATCAAATTTATTTTTGGAAGGGCGATGATCATGTGCATAACACAAGCATTCCAGAACACGAAGCATAGAAAAATCAGGAGGCTTTCCAAACAAAATTCGTAAGGAGTTTTGTAATTATGAACGCTAGAGGGAGTTCGGTTAATTAGATGTGACGATGCCAACACACACTCCCCCCAAAACCGAAGGGGTAGGTGACCCTAGAAACGAATTGCCCGGGCAACATTCAAGATATGTCTTTGTTTACGTTCTACATGACTATTCTGCTGAGGGGTGCCCACACACGACGTTTCAAAAATTATCCCATGTTTTCTGAAATAATGATTTAGGCACCTACATTCGGTCTCATTATCACTACACACACGCTTAATAGTGGCATCAAATTGGCGTGAAACTAAAGCCACAAAGTCCAAGAACATACCTTCAACCTCAGTTTTATTCAACAACAAATAAATCCAAACTGCCTGGGAAAAGTCATCAACAATTGTCAAGAAATAAGTGGCCCAACGGGTCGAGGGAGTACTGTAGGGACCCCACAAATCACAATGAACCAGTTCACAAATACGACTTGCACGACTTTCACTACAAGAAAAACAGTTTTTTGCTACATTATTGTTTGCCACACAACAAACAAAGTGTTGCTATATCCTTACTTTTTGCCACATAAGCATGGCAAAAGAGTCTAACCAAATGCTATTAGCCACACTTTTTTAGTGTGTGTGGCAAACACTAATGTAGCAATAGAGTATTTTTTTTATAGTGTTTCAATTGTTCATGTGGCTGCTTTGCTCGAAAACAAACATCACAACCATCTTAATTTAAATTCTTAGAGATAATAGTATTTGGAATATGTCTAAGAACCTTTTTTGACGGGTACCCCAAACACCGGTGCCACAACTCCATAGACTCTTTCCCATCAATAGCCAAGACTCGTGCTTCTGGAACTCCGCAGAAAAAGAAAAGTTCATCTCTGTGTTCACCCAGTCCAGTCAACGTCCTCTTCACTCGGTCCAGCATAACACATAATGAAGAAGATAGTTGAATGCGACAATCATATTCATCCATAAATTAAGTGACAGAAAGCAAATTGCATGTCAAATTCGGGACATATAACACATTTTCCAATTTTAAATTTACGGGTAACATCACAGTACCCTTATGCGATGCAAGAGAGGTACTGTCATCCGGTAGGCCAACATGATATGTATCAATTTCTCAAACATCCATCAACAAATTTTCGCACCTATTTACATGATGCGTCGCTCTTGTATCAATGATCCACAATGACTAAGCTAATAGTCGATCTCTCGAATTGAGAAAATCAACGACACTTTTCCATTGGGATGGACTAATATCGGTCAGAGCAGGCCGATCATGACTTCGACCCGCCTTCCTGCAGCAAACTCGTCATTGATCCTTCCTTGTTCATTCTCGCTGCAGTTTGGTTTCGGTTGATTCAGAGAGATTGAACCGTCCAAAAACCATTTCCACCGTTCATATTTTAGGAAACAAAGAGACGAACACGCCTACAAAATTTTGTCATGATCGGAGTCCGTTTTAATTTCCGATCATCGCCAACGAAATTCTGTTGAAACAACACGCAGCAATTCGGTCGCGGACAATTTCAGAGAAATTGAACCGTCTAAATAGAAATTCCACCGTTCCGATTTTAGAGGAAACAATTCAGAACAATCCCAAAATTTCGTCACGATCGTAGTCCGTTTCTATCCGATCGTTGTCAGAAAGATTCTGCTGAAACAATACGCAACAGTTCAATCGCGGTCAATTTCACAAAAATTGAACCGTCCAAACAGAAATTCCACCGTTCAGATTGTAGACAAAACAATTCCGAACAACCCCTTAAAATTTCGTTACGATCGGAGACCCTTTCAATATCCGATCGTCACCGGAAAGTTTCTGCTGAATCTTAAAAAAACCATCGAATTTTTTTTTCCCGGTTACGGCTATGATACCATGTCAAAAACTGTGTAAAATATTTTCCTTGTCATTCATCAATCTCACGGGTACAATATATATAGTACAATCCAGGGCTTCTTCCTCTATCGATAATTATCAAACTACCTTTATAAAATGAATACAAAAATATAATATACATCATAATATCGGAATATCGTAATACGTTTCGACCGGCCCGCCATCTTGGCTTAGAACAGCCCCAATAATCTGTTCTGCTTCAAGCTATCGGTTTAAGGGGAAGCTAATTATATACTGAATCCTCGAATGAATCTTCTATAGAACAACGCTAAGCCCAGAAAACTACCAAGTTCTGAAAAAGTAGAAGGCATGTGGAGTCCAATCCCGAAAAACCAGCAACTTTTGATTCATCCACTTTAAGAGTTTTGGCTTCTTTCTGCCAATTGGAAAACAACCACCCACACCCATCCACTTTAAGAGTTTTGGCCTCTTTCTAAAATAGTAGAGGTGTTTTTAATTACCATCCGTTTGCAATTACTAGTTCCGGTCTAAAATATATGTCATCATAGCATTTTTAATCCGTTCCATAATATAAGTCATTTTCACATTTTAATGCTATAATTAATGCAATTTTTTCTATTTTAATCATTTCAATGCAAACCTTTTGTACACCGTTTAATAAATTCTAAATGCATTCAAGTCTAAAACTATCAAAATTGGATCATTTATTGAGCTTAATAATATATGTGTCAAAAGCTTGGATGACTTATATTTTAAACCGGAGGTAGTATTAGTCAATTGGAAAACACCACCCACACCCCTCCCACACACACACACTTCATTATTATTACATAAAAAAGGACATTATATTGAGTGGCCTGGCAGGCTGGCATGATATTTGTAAACCAAAGCTCCAAGGAGGCCTGGGAATTAGAAAAGCCCGGGATATGAATATTGCGTTCCTGTCAAAATTGGTCTGACAACTTTTTACCGAACACAATAAGTTGTAGGTTCAAATTTTGTGCAAAAGATATGGTTCATCGTTTGATACGCCAAAGCATGGCTGCTCGTTTATTTGGCGCTATATATGCTTCGCAACAGAGTCCTTACCAGACGCCATTGATGACAAAGGTAGGCTGACGTGGAAGTTCCATCCCTCGGGTAAATTTACGGTAGGCTCCGCCTATCATGCTTTGCAACACCAGATAATTAAATTTGAAAGCATCACCACTATCAAAGCAGTCACACAAATACTTGTTTAAAAGTGTTATATACCATAATATATTTTGGGAGTAAATAGCAGATATGGTCCCCTATCTTTTTCAAAAAGTAGGGAACTTACCCCTTATCTTTCATTTTGGTTTGACCGATCCTTTATCTTTGAAATCCTTTGCAACATTAGTCCATTTAACGGTCAGACAACAAAAAACAAACGGAATAGCTGCGCGTGGCATTCACGCACCGTTAGCCTATAAAATATTAATATTTTAATGAATTTCCGGAAGAAAAAAAATTCCAATTAATGTTATTATTTACGGTATAATTCTTCATCCCTTCTCCATTCTTCATCCCTTCAACGTCTGTCGCTTTTGTTCCTCTTTCTCAGCCTCCATCGTTCAGCCTGTATGTAGATCGAATTGAGGGGTTTACCCCCAATTACATCTTCATTATATCGTTTCTCTGATCTATATTGCAAATCACCAAATCCTTTTCACCAATTTAACTCTAAGAACCCTAATTTTTTCAATTTCGACCTTTTTCCCCAATTTGCTAGATTATATAACGGAATGACGCTTCGATTTCGTGGATCTACCATGCCCGTATATGGTGAGTTCTGCAACCTTTATATTAACGGTAGAAATTTGTTTGAATGTGATTGAGTTCTGCATCCTTTTCTCATGGTGAATTGTGATTGAACTCCACGTTGTGTAGAAATTGGCATTACTAAAAGCCTTGAATTGCAGTTTCTTTGTGTGCGTGTTTATGCAACCCTGAATTCGATTCACCACTTATAATCAATCATCTAAATTAAGTGCTTACATCTAGATTAATATTCCAAAAAAAAAAATGGATACTTAAACATGAACACAAGAAATGAACATGTGTAGGTAGGAACAGCTCAAGATTTTACCGTGTGAAGAGTTTTAGAAGAGTGGATTATTTTGGAGTTTTACTGAATTTGGAGTCCTGAATGTAAGGTTACACAATTTTTTTTTTTCTGGTTCTTGTAAATGTGAGGACCAGCACGATCAGGGAACTTGAGCATTTTGAAACAACAAACCAACCAAGTAAATGGTCCTGTTTACCCATCTTCGAATGATTTAAAGAAGCTGTGATTTGGGGATTAACCCCTAATGATGAAAGCTGAGAACGATGACTTAAATTGGGGGAAAAAATTAGGATTTTTTTTAATTTCATTTTTTTTAAAGAACTGATTAAAATAATAATATTTTTGCAAGCTAACAACGTTTGTAAGACACGCACCATCATTCTGTCAATTTTTTGTTCACCATCTGTTAAATGGACTGAATTCGCAAAAAATTTAAAAGATAAGGGATCGGTCAAGCCAAAATGAAAGATGAGAAGTCCCTGCTTTTTGAGAAAGATGAGGGATCAAATCTGCTATTTACTCTATATTTTGGATACAAAATTCAAACCAGTCACACGAATACTTGTTTAAAAGTGTTGTATACCATAATATGCTTTGGATACACACACACACACAGGATGAAGGAATACATTCATATCCGTCAGCCGTGCAAAGGAGACAGAAGCTAATGATGAGAGTAAAATGTGCTGAACAACCGTAAATACTCGGACAGAAAAGTGTATATATGAACGTATGAGCCTCCGTACGTTACTATAATACATATCCAATACGTAATTGGTGCGTGCAAATCAACTGCTTTCCTCCTTGTTTTTTCTTGCTCGGACTCCTCTCAAACTATAAAGGGCAGTTCCGCAGAGGGTTCATATTGTGCCATACGAATAATAGCTAACACGCTTATATATGAGCTGGACAAATATTATGAAACAAACAAAAAAAGTATTGTCTGATGTATTCGGTTTAAGCCTCATTGTGACCATCAGCCTTATTTATTACGTTCTGTTTTTGTTTATGAAGAAGATAAACATGCCAAACTCTAAAATAAATAAATACAGCTTTTTAAGTGAGGGAAACAACTTAAACATCGGAAGAAAATTTGAGATTTGATGAAGTATATAGAGGAATCACAGTCACATCCAACATTGAACAAACATCAAATGTGTTATTTATGAGATTCTTATTTTTCTTATTCTAGACAATGAATCATGTCATTCCTTAAGAAAAAAAGATATGTTTGCCAAGACAGTTGATACTAAAATATAGCTAGCAAACAAGGGAACATCAAACACACACAAACTCGTAACATGACCAGCAAGTTACGGATAACGAAACAATGCCAAAAGGCTAATGATTCATACCTTCAGCATACCAGATCACATAGTTTGCTTCCGTATAGGAGCCGAATTGGCTAATAGAGAACATGTATATGAATCTGGTTCAATCCCATGAGTTAACATTTCCTCTAAGAGCAACTTTGCTCCAAACCCTTGACCTTTTTTCAAAAGACACTGAACTATTGGATTATAGGTAAAAGTGTCAGGCAAACAACCACATTCTCTCATTTTAGTTATCAACTCTTCGGCATCTTCCAACAACCCTTCTTGACATAGTCCTTTCATCATTGCATTAAATGTTCTAACATTAGGCTCTAAGCCTAAAGAAGGGAGTCTGTCAAACATATTTCTAGCTGAAGATAATTTCCCTTCTTCACATAATCCTTTGATGAGAGCAGTATATGCTGCTATGTTCAAAGCGACGTTGCTATTCTCTAGATAACATAGCAATGTGAGCGCTTCAGAGACAAAACCATTTTCACATAAGCCGTCAAGCCAAATGCAATAAGTGAAGATGTCTGGACTCACACCTTCGGATTGCATCTTGATGATTAAATTCCTTGCGCCATTACATCTACCGGCTTCAAATAATCCTTGTATCAAGGTGTTGAAGACGACAACATCGCATTTCATGCCTTTACTAGAAATTGCTTTGAACACATCAAGTGCATCATCTACTTTCCCTTTCTTGCAAAATCCATTGATCATTATGCTGTAACTCTGAATGTCAGGTTGACATCCTTCAGCCACCATTATCTCTAGGAGTTGATGAGCTCTGTCCATCTCCCCTCGCAAGCAGTATCCATCCATTAGTGCATTATAAGTGACTACGTTGGGACATTCACCCCTTTCGATCATGATTTTCAGTGTATCCTCTGCCTCTTCAACCCATCCTTCTTTGCTAAAAGCATCCACAAGTATATTGAAGGTAACTATGTTAAGGTAAATTCTCGTATTTGCCATTTCTGTCATTAAACTACAGACCTCTTTCCATCTCCCGAAATTGCAAAGCCCTTGTATCACTGAACTATACGTGATGATATCTGACGGGATTCCATTAGCAGCCATTTCAGAGAGAAGCTGGAGCGCTTCGTCCACCTTCCTGTCCTTGCACAGACTATCTACGATTGCACTGTACATCACAGTATTCGGCTTATGGTATCCTTCTTTCTCAACAAGGCGGAGCAGTTGAATAGCTTTAGACGTGTTTCCAGCTTTGCAAAGTCCATTGATCACAGTCCCATATGTAGTCTCGTCACAAAGTTTCCGAGTGACCATTATTCGGAATAATTCCACAGCCTCGGCAATTCTCTGATCTTTAAACAATCCACGAATAAGAGTGGTGATAGTAACCACATCAGGTATGAACCCAAGCTTAAAAATGCTGGCTAAGATTGCAAAACCAAAATCAAGCTGATTCAAATGGCAGAAAGAGTTTATTGCAATGTTCATGGTCTGTCTGTCAACTGGAACACCATAAAAGCACATTTCTCTGTAAAGAAGGACGGCGGAGCTGAATCTCTTCATTTTAACAACACCGGTTAACAGCCGATTGAAATCAACAACAGAAGGCAGAGGTTCAAATTGAAGCATTCTATGGAACAAATCAAGGGCATCATCCACCCGATCAAAACCAGTTTTGCATTTGACTGCTAAAAATTTAATAACTTCAACCCGAGTTAAGTTGAAAAGATGTGAATTCGGACTAGCAGATGTATGTAGAGCAGCAGCAGCATTCTGATTCAGATTCAGAAATGAAAGAGAAGAAAGTTGAGATTTACCAACAAAAAGAGAAGCAACTCTCCACATCTTCATGAGTGATTTACAGCTACCGATCGATCTTGGGCTTCGATTTTAAGCTGCTTCTTTCAAATCAAACCTCAGCTTCTTCAAACAGAGTTAGGTTAATGAATCAATTGAGGAATCTCATCGTTAGCATCAAATGTTTTTTTTTTTTTTTTTTTTTTGGTTTGTTTTTGTTTTTTTTTTTTGGTTTGTTTGTTGAGGAATTAGCATCAATTTTTATAGACACTATCATACTAATATGTTGACTATCAGCATATATTAGCTTGATGATTATCATTTTTATATTTGTTATAAGACCACTATCATGATTTTTTAGCTTAATTACTGACGATGCTGGATCTCGTCGGACAATAAATCTATACTGTATTATCCTAATGACAATTTATTCAAGATTTAAGAGCAAGGAAAGATGTGTGACGGGGTTGGTTTGGATTATGACTGAGCCTGAGATATTATATCTCAAGTTGTCTATGTATCATGTGTATGAATCAGAAATCGAATCTTTCGTAATTCCTTAAAGATTTTTTATATATGGGACCTCATGCCCTAGGTCTGCAAACGTGGATTTAATCTGATGCTCAAAGGAATGGAAGAAAGGTCTTCATTTAGTCACATAGAGATAGTGACTTTGAATCATCCATGCGCCATCTTCCAGTGCTCTTTTATATTCAATTGAATGGGCAAAGCGTGCTATGTAGTATCCATTTTCGAGGTCTGTAAGTTCCAGTCTTCCACTCATGTTCCATAAAGAAGATAGTCGGCTATGGAGATACTTATAGAAGAGTGTTTTTCCTAGCAATTTGATGATTAAGGCTTTCCTCCATGGCCTCCACAAATCGTGACACTCATCAAGAGGATAACAACCGCGTCTTCTTTTGCTTTTCGGCCAAAATAATTTGCAATTATATCTGCGTATTCCCTCATTTCAGAGTCATCTTCTTCGCCTATATAAATTCATGTATCAGCGTGCCTTGCTGAGACGACGTCAACTCCACTTCGGGTTGTCCACGCCGGAGTTTCATCAGAGGCCATCGTTGATTTGCCTCGAAATCTACTGCATTTCACCAAATCTCTTTCTTCTACACTGGTTTCCATGCGCTCCTCCATCATTTGGAGTGAAGGAAGTCACCGGAGAAGGCTTTCCAGTAGGGATAGCAGATCGCGAAGTTCAGAGGGGGAAATATGCCAGAGCGGCGCAGCTATTTTGATTCGCGTGCATCTTTGATCCTCAATAGTTAAATCTTTTTCATTACAACAAAGAGTATATGAAATTGATGTAATGAAAATAAACATTATTAACCTACATTCACCCGACCCTACTCACCACCCTTACCCACAAATCTCACACACCCCCACCCCCACCCCAGTTGGTATGAGGGTGGGAGGGTGTGGGTAGGATGGAGTCAGATAGATTGGGGAAAGGTATGGCAAAATGAGTTGGGTTGATGTGGGTAGGGGGCATTATGGGCGATATGGTTAAGGTAGGGATGAGGTTGTTGGGAATTAAATCCCAAATTTGGAGGGATGAATCATTCGACCTGCACGAGTCCAATTGATGTAAAGCTAATAATTTGAGTATCAAAAGAAGAAGTTGAATCTCTCAGCTCGATGGTTACAATATGAAATATATCAAAGCTGCCTCTTGGGGAGAAGGGTTTAGGGATTAAATACTCTAAGATCTAATACAACTGAAAAGGCAAAAATACTCTTCATTATATAAATAAACTAAACAAACAAAAATAACCCTCATCTTAAAAGTTTCTTGC
The DNA here is from genome assembly GCA_036785695.1 of Gentiana straminea. NCBI lineage: Eukaryota > Viridiplantae > Streptophyta > Magnoliopsida > Gentianales > Gentianaceae > Gentiana > Gentiana straminea. The sequence goes on along the minus strand of JAVUPR010000413.1, from coordinate 205,987 downwards.
AATCTCACCGTATCATCTTCATCCGTCCTCAAAATAACAAACTCATCCTCGAGTTGGATCCCTCATGTTTGAGCATCGCCTAATGGGAGATAAGGAGTCGAGTCACCAACAATAAAAGTCCTGAGAATCGGATATATAGCGGGTGAATCAATTTCGTAGGCCTCACAAGCACCATCAAGATTTACCGGTGAGTCAAGCTCATTCACCACATCACGATACAATTTCAAATACTCTCTCGAGTGTCGTCCATTCTTGCACAAAGTAATGACACATGAACCAATAAAAACAACACATAACTCAACCGCGATTTGCTTCATTTCCATTCTCGCATTCTTATCATCATTTTCCTCATACTTGAAAACGATAAACAACAAGTGGGTTAGAGATACGCTTATCTCATTATTCATGTTATCGTCAACTCTGAGTGAATTGTACATCCACTCGTTATCCATGACTACTTGTCCACAATTTTCAGTTGGCATGTTTTCCTTTAAGCATGTGTTCATTAATGCAACATGAGTAATGATAAGTGATAACTCATATAAACCTTCTTATCATATGAACCTAAACCTTCCAATTTCTCCTTCCATTTATCATTTAATCTGAACTTCTTATCTGTATCAAAACCATTCCCTCGGCCACGCACCAAATGTGGGTAAACAATGAGGTCTGGGTCAAAACCCTTTGATGACATATCAACTCTCAATCCAATAGCCATATCCAACGGTGTAATGATGATAGTGCACGTTTGGAGATGTTGGAAAATAACCTTAGATGAGCAGTCTTGCAGCATTGCCCAACAGCTCTTTGGCAAACCACATAACATTGAAAACATTCGAGTAAACTATAGCAAGTTCCCATTTGTGTAAAAGGCGATTGGGTTCTACAGAACATGACCAAATTAATATCAGCCCCGAACCAAGAAAGTAGCACCCAAAACAAAGTTTTTTTGTTACGTGCCGTCCCGACTTTGTCGATCATGCACTTTTGTGCCAAGTATGGCAAAAAAAAAACCTCCGGAAAAGGACTATGATTGATCAATGAAGATATAATAGCTTCAGGGATGGCAGAGCGTAAAAACGAGTAATCACTCGATATCACAACATCATATAGAACATTTTGCTGAAATAGTGTCCCAAACCCAATCGGGTTGGATCGGATCCGACCAGGTCAGATCATTTCTATTATTTATTTATGTTTATACATATGATAAATGGCTTTCTGTTGTTATATATTTGTTCGTTTGACAGACCAATTACGATATTGTTATATGATAACGTCCTTAGTATTAAACTGTGAAAGAGAAACCATGATAGTGATTATGGTTGATGAGATCTTGACTCACTTTAACCGGTTTGATACTTAAATGTCTCTAGTCCTATGTACTATTAAATAGGACATTAATAGTACGATTAGACTAGCACGTATAAGAGGCCTTCTATCTTATTAAGATAGAGATAAATCTCGTCTATCAAAGTGTAGGGACACTTGGACTGTACGTACACGTGTATTAGAGAATGCGTACGTTAGACTGACCACTTACTTTATTAAGTGTCGCACTATATTGAGGTTGTGTAATTATCCTAAGACCGGAGTCTTCATGACATCATGGTGTGGATTGTCATACTTTGACAGTATTGAGATTTCCCATAACCATGGGGCGATCATGCGGTAGTGATTGGTGTGATACTGAAAAATGCGTAGGATTCATGTTGTTCGTCCGAAAATCGTGTATCCTATGAAAATGAGTAAATATCCGAATGGGCCTTCTTATAAGGATAATCTTACTCTCGTGAATCTTTGCAAAGTGAGAGTAAATGAGTTTGTCACGGATTTTATTAATACAAAATAAACAAGTAATAAAACCGGTTAACCTCAAGTGCAAGGATCGTAGTATAGAGGCTAATGCCGGGTCGATCTTACGGGGAACTAGACTGTTGTGAATCCTAGTTTTTGTTTAAACTAACCTATGTCACGAAGCTAAACTAAACGAAGAACTAAACTACCAAATATGCAGAAAATTAACTAGACAGAGGATTACTCCAATGCTAGGCAAGATACGGGTAACGAACTTATTAACTAAACTAAACTAAGTGCAAAAAGTAAACTAAACTATGCAACTCAAGTTTTAAGGGATTTAAATCAAGTATAACGAACGAACAAGCAATTGTTCCACCTATCCTATCAACATTCAATTCCAATTCGGATTATTTCGTGATCTCTACTCAAGTCGTGATTCACCTACTCGAAGGCATAAACTCCTACTCTCGTAGACAAGTTCGTTTTCTAATCTTTTATCTTTCGATGTTAAAGATTACGTCTTTCTAACCTAGGCGTGAAATCTTTCGATTTCTAATCTAGAAAGTCAATCTAATAACTTTCGTTTTATTTAGATCAAAGATCCAATCTTTTATCATGGTGATCTAAGGTTGACATGACTCTCATCACATAACCAATCATCAAAGCAAGCATCTTTCGATTAAACACGCAATAAAACATACAAGACATGATAAAAGAAACGAACTTGAAATAGGACTCACAAAATAATCACGAACTAGAAATAACCCGTTGAGTTGGACGGCTTCACAATGCTTGTTCAAGAGGGTTTTAGCCTCTTAGCATCTTCTTGAGAATTGAAATTGATGAATAAAAAGACATGAAAAGTAGCTAATCTAATCTATGAATCTAATTGCATAAACTGGAAGAAAATAGATAAAAACGCAGTCAAGCTGCTCCCTAGGGTTTTTAGGGTTCGAATTGTATATTTTGTGTGAGAAAACAACTGCTATATATAGATTTCGAAGTCGGTTTCACTAGGTCGGCCGACGGACGCTCGTCCGCTCTCCTGAACGCCCGTCCAGATAGATCTGGACAGCTGCAGACGCCCGTTCAGACAGCGTCCAAACTCTCTGTATCAAAATCGCTTTTCTGGACGCCCGTCTGCTTTATCAAACGCCCGTCCACTCTGGACGGGACCCGGACGCTCGTTCAGCTTGATCGAATTTTGATTTCTTGATCTTTATCTCATTTTCCTCTAAGTTATTCCACCATTATCTCTTCTATCTTGGTGTAGCTCGAATTTTATCAACATTCGATCATCAATTTAGCCTCAAACATGTACCTACATGACATCAAAAACACCGCAAAGCGTAACATAATTCCAATAAACATAAAATCATAATTAAAACATATAAATTCACCAACTTTGCGATTAACTCATTAAAAATATCATTTGCTCAATAATTCATTTAAACACTTAATAACCATGCAATTAATACGAATATGAGGGAAAACATTATAAAATATAACGTTATAAATCATATAAATTCACCCTTAACAACTCCCCCACACTTAAACCTTGCTCGTCCCGAGCAAAACAAAGCAAAATCAAGCTCGAGATAGTATAGACATCTCAACAAATATAACATATATTCAATAACTTAGAAGTTCACCATTGTGTGTGTGCATAGCCATAGAAAACTTCCACTAAATCCAAACTTGAGGAACTCAAAGTAAAACTAGCTAATACCCCCTCGTAGAATAGTAATAACTGACACTCATAAGATGTACCCTACAAACGTGACATATCCCGAAAAAGATGATCGAATGAATCTAGGGCCTTTCTGAAATACTCAGAGGATAATCCCTACATCATATCTTTCAGTTTATACTGGGGATAAGATTAACGAAAACTAAGCCTTATATTCAATTCATAACACATTTCTCATAAGTTGATTTAATTATTCACTTTTATAAACACACATTAGGATAAGCTATTGCCCTCATAGTAGAATAGGACATTTCGAGATAATACCCTACCTTACTCCAATCATAAGGCAGCTTTTCTTAACTGTCGTGAGCTTTTGGTCATCATAGTGGTATAGGACATACGTGGTACACCCTACCTCACTCCAATCATCGACCAGCTTTCGACATACTCAATTAATTCAATATTAATTCAACTTTTTCACTTTGACAATAGTTACGTTTTACTTATCACATTCAAACTTTCAGATATTCACTGTATGTCATACTTCGGAACTAAATACAAACTATCATAAATCTCAAGATATATACGTAGCACTAAGTACATGACTTATAAGAAAATCAAAAATCACTAATCCAAAACGGGGTATAGCTTTATAAAATAGCTCATCGTCACTATGGCTCGTGAAAAATAAAATCTTGGTGAAACAACTAATTCACTAAAAATATGGTATATAGCATCAATGACTATAACAAACCGAACAAAAACGTGTATTGCCTACTCGGGACAAAACAAAAATTTCGAAAATTTTACTCATTTTGCATAGAAACATCATGTATTAAGCAAATGGTAGATACAAATCGACTCATTCCCCTCCCCCACACTTAAACTACAACATGTCCTCATGTTGTGCAAAATAAAAGAAAAGAGAACTTAGCTGATTGTCTTCCGAAAGGGAGCAACTCTGTAATGATGCGCATCACCCAGGGAATGCTCGAGGATATCGCAGATTGTGGACCATCCACCGTAAAACGATATCGTCTAAAACTCACAAAAGCTAATGCAAATACCACCGCACACTTGAAAAACAAAGAAATACCTCGGGGGAAACAAGGGATTATACCATATCATAGAGTAGAGATAAACAAAGAGAAATCGTGATTGAACAATATCCACAGCAGTCTCTCAATAAAAACAGCAAATTCCATTCAAAACACCAACTCAAACAGAAAAACTTCAATTACAAAAACTAAGAAACGATAAAATCCGAGCCTACGAGAAACCGACAGTAGCCCGAAAATAAAAACTAGAAAATAAACAAAAACAAAAGAAAAATAAAGGATATCTAGGATGCCTCCTAGTAGCGCTAATGATTAATGTCGTTAGCTCGACACGATTGAAGCTCACTGGATCGGGCCATTTGACTTTTTTACCGACCACTACCTCGTTTAAGCTCCGGTCCGTAGTGTGGGCCGCAAAAACGACATTTAACACATGGGGTTAAATCCTTTATAGCTCGCCATATACGTGTAATCTTCCCCATGGTCGAATTCTTCTTCTTTTGATGGCGTTTCAACTTTTGCTCCCTTTCATAATCTTCCATGTCCCAACTACCAGCTAGAACTTCTTCTGATTTATCACAACTGTCATCCTCAGAAAACAAATCGGGCGAAAACTCGTCAAACTCGTCGACTTTAGGGGTGCTACACCCGAGGATATCGAGAAATCGAACAATCAAAGGTTTTACCTTGGGTTCACCAATGTAATACTTGCATCTTTGACCATTCACTCGGAACGGTTGATCACCATAACCGCGCAGTTCTAGAACGCCTCCAGGAATGATTTGGAGAATCTCAAATGGACCAGACCAACGTGTCCTTAACTTTCCAGGAAACAAATGTAACCTGGAATTGTATAGTAACACTTGCTCTCCAACTTGAAATTCTCTCTTCTTGATCTTTGCGTCATGAAGGAGTTTCATCTTATCCTTACTGATCCTGGCACTTTCGTAAGCCTGAAGCCTAAACTCGTCCAACTCATGCAACTGCTGCAGTCGATGTTTTCCACAGGCTTGGGAATCGAAGTTAAGAAACTTTGTAGCCCAATAAGCTCTGTGCTCTAACTCAACTGGCAAGTGGCACGATTTACCATAAACCATCTGGTAGGGTGATGTACCCATGGGGGTCTTATAGGCGGTTCGATATGCCCATAGTACATCATCCAACTTTAGACTCCAGTCTTTTCTATGACTGTTCACTGTTTTCTCCAGGATCTTCTTCAAGCTCGGTTGCTTCGCTCAACCTGACCACTAGTCATCGGATGATATGGTGTGCCAGTTTTGTGACGAACACCATACTTCTCGAGGACTTTTTCCAAAGGTCGGTTGCAAAAGTGTGTCCCTTCATCACTACTTAAGGCACGTGGACATCCAAACCTCACAAAGATATTCTTCTTTAGAAAATTCATGACCGTTTTATGATCATTGCGAGGAGTGGCTATTGCCTCCACCCATTTCGATACATAGTCTACGCAGACTAAGATGTATTTATTACCACAAGAAGATGGGAATGGACCCATAAAATCGATGCCCCGTACATCAAAGACTTCGCATTCTAAGATGGGTTTCAAAGGCATGTCAAACCGCCTTGTCAGAGTACCGGTTCTTTGACACCTATCACAAGCTTTACAGAAAGCTTCCGTGTCCTTAAAGATCGTGGGCCAATAGAAACCGGACTGGAAGATCTTCGCAACCGTTTCCAAGGACCAAAGTGACCACCTGGGTCCACTATGGCATTGCTCGATTATATCGCGTTGCTCGGATTCGGAACACACCTCCTTAGCAAACCATCTTTACTGATTTTGAAGAGGTAAGGTTCATCCCAAACGAAAGATTTCATATCGAGAAGAACTTCTTCTTCTCTTGATAAGACATTTCAGGGTCAAGATATTGGGAATGAAGGTAGTTGACGATGGAGGAATACCATGGGACGTCTGGAGCGCAACCATCGATAAGCATGATGTTTTCTAGAGGAAAGTAAAGATCTATATCATCGAGTTCGTCTTTTCCTCGGTCAACAATCTTGAGACATGATCGACCACTACGTTTTCACTTACCCTTTTTGTCTTTAATTTGGACATCAAACTCTTGTAGGGTCGGTATCCAACGTAGCGACGCGGTTTAGCCTCTTTCTTGGTCATGAGATAGCGCAAGGCGGCGTGGTCGGTCCAAACGGTGACTACGGCTCCCAACAAGTAACTACGAGAATTTGTCCATGGCGAATACCACGGCCAACAATTCCTTTTCGGTGGTCGTGTAGTTAACTTGTGCGGGGCTCGGTGTGTGACCGGCATAATAGATAGGCTGGAATTTTCCTTCGATCCTTTGGCCTAAAACCGCACCAACGCATAGTTGGATGCATCGCACATAAGCTCGAAGGGTAGGTTCCAGTCAGGCGATATAAGAACTGGAGCGGAGATTAATCGACTCTTAAGCTCCTCAAACGCTTGCTTGCAGCTATCATCAAAGGCGAATGTAACGTCTTCCTTAAGTAAGGTAGACAGGGGCTTGGCGATCCTTGAAAAGTCCTGAATGAATCTCCTATAGAAGCCGACATGTCCGAGAAAACCTCTGACTTTGCGAACACTCTTCGGATAACTCATCTTTTCGATAGCTTCCACCTTAGCCCTATCTACCTCAATACCTTTGGCGGACACTTTGTGGCCAAGAACTATTCCTTCATCTACCATAAAATGGCATTTCTCCCAATTTAGCACCAAGTTCTTTTCCACACACCTAGATAACACCTGATCAAGATTATCGAGGCAATCATCGAAGGATTGACCAAAGACCGAAAAGTCGTCCATGAAAATCTCAATACACTTTTCAACTAGCCCGTCAAAAATAGCCATCATACACCTTTGAAAGGTGGCTAGGGCATTACAGAGACCAAATGGCATCCGCCTGTAAGCGAATGTACCATAAGGGCAGGTGAAAGTGGTCTTCTCTTGGTCAACAGGATTGATGGGTATCTGGAAGTATCCTGAATATCCATCCAGGAAACAGTAGAATGCGTGCCCCGCCAGACGCTCAAGCATCTGGTCAATGAAAGGAAGGGGGAAATGATCTTTCATTGTGACCTCATTGAGTTTTCTATAGTCAATACACACTCTATAGCCTGTAACGAGCCTCAATGCTATCTCTTCTCCCTTCTCATTCTTCTCAATAGTAATTCCACCCTTTTTGGGAACTACTTGAGTCGGGGAAACCCACTCGCTGTCAGCAATGGCGTAAATGATACCCATATCTAGAAGCTTAATGATCTCCTTCTTGACTACTTCTTGCATGTGAGGGTTAAGCCTCCTTTGGGGCTGTCTTACACATTTAGCACCCTCACTAGTCTTGATCTTGTGCATGCAGATGTCAGGAGATATTCCTCGGATATCTCCCACCTGCCATCCAAAGGCTTTTTCGTTTTTGCGCAAGACGTTTAACAGTTTCAGCTCTTCTATTCGAGATAGCTTGGCAGATATGATCAAGGGAAGCTTGTCACCTTCACGTAGGAACACATACTTAAGATGTTTAGGCAACGGCTTCAGAACTAGATCTGCGGGGGATCCTCTAAACTCGATTTAAGCCCTCCAATTTTCAACTCGGCATCGGCGAGTTTACTTAGTGGCTCCACTGCCAAAGCTTCTTCTCTTAATAACTCATCCTCGAAGTCAGCTGCTAATTGATCTAGATTAACCACACCATGACTATTCAGATTATCGATCAATCGCTCATATTCCGCTTCCACAGCCTTGACTTGCTCGTCCATACAGTCATTGAAGTCATGAAATGACTCCTCAATGGAAAAGCCGGTTGGAGAACTAGAGGGTACTTGAATAGATTTAGAGAAACTATAGCTCACCTCTTGGTCACCAACTCGAATAGTTACTTGCCCACCATCACAATCGATGAGGGCTCTAGCTGTAGAAAGGAAGGGTCTTCCAAGAATCAGGGGAACATCCTCACCTTTCTCCATATCTAAGACGTACCAGTCAACTGGGAAGGTAAACCTATCAATTTGAACTAATACGTCCTTCAGGATCCCTGAAGCTTTCTTGGAAGATCTATCGGCGGGCGAAGGTTCATGGTGGTGGGTTCTAGAAGATCTTGTAAACCAAGGCGATTGCAAACGGACAACGGCATCAAGGCGATGGATGCACCCGAGTCACATAAAGAATTTGGGAAGACTAGGCCTCCCATCCGCAATGTGAGCACGAATTTGCTCAGGTCACCCCTCTTGATTGGTAAGTCATGATAATTGACCATTGAGCGATCCTCACCAATTGCTCGATCCATGTCTCGCTAACTTCTTTTTAGAAGAAACAACATCCTTGATGAACTTGGTATACTTAGGCATTTCAACCAAAACTTCGAGAGTGGAAGATTAACTTTGAGTATTTTTCAAAGCAAATTAAGCACCTTTTCATACTTCTTATCTTCATGCAAGGGAATGTTGCTTTTTCTAGGTGGAAATGGAAGCTTTTTAAGGTCACTCTCGGAAAAGACTTTCTTTGAGGATGAACTTACGGCCTTGTCTTCCAGATCTTTCCACCTCACCACTTTTTCAGACTTCTTATTAGTCAGGGGATCAGCCACCTGACTCTCAACCGAATCTTCTTTCCTCAGGGGTTCAGCCACCTGAGGTGTTTCAACACTTTCATTTCTCGGGGGATCAGCCACCCGAGTACTCTCAATTCTTTCACCACTCGGGGGATCGGCCACCACGAGTATGCTTTTGCGGGACGAGAGGATAATGGGTGCTCAACTTCCCCTCCCGCACCATAATTGGCAGGAGGGGCTAGTGGTTTCCCTGGAAGCCAGGGGGACCACTCAGCTGAGTGCCACTTCTTAAACTCATTGCACTGGCCTCCTCTTTACCGTATTGCATTGTTGGCACGAGGTCAGTACATTGGCTGTTGCTTATATCGGCCTGAGCAACTTGACCGCCCCTTGGGTTTTTCTCAGTAAAACTAGGCAGATGCCCTGGGGGTCTTGACGCTAGCTGCTCAGCCAGTTGCCCTATTTGCCTCTCAAGGCTCTTGTTTGTATTCATTAGAAGTTGAATACTTTTACTCTGCTCCTCCAACTTAGCTTCGAGATTGTTGGACTGGGAGGGGCCTTGAGAGTTTTGGGAATTTTGAGAGTATGGCTGGCTAGGCCGATTCTGAAATTGAGAATTAGAATTGGAAGGCCAATTCTGATCGAACCTCTGAGTATGATTTGAAAAATTTGAGTTCTGGTTCTGATTGAATCCAGGGTTTCTGTTGAAGTTTGGATTCTGATTAAAGCTCGGATTGAAATTTGGATTTGAATTAAAGCTCGGATTCTGGCCGAAGCCCTGGTTTTGAGAATTATTCTGGCCAGAGAATTGGTTATTGAACCTCGGATTAGACTGGCCAGAAAAAGCATTCACTTCTGCATTCTGTCCAATCATGGGACAGAAGCGAGCAGTGTGCCCCGGATCATCACATACTTGGCATGTGATTGGATTATAATGTCCATTGTTATGAACAGCATTCACTTGATGAGCAAAGGGGGACTGCAATTGACATTGGCCAGTCATATGGCCGGTCCGACAAAGAAGCTTCACGGTACGCATGGAACCTGAGGGTTCTGTGAAAGTGAAGGAGCCTGATAACTCGGATTTGGAGAGTTTTGAGAAGTCGTCATTGGAGAAGTTGCCATCTCGCTTTTGCGCATGGCGATTAGACTTTGAACATTCACCTCTTTGACCTTGGGAGGAGGAGGAGGTGCTTGAATGGCTTGATAAGAGGGGGCATAATTATACTTGGCAATGTCCTCGAACAATGCCCACCCCTCATCAGGTGTTTTTTTTTCGGAAATGCCCCACCCGAGGAACTATTGACCATGCCCTTAGTGAGCTCGGTCAATCCGCTAAAGAAAGTATGGACTTGCCTTTGCTTCGGCAAACCATGATGGGGACACTTACGCAGGAGAGACTTAAACCTTTTCCATGCATCGAAGAATGATTCGGTTTCCATCGGCGGAATGTGAAAATTTCATTCAAGCAATGGGCGGTCTTAGCGGGTGGAAAGTATTGACTTAAGAACTCCTTCTCGAGTTCACCCATGTGGTGATGGATTCGAAGGGAGAGAGTGATACCACTCTAGTGCCTCCCCTCGCAAGGAAAATGGAAACAGTTTAAGCTTGATGGCGTCCTCATTTACACCTTGGATACGGGTAGTACCGCATATGTGTAAGAATGTGTGTAAGTGAGTGTGGGGGTTTTCAGATTGGAACCCATGGAAAATGGATGCATGCCGCATCATCCGTATAAGTCCGGGTTTAAGCTCGAAAGTTGGAGCAAGAATGGTAGGCATGATGATAGCCGGGTTGATTGTGATTTGTACCGGGCATGGCATAGTCGGCCAACGTCCGTCTATCTTCTTCAGCCATTATTACTATGTTTTCGATTTCTCCTGCAAGATATTTCTCAAATTCTTGATCTAGAGCGTTTCCTTCGTCGAAACGAAGTCTCCGCCTATTGGGTCGGACTATGGTCCGCTCGGGGTCAGGGGAATAGATTAGTGGTCCCTTATGACTACGAGTTTGCATAAACCGAGGCCCAAATCAAGATATTGAACCTAAAAACTGAAGAAATTAAAAAAAAAAAAACTAACTAAGAGATTAAAAGCCTAAAACTAATATCAAGATCTAGGAAAAGGAAAGAGAAGAGAAGGAAAGAAGCAGACGGACGGGCGTCCAAAAATATGAACGAGCGTCTGCCTGAGTTTGAGACTGGACGGACGTTCAGAAAACCGAACGGTCGTCTGGTCTGCTGATTATCCTTGAACGGGCGTCCAGTAGTTTGAACGCTCGTCCGGATGCGGGAAAAATCAGAAACGAGAGGAAAAAGATGCAGAAACAGAGAGGGGTTAAGAACAGAAACAGAAAAATAGAAGAAGAGAGATAGAAGAGAAGGGCGACTAAACACAAACGTAAAAACCTCAAATCCTAAAAATCTAAACCGTAAACCTAACTATCTAATGGTTACTAGAACTTAAAACCTACATATTACAGGAAATAGAAACGAAAAAGAAACTAGGCAAAAGAGGCAAAAAGGTCAGACGGGCGTCCGATATCCTGGACTAGCGTCTACCTGGGAACTGAAGAACTGGACGGGCGTCCACTGGTTCAGACGCCTGTTCGGTTCTTGAACATAGAGCAGAAAAACAGAGACTTGAAAACGGAAACAGGGGAACCGATACAAAAAGACAGAAAAACAGATTAAAAGAAAGACTAATCCTAAGGGAAGTCAAAAAACCACTGAAGGAAAACCCTAATTTCTAAACTGTAACTAACTAAACGGATTGAAAACAAAAATAAAAGGAATGTCACTAAAACCATAAAAATGAAAAACAAAAACTAGGCAACCGTCCGGTTCCCCGGCAACGGCGCCAAAAACTTGTCACGGATTTTATAAATACAAAATAAACAAGTAATAAAACCGGTTAACCTCAAGTGCAAGGATCGTAGTATAGAGGCTAATGCCGGGTCGATCTTACGGGGAACTAGACTGTTGTGAATCCTAGTTTTTGTTTAAACTAACCTATGTCACGAAGCTAAACTAAACGAAGAACTAAACTACCAAATATGCAGAAAATTAACTAGACAGAGGATTACTCCAATGCTAGGCAAGATACGGGTAACGAACTTATTAACTAAACTAAACTAAGTGCAAAAAGTAAACTAAACTATGCAACTCAAGTTTTAAGGGATTTAAATCAAGTATAACGAACGAACAAGCAATTGATCCACCTATCCTATCAACATTCAATTCCAATTCGGATTATTTCGTGATCTCTACTCAAGTCGTGATTCACCTACTCGAAGGCATAAACTCCTACTCTCGTAGACAAGTTCGTTTTCTAATCTTTTATCTTTCGATGTTAAAGATTACGTCTTTCTAACCTAGGCGTGAAATCTTTCGATTTCTAATCTAGAAAGTCAATCTAATAACTTTCGTTTTATTTAGATCAAAGATCCAATCTTTTATCATGGTGATCTAAGGTTGACATGACTCTCATCACATAACCAATCATCAAAGCAAGCATCTTTCGATTAAACACGCAATAAAACATACAAGACATGATAAAAGAAACGAACTTGAAATAGGACTCACAAAATAATCACGAACTAGAAATAACCTGTTGAGTTGGACGGCTTCACAATGCTTGTTCAAGAGGGTTTTAGCCTCTTAGCATCTTCTTGAGAATTGAAATTGATGAATAAAAAGACATGAAAAGTAGCTAATCTAATCTATGAATCTAATTGCATAAACTGGAAGAAAATAGATAAAAACGCAGTCAAGCTGCTCCCTAGGGTTTTTAGGGTTCGAATTGTATATTTTGTGTGAGAAAACAAATTTGCTATATATAGATTTCGAAGTCGGTTTCACTAGGTCGGCCGACGGACGCTCGTCCGCTCTCCTGAACGCCCGTCCAGATAGATCCGGACAGCTGCAGACGCCCGTTCAGACAGCGTCCAAACTCTCTGTATCAAAATCGCTTTTCGGACACCCGTCTTGCTTTATCAAACGCCCGTCCACTCTGGACGGGACCCGGACGCTCGTTCAGCTTGATCGAATTTTGATTTCTTGATCTTTATCTCATTTTCCTCTAAGTTATTCCACCATTATCTCTTCTATCTTGGTGTAGCTCGAATTTTATCAACATTCGATCATCAATTTAGCCTCAAACATGTACCTACATGACATCAAAAACACCGCAAAGCGTAACATAATTCCAATAAACATAAAATCATAATTAAAACATATAAATTCACCAACTTTGCGATTAACTCATTAAAAATATCATTTGCTCAATAATTCATTTAAACACTTAATAACCATGCAATTAATACGAATATGGGGGAAAACATTATAAAATATAACGTTATAAATCATATAAATTCACCCTTAACAGAGTTACTTCGAGAGAGCATGATATCCGGATTATAAAATACGGTCGTTAATGTATTGACACTCGAGATACGACCGTATAGATATTGTAACAGCGATATGATTGTATTTACACGGTAACCGTTTCACATGAAAGGTAGTAGTCATTACATTTGACTCTTCCGATGATTTGGGGTCGTGGACGTGTTGCTAGACGCTATCCATGATCGTTAGGTATAAAGGGCATTTTCATAATTGCACTTTGTGCCTATGGCCAACATATATGGAAGTCTATCGGGTCACACACATGAGAACATCTAGCTGGATTAAAATGCGGTTATAGTGATAACCAAATAAGGAAGGTTTTATCTCGACTATAAAGTGTTATAGTGATAAATTAATATGGTGATATTTATTTAATATGAATAAATGTAATACAAGATATTAATTATGTTGATTAATTAAATATACATATTTGATGTATATGTCGAAATATATATGATATACATGTATTTTGTAAATAGATTATCATAGTATTATATTAATTAATTAAGAATATCCTGGATGCCAATTTGTGGTTATATGGGGCGCATATAATAGTGTATAAGATACTTGGATTGTACAAATTAATTAATAGTATTATCATTTATTAATATTAGATATTAATGAGTATAGATTTGCACACATATGTAAATTGATTTATGGAAATATATTAAATATATATTCAATATTGGATATTGGCAATATATATCTTGAAAAAATATTTAATATAAGATATTAGATATTAATGAGATAAATCAAGAAAATATATTTTCCTTATTTTATTGGAAATTGGTTTTCTGTCTCATCTATCCATTATGAAGCTTTTCCCATCAAATTGGGTTGTGCATGTTGCGCCATATATCCCTATAAAAAGGGAGTTGTGCCAAGCAATTTTTATCACAATTACAAATCTTATTTTCTACTAGAAAATTAAGAGAACTTCTTGAGAGAGGGATTTGGGAGAAAGAAAAAAGCGGTCTAGCAGCTGACTTTTTCCGGTAGCAATCGAATTGTGGATTCCGGCGGGTTGTTCGTGTGGATCAAGGGTAGAGGCCGAACGCTTGGGCGGCTTCGTGCAGAACACTACAACCGTAGACAAAGCGTCGATCTATTTTAGATCATCCAAGGTAGTTCTTTCATCTACTTCTTTTATGCTTGTTGTTTAAACGAAGTCGATCCTAGTTAAAAAAGAAATTAAATTTTAAATTCCGCTGCGTTCCCGCGTAGATTTCCTAACACATTTGTCATCAACACAACATCTTTGGAACTTAGAAGACTATTGACTGCAAGCGTTGGTTCCAAGAGCATTTTAAGAAGCACATTTGATCCATGGGCAAGCTCCCTGAGTAGCTTAGAAGTCGGCCATCCCTTTAACTCCTCGTTGAAGAAGTCATATGACTCACAACTACCTCGAAACCGAAACTCGTTCTTGACAAAATCATCAAGCACATGCACCTTCAACTGATCCTGCAACTCTGCAAGTTCTTGCATCATAATAGGCTTGCAACCGCTGATGATTGATTCAGCACTGCCTTCTTGTAGTAAACGTAATTGAAATCGTTCTGTTGAGATGTGGAAAAACCCCATCAACTAGATGGGTATCGCAATAAAGATTGTGTCTCAATCCAGCCACCGCCTGATGCGAATCTCTACAGAATGTATCAGACTTGTGATCGAATTTCGACGGAGTATCGTGAAGGATCTTCGAATCCCGAACACTGTCGTGAATCCGGCCGTGAATCCGGCATCCTTTAGCATCCAAGCCAGTAATCTTGCTTGTGAAGGGAAATCTTCAACTCGGCTCCGCGCGATAACCATATGATGTAAAGCTAATAATTTGAGTATCAAAAGAAGAAGCTGATCTCTTAGCTCGATGGTTACGATATGAAATATATCAAAGCTGCCACTTTGGGAGAAAGGTTTAGGGATTAAATACTCTAAAGTCTAATACAACTGAAAGGCAAAAATACCTTCATTGTATAAATAAACTAAATCATCATTACTATTATAAAGAGCCGGTGTGTTTCCCCCGTCAAGTGTTTCTTCCCTTGAAAATTGTTATAAAATTACTATTATAAAAGAGCCGGTGTGTTTCCCCCGTCAAGTGTTTCCCCCCTTGAAAATTGTTATAAATTTAATTTAGCATTCCATATATACATCCAATCAACCATAAGCTTTAATTAAATTTCATATCTATATCCAATCAATTATAAGTCTAACCATATAAGGAATGATTACTAAAAAAAACATTAAAACTTATAGATCAACACGTTATAAATATACCATTGATCTTTCCAAAACGTATAGATCAATCATTAGCAAAAACAAACGCGAGTTACAGTCAAAGCTTCCTTAAAAATATTATAACATAATAATTTATAAATACTATAATATATAATCATAATCATTATAAAAAATCATCACGTTAAATCTTGCAAACAGCAAAAACTCAATCAATTCATTTTACCATTAACCATCATTATTATATTATATTATATCATTATCATCCAACTTATAAAATTAAAAAATATTAAAAGTGCCTATGTGTTTTCCGTAAGTAAACCCCTTAGAAAGTGTATTTCTCTAACTAATTGTTTTTATTAAATAATGATTATTTTTAGATATTAAATAACTAAGATAAAAATGGTGTTGATATGAATGAAAAACGTGGTGATCAATATTCAACTTAATGCATTAGTCATTATCCAAGTTATTAATGTATACTTATTAGTTTACACTCAAAGATGTACATAATGTTCATACTCAACATCATACGTTGGTTGTGTGTGATTGTGTTTTTTTAATTTATTTTACAAATATAAAATGTATGGTGAGATGATGTTAAGTGCGGAAATCATATAAAGCTTTGAGTGTAAACCAAAGCTGGTGTGTTACTCTAAGAAATGTTTCTCCCAATTAATTTATTTTATTTAATAAAATAATCATTGGTAGGCATTAAATACTAACATAGATAAATAGTGTGTTGATCTAGATGAAAAACGTATTAATCATCATCCAACTTGTAGAAATAGAAAAATAACAGAAGTGTGATTGTGTTTTTCGCTATATATTTCTCTAAAAATCTTTATCCCTAATAAATTTCCTCATTAAATATAACAATCACGGTTAGATATTAATAAATAATATAATAACATTGATAAAAGGTGTGGTAATAAAGATAAGATAAAAATGACGTCTCTTAGAAAAAACATTGTGCTCATGGGTGTGGTTTGATGAATTATACCTTCTTGTGCGCGATAACCTTTTAAGGCTAATATCAGTCAAATTTAATCGTAGCATCAAAGAAATTTTGAACAAGATACTTAAAAATCATAAAAAGGCCAACCACATCATATTTACGAATAAATGGATTGAACCATCTATACTTTGTAATATTATTATCAACAAAATTATATAATATTTGAAACCATCCTACAACACAATTGTGGATGTCCAAATATTAGTGAAAATAATCTCTAGGGATGGGAAGAACATAAAGTAGAAGTAGCAAAAAAAAGTTTGTGACTTTTATTTTCTAAACAAGCAAAATAATAGGAAGAAACAATCGAGGTGGAAACTCCTAAATCATTTTGACAAAGAATAGATTGAAGAATAGGAGTAGTTGGGTGACAAAGACGATGGTGCCGAGCACTTTTTGATGTTTTATTCACTGTAAAAAGCTAGAAGGGGAGAGTTTGGTCATTCATACAATCCACTTTTAACCGATCATTGGATCATACGAGTACTAGTCTAAAAATCATTCAAATAAGTTTAGAGGGTAAGAATTCAAATGATACATTATGGACTTGACAAAGCAAGGGAATACATAATAAATTACGAAACATATTGGGAACACAACGAACATTAAAATGGGTGTGATCGGTTACCGTATACGTGACACTCATCAGACCTCACATATAGTGATAAATGACATATCAACATATAGAACGGCATAAGCTCAGCTCGATATCGTGCCTCAACCAGCAAGCTCCATCTTTAGTACAACACATGCTTCATTTATATCATCAACCGACATGATGCAGGTCGTCCTTTGTCTGACATGACACATGTCGCCTTCTGTCCCTCATACTCGGCAAGATGCAAGACGTCTACGGTCTCTTATTACTGATGTCGTACAGGTCACTTAGGTAATTTATGTTCAATACAATACAGTCATCCTCGACAGCAACTGTTACATTCTATTCAATAAGCGTTTCGGACTTCATGCAAACATTACACCACAATACTACTATGGCTTTGAAATTTTATGTTCCGTTATAGCATGAGCCCTAACTGCTCCATAACAGGCTTCATTACATCAATACATGGTAAACTCCCATGATCATTGACTTCAGTGCATCATAATTCACTCCTCCACGAGGGAGAGTTATATAAAGTATCATTAACCTCAATTACAAGGTACACACATAATAAGCTTGATATACATCCCTGCTTACTGTCTTAATATATATTCCTCTATTCAAATATTGACTTGAGAGCCAAAGTATCCCATGAAGGCAAGCTCCGTGACCCTTCATGTTTTTGTGTGTTTGAAGGCCCAAGCTCAAATCCACTTGAAAAGTTATTTGGATCATCACCTAGAAGTGCATTTACCCGAATATCAACTCAATTGTAACCCGGACGATTTCATACATCGTCAAACATAAAATATTTTAAAGGAGTAGAGAGAAAAAAAACCTATGTGTGTGATGGAAATATCATTTCCATCACCAATCATGATATCTTCATTGCAATAATAAGGCGTGCTTAATGCCAAATTACTGAGATCATTGGTAACATGATGTGTGGCACCACTATCAAGAAGCCATAGAGAATATGACAGGGCATCCAAATGTGCTTGAAGAGGATGCAATGTTGGAGGACTTGACCGAATGAGAAAAAATTGTAAGAGGTTGAACCTGTTAAGAATTGCACCATTTTTCTGAATGTCCTTGCACTTTTCACATTGGAAATAACCAAGTAGGGGTATTAGGGCGAAAACTCGAGCCTACTGCATGAGAGAAAGTATTTTGTGCATGTTTCCAAGAATCAGGAATAGTAAGATATGGAAACGAACCAGCACTGGGAAATGGATGTTATGCGGCCAAATGAGTTGTAGCAAAACCAGAAAAAGTGAACGGTTTCATCTTTGACAGAAGAGTCTCATAATTAAATAAATTTTCTTGGAGCTTTTCAAAATCAATTAAAGTGTCACGTGTTTGAACAACCCCAACCAACTCTTTATAGTCATCTCCCAAATTGTCGAAAATAATATTCACAAGACCATCATGATCCGTCGACTAATTCATCAGCTTTAGTTTTCAAAACATGAAGATAATTAGAGATTGTTTGAGAACCTTTTGCACAGATTTGAGGTACTGTTTAATTTGTTTGATTCATCCACAGGGATGGCTTTGCATATGTATCATATAAAGTATTCCATTCCTCATGAGAAGTCTTTTCTTGAGTGATTTACGAGATGATATTTTGAGAAAGAGAAGAAATAAGGGCATTTAAGATAAGCCGATCATGTCTAATCCAAAGATAGTATGAGGGTAAAATTGAGGACAAAGAGTAATTTCAGGTTGCATAATCCATCTCTTAAATAGGAATGCATTTATTATGTGGGGAGATATGTTGGATTGGTATGCATGGTTTTGGCAACTTCGTTGGTTAAATGAGAACGATGAAAATATAACTTATAAAATAACTGAATGATAGTTAAAATGACTAAAATTATGTCTAATCATTTACAACTGACAATAAAATTCTAGGGCTTCACAAATTTTCCTATCATACTAATTAAAATTGAATCTTAGATTCATAAATCAAATGTTTAAAACATACTGATCATTATCTCAAATGTTATTTTATCGAATAAGTGTTACTTTACAATTACTAAAGTATATTCATAGCTATAGTAAACATATATGATTATATATGCGCATGAAACCCAGATGCTATAATTTTTGCATGCATATCAATATGAGTTGTTTAGAGTAAGAGCATCACAAAAATTACTTAATATTTTTTTGTTGTAAATGTCCACATGTTTATTAGATAGTTATGACGAACATGTTCTCTCTATATATTAAACACACAATTTTGTAAATTTAGAATGCTTATTATCTTTAAAGGGGTGATAAAAAAATATAACATCATATTGTATAATTGTTGGTAATAGCATATTTATATTTTACAAGTAATAAATACTTAATAAATTATGTATCAAGTAATATTGTTTTCAAAAGTTTCATTTCAATACAACACGTGCGGATGCACGTGCATTTTACTAGTAGATAAAAATAACCATCATCTTAAAAGCTTCTTACAATCTCACTGCATCACCAATTGCCACTTTTTCAACGCAATAACTTTAACTTCCTGTGCAGGACTATCATCGAAACCTTAGGATTTATGACGTGATTTCAATCATGGTATTTGTTTATTCGGGCTAACTGTCAAAGTTTTTAATGTTTAAATAGTATTTTTACAAAGATCTTTATTTAAATAGTTTTCCCTCGTGAGACCAAGCTCAATTGGCTAGAGCTGAGACCTCCTACATTCAACATTCGTTTAATAAAAACCAGAACATCAGCTGTTAGACTACATGCATGAACATGTAAAGTTTTTCCTATTCCTTTTGGTTAATAATGCAATCCAGGAACCGGTGAATTCGAAGTTGCATGTCTTGATTCAGATATGCGTAAGGCCAATCCCTTTTGTACAACACTTGTTTCTTGTTTACTGCAAACAAACATCAAATTAAGTCACGAGAAACGCGAACCCATTGAACTCCATACAAAATGAATTCTAATGCTCCGAATCAACATTCAAATGAATCACAGTACCGCTTTCACCCCACCCAAACAAATTAAATTCAAGAGAAGCTATACTATATAGCTAATAAGATGAACCTTTTACGAACCTAGAGATAATGACTAACCTTTTATGATTCAATTAATGCCGAGCATGACAAACATTCAACTGCCCAAAACTGTTACAATGGTCCACCACAAGGCACAAGCAAGCTCATGGAAGAAGAACAAGGTTGTGGATGCTCTCAGCAGAAAATATGCCCTCCGGACACAACTTATTAGTTTTCCAGTCCCTCAAGGATGAATATATACCCCACTGACCCGGCCGGACTTTGGCACGAGATCTGGAACGACTGCATTCATTGCCAATAAATTCACTGCTGATTACAACATTCAAGACGTACGGATATCTGTTTAAAGCATCAAAACTTTGCATCCCACAATCATCCCTAGCTACGTGATTACCTCATCAATTAAACAAGTCCATGCATGAAGGTGGTTTAGCCGCACATTCCGCACATCCTTAGTTTCATGGCTCGCTGTGGTATTTGCCAAACTGCCAAAGGTACAAAAAAATAACACTGGATTATATACCCTGTTACCTGTTCCAGATTCCATTTGGGATGACGTTTCACTTGATTTTGTTTTGGGTCTGCCTAAATTTAAAACACAACGGAATATTGACTCTGTACATGGTTGTCGTGGATCGGTTTTCCAAAAATGTCCCGTTCTCTGCCTTGTAAAAAGATCTCCAATGCTAGCTAGTGTTGTCTGTGGCTTCTCTATTCTATCATGAAATTGTCCGTCACCACGGTGAAAGGTAACTAGGCTTTCTTCTGCCTTTCCCTTATGGCTGGCTGGCTGTCTGTCATATTTAAGGATCAATGTTTGGCTCTGTAAATGGAAGGAAATTAACAACTTGTTATTCTTTGATAATCGCTACACCAAGGTGACGACGGATCATAACTTACACCAAAGCTCAAAACTTCAACTCAACAATACTTAATACAGAATCCAATTAATTTGGACTTTGGTAATGAACCCACAACTTCCAATCATAGTATAAACCAGGTAATAACCAAAAGATGATGCAACAAGGATCTCTTTATCCAGATATCAGCCATAAAACAAAACAAAACAAACAATGCTTACTAACGGAAGAGGTCTCAGATTTAAGTAAAACAATCTCCTCATCTAAGATTCCAATATTACACACAACATACAAGCAGCTAACCTATACTCAACAAGTTACCACAAATCCATTCAAAAAACCGCATCCAACGAACCAGTTCCACAAGGCTAAAGATTCAAACCTTTAACAGACCAAATCACGTAATTTGCTTGTGAATAGGAGCGGAATTGGCTAACAGAGAACAGGTATATGAATCTGGTTCAATCCCATGATTTAACATTTCCTCCAAGACCAACTTTGCTCCAAACCCTTGACTTTTTTTCAGGAGACACTGAACTATTAAATTATAGGTAAAATTGTCGGGCAAACATCCACACTCTCTCATTTTAGTTATCAACTCTTTGGCATCCTCCAACAACCCTTCTTGACAGAGTCCTTTCATCATGGCATTAAATGTTCTAATATTAGGCTCCAAGCCTAAAGAAGGGAGTCTGTCAAACAGATTTCTAGCTGAAGATAATTTATGTGCCTCACATAATCCTTTAATAACAGCATTATATGCTGCTATGTTCAAAGCGACGTTGCTATTCTCTAGATAACATAGCAATGTGAGCGCTTCAGAGACAAAACCATTTTCACATAAGCCATCAAGCCAAATGCAATAAGTGAAGCTATTTAGTCTCACTCCTTGACATTGCATCTCGCTGATTAACTTCCTTGCGTCATCACATCTACCAGCTTCAAATAATCCTTGTATCATGGTGCTGAAGGTAACAACATTGCCTTTCATGCCTATACTAGAAATTAATTTGAACACATCAAGTGCATCGTCTACTTTCCCTTTCTTGCAAAATCCATTGATCATTATGTTGTAACTCTGAATGTCAGGTTGACATCCTTCAGCCACCATTATCTCTAGGAGTTGATGAGCTCTGTCCATCTCCCCTCGCAAGCAATATCCATCCATCAGTGAATTGTAAGTGACTACGGTGGGACGTTCTCCCCTTTCGACCATGATTTTCAGCATATTTTCTGCCTCTTCAACCAAACCTTCTTTGCTAAAAGCATCCACGAGTATATTAAAGGTAACTACGTTCAGGTAAATATTCGTATTTGCCATTTCCGTCATTAAACTAGTGACCTCTTTCCATCTGCCGAAATTGCAAAGCCCTTGTATCAATGAACTATACGTGATGATATTTGATGGGATTCCATTAGCAGCCATTTCAGAGAGAAGCTGGAGTGCTTCGTCCACTTTCCTGTCTTTACAAAGACTATCTACGATTGCACTGTACATCACAGTATTGGGCTGATGGTATCCTTCTTTCTCAACAAGGCGGAGCAGTTGAATAGCTTTAGACGTGTTTCCAGATTTGCAAAGTCCATTGATGACGGTCCCATATGTAGTCTCATCACAAAGTTTCCGAGCGACCATTATTCGGAATAATTCCACAGCCTCGGCAATTCTGTGAGCTTTAAACAATCCACGAATAAGAGTGGTGAGAGTAACCACATTAGGTATGAACCCAAGCTTAAAAATGCTGGCTAAGATTGCAAAACCAAAATCAAGCTGATTCAAATGGCAGAAAGAGTTTATTGCAATGCTCATGGTCCGTCCGTCAACTGGAACACCATGAAAGCACATTTCTCCGTAAAGAAGGACGGCGGAGCTGAATCTCTTCATTTTAACGACAGCGGTTAACAGCCGATTGAAATCAACAACGTAAGGCAGAGGTTGAAATTGAAGCATTCTATGAAACAAATCATGGGCATCATCCACCCGATCAAAACCAGTTTTGCATTTGACTGCTAAAAATTTAATAACTTCAACCCGAGTTAAGTTGAAAAGATGTGAATTCGGACTAGGAGATGTATGTAGAGCAGCAGCAGCATTCAGATTCAGATTCAGAAATGAAAGAGAAGAGAGATAAGATTTACCAACAAAAAGAGAAGCAACTCTCCACATCTTCATGAGTGATTTACAGCTACCGATCGATCATGGGCTTCGATTTGAAGCTGCTTCTTTCAAATCAAATCTCAGCTTCTTCAAACAGAGTTAGGTTAATGAATCAATTGTGGAATCTCATCGTTAGCATCAAATATTTTTATTTTTTAATTTTTTTTTTGGTTTGTTTGTTGAGGAATTAGCATCAAATTTTATAGACACACAATACTAATATGTTTACTATCAGCATATATTTGCTTGATGATTATCATTTTTATATTTGTTAAGACCACTATCATGATTTTTTTAGCTTGATTCCTGACGATGCTGGATTTCGTCGGGCAATAAATCTATACCGTATTATCTTAATAACACTTTATTCAAGATCTAAAAACAAGGAAAGATGTGTGACGGGGTTGGTTTGGATTATGTTTAGACTGAACCTGAGATATTATATCTCAAGTTGTCTATGTATCCTGTGTATGAATCAGAAATCGAATCTTTCGTAGTTCCTTAAAGATTCTTTATATAGCGGACCTTATGCCCTATTATTACCCTACTCCCGACGCCTAGGTTCACTTGGGTCATTCTAGGAGGGCTGCGAAACTCTCGCCGCGACTTCACTAAGTAGACTATCTTTTCCAAAATAATAATCCAATAAATCTACAATTATATTTACAAATATTTACTAAGTGTTTCAATTATAAGATTTGGAGGATTTTTTCCCTTCGCTGAAGTTCTTCTCCCATATTTTGGCTGCTACCCCTTCGCTGAAGATTCACGCTCGCCGGCTTCAATGGAGCAAGAAGACTTGGCTGAAAAGCTGCAAACTCTTGACCTCACCTTGCTTTGTCGGAGCACGTTCTCCACCCTACACAATCGGTTTGTGCAAGGAGTATTCTTTGCCGATCGTTTTCTTCGAGGGATGTGGCGGCGCAAAACCTAAAGACGGCAATGTCTAGGTCGTGGAAGACGGTGGCTTTTACGGTGGCTAGGGTCCGGAAAAACGTTTTTCATTGTGTTTTTGAACAGGTTCAAGATCGGGAATTTGTGCTTTCCGCTGTACCATGGTGCTTTGATGGATATTTGTTGGTAATTCAACCATGGGAGGATGGTTGGGAGACAAAGGAAGATTTTTTTGGTAAGCAATCTTTTTGGATTTGTGTGGAGGAGTTGCCGGTTCAATATTACACGAGGGAGGTTGGTAGACAATTGATGACTTCCTTTCATGGTTGTGTGGTGGGACAGATGCGGGAGGAGACTAGAACCGGCCTTCGCAGTTTCCATTTTCGGGTGGATATTGATGTAGCTCAGCCCATCCGGCGCTGTGCTTGTCTTGGCGGTGAAGGTAGAGGGGCGGTTAGAGGATGGATTCGATATGAACGGCTTCCTTACCTATGTTATCAATGCGGCTTGATGGACCACACTGTCCGTTTTTCCAAGCACAATCAACGTGAGCTTTCTTTGGCTGAACAGAAGAAGTTCCTTATGGGCCTTGGTTGAATTCGGTTGGAAAAACGCAGTTGATTTAGGATCTTTTGGCAGAAGAGGCCGGTGGTGTGAAGACGGTGGTGGCTGAGCCGGGAGGAGTGCTGTTGTTGGAGCCTGCTCCGGCTACTGGGAGGACGTATTATCTGTGGAGGAGGCCGAGTGCCAACAGCCGGCTGTACCTATGTCGGATTCAATGGCTATGGATGATTGGGAGATGACACCAGTGGAAACGGCCTGGGGGTAGATGTGTATGATGGGAGGAGGAGCAGAATGAAGGAGATAGGATCAATATGGAGGGAGTGCAGAGCCCGGTGATGCCTCAAAGGCGGACCTCACGTGGGTATCGACGGTAGGGGAGTCCGACAAGGTCAATCAACTATGACCCCGTTTTTGCCAATTGGGAGAAAGAGGAAAGTTTAAGAGGAGCACGAGGAAGCGACTACAGCAAAAAAAACAAAATGTCGAATTGCCATTGGTGGAGTCTGCCGTGAAGCAGGCCCACCCGGCACCATGAGTATTTTATGTTGGAACTGTCGAGGGCTTGGCCACCCTCGGGCAGTCAAAATATTAAGAGGCCTTGTACATACTTTTTCGCCTTCCATTTTATTTTTGTCAGAAACTAAATTAATGAGAGTCGCTTTGAATATGTTCGATGTGCACTTGGCTTTTATAGTGCTCTTGTAGTGGGGAGTGTGGGTGCGAGTGGGGGCCTTGCCCTTTTATGGAATGATGATATTGATGTCCTTATATCTACCTTTAATGCTAGACATATTGACGCAATTGTTCGAAGTATTACAACTCCATCTTGGCGATTCACGGGATTTTACGGAAATCCGGTTGTTAGAGAGCGAGCACGATCATGGGCTTTATTGCGACGTTTGCATGAGAGGATGTATCTCCCATGGCTGGTGGTTGGGGACTTTAATGAGGTTCTCTTATGCGTAGAGCTGGATGGCCCGAAGCCTAGACCGCATCCACAAATTGCTGCTTTTCAAAATGCCCTTTCGGATTGTGACCTAGTAGACTTGGGGTATGTGGGGGCACCTTTTACATGGTATAAACGTGCGGATGGTATGGGAACTCGAGTTCGGTTGGACAGAGGGTGGCCAATATAGGATGGCGCACTCTTTCCCCGCAGCACACAGTCTATCACTTATCCAGTTCTTGATCAGACCATGTTCATATTTTGATTTCGTCGATTAATCCTTTTCATAGGGGCTTAGTTAAGTGGACGCCGTTGCCACGCTATGATCCCTTTTGGATTCGATACCAGGGTTTTGAGGATTGCTTTAAGGTTGCTTGGCAGCGAGGTACTGTTTCTGGACCCTCATCTCTTATAGGGCGGGTGATGCAGGTTCGTGGAGAGCTGCGTAATTGGAGTTCCCGAAGGCATGGGAATCTTACGAGACGTATTGCAGAGAAGGATGAGGAGCTGCGGAAACTGCGAGAATCACCTCGCTATTCGGATCAGCAGGAACGCTGTCTTATTCAGCAAATTGACCAGTGGCAGACTATGGAGGAGGAGTACTGAAGACAGAGGGGACGAAGCGAGTGGCTAGTAATGACGGATAGGAATACTCATTATTTCCATCATAAAGCGGCGGCTCGGAGAAAGCGGAACACTATTCATATGGTGCATGATGCTCAGAGGGTGGCATGTGAGGAGCCTATGGACATAGAGCGAGTGGCGGTGGACTACTTTCAGGCTATTTATTCATCTAATGGTACTGCCATAGACTTAGACGGATTGAATTTTACTGAGATTAATGGTGGGCAACAGCAGCATTTAGCAGCAGCCTTTACTAGAGAGGAGGTTTGTATGGCTTTGAAGCAGCTTCCAAGGAGAAAGTTGCCTGGGCATGTAATCTTTTTGCAGAAATATTGGGGTATTGTGGGGGAGGATGTTTTGCGTGTAGTGCTGGATGTTCTGAACAATGGGGCCTCCTTGGGACAGCTAAATGAAACATATATCTCTTTGCTCCCTAAGGTAGCTACTCCCACGGTTATGACAGAGTTTCGGCCAATTGCACTATGTAACTCGATTTATAAGCTGATCTCTCGCGTGATTATTAATCGTCTCAAGGGGGTGATTGGGGATGTGATTTCGGAGAATCAAAGTGCGTTTGTTTCCGGCCGGCTTATTACATATAATGCGATCATTGCTTTTGAAGCTTTTCATTCTCTACAGGCAGGGCTACAGGGTTGTGATAGTCATGCCGCTTTGAAGTTGGATATGGCCAAGGCCTTTGATCGAGTGGAGTGACGGTATCTTTGGAGGGTTATGGAGCGTATGAGTTTTCCATTGTCTTTTATTGATCTGGTGAGGCGATGTGTGACATCCGTTTCCTATCGGGTGTTGATCAATGGGAAACCCAGCAGAAGGATTGTACCGACTAGGGGCATTCGGCAAGGAGACCCGATGTCTCCTTTTCTTTTCATTATCTGTGCTGAGGGCTTCACGGCCCTACTTAATGACTATGTGCACAAGGAAGCGTTGCGGGGTATTCGTTTAGGCAGAGGGGTGGAGGTGACTATTTCTCATTTGTTGTTTGCCGACGATTGTATGGTGTTTTTTGAGCTTTTGGAAGGGGCGGCGGAAACATTGGCGGAACTGTTTTACAGGTATGGTGCTCTCTCTGCTCAAGTTATTAATTTCCATAAATCTAGTCTATATTTCTCAGAAATAGTCTCGGTGGAGGAACGGGAGGCGTTGTCTGATCATCTACAGATACCCTTATGGGATGGTTTTGGCAAGTATTTGGGGATGCCTTTTGTGGTAGGGAGGAACAAATGCCAGGTGTTTGCATTCTTAAGGGATAAGATACGTAAAAAGGTGGCTGGCTGGAAGGATAAACTTCTCTCGCCTGTTGGAAAGGAGGTGTTCATCAAGTCGGCACTTCAGGCTATCCCCACATTTATTATCCAGTGCTTTAAGATCCCCACTACTCTCATACGGGAACTGGAAAAAGCGATTAGAGGATTTTTTTTGGGGGGGATACTGGCAACAAGCGCAAGGTACATTGGAAGAATTGGGAGGCCTGTTGCCTACCGAAGAACCTTGGGGGTTTGGGATTTCACGATTTGGAATGTTTCAATCTGGCCTTGTTGGCAAAGCAGTCTTGGCGGATTTTGACCAGTCCGGGCTCGTTGGCGGCTCAAGTTTTACATGCAAAGTATTTTGAGGACAGTACCATCCTTACAGCTGGGCTGGGACGTCGGCCGTCCTTTCTCTGGCGCATCATTCTTGAGGGGCGGGACCTATTGTTTAGTGGAATCAGATGGAGAGTGGGTGATGGGGACTCGGTTTATGTTTTTCATGATGCTTGGACTAGTCGGCAGCCTTCGTTCCGTATCCTTTTTGTTGGGCATGAGCTTCCAAAAGACTCCAAGGTCTCAGATTTATTTATTCCCAATTCTAGGGTGTGGGATGTGCAGAGGGTTCGACAGTTATTCAGGCCTTGGGATTCAGACGCCATTCTTGAGACCATCATTGCCCCTGGAGGCCATTCAGACAGGCGGATTTGGCACTACGATCGTAAAGGAGTTTATACTGTTCGGTTTGGATACTTTTTGGCATTATCTATTTACAGACATTCGACTGCTGGGCCGACTACATCAGGAGGGGAGAGTCGGGTTTGGAGAAGTTGCTGGCAGTTTCCGGTGCAGCCACGTATTCAGCATTTCCTGTGGAGGTGCCTGCATGATTGTCTAGCTATTGGCCAGGGGCTGCAGGAGAGGCATATAGGGGGTGGTCATTGCCTAGCATGCGGGGAGGGGCTGGAAACCTTGAGACACGTGCCTTTTGAGTGTGAGATGGCAGCTAGGATTTGGAAGGTGTCGCCATACTCTGGGGTCTTAGGGCGCCTCCGTTCTGCTACCTTTGCGGATTTCTTTGCGCGGCTGTTGGAGGAGCATGGAGTTCAAGGCGCTGCAAGATTTGTGTGGCTCATGTGGGGGATTTGGAAGGCGCGTTGCTCTGCAGTGTTTAATGATCATGCAATCTATGTCTCTGCAGTGTGCACACGTTCTCTAGCAGCAGCCGCTGAGTATGTAGAGGCTATGGAGCTTTATCGGATTCCGACCTTCGCCCACCATCTGATAGATAAGTGGGTGCGGCCGTTAGAAGGAGTTATCAAGGGCAATGTTGATGCATCGGCCACTGCGGCGGCCGCGGGGATTGGAGTTCTTTTCCGTGATTCTCGGGGACGGAGTCCTTCATTCCTTCGCCTACCACTTTGATCCTGGAGACCCGGTGGAGTACATGGAGCTCAAGGCTATCTCCTTGGCTTTAGAGGAAGCACGACAGTTGGGGATCCAGCGGCTCGTGGTAGAGAGTGATTGCTTGGCGTGTGTCTCGCAGCTCCGCAGACCCGTAGAAGACCTTACGGCCCACGGCTATTTAGTAAATGATTGTTTGGCTTTACTCTCTAGCTTTGTATCTGTTTCCTTTACTTTTATTTGGCGTATGGGTAATGTCCCTGCGCATCTCTTAGCTAGACATGCTTTACTAGTTTCAACCTGAACATCTTGGGGTGCCTCACCCCCTGGTGACGTTTTGGCCGCCTGTTTGACGGATCTTGAGTTCTTTTTTCCTCAAAAAAAAATGAAATACTATAATTGTAATTAACATAATATACGCAACACAATCTATAATCTTGATCAATGTCTTAGCTCATTCCCCGTTCATCGCCCTCGTGCAATCACCAAGGTTAATTTCTAAAAGTAAAAAAAAATAAAAGACAAGAGACAAGAATACGAGTCGTCAATAAAAACGCCGGAATGAGCCGTGTGTGAGAGTGTTAAAAAATAATTATTGTAAATATATATATATATATATATATATATATATATATATATATATATATATATATATATATATATATATATATATATATATATTATTACTATTATAAAAAAGCGGGTGTGTTTTCCCCGTCAAGTGTTTCCCCCCTTGAAAGTTGTTATAAATTTAACAAGTATTCCATATACATATCCAATCAATCATAAGCCTTAATTAAATTCCATATATATCTATCCAATCAATTTAAATATAACCATAAATGGAATGCTTTTAAAAAAACACGTTACTTTGCAAACAAAAAAAAAAAACGTTAAAACATTATTCCATTAATCATCCAATCAAATTGTTAGATTACAAAAATCAATCTTTTGAAGGAAAAATTAATTAAAAAAAAACATGTTTAAAATCTTTTAAAAAAATCAAATTAAGAACAAAAAAAAGTCAATCACATAAAAACACATGTTATATCTAAACACGTTGGTTTGCAACAAAAAAATACCGTTATATCTTTAAAAAATCAATCAGGATAAATAAAATATCATTAATCATAAAATCAAAATAGAATTATTTAAAAAGAACACATGACGGTGCGTTTTCCCTCTAAGTGTTTTCATTATGAAGTGGAACAATAACAGAATACAATACAAGAGTTGATATAGCGAGCCAACGAGAAGATTAAAGTGGACCGACGCAACCACGAGATGGCTCAAGACAGGTACAAGAATTGGGAAGATGGAAGAGGAAGATTGTTAGATGTTGAAGTCGAAGATACAGTGTATCTAAAGACGCTCTCCACTAAAAGAGTAAGACGGCTTAGGCAGACATGTGACTAAGCCCCAGATATGTAGGACCTTTGTTGATCTTAGCTAAAGTGGGACCTTTATCTCATCATTATCAAACTTAATTTATTGATCATTGTCCAACTTATAGATATCGAAAGATACTAAAAGTGCCTACGTGATTTCCGTAAGTGTCCCTAATTTATTTATAAATACAATAATGACTCTTTTATTTAAGTATTGATAGATTTGTTGATATAGATGAAAATGTATTGATAGATCATTATCAAACTTAATTTACTGATCATTGTCCAACTGATAGATATCGAAAGATACTAAAAGTGCCTACGTGTTTTCCGTAAGTGTCCATAATTTATTTATTTAAAAAGAACACGTGAAAGAGTGTTTTCCCTGTATGTGTTTCCTTTTGATCCCTAATTAATTTATTCCATCAAAGATATAATCACAGTTAAATGTGTGTCCCTAATTTATATTAAATCAAAAATGAACACACGAAAGTGTGTTATCCCTCTAAGTGTTTCCTTATGATCCCTAATTAATTTATTCCATCAAAGATAATAATCATGGTTAGATATTCATAGTCAATGTGTTTTTCCTATAAGTGTTTTCTTGTGATAAATATATTTCAATAAATACAATAATGACTCTTTATAATATTAATGATAAAAAATTGATGATATAGATGAAAATGTATTGATAGATCATTATGAAACTTAACTTATTGATCATTAACTAAATTATTGATATAGAAATATACTAAAAGACCCTACGTGTTTTTCGTAAGTGTTTCAAAGCCTTAGAAAGTGTTTATCTCCACAATTTTTTTTATTAAATATAATAATCATTTTTAGATATTAAATAACAAAGATAAAAATGATGTCTATATATCATTATCATTACTAAAATAAAAGAGTCGATGTGTTTCCCTGAAAGTGTTTCCCCCTAAACGCGTGTCCCCTCTAATTGAGCCGGTGTGTTTCACCCCTAAAATTATTTCTCTCTAACTAATTTATTTAATCAAAGATATAACCACCGTTAGATATTAATCGTTGATGTGTTTTCCCTCTAATGAATACATTTCATTAAATACAATAATGACTCTTTTATTATAGTAAGATAGATAAACATTTGTTGATATAGATGAAAATGTATCGATGGTGATTTTCAAACTTAATTTACTGATCATTATCCAACTTATAGATATATATAAAGATACTAAAAGTGACTACGTGTTTTCCGTTAGTGTTTCCCTTAAAAAGTGTTTTTGTCAAGTTAATTCACTTTTTATTAAATATAATGAACATTTTTAGATATTAAATAACATTGATAAAAATGGTGTCTATATAGATGACAATTGTGGTGATCATTATTCAACTTAATGCATTAGCCCCAAAGATTTACATAATGTCTATACTCAACATCATCTTGTGGTTGTGGGCAATTGTGTTTTTTAAAAAAAAAAAATTTATTTTACAAATGGAAAACGTGTGGTGAGATGATGTTGAGTGTGGAAATTATATAAAGCTTTGAGTGTAAGCGAGCATGTTTTCCTTAAAAAGTCTTTCTCCCAATTACTTTAAATCATTAAATATTATGATCATTGGCAGGTGTCAAATAACATAGAAAATTAGTGTGGATGAAAAATGTATTGATCATTATCCAACTTGTAGAAATAGATACAAAAGAACTGTATGTGTAATTATTTCCTAAATATTTTCCTCAAAATCCTTAATTAATTTTCTCAATAAATATAACAATCATTGTTAAATATTAAATAACATAGATAAAATGTGTTGTAATAAAGTTAAGATGAAGATGACGTATATTAGAAAAAACATTGTGCTCATGAGTGTGGTTTGATAAGTTATAGATAACTTTTTAAGGCTATGTATTCACCTTCTGTATCAATATAATTTTAATAGTAGTATCAAAGAATTTTTGAACAAGAGCTTTAAAATGCATAAAAACATCAGCCACGTCATATTCACAATAATGGACAGAACCATGATTCTTTGGTATTAACAACAAAATTTTGTTAAACAAACAAAACGATGGGAAGAAGCAGTCGTGGTGGCAACATCTAGATCATTTTGACAAAGAATAACTCTAAAATAGGGGTCGTTGAGTGACAAAGACGATGACGCCAATCACTTTCGATGTTTTACTCACTAGGAAAAGCTAGAAGGGGGAATTTAGTCATTCATACAATCCATTTTTAAGCGGTCATTACATCACATGAATACTGGTCTGAAGAACCTTAAAATAAATTTGAAGGGTAAGAATTTAAAAGAAACATTATGAGCTAGACAAAGATAAGAGATGGATGATAAATTATGAGACATGATGGGAACACAACGAATATTGGCATGTGTGAGATCGGTCATCATACACGTGGAACTCATTAGGTCTCATATAGAGTGATAAAGGCCATATCAGCATGTGGGTCGACATAGGCTTAACTCGATTTCGGCCTCAACCAGCAAGGTCCGTCTTTAGTACAACGCATGCCACTCTTATATCATACTGACATGATGCAAGTTGTCGTCCGTCCGACATGCCGTAGGTTGCCTTCTATCCCCTATAACCGGCAAGATGCGAGACATCCACAGTCTTTTATTGCTGACGTCGTGTAGGTCACCAAGTCATTTATGCTCAATACAACACATGTCATCCTCAACCTCAAGGAACAGTTACATTCTCATCAACGATCGGTCCGGAATTCACACAGATATTACTCCATGATAGTAATTGCTATAGTGATGGATCTAAAATATATGTTTCGTTATAGTCTGAGCCATAACTTCTCCATAACAGGCTCCGTTACATCAATACGTAGTAAACTCCGTTGACCACGACTTCAATGTATCATAATTCACTCCCCAACGAGGGAGAGCAATATAAAGGATCATCATCCTCAATTACATGGTACGCACATAATATGCTTGCTATACATTCTCCCTTACTATCTTAATAGAAATCTCTCTATTCAAATACTAACTTGAGCGTCGGAGTCTCCCTTAGGAGCTAGCTCTTGGACCCTTTCATGCTCTTTTTGAGTTTTGTGGGCCTACTTTCAAATCCACTTAAAAAAGTTATTTGGATCATCACTCAGATGTCCATTTACCGGCATATCGACTCAACTGTAACCCGGAAAAATTCAAACATCGTCAAACATCATTCATATAAAACATTTTGAAAGATTGAAGATAAAAATAAAACATATGTGTGTCATGGAAATATAATTTCCATCACCAATCATGATGTCTTCATTCTAGAATAAGGCATGTGTCATTCCAAATTACTGAGATCAGTGATTCAGTGGTAACATGATGAATAGCACCACAATAAAGAAGCCACCGAGATATTAATGGAGCATCCAAAGGTGCTTGAAGTGGACGCAATGTTAGAGGGCTAGACCGAATGAGAAAAAGTTGTAAGAGGTTGAACCTTGTAATAATTGCACCATATCTCTGAATGTCCTTGCACTTTGCACACGGAAAATACCCAAGTAAGTATTTTAGGGCGAAAACTCGGGCCTACTACGTAAGAGTTTATTTTTTGTATGTTTCCAATATTTGGAATATTAATATGTGAAACAAACCGGCATTAGGAGAGGGATGTCATACGGTCGAATGAGCTGTAGCAAGACCAGAAAAAACGACCGGCTGCAACTAAGACGGAAGAGTCTTATAATTGAGTAGCTTTTCATGGAGCTCTTCAAAATCAATGGGGGTG
The DNA here is from genome assembly GCA_036785695.1 of Gentiana straminea. Lineage (NCBI taxonomy): Eukaryota > Viridiplantae > Streptophyta > Magnoliopsida > Gentianales > Gentianaceae > Gentiana > Gentiana straminea. Next base: position 171,768 of record JAVUPR010000413.1, on the reverse strand, counting down.
TCATGTGCTTGAACAACCCTTGCCAACTCTTAATGGTCTCTCAAGTTGTCCAAAATAAGATTCACATGATCATCCGGACTAATTCATTGGCTTTAGTTTTCACATCATGAAGATAATTAAAGATTGTTTGAGTACCTTTTTGTATAAATTTGAGGCACTGTTTAATTTGTTTGATTTGTTCACGAGAGGTCTTTGCATATTTATCATATAAATTAGTTCATGACTCATGAGACCGAGAAGTCTTTGCCTGAGTGATAAACGGAATGATATTTTGCGAAAAAGTGAAGAATTGAGGGCATTAAATATAAGTTGATCATGTGATGTCTACTTCAAAGATAGTATGGCGGATAAGATTGAGGACAAAGAATAATACCAGGTTGTATAATCCATCCGTTAAATAAGAATGCATTGATTATACATGGAGATATGTTGGATTGGTATGAATGGTTTTGGAAACTTCATCGATTAAATATGAAAAGATAGGTGTCGAGCCCTCACATGGGGGTTGGGTTCCGAGTGGAATGAGGGCGTTAAGAACCGATGAAAGTATATGATAGTTATAATGTTTTTAAAGTATATGTTTAACCTTTTACACCTACAATAAAATTCTATGGTTCACAAATTTTCATGTCTTACTAATTAAATTGAATCTTAGATTCATTCATCAATTTTTTTAATTGTAGTAACCTTTATCTCAAATGTTATTTTGTTTAATAAGGGTTAGTTTACAATTATTAAATTATAAATTCATAACTAACATATAATAAACATATAAAATTATATGTACATACGAAACTCACATCTATACTTTTTTGCATTCACTCTATCAAAATGAGTTGTTTATGTTTACGTAAGAAGTTCGCAAAAGTTGCTTTAAGAATATTGTAAATCTCCACATGTTTACTAGATAATTATGATAAACATGTTGTAGATGTATATTAAATACACAGATTTGTAAATTCATAATACTTATTATCTTTAAAAGGGTGATAAATGTATCGAGTACATGCATATATAAATTTGTAATACTAAAAAAAACATAGGATAGTTTTGTATTTAGTTTTGTATAATTATCATTAATAGCATATTTATATTATATTTTACGCAGTAAATTACTTGTTTAAAGTTGTGTATCAAGTTCAAGTCAAACATGTTCATTCGAGATCCGTCAATTCATCAAGTTCCCTTACTAGACATCGATACAGCTGATACGATTGTCTCTACCTTATGAATCTCATTTCACCACTTTATATCAACAACAAGTAATTTTATAGTAAGTCCGTCCTTCTGACACCCAATCTCCTGGGACTTCCGGAGGGTCCACTTGCCTCGGACCCCACAACCGCGGTCACAGACCCAAAGGCACAGCTAACCCGACTGTGAAATCCTCGGCGGGCCCATCGAGCGAGTACGAGAATGAGACGAGAACCATGTCGCCGAAACGGGAACTAGCCATGCCGCTAAAGCGGGAAATGTACAAGTACAATATACCATACCGCACGAGGCGGGTAGTACGGTACGCATCTGCGCGAGAAGTGGGACGTACGATAACACACATAGAAAATAAAATTGAATTCAACTTAAGTCCAAGTTAGTTAATTAATCCACACTCTCGGCAATGATCCTCGGGGCGTTTGATCACATCTTAATCCAAGCACCACGAATTGAAATTGTAAGCTTTGATTTATGTTCATCACCGTATATTATTATTTTCATTTTTCCAGTTTGTTTTCCCACTCTTTTTCTTTCATCAGCCGACGTCATTCTGGCATAGAGAAAACCAGGGCTGAACAGCATGTAGTACTTACCAACTTCTAAATAAAGGCAATAATAAATAAAGTCTAAATAAACGTTAGTTTAAACACATTTTTTATCGACATCATACCAGATCTATTTTTTTAAAACGTGATTTTATTGTTATGATCATTCATTCACAACAAGTAATAAAATCTAATTTTACACAATTGATTTTAATCAAAAAAAAAAAAAAAAAAAAACAAAAGTACGTTGTGTCCACAGGTGGATCCACATTGATAAAATATAGATATATACCCCTTAAATTTTCATTTAATTTCCTTTATTGTGTGTTACTAGTGACCTCAATTTCTGGATATGTCTATCTACCTATCTAATAGAAATGTTGATAATATTTCTTCACCCAAAACCAAAATTATTGGAATTTTTCAACCAAAAATTTCTTCTAATTAATCTAAATTCCCCCATCTATATATAGTATCCGTCAAAAATCGAAGAACACCAACAATACTCTATCTCTCCTCATCATAATTCTGCCGGAAATGCTGGTTTGCACAAATAATTCATCCTCTGTTTTTCAATTTTTTTTTTTTTTTTTTAAATTTCTTTTGCCTGATTAGACATTTTTTTCTCTGTCAAATTTTTTAGGATGCGGATTCTATTTGTAATAGGCTTTTCTTCATCTTAATCTTTCTCCTTCCTTTATCTCATTGTCTTCAGGTTGGTAAAACATCTTCATTAATGTTGCAGTTATTACGCACCAAACCTGGATTTTAGAATCGACTTTTGAAAATTCGAATGTAAAACTCAAGAATCGATTTTTCAAAGGTCGATCGTGTTTGGAACCATTAGTTAAATTTTTATTTTTTTTTTATTGGGTAATATATCTATTGATTTTGTTGAAACTGTTTCTTGAGCTGCATTTATATTTGAATAGATTGGAGAAACATGTTCGAGTTCATCTTCAGATGAGAAATGCAATGATGGATTAATCTGCGAAACATGTCCTGCAAACGGGAATACCCGACCCAGATGCACCCGGATTCAACCCGTTATTCCTACTTCTAAGGTGCTGGTTCTTACTTTTTCAACATCTTTTACAGTTTCAAATCGAAATAAATTAAATTCTGCGTTTTAATATTTTTTTCCGACTGTTACATAACAAAAGAACCACAATTGTCACAAGTTTACATGTACAATTAATGTTTTAACGTGTGCACAACACCGTGTTTTGGGGATGTCAGACGTAGGATATGTCGTTTTGATATATTCTTTTTCAGAATAGACTTGAAATCACGTCGTTTGGGACTCTAGGTACGGTGTTGTGTACATTAGAGTTTCGGGGCTAGTATAGAATTGGGATCATAAAACTTTTATAATATTTTTTTGGGTTAATTGAAACAAAAGATTGATAAATTGAAATGAAGGTGAAAGGGTTGCCGTTTAACCGGTATACATGGCTGACAACACACAACTCGTTTGCTAAATCCGGGTCGACTTCTCTAACTGGGTCGGTTATATTGGCTCCCACAAATCAGGAAGATACTGTCACCAATCAGCTCAAGGTCAGCACATAAATACCTTCACTATTCTTATATATTCATTCATTATTATTATTATTATTATTATTATTATTATTATTATTATTATTATTATTTTTGTTGAGAATTCTTGGTGCATTTATGACTTATGAGTCTGCATTGTAACGTTGTCATGATGATAATTGATTTTGTTGAGAATTCTTTCTAGGTGTTGAGTGTATATTAAGATTAATAATTGATTTATCACCTAACTTAAACTGCAATTGCTATTATAAAATGGGGTTGTTGTTTGCCAAGTGAATACTCACTATATTTGTCTCTATTAAGTGAAAACAAAAGTTTTTTTTTTTGTTGAGAGGAAAAAGTGAATTTATTGCGCTAAATCAGCGTAGCTAGCAATAATTTCATGAGTTGGCGGCGCATTGCCCCATAATTTTAAACCAACTGGGTTCAAACCATCTTTTGCCAAAAAAATGAGCTGGCACATTGCTATCTCTCTTAACAAAAGAAAAACTAGAATTATAGAAAACCGGTAGTAGACGACGACGGTCTTCGATAATGCATCCGATATTCGATAAGTCTTCTAAGTCTCTTGTCAATTTATGGTAAACGGATAAGGAGCCTCCTTTGAAGATAGTGTTCAAGTATCCCCAAGTCGTTGCAAAAAAAATGGCGTGGTACATGGCTAAGGCCTCTCCATTCATAAAATCGAACTTGCCTACCAGTTTTATAGAAAAACTATTCAGAATATATCCTTTGTTATTTCTCGCCAATTGCCATGCCTTCATTATTGGTAGCGACATCTACATTAAATTTAATTTTTCCCAACTCGGGTGGTTTCCAGGATTTTTGGTAGCTCAACACATGCTCAGATGGTGCGACCTTCTAGTGAGCCCGTAGGTACGCATTAGCTTCGGCTTCAGTCCACTTACAAATGGCCATAGCATCGGTCTTTTCATTTTCAAAAATGAAAGCACGTCTCGCTTTCCAAATTCCCCAAATAAGGCAAATAATCCGTGCAATACCTGCTTCATCTTCTTTAAGCATAAGATACTTGAAGAAATCTAAACAATTAGGGACTTTGAGAGTTTGCCAGAAAAGGCCATCACGGGTCATTTTCCAGGCCGCATCTGCAATGTCGTAATCAAATAGGCAATGTCTAATAGATTCATCTTCCCTATTGCAAATATGACATAATCCATGCCTATTCCCCGTAGTTTCAATCCAAGAGAAGTAGGTAGCGCATTTGTGAGTGCTTTCCAGCAAAAATGGATAATTCTTGGTCTCACTTTGAGAGCCGATAAAGAGTGCCATATTTTTTGTAGGGGCGAGAGTTGGAGGGGACCGCGGCATTTTCTATGTTGGACTTCAAGTCTCTAGCTAACCAATATCCAGATTTTACCGAGTATAATCCATTGCTTGTGTAGTGTCATATAAGTTTGTCTTCTGTATTTTGAATGGATAGAGGGATCGATAAAACACTACTAGCTTTCAAAGGTGTGAAAACACGTTGAACTAGGTCTTGATTCCAGGTTTGGGTTGAAGCATATATCAAGCAATTGACATGTGTATATGGGATACATTCCACATGTGGGTGGGCCTTGAAAGTTGGTGGAAGAGGTAGCATGAATCACCAGCAATTGAAACCTTTGTCACCATTCCCTATCCTCCACCGTAGACCTTTAAATAGTAAGTCTCGTCCCTTCAATATACTTCTCCGGATGAGCGAAGGCCTAGAGGTGGGAGTTGCAAGATTAAAGTCTCGTGAGGCAAAGTACTTAGATTTCAACACCTTGGCAGATAAGTTGTCTGGATTTGAAAGAATTCACCACGCCTGCTTAGCTAATAATGCTCGATTGAAGGCACTCTAAGTCTAGAATTCCAAGTCCTCCTTCAGATTTAGGATTACAATAATATTTCCAAGATTTCCAGTGGATTTTCCTCTTACCTTCATCGTTTCCCCAAAAAAACCTCTTATCATTTTTTCCAAATCATTTATAAGAGTTTTGGGCAGTTCGAAACATTGCATTACATACTGAGGGAGGGCTTGTACCACGGCTTTGATTAGAACTTCTTTCCCAGCTGGAGACAAGTACTTGCCTTTCCAACCGTTTAACTTCTTGCTCACCTTTCTTTTACATAAGCAAATATTTCTTTTTTTTATCGACCAACTATAAATGGTAGCCCCAAATACTTTCCGGAGACATTTCCATGCGGAATTTGAAGGATTGGGGATATTCTTGTATGGCATCCGGTGCAATGCTTTTACTAAAAAAGACCCGTGATTTGGACTGATTTATTTTTTGGCCTGAGTATGCTTCGTACGTCTCTAATACTGAATTTAAAGAGTTGCAAGATTCCTCATTTTCTTCGCAGAAAACCAGGCTATCATCAGCAAATAATAAGTGACTTACCTTCACGTACATTATGTCTCCCAAACGAAATCCCATGGAGAAGATCGTCTTTTTCTGCTTTCTTTAGCAATGCCAAAAGCCTTCTGCACATATGTTGAAGAGAAGATCGAGAGATAAAGGATCTCCTTGACGGATGCCTCCGCTGGGGGTTATTATTTTTTTTTCGAGGGATGGCCATTAACTAGTACTTGGTAATTCGCTGAAGTGATGCAATTCATGATTACCTGTATGATGGATTGAGGAAAGTTCATAGCTTGCAAAACCTGCTTTAAAAAAATTGCATTCTACTCTATCAAACGCTTTCGTCATATTAAGTTTGACTGCCATGTGAGAGGAGCTGCCTGGTAAACCGAGATTCATTGAGTGAAAAGCTTCAAAAGCAGTGATCACGTTATCCGTGATCGGTCGTATTCTTGAATTTGGAATGAAAAGAGGACTAATGCTTCATCAACAAAAAGACCGATCAAAATAGCATTCACAGAAATGTTCTAACATTCGAATCTCATTGAAGAGATAATTGACAACGGCGGTTGCCTATTTCCAAAATAGGAGTTATCGGTGTAAGTCGGAACACCGTGATTGATGAGTGGGTAGGTGGGTTAGGTGCACCTCTCGCCCATCGGGAAGTAGTGAGGCTAGTTCCCCCCCCCCCCCCCATCCGAATGAAAAGTGGGCCCCTTCCCGCGTATGCGTATTTATTTAGATTCTTTCTATTTTTGAATTCCCATCTTTATTCAAAAATCTCTCTGGCAAAACGCAATTCGTCGAAGAGATAAAAAGAAATAAATAAAAGAAAGAAAGGGCTTTCCAAATAAGAGAACAAATAAAACACTAAAAAATGATAAAGAAGTGTCAGTAAGAACTAGCACTAGACTTCTTCCCCCCTTTCTACTTTTCCTCTCTCCTTTTGTTTGTGCTTCCACCCTCATTCTACCCGAGGATTAATAATAATAAATGTAGAAAGGTGAGGTACTTTCCCTATATGGAAAAAAAATCTAGGATGACGGCTTTCAAAAGACAAGTCGGGGACGGGGAGAGGAGGCTCTTGAAACCAAACGAGACTAGAAAGAACATGGGAATTAACACCATTCATATGATTTGTCTCGAAGAGACAACAAACAAAGGGGCAGCCCTCTCTCTATCTCGGTCTCGGTTTATCATCATATATCGATCTGGAGAACAAGTACAGATGGTTTCGGCCTCAAAGTCCGGCTACCGGCGGGCTGCATATGTTCAAACTGCGGTTCCTCGGGCTTTCGTCATACCCGCACGGATACAACCGGCCCCGCACGGTAATACCGGTCGCAAGAAAGAAGGTCACCGTAATCCCTCCCAGGCCTATGTCTAATCCCTTGCCAAGGTGGTACAATTCGATGTGAATTACGCTTCAACAACAAGCATATGTCTCTCGCGTCGGTGTCGGCTTACATACCCGACCTCACCGACCATTCTCAACGTGGCTTAAAAGCTCTTAGATTTCCCTTCTCGTCTTTAGGGACCTTTCATACGCTGATTTTAGAGTAGGGTCTGACGCCCATGAGTCTTCCTTCAACAAAAGCCGATTAAGTCCCATAAATAACTTTCTTCATGACACGTTTCAGGCGGTTGACCAAAATTCTAGTGATGAGTTTGTATTTTTTTAAAAAAAAGGATTTATTATATTAAATAGAATTTAAATCGAGCTGGGTTGTGAAACGAGTCGAGAGATATTAAATGGATTCAAGAAACGATAAGCAAGTTCATGAGTTCAGTCGAGTGATTTCATGTATTAAACGAGTTGAGTTTCATCCTGCCTTTTATAACTCGATTGAGTTAAATCGAGTATTGAGCTCGAGTTTTTCTTAGTCGGATCAAGCTCGACAACTGACGAATATCAACTTTTTCTTCGCAGAATGGAGTAAGAGGGCTTATGCTTGACATGTACGACTTTGAGAATGACGTCTGGTTATGTCACTCATTTGGTGGAAAATGTTACAATTTCACTGCATTTGTAAGTGTATATCTAAACTATATGTATTCTCAGTTTTCTTTCGGAAATGCGGTGCTACGATAAAATAATCACAACACAGTTTCACATCGTTGACCATAATCATATTAATATCAATTAATAGGTCCACACTAATCAATGATATACAAGTGTATTGTAGTATAAGAGCCCGATTCCCCTACTAGTGATTCTTACAACGAAGTGAAAAATCAACTATCAAATTTTAGATGATGCCGCCGAAATTTTTGACGGTACTATCGTAAAATTGACAAGATCATCGATATCTCTCATGTTAGAATGTTTTCAAAAATCTTCAAATATTCATGGTACCGGCAAAAGTGTGACGGTGCATCGAAATATTGATAGAATCGTCGTTTTTATCACCATATTGTAAGAATAGGATAATGACGATTTTAATCCCTATTTTTTCACGGAATGTTCACTTCTGTCCCCCGGTGTTTCATTTTTACACTTTAACCCTTTATCTGTGATTTTTTTTTCTCTCTCCATTTTTAGTCCAAATCGGCACGTGTCGAGTTTCTAGCATGGAAAGTACGAAATGTTACAACCAACAGAAACTCAGACACATGCCAATTTGGACCGAAAATGGAAAAGAAACTCTTAGACGAGGGACTTAAGTATAAATGAAACATTGTGGTCACAATTGAAAATTTCATAAAACAAGAAGGGACAAAAAAAAAAAAAAAACCCGATCATCCCTTTTAAGAATCACTGTGGATGCCGGCCTGGTCGTAGTCATTTATTGTGATCGTTTGTTATGAAACTTTTTCTCGGTATAATTCTTTCTAATTTGTCATATGCTGATAAATTTTTAAACAATGTTTTTAACATATGCAGCAACCTGCAATCAATGTGCTAAAAGAAATCCAAGTATTTTTAGAACAAAACTCTGAAGAAATTGTCACCATTTTCATTGAAGACTATGTGCATGCTCCAATGGGATTGACAAAGCTTTTTAATGCATCTGGGCTCAGTAAATATTGGTTTCCGGTTTCACGAATGCCGAAAAAAGGCGAAGACTGGCCTACTGTTGATGATATGGTTCAGAAAAACCAGCGTTTACTGGTTTTCAGTTCCATATCATCTAAAGAAGATACTGAGGGGATTGCTTATAATTGGAGATATGTACTCGAAAATCAATGTAAGTTTTTTATGCATTGTTTTTCTTTTTTCGTAATAATTTTTTTAGATGTTTTCGACTCCGGTCATCATCTTGTGTTCTTTGAGCGCTTACAAAAGCCGCAAACACAACAAGTTGGTTCAGAGATCGAGGTGCATTAGGGGGCCGAGGGTGCTAATAAGCTTACGCCGCTAGTTTTTCATTTTTTATATACAAAGTGCATGTCTTAAATTCCTCTGAATCCTCCTGTTTCTCTAAGCTCAACGAAGCCACAAAATACTAAGTTCAAAAAATTTAGCACACCTGACTAAAAAATCCTGACTCCGTCCTTGTCCGCAGAAGGTCTGATCCCTATTATCATCAGCGAGACTTTGTTGATGGTTAAGTTAACTAAACAAATCCTGACTCCGTCATTGTCTGTAGAAGTTCTGATTACCCAGTATCAGCAATGAGACTTTGTTGATGGGTAAGTTGTAAGTACACATATGTAAGCGTTCAGAGAGCCTTGGGTCCGGCCTTGGCCTAAGATGGTGTCAGAAGAGGACAAAATCACTCGAACTTTTTCAATAGTTTTAAAAAAAACTCTGTTGTGTCATTTTTTTGAAATTATTTTGCTGTGACAGTAATACTGCTCATAAGCATATAGTCATAATGTGATGTACTAATATAGTCTAAAATGCAGATGGAAATGGAGGGATGAAAGCAGGATCATGTCCGAGCCGTTCGCAATCGTCACCGATGAACACGCCTACCATATCATTAATTACACAGAATTATTTTCCAGACAATCCAAACATAACAGAAGCCTGTGCTGATAATTCATCTCCATTGATTAGCATGATGAAAACTTGTCATTCTGCTGCTGGAAAAAGATGGCCTAATTTCATTGCTGTTGACTTTTACCAGGTTTTTTTATGTAGTATTTTAAAAACTCCACAAGTTTCATATATATATATATATATATATATATATATATATATATATCATTAAAATAAAAGTTTTATTTTTATATTATTTTAGAGGGGTGATGGTGGAGGATCCCCACAAGCAGTTGATGAAGCAAATGGTCATTCAACCTGTGGTTGTGATAGCATTGCCTACTGTAAGGTATGTGTTATGATGCACGTATACTTCTGTCGGGTAGCGTGTCCTGTATTTGATGTGTATATAACGAAGAAAAGATACGCACCAGATATTCAGGGTGCGTATTTAGGGGGAGAATTCGTAATTTTCAAAAGTTGGATATCGATAATTTCAGATATGGTACTGAATTATCCATGTCTCATAATGTAATTAAAGTTGATTCGAAACGAAGATTTTAAAGTCCGTTTTTATTAATATTATGATAACCAACTAGGAATGTAAATTTAAGCAGGTAAATGCAACATTTGGAACATGTGATGTCCCGGTGCTCGCCCCGCCTCCACCGGCGCAATTGGCACCCACCGCAGAGCCGAGCAAAGGAAATCACCATTCATTTAACTTGTTTTGGTTGATCACAACAATCTTGTGGATCGCTTTACTCCTACAGTTATAATTACTTTAACACAGAATTTATTCTGCATCCGAATTATTTTCGAGTCCATGAAAAGTTAGTATATGGTTATACAGGTGACCTGTATTGAGGATGAAGAACAATATTAATTCTTGAAATTATAATTGAAGTTGTTGCAATTTGTTTATTTTTTATAGAATCCCTGACCCACCGCGACATAACTGGGCAAATCGAGACCAGTTTCGTCACGGCACCATTCATCTGGACGATAACTCAAATCGCAAACAAATCACTAAAAATATTCAAATTATGCAAAAAAATATCTAACAATTACTTGGTATTATTAGATGATAGAAAGTGAAATTTCAACGTCCAACAAAGCACATTTTTTCTTTTTTATACATGCTTTATAATCTACTTGAACACATTATAAATCAATACATTTCATGCTTACAACAACAAACTGGAAAAGCCATTAGGGATCAAAATACAACAACACTTACATACCAGGTGGGTGGGGGGGGGGGGAGGGGGGGGGGGGGGGGGGTTTAACATGCGAAAACGCTGTTCAGAATACAACAGAATATTTCATGGGGGGATTTTTGCTGTAGTGTATCCACATGCTAATATTACATTTGAAAATATGTAAACATTTACGTGTACTATCCACGTGTGGAAACACCGTAGAAAAATTTACCTATTTCAGGACGCAAATGTATAGCAAAACAATAACTTGTTGAGAACGGGGGTCCTCACTGGAGTTCTCCAACAGGCGCTTCATTCAGCCACAGGAAATGAATGAATTCGTACAGCTTCGCGCTTACACTAACCTGATAAAAAGGAAATTCCAATGATAAGCGATAAAAGATAACCGAAACTTAAAAAAAAAAAAAAAAAATAAGAGCTCTTATTTGTTGGCAGTCTTTATTGGCACGACACCAAACCTACTTTTGAGGCACCGGAGTGAAAGTTCAACCGTTATGTCCATATTCAACCTTTGGAAATTCGAACCTCACACCCTGGTGTGGTGCCACGGTAGATGTACATTATGCTTAATTATATTGGAACGTTTTCATACACAATATTGGCTGTCCTTTTTAAGTTCCTTTGACGGGGTGGGGGGAATTGAAGTGTATTTTAAAAAACAATAAGAAAAAAGTAAAATGTACCTTGTAGGGGGTCGGGTTAAGCCTTCTCATATGATCTGGACGCATCTGTTCAAGTTGTTTGATACATCTCTCCCTTATTTCTTTTAGGGATGGGAGTTCTTCTCTTGCTTTTCCTTCATAAAACAAACATAATTAGTCTTCAGCAGCAAAAGTTGAACATTATAAAAGAATTAAACAAAAGGGACCAAAAGTGTAGTTATTCCTTTTTCTTTAATTCATATTCACGATCATTACCCAACCGTATTAACCCGTAAACCATTGATGATCATATATATTGTTGTTTTGAAATAAAACTCTTACTAGGAATTAAGTTCAGCAGAATCTAATGAATAAAAAAGAATTGAACCTGATTTTCCGGGCCAATAACACTTGAGAAGCTCCTCAACCCTTTGTGGTACCACATATGCTCTTTTCGACTCGTTGAATGGATGGCGACATAAAAGGCGTTCACCCACCTACATGTTATTTACAGTAAGAAAAAATGGGAGCTTTATTTTTTCACTGAATAAAAGGGCAAATTTAAGAAGTAGCAGATCAAACTTGTAAAGCATCCAAGTAATCATCATATGTATTTCCCTAGTACTTCAAGCCACAGCATTTGACATTGCTATTAAAGTCTTAAACACAATAGGTGTGGGGCAGTCTACAACGCTTGAGCCGGGAAACCTTTGGGTGGCGACTCCAGACCAGGGTTATACGTAAAAACTTGTGGTTTTATGTGTTTTGTCATTTACGTTGTGGAAACACACGGGTTTTTATGAATAACTCCGCATGCTGAGTGAGCGCCTATACTTTTTTTCCTTCCCTTGCTCCATCTTGTTGTATATACCAAAAAAATAAACAGTAATAAAAAAAACGATGAACAACTACTGACAAGGGAGAGATGGAAAATCAAAAAAGAATCAGGGTACTGACAAAATCAAGAAAAAACAAGAAAGGGGATTGTTAAAGACACCACACCAAACCTACTTCTGGGGCAACACAGTGACATTCGACCTGTGGAAAATTAAATGCAAAGCCAATATTTGACTTTACATAGGTTGCATATCCACATTCAACCTCTTAAAAGACGAAACTAGGCCCGAAGTGTAGTGCCTCAATAGATAATGCGTGGTGCCTTTTGCACACGCCAACAAGAAATCAGGCTACATTTCAACCAAGCACTATATTCCATGGGAGGAGGAGGGCAACATTTACTCAAAAATATATTATGTTTGAGGAAGAACACATTGGACAGAGGTGAAATAATAAAAACCGGTTCATGTCAATAGATAAACAACTAACAACAATTAGACAAATGGGCCAAGAAACTTCTGGAAATCGTTATATAAATGACGGATGACAATAGAATTAAAGGTACCTTTGGAATTGGTTCATTCTCCCCAATCAATATGTCTACGAGAGAGTAACCTTCCTTCCCATACAATCTGAAACTTCGTTTTTTACATGGAATGGAGACCTATAACAAAAACACATCAAGAATCTCTACTGTAAAACTTGAGGAACATCAACTTTAGCACAATTATAGATCAAACCTTTGAGACATCCTCCGAAAGTTTTATCCGGGGCTGATTATTTATTTCAACAAGCTTAAAGACAACTCCCAGAGCCGGTTGAGCATAGCACGTGACGAGATGAGTTCCAATCCCGAATGAGTCGATTTCATGGCCCTGTGGTAGAAAATTTCACCCATTAAGTACATTGGTCCAAAGTCAACTATTTGAAATTCAAAGCAGGAGCATTATATACAATGGTGGATCCAGAAGATCACTGGGGGCGGATATATCTAGTAAAAAATGTCATTGCGGGCGAGTAAAAAAGAATTCACTGAAGACAAACTAGGTTCATGGTGTATAGGTCCACCCCTGCCACTATCCCCATCCACCCCCACCCCCACCCCCACCCTCCCAATAAAAAATCTATCATCAATACAAAATTGGTAATCTACTAGATTTCAAACATGTATTTAAACTTTACGGATCAATGCACTCGTATACATAACAAATTCAAATCTATTATTTTGCAGAAACCATTCATTTATCATAAATAGGACTGATATTATCCAAAACTTTGTTGAGATGTTTCAAAGAAACGCTTTACTGAGCAGAAGACTAGAGCTCCAAAGCACGGAGTTAATATTACCAAATCAAGAAATAAAAGGCCAAATGTAAAAGTAACAATTCAAGTAGACCAATCAATCAGCTAAAAAGTTTCAAACAAGAAAATGAAGCAATTTGAATGTCTACTTTCTCGGGTATATTACCTGTTTATTCAATGCATCTATCGTTTCTTCATTGAGGTCGTTACTGGCAGTTATACTTGTCTTTCCAAAACCAATCACGCCAAATTCCTTCTCAATGGAACGAAAGAACTTTCTTGCCTCACATGACAAATAAGCAAGATCGCCAGAGTCTAATCTAATACCAATAGCTTTATACCTGTGTACCGTCATTTCAGATGACAATGAAAGCCATACAACATAGGGAAAAAACATTTGTCAGAATAATGACTTTCAGATTCAGGGTAAAATGAAGAACAGCTAGCCAAGATACATGCGAGATTATATTATTAACGATGTTCTAAGACCAAGTGAATGAAAATGGCTGCCACAATAATGCAAAGTTAGGAATTTCTATCAGAAGTGCAATATTTGCTTGTGCATTCCACTTGATACATACATTCACGGCTTACAAAACACACTATGTTTGACTGTCCAAAGCATAAAAGAGGATTTCTGGAAAACAAGTAAATAATTTCAGTAAAAAAAGGCAGCCCAGTGCATAAAAGCAGGGTAAGGGCCGGAAATAAGATAATTGGCTTCATTCTCAGAAATATAGACTACTGCCTCCGTCCCGTTTTTTTTTCGCATACCAAACTACACAATTTCCATGTTTTTGCACATACCACTAGACAAATCGATTCACTGCATACATGGAGCATTCTTTTTAACTGCATTATGTATAGATGAGGATACATGAAGCACATGCTTATAACTTTAGTGTACAATGAAAATAAACTTGCTGATTTGCAGTATAGAAAATCAGATGGTAACAAGATATGTCAAGATAAAGTTTTGGTTCACACCCGAGATCATTTAGTGCCAGTGCGATGGCACAAAAATTGGGAAGCCCGCTTCTTATTACCTGTGAAACAAAAATGAAACAATAAAAATAGTCAAACCAAATGACCCAGTAAGTGAGACCAAACAGAGACTTACTGATCTGAAACGGTTGGAAAATTTAAGCACGGATATAGCCATAAAGAAGGATGTTGAAGAATTATGTGGCTTGGGACCAAACCGACCCAAGAACGGATGTTGCATATTTATCAATCTACGTAATCCTTGATCATCTTCTTCATTAAAGAACATGACTTTTCAAATCCTTCTGATCCCAATTATCAAGAAGGTTTGATAATACTCTCCACTATCAAACGGGCCATGCATCAATAGAGGTCTTGGAAGCCTATAAATACTCTTACTTATAGTCGACTCCTGACTCAAAATAAAAGCAGAAACAATAGGGAGCATGAAGATATAATACGCCGAAATATTCTCATTCTGTACTTACATCATATGTATCAACCAGGGCAAGGAAATTGTTGGGAAATGCCAGAGCATATGAGCAAAAAGCAGCTAGTTCACTTTGATTCGTCTCACCAAATATTCCAGCCCATAAATTTGACCGCTGAAAGCAGTTGACCAACAGTCACGTCACATAATGTTCGTCAAAAGTTCCATCAAAAATACATTTTAAGTCCAAACAAAATATTTAGCAAACCATATGTGTATGTCTATTGATACTTACCCCTGCTAATTTGGTGCTGTCATCCCGAAAAGAAGGAATGGTAACAAAAAGAGAATGCGAGTAATGCAATGTGGACAAAACACATCTTTCACATAAAAAAGGATCACCAAAACATATTAGATCATTTCCATCTTCAACATGAAAAACTCTAATTTCCAGAAAGGAAGCAGTAAAATATCTTATAAGAGACATAGTAAAACTATAAAAAGCAAGAGAAATTGATTGTAGTTGCCAACTTAAGTGGACTTACCATTGAAAATAATATCCTAATCCATGCAAAAGTTTTAAATCACTATACAAAAAATGCACAAGATGATTGGCAGAGAGATGCACATGTGGTGGACTTATGTAACACATTATTGAACTAAAGTATATGCCAGATATATACTTGAAGCAATTCAGAAAACGCTACAAGACCTTCAATTTATTCAGCCATGACTGCACCAGACTAAAAAAATCCTCACAACGAGTTGAGCCATCAGAACTACGAAGTGACTTCTCTATTATCTCATCAGGACTCTGCATGAAAAAGGATAAATGGATTAAAAAAAAAGTGTATGATAAGCTACACAAAAAATAAGCCAACGACCAAAATAGTTCTTGTACATGAACATGCTCACAATTATTCCTATAAAATCACCATCATCATTAATTTTCTGAATCTTTAATGGAAGTACACTCAAAAGCTTCAATAACTACCACAGCAACATAAAATTAGTAATCTATTCACACACACACACACACACACACCACCACACACACACACAGAGAAAAACAAAAGAAACAAAAAAAGAAAAACAAAACCTCAACACTGACATATAAGAAAAATAAAAGACACAATTGACTACATCCATAAAGAAATCATATTTTTATGAGCTAAAGGAATAGCCCAGAGAAGAAAGACTACCGTCTAACCGAATAAACTTATCAATAAAGATTTAAATACACAATAGATACTTCAAAAGAAAGCTGTCAACAAATTCTTGCACTCATAACAATCTGGATGATGGTGATCCTGAAGCAGGACAGTGCTAAGTATTTATTAAGGAGAGAATGTATACCTACCATAAATGAGCTGACAAATGCGTGGGAATGTGTTCCGCGGAGTGGAATTCCAAACAATCTCCCAGCTGCCACATTGCTGGTGGTATACAATGATTATAAAAAATCACCATCAGGAACCGAGCAAACAGAAAACAGGATAAATATTCACTTAGCTATTGTTTCTTTTGCTTTTCATGGTTGTGCAGCTTGTTTTATCACAAGCATACTCCAGACCCAAAAAACCAAGACGACTCAAGCTCATAGACATTAATAATGACCTTGATACGGTTAATTAGAGAACAGAGTATGAAGGCTGCTTTCCTTCAATATTTTTGTTCCTTTTTTGTTACATTTAGTTTTGTAAACGATCTGGGAGCTAAATTTTTCTGTTAGCACAGAAGTTTTCATAACTGTATTTTTCTATTTGGGTTAGGTTTTCTTTTAATCTTCAGATAATGCAAAGTAGTCCTTTCTTTTATAACATGGTATGCTTATGATACAAAAGAATCAAGAGTATGTTAAAAGCACCGTACTTTATCTAGACTTTTCTACATAATTCAAAAGTCATGCCGACATTATGACATATTCTAGATACAAAATACTAGACTACTCAAGTGGTAGTATCTAGAGTTTTCTGTTTCCATGAAAAATATTTGTTTAATCTTCACATTATGTACTAGACTTTTCTAGTCATCCCTATTCAGCCGACATAGGTAGCTATATAAGGGAGATGTCCGGCCCTCTATTTGTCCAAGCAAGTCAAGTGAGTCTTGTATCCCACTTTCCATTGTAATATAAAGATTCTTCTATTTTCTTAAATTAGTTGTGTCCCACTCTCCATTCTCCAATATTTAGTATTTGTCATTCAATCAAGGTTGAGTCTAGTTATCGATTAAACCACAACAGAGTACATTGACAACAGGTGCACCGTATAATGAAGAAAACACCCACGTTCGAAATAATCCTATAACATTCCAAGATCTAGGGTTGAAAAATGCCCTATTCAAAGTCAAGGATTGTGACCTTACACAATGATTCGGATTATGACAGTATGATTAACACTGTGAGAATAAAGAATTTCTCTAAGGTATTAGCGCATGGTGAAATCCATCCCCTCATGATGGAAATAAATGTCTTCTGTTCATAAAACCACAGCTTCAAAATATACGCATCGTACTGTTGTGACATCATCTCATGAGACTAAAACTTGATCATTGGTGAGAGTAAGCAATGAGCAAAAACAGTTGAACGAAACAAAAAACAAACCTCAACTATACCCTAATTGACCTCATGAACTTGATGAACTTATGAAAAGATGATGATTTACGGAAATGAACAAACCAGAACAAATCCAAGACGCCATTTTTTTTCTTGGCAAGATACAAGATGGATAGAGGAGAGAAGAAAGATAAATATTTGGAATTCTCCACCAACTTATGATGCTTAACCCATGATGGAATATCAGCACATCTAGTTTCTGAACATGTATTATCACAATTGTTAAGGAAAATTCCAGCAGCAAGTTCCAAACATAGACAAATAACACCACAGTGTAGGAGAAAAACAGCAATTTGGTAGTTATTCACAACTCAAAGTTCACATTCTGAGCCTGGAAACCAGTCTAAAACTCTGAATGTGAAAGTTTTTCTCCCTTATACAGACAACAGATTGGGTCTAAAGTGGACAAGGCTTTTACAGCATCAATACTTTAGCCTGCATTTTTTGCCTTTGTACAGTACACAATTTTATTTTGATGCAATGTGCCGATACAGTTGCAAGCTTCAAGATACAACTTCTTTGCAATATGTGTAAGGAAAATGCGGAAGAAATCAGATGAGCAGCTGATTCATGGGGAAAGAGGAATGAGTATCGAAACATGCAAACCTCAAACACGAGGTTTCAACCAGTGTAGATCTCATGAAGCACGACTTCCATAAGTGTTAAGGGTGCTGGGCCTTAATCTATAATGACTTGTGTGCCTTTACAGGGAGGTTCTCACGTATAGCAGTAAATTCATTCCTTTGAGTAGTAATAGTATTCCAAGAACTTAAATTTGCTGACATTGAAATGAATAATAGCATCATAGAAGTTAGTTCATCCGGTCAAACCATACAAGGCAGATGATCGATTTGATGAAAGTATCCAAGACAAAAGTTTAAGCATATAATGCGCAAACAATAAAGTTCGTGAACTGTTTAATGATGGCAAGGCAGCACCACATCTTGACGTACCTTGTCGCGTCAAATCCGCCCATGTAGCAATACTTTGAAGCCGATATGCCACCATCAGGGCCCTATACATGGGAGCAAAATGAATTTGATAATGTCGAACTTCACCAATTGGTTACAAAGCAAAAAGACGAGAAAAGAGGTGTGGAGGACCTGAGCTCGTCTAAGTCCAAATTCAAGCAGCTGTTTAGACTTCCCAGCAACAAAACGATGCCTTGCGGCATTTGTAGCAACTAGTGATGCATAATTTATTAGATTGACAAATGGAGTTTCCAGCAGATGGACCACCTTAAAAAAAAAATACATTCATTAGCAAGTTTGAAAGTGGCCACAAGCATCAGAAAACAATGGATTGAATAACTCACTGCAATTGGACCTTCAACCCTCATCATCGGCACCGTAGGGAAGACGACAGTTCCTTCAGAGATGGCGTATATTTCAATACCAGAACAATCAATTCCACGAAGGTAATCATAGAAGCCATCCTATAATACACATAATGTAATAAGTTAACCAAACAGCAAGTCGAGTGTGATAAGACGTATACAATCATACATCGACCTAGTCTATTTACGGAACTCCTGATACTAGAATATTACGACACTGATATGGCTAATGGGACCCGTCAGTGATCTAATCCCAGGCTGAAAATGGACTTTGATTGGAAGCAATGAAAATGGAACGTAAAATTATACAAAGAATTGGAGGTAACTATGAATACAAGCAGTAGATCAGTTTACCTCGCACGACGAAGGTAATGTTGCACGGATGAAAGCAATCTCATCTTCTGTAAACTTAAAATGAGCAACAAACCTTATGCAGTCCTCTAAACCTGCAAATACAGTATATTCTCCACCAAATGGATTCCTTCGAAAATACAAGTCAAACCTGACCCATGCAAGATGAAGCAAGTTAGATACTTTGTGCATAAAACACCCTGCCACTTTCACTAAATTTATTTAGTTTCCCTCAGTTACAAGTTTGGGACAAAAAAAAAATCAAATAGTTAACAAATGATCTTTCATATTAAAATCTTGAGTTAAAATTACCCAAAGCAGTACACTTACGGAGACAAGTAAACTACTAGTAGTACATTTCATTAGCTTCAAGCTTAATTTTAAAATAAGGAGCTGCTATAGCCTATAGGCACCCCATTTTTGTTTCGGGCACCACATTTATATATATATATTGTTTTGCATGGCACCAAAATATTACCCTTAGCACTTCACATGTTTAAAAAATGTCTGGTAGAAACGTCACAGCCTACTAACACTCGTTATGCACAAGAAACGTCTTAAACATCAATATCAATGACGTTCCCTTCCGCAAAAAAATAATCATATAAATGAAGCGCCATGTATTAATCGTGGTGCCATATAATATTTGTGGTGCCAGTAGAACCCCTTAAAAAAAAAAAAAAAGGTACACACTCCATACTGTGCATAAAAGATCATATATTTTAAGCAGATTGCATAAGCCAATGCAAAAGGACTTTCTACTGCAGGACCTAAGTCAGAATTTTAGTCAACACCAAACAAAGTTGACTATAAGTCAACTAATGTAGCTCAACCATAGTGTTGAAAGAGTTAGAATACGAGGAGTATTTGTTATAAATTATGTTTTATTATTTATTTATATGTAGCCGTAATATAAGGCAAGTATTTTCCTTAGGGTTTAAGGGTGGCGGCTGGTCTTAGAGTCCTGAATTAGTAAGTTCCTGAAATTAAGGAAGATTAGGGTTTCCACCAGTTGTATAAATAAGGCTGTGCAGTCAGTGAATAAAATAATAAGAACAATTGTTCTTTTTTACCTTTTCCAACATGGTATCAGAGCTTAGATCCATAAAAAACTAATTTCAAAAACCTTGTTTTTCCTCGAGATGAACTACCGAGCAGCGTTCACCGGAGAGCTGACCAACACCGGCTCTTCTGCTAACACAGGATCCGGAGCAAATACTGGGGGAGAAGGTGGAAACACAGCAAATTCCTCTTCTAACCTACTGGTAACACAGAAGCTAAATGGCAAGAACTACTTGGAGTGGTCCCAGACCGTCAAACTGGTGGTTGGTGGCAGAGGAAAGTTAGGGTTCTTGACCGGAGCAAGCAAGGAACCAGAAACAAATGATCCAAAACTGGCGATCTGGAAGTCTGAAAACTCAATGGTAAAGGCATGGCTCATAAATTCCATGGAGCCACCCATTGCCAGACCGCATATGTTTCTGTCCACTGCCAAGGACATGTGGGATGCTGTGAAAGAGATGTACTCTGACTTGGAGAACTCTTCACAAATCTATGACCTAAAGACAAGACTTTGGAACTTAAAACAGGAATCCAGGGACGTCACCACTTACTACAATGATATTGTAACCCTTTGGCAGGAATTGGACATGTGTTATGATGACACTTGGGACTGTCCTGGTGACGGTACAAAAATTCAAAAAAGGGAGGAGAATGAAAGAGTTTATTCATTCTTGGCAGGCCTAAATCCAAATCGGGATGAGGTGATGGGTAGAATTCTGGGCAGAAAACCCCTACCATCACTCAGAGTAACCTTTTCTGAAGTAAGAAGAGAAGAATCAAGATGCAAAGTTATGCACAAACCAGGCCTTACAGAAGTAGAAGGATCTGCCCTAGTGGCTGGAAGTCAGCACAGGAAATCAAACAAGGAGAAGCCTAAGTGTGAGCATTGCAAGAAGATTGGCCACACTAAGGACATATCTTTGGGATATACATGGCAAGCCAGAATGGAGGAATAAGGGTAGTAGGGGAGGACAGAATCAAGGAGCAGGAAGAGCAAATCAGGTGGCTTCTGACCTAGGGTCCTCATCTACTACTGGGGCTCTTCAATTCACTCAGGAACAGCTGGAACAACTCAGTAAAATCCTAAACTCTCAACTCTCCTTGAACCATAATCCTCAATGCTCCTTGGCAGAGTCAGGTAATTACCTTCACAAAGCCTTTTATGGGACCAGTCATGAAATAAATTGGATAGTTGACTCCGGAGCAACGGATCACATGACTGGATCCTCTGATTTATTTCTTAATTATGACCACTTGTCTTTGAAACCATAAAATCGGACTTGCGATGGGTCATTCTCTGCGATTGCTGGGAAAGGCTCCATCAAAATCACACCAAACCTCACACTTACAGAAGTATTACACGTACCTAAACTGTCTTGTAATCTGATTTCCATATGTAAACTGACATCTGAACTAGACTGTGTTGCTCTATTTTCTAAGGATGGCTGTGTGTTTCAGGACAAGGCTTTGGGGAAGATGATTGGCAAGTCTAGGCTGATTGGTGGTCTCTATGTCCTGGAACAGGATGGTGAATCAAATAAGGACTCCCTACTGAGAGGATGTCATCTCACAAGAAATTTAAATAATCAGAACCAGATTTTAATGTGGCATAGGAGATTAGGCCACCCAAGTTTTAATTATATGCAAAAGTTGTTTCCTGGACTGTTTTCTAATAATAAAATGTTTTACCTTTATGTGAAGTGTGTGTTCTTGCAAAGCAAAATAGAAGTATTTATCCTATTCAACCCTACACACCCTCAAGGCCCTTCACTATGATACATAGTGATGTCTGGGGACCATCTAGGGTGCACACTCTAAATAGCAAAAGGTGGTTTATAACTCTTATTGATGATCACACTAGAATGACTTGGGTTTTCTTAATGAAGGAAAAATCTGAGGTTGAAACAATTTTTAAACAGTTTTATGAAATGGTGAAGACTCAGTTCCAGACTCAAATCCAAATTTTAAGGAGTGACAATGGAACTAAATACTTCAACCAATACCTAGATGGGTACCTTGTTGAGAAAGGAATTGTTCATCAAAGCTCCTGCATTAAAACCCCACAACAAAATGGTGTTGCAGAGAGAAAGAACAGACACCTTCTGGAAGTAGCTAGGACACTCTTAATAACCTCAAAATGCCCTAAGACATTCTGGGGAGAAGCTGTCCTAACTGCCACATATTTGATCAACATGATGCCCTCTAGAGTACTCGGTTTAAAACACCTTTAAACCTGTTTGAAACCTGTTTTCCTCAAAACAGACTCATTGGCAAACTCCCTTTGAAGGTTTTTGGGTGCACTGCTTACACACACACTCACAATCAAGGGAAATTGGAACCTAGATCAAAGAGATGTATCTTTGTGGGATACTCTCCTACAAAGAAGGGTTACAAATGTTATGATAATGAAACTGGTAAGTTCATCACCGCAATGGATGTAACCTTCTTTGAAGAAAACATGTTCTTTGATAAGGTCCAATTTCAGGGGGAGAAAACGGGTGAAATAAATGCTTTCAATGAATTAAATGTAGGATATAATTTCCTAAACCACAAAACTAAATTTGACCTTGGCTCGATGACTTAAGGACTTGTGATGATGATGATCGTCGAGTTTGGAGGAGGAATCGACCGACTCAACGAGAATCGATGCGCTTGTTCCTAATCCTCCGAGAAAATGACCAAATTTTCAAGGGGAAGACTTATGTGAGAAGCACCCTAAGAAGGCATCTAGAAATCGGATTGAGGGGACAACAATCGGTCCCTCAAGCCGTTTCGAACCAAACACCCAGACTGAGCATATAGACAACATAGATTCTGAGGCTCAGTTGTCTGGAAACTCTGATTCTGAGTCCCTTGACTCTGAATCCTCTGAAACAAATGAATCCCATGAATCCTCCCTCCCTACTCTAAAACAGGGGGAGAAACTCCCTCTTTCAACCCAAGAAAAACTTCTCTTAGATGTACCTATAGCCATCAGAAAACCTACCAGAAGTTGCACTAAACACCCCATCTTCAAATTCCTCTCATATACACAATTATCCCCTAAATATAAAGCCTTCACCGCAGCTATTTCATCTACCACAATTCCCAAGGACATACAAGAAGCCCTTAGGGTTCCTGAGTGGAGAGAAGCAGTTCTGGAAGAGATGGGGGCACTAAGAAAGAATGACACCTGGGAAGTTGTGACCCTGCCTAGAGGAAGGAAAACTGTGGGGTGTAAATGGGTATTTGTGATCAAGTACAATTCTGATGGGAGTATCCAAAGACACAAGGCTAGGTTAGTAGCCAAGGGGTACTCACAGACATATGGCATAGACTATGCAATGTTCTAAAACTCGCTAGGCGAAGTCGGTACGCCACAGGGGCGCTTAGGGCCTGGGGCGCCCAGGCGGCGCCTAGGCGCTTTTAGGGTTTTAAGGGGGTTTTAGGGTTTTAAGGGGGGTTTTAAGGTTTTTACGGGGGGTTTAGGGTTTTAAGGAGGGTTTTAGGGTTTTTTACGGGGGGTTTTAGGGTTTTTACGAGGGGGTTTAGGGTTTTAAGGGGGGTTTTAGGGTTTTATGCATCTTTCTTGTCTAAACACTTGGGAAAACTTGATGTTCGCCCAGATGGAAGCCTAATAGCCTAAAAGGGCCTTAGAGCGCCTAGAAGGTCCTAGGAGCGCCTAGGAGGGCCTAGGAGCGCCCGAAGGGCTCAGGAGCGGGTCCGGGAGCGCCCGAAAAATCGCCCGGCACACTTGAGCGCCCCGATAAATCGCCTAGAGCCAAGTCGAGGACGCCCGGGGGTCGTCCAGGGCCTAGGCGGCGCCTAGGCGATCGCCCAGGGCGATTTTTAGAACACTGAGACTATGCAGAGACTTTTTCCCCAGTGGCCAAACTAAACACTATTAGGATACTGCTTTCTGTGGCAGTAAACCTAGACTGGCCACTTAATCAACTGGATGTAAAAAAATGCATTCCTTCATGGGGAGCTGAAGGAGGAGGTGTACATGGAACCACCACCAGGGTTCACTGATAGGTTTGAGAACAGGGTGTGTAAGCTGAAAAAATCCTTGTATGGGCTTAAACAGAGCTCAAGGGCTTGGTTTGACAGATTCATGAAGTTCCTAAAAAGTGTTGGATTCACACAAGGGAGGTCAGATCACACACTGTTTATCAAAAAATCTGGGGGAGGAAAGATCACAGTGGTAATTGTTTATGTTGATGATATTATCCTCACAGGAAATGATGCTAAAGAAGCAACCTGGGGGAAAAGCAAACTGTCATCAGAGTTTGAAATCAAGGATCTGGGGCCCTTGAGACATTTCTTGGGAATGGAAGTTGCTAGGTCATCAGAGGGGCTGATAATGACTCAGAGAAAGTATACATTAGACCTTCTCAAGGAAACAGGTTTAGAAGGGTGCAGACCAGCCTGGACACCTATGGAGTGCAATCTTAAATTGGGAAGTTTCAAGGGAAAATCAGTTGATGTGGAAGGATATCAGAAATTAATTGGCAAGTTGATATACCTTGCCCATACCAGGCCAGATGTGTCATATGCAGTTGGGACACTAAGTCAGTTCATGCACTCACCAAATGAGTTTCATCTTGAAGCGGTAGGAGATTGTTGAGGTACTTGAAGACCGCACTGGGAGAGGGTTGTACTTCAAGAAGTCTAACAGAAGGGAAGTGTCCATTTTCACTGACGCAGACTGGGGTGGCTGCACTAAGGATAGGAGGTCCATAACAGGGTATTGTACCTATGTGTGGGGAAACCTTGTGACATGGAGGAGCAAAAAACAGGATGTCGTTGCAAGGAGTAGTGCGGAGGCTGAGTTTAGAGCCATGGCACAGGGTATATGTGAGGGACTGTGGATAAAAAAGGTGATGGAAGATCTGGGAGCTGGTTTCTCACAACCCATGAAACTATACCTTTGTGACAACAAGGCGCCATAGAGATAGCAAATGAGCCGAGTCCGATGACGAGAACCAAACACGTGGAAATTGACGGGCATTTTATTAAAGAAAAGCTGGAAAATGGTTTGTTCTGTGTTCCTTACCTTCCCTCCTCAAGGCAGATTGCAGATGGGCTGACAAAGGCATTGGGAAGAGCAGGATTTGATGAGTTTGTGGGCAAGTTGGGCTTGTCCAATATCTTCGCTCCAACTTGAGGGGGAGTGTTGCAAGAGTTAGAATACGAGGAGTATTTGTTATAAATTCTGTTTTATTATTTATTTATATGTAGCCGTAATATAAGGCAAGTATTTTCCTTAGGGTTTAAGGGTGGCGGCTGGTCTTGGAGTCCTGAATTAGTAAGTTCCTGAAATTAAGGAAGATTAGGGTTTCTACCAGTTGTATAAATAAGGCTGTGCAGTCAGTGAATAAAATAATAAGAACAATTGTTCTCTTTTACCTTCCCCACCCCAACACATAGTCATTAAGAAACCAAAAAAAACCAAAGTCATGAACCATTAACTTTACTCACCAAGCTCACCATTAAACATTCTAAATCAAGTAATCATATAAAACTAAAAACCAAAACCAGAAAAAAAAAAAAAAAAAAAAAAAAAAAAGTTCTGCACGACTACTAGCATCGCAACTATTATGCTAATTAAGTAACAATCAAGTAATTAACGAACATTGAGCAGGCAAAATGAAGAAAGAAAGTGTAGAGGAAATTGAAGAATCACATAGTAATCGAAAGAGCAGGAAAAAAAAAAAGAGTATTCTCACACAGCTCGTTCTGTATGCTTGGCAGCTTTCCAGTGAGCATAAGCCATAGTGAATTGATAAAGATCCGTAAGCAGAGGTGTCACCATAGGATTGGTTGGTTCTTCAATCATCGTCGAGCTGCCGCTCCAGTTCCGATTCTCTTCCGGTTTCACCTCCAATACTGAACCATTCCCTACCGCCTCCTCCATTTCAAATTTTCAGTCGAACCTTATTCAGTAATAAATCTTCTTTGGCTTGTTGTTATTGTACGCATAAATCAAATCAAATCAAATCCGATATGGATGGATTTGATTCAAGAAATGAATGCTGAAGAATTGAAGACAGAGTAGTTCGTTCGTGCGTATGTGCTGAAGCATCAGACGCCAAGTGGTAAAGAGTGTAATAATTTATTTTTATTTTTTTATAAACAAGAATTTTATTTTATTTTAAGTCTCTTTCGACAGCTAGGCATAGTTATCAGACTTTCGGCGGTCATTGGCCGGAAAAGATACGTCGGTCGCCAAATTCAATGGTTCAACCATAAGAGGTCAATGGATTCAACCGAGGTGGATCACGTCATATACTTAAAAACTATAATTGAATATTCAAAATATAAAGATAAAATAAAATATAATGAAAGTAATTATTTTCAAAATACTCCAATAAACACAATTACAAATTAGAAACATAAAATACTCAAATGATTATCATTTGTGCAAGTTAAAGCGCAAACAATTAGCATTTTCCTTAGGTAAGTATTGTAGCTACTGCTACATTTTCATACATTCCTAAAAAAACACAATAATACATTCAATCCATAATAAAAACAAGTTCATTCTCTTCACTTCAAGTTTTCGACCGTAAAAAAAGTTCAAATACCCCTAAATACCAATAATTATTTCCTAAAAAACAAAAAATAATACATACTGCTACTCGACTTTTTTTTATTGATGACAAAATCTACTCGATGTTTTGAGATTTATATTATTTAGATCTGAAACTTTTTTTTTAGAACCGGCCGAGGGTGAATAAAATCCAGATGGCAAAAAAAAAAAACTGGGCTGATGGAAAACCGCCCGGGTCACTGGGTTGACCGGTCCGACCGCCGGGTTGACCGGTCCGACCACCGGGTTGGACGGGTCAAAACGGTTCAATGTCATAAACGGTCGAATGCTGACCCGGCCCGGGTTTGGGACCGGGTCACCGGGTCGACCGGTTCGACCGCCGGGCCGGGCCGAGTCTGATAACTATGCAACTAGGTCGTTTTATACGACAGCTAGGTGCCTAGGTCGTTCTATACCATACAATTGCTGATGCTATTATTCGAGAAATTATATGTGCACTACATAAATGTGTAATGATGTTGTGGTAAGATAAGTAGTTGATAGATATATCACTACTCTTATTATTATGGGGGAATGAGGGAGAAGGACAAAAATATTTCATCAATTAAGTAGAAGGACAGTCTTTTGAAACTTTTGCATAAAGAATAAAACTATTTATCCACTATCGAAATTCACTTGTGTTCGAAATTCATTTGTTTAAATTCACCGCCGAAATTCACTCGAAATTCACTAATTTTCAAAATTCATTGTCGGGATTCACCGATTTTCGGGATTCATTTGTCAAAATTCACTATCGAAATTCACCGATTTCGGGATTCACTAGGAGATTCACCGATTTTCGGGATTCATTTTTCCTTCTCGCTATAAAAATTATGCGCATTGTCCTTCTCCCTATAAAAAATATGTAGTTGTCATGTTCTTAATAATATTTCAGATTGTGTCATTATCCCTAATTTTCCATATTATTATTATTGGTATAACTTTAGAGGGAATCCGTTAGAATTTATCATTCACACCTCTCACATTTAAAGTATAATATATCATGTAAGCCTTAAATCGACTTAAAATTAAAGAATGAATAGCGCAAATCATTTCATCTTTCACTAAAAACATTTTTGTCATTTCTTTATTTTTATTTTTTTTGCATTTATTTATTTATTTTTGCGTTTTTCACCCTCCTCTTTCCGGATGCGTAGATTGTGGCTCGTCCTCCCCCTCCCCCTCATATTACAATTGTGATTAAATGTAAGTTTCTGAAAGTAGTTAAAAAAAAGAATTACATAAAACTACAAACCGTATTTCTTATATATGTTATTTCGGATAAGAAATCAGAGACTTGAGGCAAAGTCATTCTCTATATACAATCAAATACATGATTCAATAATTAAGAGTATTATAACCAAGTAGTTTGACTCAAATGGTAAGTGACTTGAGAATGCCTAGAGAGGTCACCAATTCGATTCTCCTCGAGGCGCTATGTTGAAAGAACTCTTGGCCAAACCTTACCTCAGAGTAAGAGTCGGAGGCTACTCGTACGCACGCGCGGGCCGAACTCCGAATTAATCGGACCAGTGAGTTTCGGATACCGGGGGCTTTAAGCAAAATAATAATAATTAAGTGTATTATCTCTCTTTAAAAATAGATAAATTTTTGCACACAAAAGAGAGAGAGAGAGAGAGATATAAACATAACTGAACATAACAATTATGATTTAATCCGTGTGAAAAATAAATAGAGTATTTTTACCAATTCAAATAATAAATTAAATAACGAATGTATTGTTCGATTATTGCTACTAATTTTAAAATTGAAAATTTCCAATTCTACCAAATACGTGTGGGGCACGTGCCTTTTACTAGAGTATAAAACGATAACTTGTTGACATCTGGACGTCACTGGAGTTCTCCAACGGGCGCTTCGTTCAGCCACAAGAAATGAATGAATTCGTACAGCATCGCGCTTACGCTAACCTGATAAATGACCATTCCAACGAAAAACATAAATAAATAAATAAATAAATAATTGCTCCGGATGTTGACGTGGCAAATTTCTATCCGGATTTCGCCGACTTGTCACTAAAATTGGAGAAAATTTTGATTTTGACATGAATATTACAAAATTAGTCCTTTAACTTGCACACAAAAAAAAAGACTTAAATCTCTTAATTAGGTCAAGATATACGACAAATTTTGCAATTACTTCCTATTTTTTGCCTTGTCAACACCACGTGGAGGCATTTTAATGCCAATAGTCAATTTTCCGATTCCCCACAAACTCTATTTGAGGTACTCCGGCTCAGACTCAAACTAAAATTGAAAAACAAAAAGAAGACTAAAACACTAAATAGGCCAAGTAACAAGACTAATTTTGCAATTTAGCCCAGTAAGAGTTGTTGTCATATGATAGATTCAAAGTATGAGAAATAAGAAGATTGTAACAAATGATATGCGTAATATCTTTTGACGTCTTATCATGTGACGGTAAAAATATAAGGATATGGTTACGACATTGTTGCCACATTTGCATATTATATCAATCAATGAACAAGACTTATTATCGTCAGGGGCGGAACCACCCTATGGCCTGGGTGGTCTCAACCCCCCCCCCCCCAAATCGCGTATTACAAAGCCCCCCATATGGTCCCAACCCCCCCCCCCCTCAATTTTTATTATTGTATTAGTAGTAGTGTTAATATTAGTATGTTATGTGTCTTTTTCTTGAACAAAAGACCTTATATCCTAGTGGTTTTTTTTTTTTTTTTTTTTTTTTTTTTTTTGAGGGGTTATATCCTAGTGGTTTAAGAAACAAACTATTTTCAGTCTTCATAATTCTAGGTTGTAAGTTCAAATCTCACTACCAACATATTTTATTTTTTCCCCGGATTTTTTTTAGCTTTAAAGTTTATATACCAAGACCATCACGAAAATTTTTCCTGGTTCCGCCACTGATTATCATCCATCGATCTCATCACGATCGACGGTGTAATGGATATAACGAAAATAAGAAAAAGTAAAATGTACCTTGTAAGGGGTTGGGTTTAGCCTTCTCATATGATCGGGACGAATCTGTTCAAGTTGTTTGATACACCTCTCTCTTATCTCTTTTAGGGATGGGAGTTCTTCTCTTGCTTTTCCTTCACGAAAAAGAAAAGGGTTTCAAACGAAAAACCAATACCAAAAAACAAAATATACTTTTATTTTATTTTAATGTACAACAATGTTGTACGGACACGGGTATAAAAATGATTGGCTAATATTCACAATTATAAGCCAATCATATGACCCGTTAAGCAACCAGAAGCGTCTTTGGGGCTAGGCCTACTAGGCCCACTACCCGTGAAGTAACTCTATCGTTATCTTTTTCTCAGAGTCAAGTGTCATATAACAGAAATTCTGGCTTAGGGCCCCGATTACACAAGGACGGCCCAAAAAGCAACGATGATCATATGTTGCTTTTTCTTGAAATAAAACGGTAACTAGAAAATAAGTTCAGATTCAAATGAATAATTTAAAAAAAAAACGCACCTGATCTACCGGGCCAATAACACTTGAGAAGCTCCTCAACCCTCTGTGGTACTACATATGCTCTTTTTGACTCACTAAACGGATGGCGACATAAAAGGCGTTCACCCACCTACAGTGAGAAAAAAAATGTGAGCTTGTTTCCCTTACCGAGTAAAACTAGGGGGGGCGGCCGACCCTGGTGCGGGAAGGTGCGTCTGCCTCTGCATGCAAGAACTACATCTAGATTCATCGTCGTGGGGAAGAGGTGGAGGGGGGGGAGGAGATTGCAACATTTACTCAAAAATATATTGTATATTAGTGATAACACATAGGGCAGAGGTGAAATGATAAAAAGCTGTTCATGTCAAGAGATAAACAACTAACAAGAATTAGACAAATGGCGAAGAATTTTCTGGAAAGCGTTATCGAGAAAATGGATGAAAATGGAAATAAATATTGAGAGGTACCTTTGGATGTGGTTCATTCTCCCCAATCAATATGTCTACCAGAGAATAACCTTCCTTCCCATACAATCTGTAACTTCGTTTTTTACAAGGAATCGAGACCTACGACCAAAAACACGGCAACAGTTTACAGTAAAACTCGAGAAACAGCAACTTTAACACAACTAGATCATATACCTTTGAGACGTCCTCTGAAAGTTTTATCCGGGGCTGATTATTTATTTCAACAAGCTTAAAGACAACTCCCAGAGCCGGTTGAGCATAACACGTGACGAGATGAGTTCCAATCCCGAATGTGTCGATTTCATGACCCTGTGGCAATATTTTACCCATTAAGTTACATTGGTGATCCAGAAACAATTGATGTACAATCGAACCACCAACATACAACAACCTATAGAACCACTAAACCAGGTTGCAGAGGCATGGACACGTGGGTGCGGGCTTTTTGAAAAGTATAGAATGCCGGTATGGAGGGCAGATGGGTAAATATTAAAAATATATGGACAAAACTGTACATTATAGAAATATGAGGACCAAATGCTAAAATAATAAATAATAAATAATAAAACACATAAAGTAATACCATTTTTTCATCATTTTTAAAAGAGGTTTTTTACTCAATTTTCGACATGGTTCTTTCATTTCACAAATCCAATCTAGAGATATGCATATCCAAATAAAGATTACAAATTCGCCTCAAAGAAAACAGAGCTTACTGAGCAGAAGAGTAAAACTCCATTGATCATCAGAATTAATAAACTGAATCAATAAATAAAAGGACTAAATGTGAAAGTAACAACCCATTTCCACTAGTGTTGAACACAAACCGAATCAAGCCGAAGATCTCAGATTCACTTTTGAGTTTTTTAGCACACAAACAAACTCGAGCTTGTTCGTTTAGTAAAGGATCTGATTTTAAGCAACCTGAATGTCTACTTTATATTACCTGTTTGTTCAATGCATCTAGTGTCTCCTCATTGAGATCATTACTGGCTGTTATACTCGTTTTTCCAAAACCAATCACGCCGAATTCCTTCTCTATGCAACGAAAGAACTCTCTTGCCTCACATGACAAATACGCAAGATCGCCAGAGTCTAATCGAATACCAATGGCTTTATACCTGTACACCATCAAATCAGAAGACAATGAAAGCCAAGAAAACGTGAGAATATTAACAGTGACTTTCATACTCGAGGTTATAATAAAGAACAGCAAGCCAAGCAAGATACATGTGAGATTATTAACGCCTTAACAGTGCTGTAAGGCCGTGTGAAAAGAGTTGGCTGCCAAAATAGTGATATGTTAGGAGGACGTCTGAAAAAACAGGCGTATAACTTCAGTAATAAAAGGGCAGGCCGGTAAATAAAAGCATCCCACATCCCACTTATGTTGGTCAGGGGAAAGGCCGGATTAGTTGGCTTATAACTTTAGTGGTGAGTAAGAAAGATAATTGATATTAGCTTTTTCAAACAAATATAATAATAACAATATGCATGCAAATACATGAAACAGCAGCAAGATCAGACGTTAACAAGATATATCAAGATAAACTTTTGGGGTCATACCCTAGATCATTTAGTGCCAGTGCGACGGCACAAAAATTGGGAAGCCCGCTTCTTATTACCTGCGAAACAAAAAAAAAAACAATGAAACTATAGCCATAAAGAATTAAACGCAGCAGAGATAGTATGATTTTTCAATATTTCACAATATATGTGACATATGCGAAAATGCAAGAATAGAACCAATGAAAGTAAGGATTTGCAACAAAATCTGGACAAAAAGAACAACACTAAACCTAGGCTACCTAATGCAAGTTCGCATGTGAGAATCGTCAAAGTTTGAAAAACTTTATATGTAAATATGCTAAATCGAATGCAGATGCTGGAGCGGATAAAGAGAAATTGAATACTTATACTGAAGAATCATATGACTTAGGACCAGACATTAACAAACCGACCCAAGAATGGACGTTGCTTATTTATCAAATTACTTAATCCATGAAGATCTTCTTCAACATAGAAGATGACATTTCAAATCCCTCTATAGTCCCGATTATCAAGAATAATAATCTCCATTATCAAACGGACGATGAATCGAAAAAAGTCTTGGAAACATATAGATACGCTTACTACAAGCACACAATGATTCATTATCCTCATACCATCACGGTAGAATTCAGTACTGCATATAATAATACAAGTTACCGAAACAAGACCCTATGTAATTAAAGCCTATGCCCAACACTGAACCCAGACACAAAATAAAAGCAGAAAGAAAAGGGAAATGAACAAACAACATGCTAAAATATGCTCATTCCGTACTTACATCATATGTATCAACCAGGGCAAGGAAATTGGTGGGAAACGCCAGAGCATATGAGCAAAAAGCAGCTAGTTCACTTCGATTCGTCTCACCGAATATTCCAGTCAATAAATTTGACCGCTGAAAAAAGTTGATCAACAGTCACAACACATAACGTTCTTCAAATGTTCCATCAAAAATACATTTTAAGTCCAAAACAAATAATCAGCAACCTATATGTATATGCTTATTGATACTTACCCCTGCCAATTGGTGCTAAGGAATGGTAACAAAAAGAGAATGTGAGTAATACAATGTGGACAAAACACATCTTTCACATAAAAGGGACCACCAAAAGATGTTAGATTTTTTCTGTTAAACATTAACCTTTACAATTATGCAACACCCGCATAGTGCCTAGAGTCCGCGAATCTGCAGGAGTCTGTCATCACTAATTTATCACAGGACATAATGCTAGGTGCCAATTAGACCACATACTCAAAAGTACTACCGGATCACATATTCAATGATCTGACAGGTAGACACCCATAAAAACTCTAATTTTCAGCAAAAAAAGACAATGTAATAAAATACTCCCTCCGTCACAAATTATAAGTCATTCTAGCCTGTTAAATTTGTTCCATAATATAAGTCACTTTAGATTACCAATAGAGCATATAGTTCTTTTTTTTCTCTGTTATACTTCTAATTTATTTTCAATCCAACCACTTTTCATTATTTTACAACTATTGCACTAATGATAATCAAATGGTAGTTTAGACATTTCTCCCTGAATTTAAGTTCATTTTCTTAATTTGTGTGAAAACTCCTAAAATGACTTGTATTTTGGGACGGAGGTAGTATCTTGTAAGAGACAAAGTAAAACCTTAAAATGCAAGAGAAATGGATTCCAGTCGCCGATTTAAGATGACTTACCATTGAAAATAATATCCTAATTCATGCGAAAGTTTTAAATCACTAGACAAAAAATGCGCAAGATGATTAGCAGACAGATACACATGTGGTGGACTTCTAAAACACAATATTCAACAAAAGTACATGCCAGCTATACACTTTAAGCAATTCAGAACATGTTACAAGACCTTCAATTTGTTCAGCCATGACTGCACCAGACTAAAGAAATCCTCACAACGAGTTGAGCCATCAGAACTACGAAGTGACTTCTCTCTTATTTCATCAGGACTCTGCAAGAAAAAGAAAAAGGATATTAAAAAAAAAACGTGTATGAACATGCTCACAATTATTTCTACAAAATCACCATCATCAAGAATATTCTGAACCTATAAAGGAAGAATATTCAAAAGCTTCAATAACTACCCAGAGCCAAATAAAATTAGTAATCTACTCACAAAAAATTAGTAATATACAGTTGAAATTTATAGATGTTACTATCCAACGCACCCCCCCCCCCCTCCTCCTCCCCCCTCCACACACACACACAAGACAAAAAAAAAAATCAACACTGAAGATCCCAAGAAGTTCGTAATATATATAGGTAAAATATGCAAGATAACAAATACGTTCATCTGGTGGTCCAGCTTAAAGCATGACAGAATTTGAAAATAAAAAAGAACTAGTTGACTGCATCCATAAAGAAATCATTTTCTTATGTGCTAAAGGAATCGCCCGGAAAAAACAGATTGTCATCTAACCGAATATACTTATCAATAAAGATTTGAATATACAAACTAGATATTTTAAAAGAAAGATGTCTAGAAAATACTGCACTCATAACAATCTGGATGATGATGTTCCTGAAACAGGACAGTGCTAAATATTTATTAAGGAGAGAATGTTTACCTACCATAAATGAGCTCACAAATGCATGGGAATGTGTTCCGCGGAGTGGAATTCCAAACAATCTCCCAGCTGCCACATTGCTGGTATACCATTAAATTTTGAATAAAATCACCATCAGAAACCAAGCACAAAGAAAACAGGATAAATATTCACTTAGCAATTGTTTTTTTTTCTTTTTTTCTTTTCATGGTTGTGCAGATTATTGGAATACAAACATACCCAGGCTCAAAAACCCAAGACGACTCAAGCTCATGAGACATCAATAATAAACTTGATGCAGTTAACTAGCAAACAGAATATGCAGGCTGCTTTCGTTCAGAGTTTTTGTTCCTGTTTTGTTACATTTGTATTTGTAAACGGTCTGGGAGTTATTTTTTTTTTTTTTGGTTAGGTTTTTCTTTAGTCTTCAGATTATGCTAAGTAGTCCTTTAAGTATATACTGTGTTAGCATTACACTTTGTGAACTGTGTAATGAGGGCAATGCAGCGTCTCATGCAAACGAAAGACTACCACATCTTGACGCACCTCGTCGCGTCAAATCCTCCCATATAGCAATACTTTGATGCAGATATGCCACCATCAGGGCCCTATACGTGGGAGCCAAATGAAATAATTTAACAATGACGAACTCCACCAACTGGTTAAGAAAGAGAAAGGACAGAAAAAGGGGGAAGGGGGGAACCTGAGCTCGTCGTAGTCCAAATTCAAGCAGCTGTTTAGATTTCCCAGCAACAAAACGATGCCTTGCGGCATTTGTGGCAACTAGTGATGCATAATTTATCAGATTGACAAATGGAGTTTCCAGCAGTTGGACCACCTTAAACAACAAATACATTCATTAGTGTGCTTTTGGAATGTTTAATTTCATGAGAACGAATTTACCGAATTTGGAAGTGCCCACAAGCATCAGAAAACAATGGATTGAATTACTCACCGCAATCGGACCTTCAACTCTCATCAGTGGCACCTTAGGAAAGACAACCGTTCCTTCAGAGATGGCGTATATTTCAATATCAGAACAATTGATTCCACGAAGATAATCATAGAAGCCATCCTAGAATAAGACGCAAACAATCGTCTTAGAATACACATAATGTAATAAATTAACCAAACAGCAAGTCAAGTGAGATAAGACGCAAACAACCATGCATCGACCTAGTCTATTTACTAAACCCCTTAATGCTAGAACATAACAACCACAATGATATGGTTTATGAACCTGTCAGTGATCTAATCATCGACTCAAAATGGGAATATGGGATTTGATTGGTGTATAATTAGGACCAAGAACTGCACTAATATCAACAATTGGAAACTTTGAAAATGCCATGTATCATATGCAAACACGACCAGTGAACCAGTTTACCTCACAGGACGAAGGTAATGTTGCTCTGATGAAAGCAATCTCATCTTCTGTAAATTTGAACTGAGCAACAAACTTTATGCAGTCTTCTAAACCTGCAAATACAGTATATTCTCCGCCGAATGGATTCCTTCGAAAATACAAGTCAAACCTGACCCATGCAAGATGTAGCAAGTTAGATACTTTGTGCATATGCCACTTTCACTATTTTATTTAGCATCACTCAGTCATATACTTTGAACAAAAAATCCAAATAATTAACAAATGATCTTTCTTATTGAAATCTTGAGTTGCAACTACAATAAAAAAAGACCACTTGCTGAGACAAGTAAATTAGTCCAATTCATTAGCTTCCAGCTTAAAAAAAACAGGGAGCTTCTATTGGCACCCCATTTTTGCTTCGCGCATCACATGATATTTTTCTTTTTGATTTGCATGGCACCACAATATTACTCTTAGCACACCTCACATGTTAAAAAACTGTCTGGTTGAAACGACACAGCCGCTAACATGCGTTATTCACAAGAAACGTCACCAAGACTAACGTTACCACCATCGTTTGCATGCGTAACAATTCTGTAAGTTAGGAAACGTCCATATCAACCACTGACGCAGAAACGTCACCAAGACTATCGTTACCCATTATTGTCCCCACGAGCGACGTTTCAGTAAGTTAGAAAACGTCAATGACTTCCCTTCCCTGACAAATTAATCATATAAATATAGTAATTTCATGGTGCTATGTAGTAATAGTGGTGTCCAAAACGTTTCCGTGATTCGAATAGAATCCACTTCAAAATAATTAGTTATAAGCCATAATGTGCATAAAAGATCCTGTAATTTAAGGAGATTGTATAAAGAAAATGCAAAGGACTTTCTGCTGCAAGACCTAATTTGCAGCTCAACCATAGTCATCAGCAAACCAAAAAAACAATCATGAACCATTAACAAAACTCATTCTAAAAGTATAAATTAAGTAATCACCAAAAAAAAAAAAAAAAAAAAAAAACCTGCATGACAACTAAGCCGCAACTATTATACTAATTAAGAAATTGATAAACAATTTTATTGAATACGCAAAAAATAAAAAAAAAAAAAACTGCAGAAAAAATCACATAGTATAATCTGAATATTCAAGCAAAGGAAAAAACAGATTAGTATTCTCACACAGCTCGCTCGGTATGCTTGCCAGCTTTCCAGTGAGCATAAGCCATAGTGAATTGATAAAAATCCGTAAGCAGAGGCGTCACCATAGGATTGGTTGGTTTTTCAATCGTCGTCGAGCTGCCGCTGCCGCTCCCGTTCCGATTCTCTTCCCGTTTCAACTCCATTGGACCATTCCCTACCGCCTGCTCCATTTTCAAATATTCAATCAAACCTTATTCACTATAAATCTTTCTTTGGATTGTTGTTATGTGTGCAGCAAGAAATGAATGCTGAAGAATATTCAGCAATAAATGCTGAAAATTTGAAGACAGAGTAGTTCGTCGTTCGCGTATGTGCTGAAAAATCAGACGACCAGTGGCGGCTTATAATATTTATATATATATTAGACAGAGAGTTTATATAGGACGTCTTTTAAAAGATTTTTAAATAAAACCTAATAAGTTTTTGAGAGATTTTTTATCAACTAAAAAAAATTGAGTGATTCAGTGATAAGGACAAATTGATAATATAAATTACTCAAAAGGATATCATTTTAATTTTATTGTAAAAATGATAAAAAAAAATATCATTAATGTAGATTCATATTAAAATTAATACAATTTTCATTCAAAAAAAAAACAATTTATCTCTTAAAGCCTTAATTTATGTGAAAAATCAAATAATGGAGAAAATACAAGTATAGAAGAAGAAAAAATTGCTTGTGTCTTTTTCCAATAGTATAAGAGCACTTGCATTAGAATCTGTAAAAAGTGGTAAATCTGTATATACAAATTCCGGATCCAACTAAAATGTCTTTGCGCATCGAATCGTATACGATCTCTATTCAACAGATTACGGATAAAATCGACATCATACTCTATATCTACCGCAATCCGAATTTTTTTACGATTCAAGTTTTTGCTATTTCTAACATTATATATATATATATATATATATATATATATATATATATATATATATATATATATATATATATATATATATATATATTTTTCGAGTCACAAAAAATGCTTTCTACAAATATTTCATTAATAAGACCTTCTTTACATATTTTGAATATCCATAAAGGTAATATCTATCACTATAATAATAGACAATAAATTATTTATATGTGTATTTGTTTTTGTAAATATGTCATAATTATTTTGGTTTACAGTTACTTTATTATTGTAATACGGTAGAGATTCTGGTACAGGTGACTATGTGTAGAGATTCTGTAAATGATGTTGGAGTCTGTAAAGTAGAGACTCTATTCAGAGACACTGATGCAAGTGCTCTAAGAGGGTATTTATACTATTTATACTAGAGATTACAATGTGAACACAATAATCTGAATTAATCTCAAATCTACGTAAATTAATCAGAATAATAGATAATCCAACAATGATATTATTTCATAACACTCCCCTTGGATATCTATTATTAAAAATACAACATATATGATATGTCTCATTAAACCTTACTAAAAGAAAACCCAATGGGAAAAAATCTTAGTTAAGGAAAAAGAGTACATATTTATCTTTACTCCCTCTGAACTAAGCATCAATTTAGATATTTCAATTGCCGCATCCCAATGCTCTTCACTAGTCTTTCAAATGTTGCAGTCGATAATGTCTTGATAAATAATTCTGCCGGATTATCGGTTGACCGGATCTGTTGCACATCAATCTCCTCATTCTTTTGCAAATCATGAGTAAAAAAGAATTTGTGTGAAATATGTTTTGTTCCATCCTCATAATATATAGCCCAATTCAATTGAGATATACAAGATGCATTGTCTTCACATAGTGCAGTTAAATGATTTTCATTCTCATCTAGACAATGTCTCAATGAATAAATGGTAAAATTGATTGTCTCGATCGTAGTTGCATAATGTATATGTCATGTACTATTAACTTTTTTAGAAAAACTCAGTGGGAAAAAAAACTAGCCAAGGTAAATAGTTCATGTCATATGCGTTTCTATGTGTTGCAATGACTGTCTCATTAAAAACCTTTAACTAAGAAAACCCTTTGGGAAAAACTTGGTTAAAGGGAAAAAGAGTACAATCATTGGTTTTAAGACCAAATCCACACAAAATTTTTGAAGTTGTCGCTATTCCTGACGACAACAATCTTTCAAATGTATGCATTCTATTATTATAAACACTTATTATCCAAAACCGATGTAGGAATAACCTTAGTGAACAAATCTATGAGATTATCACTAGAGCATACTTTTGCATATCACTCTCTTTTAGAGTTTGTTGGATAGTCGAATGTAGGGGTTAATTAGTGTCATTCCCACTACTCACTTGTGCAACACATGCAACACAATCAACACTGTAATCAGCTAAATAATGGGGGAAGTAATATAATCGAAATTTGCATGCATATATGTCCACTATCATGCATCGTAATTCCTTAAAATTTATGATTAACCATGCATTACTTACATATTCCTTTCTCAATAGGAATCTACTCAACTGGTCATACTACTTTCAACATGAATGTTAACGACCTTAACCATATACATGTTGCGATTGTCATATTAATTCATTTTTTAAATCCACCAAGGATTTTCATATCAATATTAATGTCCAACGACCCATAAATATACCGTCATGACATAAAGTTACTGCCAGATATATTAGTTAGCGGAACATTCTATAATGGGAGAATATATTTGATAATTAACAAACAAATATTTCCAATTCAAACTCAACCTCAATTGTTTATTTCATTTTTATCTAGTCTGAGTGTTACTGACACTCTGATGATGACTTAGGTACTGGATCCACATATTATAATAGCAATTAAAGAGGCAAATATGACG
Organism: Gentiana straminea; assembly: GCA_036785695.1. Lineage (NCBI taxonomy): Eukaryota > Viridiplantae > Streptophyta > Magnoliopsida > Gentianales > Gentianaceae > Gentiana > Gentiana straminea. The sequence goes on along the minus strand of JAVUPR010000413.1, from coordinate 131,417 downwards.
TCGACGACTATAATGTTTTATTATAAATTTCTCCCGTAAATTTCATTGCTAATTCAATATTAGCATAAACCAATTCCTTATCAATGTATGAATTGGTTGTTCTGCAACCCCAATATTTAATCATCTGTCGCACGTGCAATTTTATTTTGGGGTTTTCGCCTTGAAGACGGATCTCTTTAAGAGATTTCATGAGTGGCTGATTATGAATCTATTTTCCGCGGATATTTATCTTTTACACCGATAGGTATTCTACGCTTCTGGCATGGAGAAATATCATCAATCATATTGTTGGTGCCTTTATAAATAGTCACTCAATTAATTTCAATAACGGTATCTGGCGGATTACTTGTTAAATACTACAAGTAAATTATTTTCGCGAATCAGTTAAACTGATGCGTGGAAGATCGTTTATGTTGTGAAAGTTTATCGGCATTCTTTTATTCTAACATGAGGTTTTCTTTATCTCCCCCTAATGCCGAGAATCGATCTTCATCAAACATGTTGCACCGAGCTATACATTGATGCTCCTTTATTCGCTTCAAGCGATTTACACATTTAAAACATAGTGGTTTCATTAAATATATCGTTTCATGAGATTTTTGAAAATATTATCTCTCTTGCGCTTTATATACCACTATGTGATTTCAGATTCTTCAAGAATCGTTCAAATTATACATCATATGTAGAGAAATCACTCGAACGAGACATTGAACTTTTGGTTCATTTCTCCATTTTGCTCAGAAAATATTTGATGTATGCAAAACGTGCATAAAATCTACCCTTCATAGGTTTGATATCAATGAATGATATGTGAACTCATAGTTCATTTATGTCGAAGTTTGTCACGAGATATAATTCATATTGGGTTTTCCTCCCCTCATTCTCGGACAACATTTTTTCATAATCGATATGTCAAAAAATTGAAATAACCCGTGACGGATTAAACATTTAAATGTGAGATCCTCTTATGCGGGTATCAACAAACTTTTTATAGATTTTTTGATTTGTGGAGAAAATTTGCCTCATATAGTGATATTATATCCGTTCTCACAATTATTGATACAATGTATCGAGTTATACCAATTTTCTTGAATCATCATCCCAATTCTAGTGGGATTCTCTCATAAAGAATGTTTATAACCACAATATTCAGAATCACTAAATGCATCTTAAATACTTAATTCTGTCGCATTCATTTCACAGAATGATTGTGATGCATCCCATGTAATTTGATACATATATCATTGTTTTAAATGATGCATGTAGTATCAGTCACATTCTCTTCATGGAATGGACATATCTCATTATTTTCAAACACATTGTTTATACACATTTCATCGGGAAATAGTATATAAAGCAAATATTTCAATCTCGATATAACACCCATATTACTCAAAAAAAATCGAGACTTGAGAGAGCATAGTGCTTTATTTCAAACAATTTTGTTTCAATATAGCACTTGCATGTTGCATTACCATTTGCATCTCTCATTAATTCTTTTGAGAACTTGTTTCTCAATATAATGTGTGTGTGTCGCACTATCGATGAGGCAATTTAATTGCTCTCATGTTCCGACTCCATTTCTTCCTTATAACGAAATGAGCAATTAATTTTTCAAAATTTAACAATTGTCACATAATATAGATGAATTACAATGTGTAATTATTTTAAATAGAAAATTACATTATGTATCAGTTCAAGCAAATCAAATTGATATTGTAAATGCTAATGGATCCGAGAGACAATTATCCAGTATTACAATTCATGAATTAAACATTATGAATAATCTCACTCTCCAATAAAGTATTATAATATATTGTCATATTCATTCTTATCACAACTAGACAACAAATTTTGAATTTAATAATAATATAGAGCAAATGCGCCTTACAATCAAAGACCATATACATGGTATTCATTTTTTTTTTTAAACCGCAGGTTGAATATTTTATTTTGTAATAAAGATAAGTATAAATAATCACAATAATGATTATCACTCCTTTTACAATAATCATGCAAAATAAAATCTTTTCATTGAATAACCAAATATGATTTTATTTATTAAAATCAATGCAAACACTTTTGCCAAAAGTACAATGAATGCATTAATTACCTGAATGATCATGCAATTATTGTAAGGTTATGAGAAATACAAATCCAATTAACTAAATGATATGACAATATCATGTTATTATTTTTCATATCATATCAACTTTATACTGAGAAATATATTGCTAAATTATAAAGCAACGTATAAAATATTCTCACGTTGTATCAAATAAAGATCATATATGCGCACCACGTAAGTGATTAACACAACTACGTACTCAATCATGTAAAATATAATCTATTTAATTTTAACTATTTAAAATGACTTTAATTAATATGAATATGAGTGCAAAAATAATATACATGTTGATTAATCCAGCGATTGAGAATCATATATTATTATTGTGGTCAAATAACAAGATTTACTTACCAAAAATACACTGTGATACAATTATTTTCCTTTTTTTCTTTTTGAAGAAAACTAGTCACACGTATCAATTATACACAATCGATAAAATAAAATTCCAAAGCTACTATATATATCACAAAATACTTTAGCCGTATCAAAATAAGGCCAAGACAAGAAACAATTTATTTATTAATAAACGATGCTTAAGTTTAAATGCATCGTATAAACAATTTCTGTAAATTAATCGGCTCTAACTCTTACATGTGGCGTAATCTTCTAAAAGATTACTTTGTTTCTTGTCATGATTATTGTTTTAATCATATAAAACAATTTTGTTAGGACTGTATCAATAATGTCCTCCTCCACGACCATAACCAAATATTTATAAATTGAGTCACGTTCTTTATAAAGTATGAACTCTTATAATTTGTTCGGGACTCATTATTTATTTTCATAATTCCACATCCAGTGGATTATTATTTTTCATTCATGATACGAAATCATAATCAATTTCATATACATCATAAATTACTTTGATCGATATTGCTCCTTCAGGAGCATATCGTCATGATAAAAAGTGATTTAATTTTTCATCGATTATGGTCATGAAATCTCATGATATATTCAGTAGATTTCTTATCTCTGAATTTCAGATCACTCGTGGAACATGTTTTTCTCTATGGACTTTGGGTCTTAATTTATTTATATGAATGACATGTCTGTACTTTTTTTTTCTCTGTGAATTTCAAATTAACTTTCACGATATTTCGACATGTCTGAAATTTATCTATGTGAATTTTATATTCACTTTCATCGGTTTTTGACATGCCCACTTATGTGAATTTTATATTCACTTTTGCGAGCTTTCTATTTTCATATGGATTTCTAATCTATTATATGCTCGTTTCAAACATTGATCAACTTCATGTGATCATACCTCCTTTTTCAATTTGCACAAAAGATAAATTCAATGAAACAATAATGCAATCACCATCTTTCGATATTAATGAAATTAAACAATAAAACAAGCTAAAGATCGACCTCAATAGAAGAACACAAGTAAATCGAATAAGAAACCCAAAAATCAATAAGAAAATTGCATCCCCAATCTTTGCCAAAAGTCGTTTAGCTATCCATGGAGTGATTGATTACAATGCTTGAAGAGAAATCCATAAAATCTAAGCTGAAAAGTGAATTGAATCTACTTTTGTGACTGTTTGAGCTCTGAGAAATCTCAGATTTTCGATCTGGGAAGAAATGAAATCTAATAATGTGTCCCTCTGAGATTACAAGTGACGACTATTTATAGAAAATCAGCAACTCTACAGATGGAACGCCGGTTTCATGCATGGAACGCCCGTTCTGGTGATGGGACGTGCGGTTGAAAACTTGAACGTGCGTTCGGTCTGCTTTTTCTTCATTTCAGAACTTCCTGTTGGACTTGAACGCTGGTTTCCTTCATAGAACGCCCCTCTTTAAATTAATTATAAAGCCCAAATTCAATGCAAAATATTACTAATGTGGGGAAATTCATAGGAAAAGTATCATAAAATTTCATATAAAATAGCCCTTAACAACAAACTCTTTTGCTAAGAATATAGCCATCAAGGCTTCATATCACCGATGAGTATTACTCATATCTTTTTCTTACGTGGAATGTGAATATGAATCCTTTTCTAATTGGCAAATTTGAAGAATATTTGGAGGAAAGATTAACCATTTTGCCTTTTCTAGGCAAAGGAGGAAAGATTAACCATCTTGCAGCTCCTTAAGTTACCATGCGGTTTAAGTTTCAGGAAATATCTCGGTGTCCCTTTCATGATGGGTAGATCGTAAAAGCATATTTCTCATATTTGAAGGACCGGGTTAGGAAGAGCTTGGGTGGCTAAAAAGAAAAGTACTTATCTCCTGGGAAGGAGTGAATAACGGGTAGATCGAAAAAGCTGAGTTAGGAAGAAGCTGAGTTTGGAGGACCGAGTTAGGAAGAAGCTGAGTTTTGGAAAGAAAGTACTTATCTCTAACCGGGAAGGAAATACTCATTAAAAGTGTCGTTCAGACCACTGGCGGATCCAGGAATAAACTCCAGTGGGGTCACCGGAGTCTAAAACTACATTTTCTATCCAAAAAAAATTACGTCATAAAACATCAATTTTTATCGATAAAATGACACTTTTTAACAACATACATAATTTTAATACTAATTTTTTTTTTTTCGGGGTCCGTGCCCCCCCCCCCCCCGGGGCACGTGGGTCCGCCCCTGGTTCGGACCCTCCCCACATATGTCATACAGTGTTTCCACATATATGTGACCCTTATTCGTCTATCGAATCAATTATTCGTCGTTTCTTCTGGGATGAGACCAATGAAAAACGCAAGATTCACTGGAAGAATTGGGACTATGCCAAAGGATCTTGGTGGACTTGGCTTCCGAGATCTTGATTGTTTTAACTTAGCTCTTCTAGCAAAAAAACAAGTTTAGCGAGTACTCAAAAATGCTTTCCACCCTAGTTAGCAAAGTCTTACATGCAAAAGTATTTCCAAAATGGAAATATTCTAGACACGCATTTGTGTTCAAGACCGTCCTTCCTATGACGGAGCTTATGCGAAGGCCGTGATTTATTAGTTAAAGGACTTCGGTGTTGGATTGACAATGGTTCGATGGCTAGTGCATACTATCATAATTCCGAATGATTTGCCGTTTTCCTATAACTTGTTTTTTAAACACCAGACGTTCAATACATATGTTTATTGATGCGTTATTTATTTATTTTTTTTTTTCCGTTTTTGTAGGTGGATTTCTTGTAAATGTATTTTAAAGAAAAATACATATTATCCGCATAGGTATTTTTATATATTTAAGAACTCACATGTCTATTAAAAAAAAAAATCTATAAAGAGGTCAAAATGACTCCAGTTCTCTATTAAAGATGAAATAAATTACTTTATCTATTTTACACAATATGGATAAATGTTGTAAATATAAAGAAAATTTAATAAACGTAGATAAATGAGGTATAGGTTAAAAAACACTTTTAGGTTGGTTCATTGCAAATCCTATTTGGTCCTCAACGAATAGGAAATGTTGTTTTTAAATTGGGCAACCACTAATGAATTTGTTTCAAATTGATGAATAGATAATCCAAAACTTACACCTGAACCACCCTAAAGATACTGGAAAAAAAAACAACAAATTGTACTGTACTTCAATGTAAAAAAAACAAACAAAATAAAGTATCTGTAACGTTCTTTTAGAGCACTTGCAGTAGATATTGTAAATCATTAAAAAAAACAATATTTTAGAGATTTCAATATTTAGATTTAGGAAAAATAGCACTGCAGCAGATATTCTATTTTTTTATTGTAAACTACAGATTCTGTAAAATTTTATTTACATCTACCGAATATATCCAGATTCTGTAAATTTTTCTTTATATATAATCTATTACGTAAAGTAGAGAATTTGATGCATTTCATCTTAAACAGAGATTCAGTAAACTAGAAAAATGCGTATTTAAAACTGTAAAATATAGTTTTTTTTAGAGTATCTGATGCAAGTGCTTTCTTAGAGTATCATCATCGTCTGTAAAACACGGGAAATTGGAAAATCAGACTCGGTCAGGCTTTCAACTTGTAAAAAAAGTTTATTTTATTTTAAAAAAATACGTTTTTAGGTAAAACGACAATAATATTATCGTAAAATCATTGAATTTACAATATTAATAATATCGTAAAGAGTTTTAACTCCATTATTTTTACGATAATATCATTATCGTATTACCTTAAAAACACATTTTATTAAAAAATACTATAATTTTTTTTAAGAGTTTGATCGAGCCTGATTTTTCAATTTCCCGTAAAACACGTCTCTCTCTTTAAACTGTGATTTTTCTGGTCTTCCCCTTGCATTTTGTTCTTGGTCCAGATGTCTCCGCGACATCTTCCTGTTATCAACCTCGTGAAATTCTGTGGTTTCTACTAAACAACTTCTATCAGAAATGGAAATCGACATCGAGGATGATGACGCGGAGGTGATGACGGTGGCGACGGAAAACGAGATTGATCGGTTACCGGTTGACTTACTAGCTCATTTGTTTTCTCTCTTCGATTGCTTCAAAGATTTGGCTCAGTAAGCTCTTATTTTGTTCTTATTGTTCTTCTTCATTTTTTGGTAATTTGGTATGGTGAATTTTGAATGAGGGATTATCAATTGTGTATAGGGCAAGCAGAGTTTGCAGGAAATGGAGGCAAGGAGTGAAGGAATCACTTGCTAGAAGAGAGAAGCTGAGCTTTTCTGGATGGAGAATGGACGATGATTCCACCACTCGATTAGTTAAGCTTGCATATAATCTCAAGGAACTCGACATGTACTCATTTCTCTCCTTATCTTTTTTATTCTGTTTTGAATGGATTTTATCCATCTTAATTATTGCTTGCCCAGTTGATTTTCGAGGAATTTAAGCAATCCAATATCCAATTTTCTGACTTCTGGAAGATTGATTATATTTTTGACACTTTATTAGTGCAAGTTATTACAAACGATACTGATGCTTAAATTAAGCTGTTTTGTGCTGAAAGAAATGATTTTCAGCAGCAGTCGAAGTCCATTTACATCCGATCAAAGCACGACATATGCCTTGCTTTTGTGTGTTTATGGTTGAACTACTTTGTTTATGAACTTGTTCCTAGTGTCTTTGATGCCACATGTCGTGCCTTGATTGGATACAAGTGGATGATTTGACACTTCACGGTAGAATTTCCCCGGTTGAATCTCCACAATTACCCGTTTAACTCTTACTCAGTCATAGAATGTTTTTGAAACAATAGTGAGAGAAAACGATGGGGGCTTTGGTCAGTCATTTACTTGGTATTTCTTGTTAAGAATACAGATTTTGTTGTTTCACAAGTAGTTTCTGATTGCTGTTGTACATGTAGTTCAAGGAGTCGTTGGGGCTGCCAAATAACGGATGATGGACTCTATCAACTATCAACTGCAAAGTGCATTGGAAATTTATCTTCAATTTCCTTGTGGGGATACACTGGAATCACTGATAAAGGTGTTATCCAAATGGTACGTGTTTCATCTCCGAATGATGATATTTCACAATACTGGACTAAGTAAATGTGCTCGCTTTAGACCATCATTACTGCGAATCACGTGATTCAGTGTATAACTGCTATTTGAGCTGCTGTGGTTAAGTTTCTTGAATCTCAAAACACTGACCACAATTGAGTTGGTTGGTGGAGCAAAGATTAGTTTTTTTCGGAATATATTGAAAACATATTGAAAACACTTGCGTTAAAAGTAGATTCTGCGGGAAGGGACGTCTTTTCCGGTTTCTCACAAGAATCAGTATGATGAAGACCGGAAGAAGTCCTGTTGTTTGTGCTGTAGATGATAAGATGAATCCGGACCCTCTTTGATGAATTTGGTGCAGTGATCCATACATTGACGTATTACATCGTTATTCAAGAATCAACAGAGATACTCATGCTTTTATGTTGTAAATGTAAAACCACACTCAGTGCTTTAACGTTGTAATAGGTCAATGTAGTGATCACTGTGCTAAATTCACCGAAGCGGATCCATACTCTGATAAGATCGACATGCCTGAATATTATTGATACTGTCTTTAGGTTTGGAATAGGTGTGACACACACACACACACACGCACACACACACACACACATATAGTGAACTGATGTGCTATATTATGCTCTGCAGATTTCGAGGGCTGCTTCTTTGCAACATCTCAACATTGGCGGTACGTTTATCACGGACGTATCGTTGTTTGCCATAGCAGAAAACTGTCCACACCTCAAGGTAAAACCTGTATATTCTTAGGCAAATTACTAGAGAATTAGTATATCTACCTTTTTATGTTTGATTCCTGCATCTGTTAGAGCATTTGCATTGGTGTCTCTTTGCCGATTCTCTGTTTTAACATATTTTCTAAAACACAACTATATTTTACGAATATGTGACAAGATTTCGTTGCAGATGTTTTTTTTTTTTTGTTTTTTTTAATTTTTATTATCTAAATGATTTCGAAACTTTTTACAGAGTATCATCTTGTGGGGGTGCCGTCATGTATCCGAAAACGGACTTATGGTCCTTGTAAATAAATGCCGTAAACTCGAGTCCATCAATGTTTGGGGTATTAGGGTTCCATTGGACTGCTTAATCAGCTTGCTTGCTTTAAGTCCAGCTCTACAAATAAAACCCAGAGTTACAATGTGGCCTTTGCATTAAAAGGTTGGATAACTTTGGTTTCCCAGTAAGAAATGGAGTGTATATATTATTGTTGTAATCCTCCTATATATATATATTTATGTACAGATTGGTCCCTTTGCAATTGCATTTGTCCAACTTGATCCTATGAGTGTATTAATCTCTATGGATACCATCTTTTGGGTTCATGAAACAACCCATTATTTATTATTGGAAGATCATGTGGACTTCTCCAATGTTTATTTACTGGATTCAAAATGTGGGTTTTGTATTTGATTGTAAAATTTTCATTCTGACACGTTACAGATGGAAGAAAATCTACCGATGTCCACGCGGTAATTGAAGGATTTATAGTATCTACGATTTTTATTTATTTATTTACGAAACGATATGGTATGTATCACCTCCTGAAATTCGAATTCAAGCTCAACATTCGACACTTTGCAGAGGTCGAATATCTATTTGAGAACAAATGGATTTGAAAATTATTTCAATTCATTTTTTCAATATGGGATATTACGCAACTACTTTAGTTGTCAAAGATATACAGTGGAATTCAAATGCAAAGATTCAACACCAATGGACAAAAAAGTTTAACTTGTTTAGCATTACAAACACATCCTCTAGATACATATTATACTCAACACAACAAACTTACAAATACCTCAAACTATAATTATTATTTTTCACTGATACGATATCCAGCTTACTAATCAAAAACCATACGCGGATATGCGTATTAGCGCTTACTTGGTCATTTTTTAGTCAGGCTCCACAAGTTCTCCTCCAGAACATTTCTTGGTTCTGAGTCTCCTTTTACAGAGTTCCTCTTTGATTGTTCACTAAACTTGTTCCTTAAAACTTCAACTTTAAGAATCATCAACCGTACGCCTCGGGATTCGCTGCTTATATGGCTTTCCAAACAAGTAACGGTGCACACTTAATGAAGACAACATAATATACAAAAGAAATGAATATTAGAACAATAGTATTGGGATGATTGGTAGTCGAAGAATCTCCGGTTAACTGCACAGATCCAGAAAAACTTCCACTAGGACTGGTGGTTGTGGAAGGAGTTGTATAATTGGAGGTTGCAATGTTCTTGCAAATACCAAAAGATGTCCCTGCCTGTAAAGAATCCATCACATTTGGCCTTATAACACAAATTATGGTGCCATACAAAACATAATCTAACCACACAAGTATGAAAATAGAGTATAAAACCGACAGCTATTGGCTATTTCAATTCTATCATTTAAGTGCTCGTCTTTTTTTTTCGGTAGGTCCTATGAAACAAGGTTGGAGCTAGGATTTGAAACTGGGGTGAGATAGTGGACTATATTCAAATGATCACGTGGGTTGAATTAGGATGATTTGGTGGGTTAAGCTGGATAATATAGGTTTCATGGTGTAAAAAAAATATTCCGGGTAGGCTTAAACAACCCCCCAAACCCCCCCCCCCCCCTAGCCTTGTGTTTGCCTCCGCCTTTGCTATGGACCCCAGATATCCGAGACCACAACTGGTCTGACTATATTCGGACTTAGATCTCGGAGTGCCTGCAAAGCTTACTCAGGGGTTTGATCTATCCAAGAGCTCTTTAACACGTTGGAGCCACCAGAAAATCTGGCATTCAACCTCCTAGAAAGAATCGAACCCTTGACCTCTTGTCTTAAAAGGAATTGAACCGTTGACCTCTGGTCCTAAAAGGAATCGAACATTCGAACCCTTTGACCTCTAAGACATATCTCAAAGCACTTACAATCTGAGCCAAGCTACTAGGTTAGTTATTGAAGTGCTTGTCATTAACCAAAAATCCCACTTCTAAAATACGTAGGTTAACCGAAATAAATTAACCATGCAAATTCAAGATCAGACAAGCAATTTTTGCGTGATTAAAATACACGAACCTGGCATGCAGTGACCGTGGTGCATCCACATAATGTTTGGCCATTAATTCTGTCTACCGCATCAAAAACACCTCCGCCATCACTACGCTGAAAAGTCATCTGTTAAAATGCTTTGTGTTTCACAAGCAAAATGCATTCTAAAAATCAATATATTAGTACCATGTAAAAGTTGACGGCCAAAAAATTAGGCATCATATTCCCTGCTGCTTTATAACAGGTATCAACCATATCAGTAAGTGAAGTTGAATGCTCTTGGCAAGATTGACTTTGGTCAGGAATCGTTGGAAAATAATTCTGCAGAAACAGGGAAGAACTTCTTGAGTTGAGCGGCTTAGATTCCTTTCGGTTTGGGCACGAGCCAGGTATTACTCCGGGATCTCCAGCTGAAACCAGGACATACAACTAAATCAAAGAGAAAACAACAAATGAATCCACAAAAACTAACACGTTCAGACAGTACTTACGTTCGTTTTCTACCATGTATCTCCACTGATAGGCAATTCCTTCACCTGCTTCTTTGGAAGCATCAGAAGTGAAAACAAGCAATCTGTGATTCTGCTTTATCATGTCTGTTATAATTGGCCAGTCCTCACCCTTTTTCGGCATCTTAGAAACCGGGAACCAATATTTATCCAAACCAGCTGCAGCAAAGAGCCTGGTTAATCCTTTTGGGGTGTGCACGTAGTCCTCGATTATGATGGTAACAATCTCAGTTGGATTCTGATTCAAGAATCCTTCCACTTCCTTCAATGTTTCTACTGCAGGCTCCTGCAAAAAAATCCCAAAGTTACTGTTTTCCGTAACTCGAGAACTAGTAAACAATTAAACAAAAGCACTTGATTACAGCACTTTCATCCATATTTTATAGCAATTTCTCTGTTTTACAAACTCAAACACCATTGTATTTATAATTTTGGAAAATCTCGGTTGAAGGCTGAATGCATCGTAATCTTTTTAACATATAATTTGAATAAAGAATCCGTATACTGTGCATACATGTAATGCTAAATTTAGAGATTTTGTAATTTACAAATTTGTGTAGAGATTGTGTGGTGAATAATTTTTTATGGATCCGAATGATTTACAGTATCTAATGCAAGTGCTTTAAGTAAGAGCTTTCTAAAGACTTACAAAGGCAGTGAAGTTGAAGCATTCCCCTCTAAGGGAATGACAGAGCCAAATGTCATTCTCAAAATCATACATATCCAGCATCAAGCCTCGCACTCCATTCTAAAAAACAAAACAATATCCACAAGTCACAAAACAAGTACATAAACAACGTTAAATCAGCTTCTATAAAACTCAAAGTATAAGAAAGAATTCCATACTCTTAATTGGTTAGTAACTGTGTCTTCTTGATTATAGAATGTGATCCTCTGAGCACCCGTCCTTGGTGGAGCATTCACAATCGAAAACGCATTATGAGTCACCAGCCAAGTGTACTTGTTAAACGGCAACCCATTGATCTGCTCTCATCACCCAAACATCAATCAATATCACAAACAAAGCCTATCAATACAATTCTCATAAAGGGCAGCCCTGAAATAGTCTTATAGACATGCTGCCTGATATAACACTGTTGTCCTAACTAGTACTCCTGACTTTATATCAAATGATGAAAGATTTTACTGTGGTATCAGAGTCCATTTTTGTCACTTTTTACTCAAGGTAGGGGATTCTGCTTAAGAAAATTCCACAATGCTTTCGTAGCATGATGCCACCGGTATGATAACTACTCCGTACGTCCCAAATTATACGTCTTTTTAGACCCTTCCATACAAATTAAGAAAGCTAATCAATGATCATATTCCTAGTGTATTAAGAAGGAAATGAAATTCCATTTCACTTTGGTTTTGAAATCGAAGCATAAATTGAAAACACAAAAGCCGCTTAACACTGGATAGAATAGGAAAAAGTGTACACCCTTCGTCCCATTTTAAGTGCCCCTAGAATGTCACAAAATACATGTCTACTCTGTGCCTTAATTGGCATTTTTCTTTAAATGAACTTGCACCATTAAATTATTCAAAGTAAAAAAAGATTTAACATTAAATGCTCCTACAACCATTCAAAGGTTTACTAAGCGTAAAATCTTTCATCCATTAATGAGATTCAAAGCACTAACTACAATCTTTTTAAACTATACAAAAAGCTCAGAATGGACACTTAAAATGGGATGAATTGGATTCTCTGTATCATATATAGTATAATATAATTATGCTGTAAAAGCACTGTAAAACTCCGAAAGGAAAGGAAATAAATAAATAAATAAAATAATCAGAGGAAATAGATGCTTAGTGATTACAATTGAGCTAGGAATGATGGCTTGTCCTCTTGTACAAAACGGCTGAACCTTCCCCATTACAGGGCAATTCCCGCAGTATAATCCCGCTGCACAATCACTTACGGCGGAGCATGACTCCAGAAGCTGCCAAATTATGCATAATTTTCAGCTCAAAATTGCGCATTACAAATTCGATTTTATAGAATTTTTCGTACATAAAAAAAAGCATGAAATAGCTGAACATGACTCCAGAAGCTGCCAGATTAAGCATAATTTTCAGCTCAAAACTAAAGGATCTACCGCGCATGAAAAATCATGAAGCAGTAGCATCAATGTGGAGATGGAAAAAAAGAAGAAGAAGGAAAAAGTAAGAAATGAACCTGGCAGGTGCCTTGAGAACAAGCAGAGGAAGTCGAGAAGAAGAATACTGAGTGTAAGAGTAACAAGTGAAAGGGAAGCAGCAGAGAATGTGGCCTGACGGCAGAATTGCGGCGGTGACCACGGCGGTGGTGGCTGCATCCGCTGCTCCTGCTGCAACTGACACTGTTCATGCTGAAGCTGTTGAGTGGGTTTCTTTCTGTTCCGCAAAACGCGGCAGCACGGGATACCCCCAATGACTGACAGAGATTACTTTTACTAAATAGAATGTTTTTTTTTTTTTTTTTTTGAGTGCTTAGAATGTTTACTCCCTCCTAGTGCTGTTAACGAATCGAGCTCGAATTGAGTATCATTTGTTCAAGCTTTATTCGTTTAAGTCATGAGTTTGTTCATGTTTATTCGTAATAAACAAACATAAAAATATGTTCAAGAATGGTTCATTAAGGTAACGAGCATGTTCGCGAACGTTTGCTTAATAAACGAACATAAAATTATGTTCAAACTCAGCTCATTTATGAAGAAATTTTATTCGAACTCGTGCTTGAGTTTGACATGCTACATGTATTTTTGCTCTCAATTCGAGTTTAGTTTGTTAAGGTATAATAAATTAAGTCCAAATGAATAAATAACAATATACAAAGCAATATTCAAGGGGCTCTTTATTTACACCCCGGCAATTCTACTCATACACCCCATGTAATATAAAAAAGAAAAAACTTTTGATACACCACACATATTATGTTTTGGGTCCCACATTCTACCTATACACCCATGTGTAGTATGAAGTAAAAAAGAAAAAACATTTTAGCCAAGGAAACTTTATTATTGCCAAGTTTTCAAAAATTCTAATAACATCCAAATGTTCTAAATGAATTATCACACCATCCATCTATAACACCCCCCTCCCTCCCCCCCCTCCCCCTCCCCCTCCCCCAATACATTTAACCGGATTTTTCCCACAGTATCCCCTCGATCTTCTCTTCTTCTCTTTAATCTTCTTACTTCCATGAATTCATCTTCAAAAATGCTCTTAAAAACTTGATAATTTAAATCAAGATTTCGAAATATAACAAAGAACAACCCGAATGTTACAATACTCGATGAAGTAATTATACTATCTCGTTCTCATTCTTCTGTTGTTCCCCCAAAGTCACATCAAATATATACATACCCCAAAGTGAACAGAGGTAGACAACAATTTTTTAATAGAACCTACAAATTTATATAGCAAATCTTAAAAAGAACAAAACAATTTTGATCTAGTGCTAAATTAATAAAATAAAATAAAAAAGTCTTCTCCTATCTCTATTAAAACAAGAACATCAGAAAAAACATTGAGATCTATCTACTTGCTAAGCTATTCATTTGGATCAGAACATAATCATTATTACTTCATTGTTTCGTAAGAGAATTGCTTCGATTTTAAAGGGGATGAAGCATCAATTTGCTGCGAGTAAAATACCTGCAAAATGATAAGAATAGAAAAACAATTGGCCAAAAAAGGGGGTTTGTTACTCAATTGATTGCTCCACAATGCTTACCCAGCAATGTGAACCTTCGAAATTTCACCCCTGGATTGAGAAGATATATGAAGATGAAGTAAAGATAATATAAAAATCTAGGGATCTTTTTGTAATATATTTTTGGAGTGGAAATAGTATGAAAATGGGGTGTGTAAGTAAATATGGCAAAATCGTAATTAAGTATGTGGTGCAAATAAATAAACAAAAATGTTGTAATTTAAATGTGGTGTAAAAATAGATTTGGATTATTAGATGTGGTGTAGTGTGTATAGTGGTGTATAGGTAGATTAGGTGTGGTGTAAATAATAAACCCCATATTCAAACATTATGACAACTCTATCAATATTCTATAAAATTATTCTAGACTATCTATTATATTAAAGATGTTTTATCATCTTATGAGTAGTACATTCATTTATCTATATAAGCAGGTTCGCGAATATAATCGAACGTTCACGAGTATGTTCGTGTTCGTTCATTTAAGAAACGAGCTTAAAATCTTGTTCAAACTTGGTTCGTTAAGCTAAACAAACGAACGATCACAGATACTAACGAGTCAAACACGAACTTGTTCATGAGCGGCTCTGTTCGTTGAACAGCACTAGTCCCTCCGTCCTAATTATTGTCAAAAATAAAAATTCATTTTTATCTGTCGTAGTTATATTTTTAATTTTTTTAGTGGTGTGAGATTGAAAACAACATTACATCCATTATATTTAAGGGGTGTTATTATCATTTTGATATTAAGTGAAAACATTAACTACTCTCATTAATACCTGTTTTTTTGACAATTGCAACAATTAAATAGGAACGAAGGAAGTACTCCAAAATAACTGATTCATTTGCCAAAAAACACGCATATTAAGGAATATACATTAATGCTTGAATTTGAATGCCAAAATGACAAAAAAAAAACCATTAGTTTATAATTAATGGGATGTTGCATTTATTCTCACTTCTTAATAAACAAGAGTATATGTAGGAAAAATACTTTGAAACAAATCATTTTAATAAATACATAAAATGACATATAACTTTTTTTTTTTAACAAAGAATTTTATTAATCAATATCTGCCAAACAAAGCTGTCAAAATGCCACTCGGAGGCGATGAACCCCAAAGTGTCCGAGCAGAATCAGATAACCCGTGTCTAGCTAAAAGATGCGCTGAGACATTCCTCACACGCCGAATAAAGGAAAAAGAAACGGATACAAAACTAGGCAAAATGGCCAAGCAATCTTGAACTAGACATCCATGAGCTGTGAGATCCTCTCCTGGTCTCTGAAGGCGCGAAACACACGTGAGGCAGTCGCTCTCCACCTCTAGCCTCTGAATCCCTAAGTCCTTCACCTCATTCAAGGCCAGGAATATAGCCTTAAGTTCCATGTATTCCACTGGGTCGCTTGGATCAAGATGATACGCGAAGGAATGAAGTACTAGTCCATTTGAGTCATGGAAAATTACCCCAACACCCGCACTTGTCTCTGTAATTGATGCATCCACATTGCTCTTAACTACTCTTGTCGAGAGCTTCATCCATTTATCCAGCAAGCGGCAGTCCAAAGCTTGGACCCGATAGCTTTCCATAGCCTCCATATACTCAGCCGAAGCCGCCAACGATACAAACTGTAGAGATATAAACTGCATGATTATCGAACATTGACGAGCAACGCGTCTTCCAGATTCCCCACATAAGACACACAAACCTTGCCGCATCCCGAACACCTTGTTCCTCAAGCAGCCTCAGGAACAACTCCGCAAATGAGGCAGAGAGAAGATGATGTAAAGTCCCACTAAAGGGCGACGCCTTTCAAACCCTGGCCGTCATCTCGCATTCGAAAATTATGTGCCGCATCGTTTCTAAAGTTTCCCCACATGCCAAACAAATACCGCCCCCCATGTTCCGCCTCTGCAAACCCTGGCCGCTAGCAAGACAGTCATGCAAGCTTCGCCACAAAAAGTGCTGAATATGCAGCTGAACCGGAAGTTGCCAATAGCTCCTCCAAATCTTGCTCGGCCCTATCGAAGTAGACAGTCCTACCACAAATGATGGCCAATAAAGGGATTAGGCCAAAAATATCCAGACCGGACAGTATAGACTCCCCTACGATCATAATGCCAAATTCGTCGATCCGGGTGCCCCCAGGGGGCTACGGTGGTCTCTAATATGGCATCAGATTCCCATGGTCTAAATATCTGCCGCACCCGCTGCATGTCCCACACTTTAGAACCGGGTATAAAAAGATTTGAATTCTCCATGACTGCTTTGCCAATAAGGCCAGATTAAAACATTCCAAGTCTCGAAACCCCAAGCCCCCTAAATTCTTTGGCAGACAACAAGCCTCCCAGTTCTTCCAATGTATCTTGCGCTTATTCTCTATATCTCCCCAAAAGAAGCCCCTAATCGCTTGCTCAAGTTCTCGGATTAGGGTGGTGAGGACCTTAAAGCACTGCATAATGTACATGGGTATGGCCTGGGGAGCTGATTTAATAAATACCTCCTTCCTTGCTGGCAAGAGTAATTTATCTTTCCATCTAGCTACCTTTTTACAAATTTTATCCCTCAAGAAAGCAAACACCTAACTTTATTCTTCCCTATCATATATGCCAACCCCAGATATTTACCCGAACCATCCCCTAAGGGAATTTGTAACTGATCCGATACCATCTCGCGGTCCTCCTCCAAAACTTCATCCGAGAAGTAAAGGCTAGATTTATGAAAATTAATCGCTTATCCTGAAAGAGCCCCGTACATGTCAAATAGCTCAACCAATGTCTCCGCCACCCCATCTAAAAGTTCGAAGAAAACCATGCAGTCGTCAGCAAAAAGCAGATGAGAAATATAGACCTCTGCCTCCCTACCAAAGGGAATACCCCGCAATGCTCCTCGGTGCACATAATCATTAAGTAGAGCTAGCCGTGAAGCCTTCAGCGCAAATGATGAAAAGGAAGGGCGACAACGGATCACCCTGCCGAATTCCTCTAGTCGGCACTACTCTGCCACTAGGCTTCCCATTAATCAACACTCTGTAAGAGATTGTCGTCACACACTGTCGTACCACGTCAATAAAGGGTAAGGGAAGCCTCATGCGCTCCATTCCCCTCCAAAGGTATTGCCATTCCACTCGGCCAAAGGCCTTAGCATATCCAACTTCAAAGCAGCATGATTAGCACACCCCTGCTCTCCTGCCTGTAATGAATGGAAAGCCTCAAAAGCAATAATCCAAACCAAACTTCAAATATGAATATAACAGAACTAACACATCTTATTAATTATATTCTCCGGCTTAGTAATAAAACATTACTTCCAAACCAATAAAAGACAGAATAAAATTTGTGTTCATTTAAAGCACAATATAAACCAAACATTTATAAGAAAAAATAGCAATAATACACTATTAACCACGTTTTCTTACCGCACTTATTTTAGAAACAACATTTTTTTTCTTAGAAATAGAAGGCGATAATACTTAAACAGGACCCACCCTTAGCCGATAGTTTTACTCATAAAATATTTTCTCACCTGCTTTAACGTGTTGCTTATAGTATATTCTCACTTTATGATCTCCGACCACAATCAATATTTGCAACACAAAAACGGATTACAACACAGTTCATAAACGGTGAATCACAGCATAAGAAATTTTATGATTCGATTGGGGTAGGTAAGAGGCTGTACCGTATGGATGCATCGTATGTACACACCACAATTACGTGAAAGATGGTGGAAAATTTATGGATATAACGCATTCATTCGGTACAACATTACTGCATCGGTCATCATAAATTTTCTCGTGTAGTGATTCGCCATTTATAATTTAGGCTATAATTAATCCGTCTTTGCATAACAAATAATGCCGCGGTGGTTGAAGATCATAATGCGAGAGTATACTCTAAGCAACATATCAAAGCAGAAGTGGAAATAATTTATGATTCATTATGATGATCAACCAAGCGTGAGTCCTGCTTGGGCATTAGAGCCATCTACTTCTACGAAAAAGGATGTTGCTTTCGAATATAGTGCGGTGAAAAAGGTGCTTAATAGCGCATTATGGTTAATCTTTGTTAATTAATTAAGCATTCTCTCTTGCAAGTCCTTCTCACCAAATTCTGCTCAGAAGGCGGCTCGATAATGTTTTGTCCCGAGCGAATATGAGTTCAACCTCCCGGATTTTCCATCATTAATGCGGTGTGCTTTGGCCCATTCTTTAACCTAACCACAAAAAATTAAAAACATATATTATTATTAGTAGAACATAATTTATATCAAAATTAGGAAGAATAGTGCGTCTGTAAACTTGCCAGTAACACCATGTCTCGGAAACCGTCCATCAATACAAAATGATATGTCAAGAACGACGATCTTTTAGAAATGGTATTTGCATAATCTTTGTAGCTATAGAATCTGCTTTGGGAATCATCCTCTGTTTCTTTCATTAAATGTTTGTATGCGCATGTAGTTCTTTCCTCTGTTCTTCTTCAGTTCCACAATCTGCAAACACAACTACAAAGCTAATAAATTTTAACATGGAAATGAACTCTTGAAAGTTCTCCACTGAATCTAGAAAAACAAGCTTGTATTTGATATTATGGAAACAAATGAGCAAATGGTTGAGGGATATGATCTACCATTGGCCGATAATTTTTACGCAAACATGGAAAGTAATTTTAATCAATGCGAATAGAGAATCTTTCTAAGTTTTTCTTGTTAAAATCTTAGGCTTTCAAAGAGATCAATGAATCTTGCCAATCCAATGCTGAGTATATTCAATGCCATTGTATCTAAAAACAAGGTTTTTGTAATGTTGATTCATTTTAAGAGAAATATAAAACCGATGAGCTATGATGCACGGATACGTGAGATTTCCAATCATAAGAAAAAATAAAAAAAAATGCCATTGAACATTACTCTCTAGGTACATTTGTACATTAAATGTAAATATAGTTTTTTGCCGAGAAGGACATATTAATTCATTTATCTGGCTCCAAGTACACTAGACATTAATTAGGACAAAACATGTGCAAACTTACCGATATACCCCTTTTCCAATTCTTATATCTCCCTCATCCAAACTCACTCAAATCTCAAACCACAAAAAAAACACCACACGGCCGCCACCTCCATTGCCCACCGCGTTGAGCAAAAAAACACCACGGCCGCCACCCCCATCGTTATTACATTTTTGGGATGTTACGACTTGTTTATGGGATGTTACTACTTGTTTATGGGATGTTACGACATTTTACGGGATTGTTACGACTTGTTTTTAGGATGTTACGACACCTTACGAGAATGTTACGACTTGTTTAATGGCCGTTACTATATTTTACGGGCTGTTACTATATTTTATGGGCTCGTTTTACGGGCTGTTACGAGGATGTTACGACATTTTACGGGCTGTTACTACCTCTTCTTAGGCTGTTACTATTTGTTTATTGGATGTTACGACATTTTAATGTTACGGGCTATTACCCCGTTACGACATTTTACGGTACATTACTACTTATTTTTTTAACAAATAAGGGTTTGCTACTATTTGTTTTTAGCCCGTTACTACTTTTTCATTGGATGTTACGACATTTTATGGGGTACATTACTACTTGTTTCTTCACCGTTACTATTTGTAGAAGGGTAAAAAGTAACAAGGGGTATTTTTGTCCAAATATTTTGTTATATCAATCATAAGAAAAAATAAAAAAAATGTAAAAATATGAATAAATATTCATTTATCGATAAATAAATATCCTCGCTAAACGAATATTTTTTTTTCTGGTTCTGAAGGTATTCATTTATCGAGATTATACCGTATTAGGTTTTGGCCGAGAAATAAAGAATTGAACAGAGTAGACGGACGGGAACCAAAATCAAAGCGGCCGTACCATTTCACAGGTATCATGTTATACTCTTTATTGTTTAATTTTGTTTTGCTTTATTTAGGTTTTATTGTTAAAAATGACAATTTGAACATAGAAATATGCAATGAGGACAGTGGAATTTTTTTCAGGTAAAAATGACATGTCCTTATTCCACTGTGATAGTGAAATATTAGATTTAAGGCCAGTTCCACTGCAGAAAACAGTGGATTTGGGGTTATGAACAATTGATTTATCCTTATCACCCATTTTATATTTTCACTGTCCTGATTTCTATTTTCCCCTTCTTTTTTGTCCTTTTAAACCACTGCCCCATTTATTTATTTATATTACGAGTAGTTAGTTTTTTTTTCTCTTCTATTCAATTAATTATTGAGCAATCGATTTCATGTGGTTGTGAGATCTAAACGTTTTTATCCTCGTTTGATTATTAGTATTTGTCGATTTTCTGATTTCACGGATATAAAATTGGAATTATTCGTTTAATTGTTGGCGTGCGATGATTAAGCAGTTATTTTGATCTAGCCCCAAATCCATCTTAGGCGGTTGCCATTAAAGATTGGATTTTTAGTGGTAAACAACACATTGTCTGCCGGTTCGTAGCCCGTAGGATTCCCTGTTGTGAAAATAGATAATATTATGGTTAAAATTAAGCCGGTTGGATTAATAACTAGTAATTGGGTCTCTCTAATCTTTAAGGTTGTTATGTCACCAAACTCTGGGCGGTCGTTGCGGGGTGGTCAACTAAAACTAATTTATTAGTAATTTTTCGAGTAATACTTGAATCGATGATCAATCGTAAGAATTGAGGGGAAATAATTAGCTTGCTGAAGTTCTACTCGTTTAATTTTCTTTTCTTATTAAGAAATTAGATATAAAAAACCCAAATATATTCTATTTTACAAATTTTAGAAGAAATAAATCCACCATTCCCTGTGGGTTCGACCTCTGCTTCCGTTGTACTAGCTATAAAGGTAGTTGGTGAATTATCTTTGGTGGCTTGACGACCCATCAAAATTTGGCGCCGTTTCCGGGGAATGTGATTTATTTCTTTTTTTTTTGAAAAATGTGATTTATTTCTTTTAGAATTTTGTATATAGTTTTTTGTGTTCTTTTGTGTTTTCCTTGTTTGTAAGAATGTCAGGTTGCCACTACGCATGGTGAATCATGATTTGTATGGAAACCGAGTGAATAATTCGTATAAGGAGAGATGTTATCCAAGTAGGCCGAACCATCAGGATTGGAGCTACACCTCTTACCCACCAGATTACAATCCAAGGTCGAATGATTAATCCAATTTCAACTATTGTGTTTCGCACATGTTTCGGGTTGGTCTACTTTCCATTCGCCTAGTGAACAAGGATGGCCAATTTCGAATTCGGGTAATACTTTTGAAGAACTTGTGTAGACTTTTTTTTACCACTATTGCATAAATGATCCAAAACATACCCGAAATAGAGTATTTCCCGATCAAATGAATATAAAATAAGCATATAAAACATCACAAAATATGGACTTATCAGAAACAAATGTGTCCTATCCTCATATCCAAACTACAAAGAGGGCAACATAAATAAATAAGCTGAGTACCTCTTTGTAATATTCAATCACTTTAGCTTCTTAGTTGATATCGATCAACAATGAAAATAATGGTTTGTTATAGGCTTATAGCTAAAATAAAATAGCAAATTAAAATAACTTGAAAACAACAGTATGATGAAAATAACCAAGGTTATGATCCAGTCAACAAATTTTCATTGATTTAGGTTTTTATTTTGTCCTTAAATTTACCTTTAAAATTGAAAATTCATAAGACAAAAAGTTTGTCATGCTGTTTTTATTGGGATAAGGGTCCTAAAGAACACAAAATGAAAGATGTCAGACAAAAAACATTATAAGAAAAAATATTTATCAAAAAGGACATTTCACTAGTGAAAGTGAAAGTGAATTTGAAAATGAATTACGTTGATTTTCAGCACAAAACAAATGTAAATGAGTTTCAAATTCACTATCATTTTCACTTTCACTAGTGAAATGTCATTTTTGAAAAAAATCTTTTCTTATAGTCCTAAAATCCTGACATCTTTCTAAATGTGTCATAATTGACAATTAACTAATTTTTATTTTGGAGCATCTTTTCACGCAGGATAATATCTTTTCACCCAAATTATTTTTCTGACGGAATTCCTTTTTTTTTTTGAATTTATTTATTTCCTTACACCTTGTTTTTAGGGGGAATGAGGGAGAATGACAGAAATATTTCATCAATTGAGTAGTTTGACAGTCTTTTGAAACTTTTGCATAAAGGACAAAACTATTTATTCACTGTCGAAATTCACTTGTGTTCGAAATTCACTGTTTAAATTCACTGCCGAAATTCAAAAATCACTAATTTTCAAAATTCATTGTCGAAATTCACTGATTTTCGGGATTCACTGTCGAAATTCACTTATTTCGGGATTCACTGGGGAGATTCACTGATTTTCGGGATTCACTGTTTGTCTTTCTCGCTATAAAAATTATGCAGTTGTCCTTCTCCCTATAAAAAATATGTAGCTGTCCTATTACTTAAAAATATTCCAGACTGTGTGCTTATCCCAAATTTCCCATTGTTTTTATATGTTTATCAAACTTTTAAGATGTCACGTCAGGATTTGTTAAATTTAAAAAATGTTAAATTACAACAAAATCATAACTAGAAAAAATTCTTCTAATCTTTATTCATCAAGTACTGAAAAAATAAAAATAATATATATATATATATATATATATATATATATATATATATATATATATATATATATATATATATATATATATATATATGGGACATGAAAGATAGACAAATTTCCATAAAAACAAGATTTTTTACTCCTCTTGTTATACATGTGCAAGTACACAGAGACCATCAACCAGAAATTAAAACAAGTGTACAAATATACATCACAATGTATACAACAAAACAAATATATATATATTTTTTCAGCTACGAATTGAAGAGGTAATTTAACACAGCAGGTTTAGTGTTTTGGAACATGGGGTTAATTTGATTTTTAGTCCTCTAACTTTACCTGTTTTTGGAACAGCTCCGGTAGCATTTTTAGTCCTATAACTTTCTTTTTTCTGGATTTTTAGTCCTTTTTGCCAATTCATCACCGGAGCTCCGGCGAAGTGCTAATTTTCAGTCCTATAACTTTCTATTTACTGGATTTTTAGTCCTATAACTTTCTATTTTCTGGATTTTTAGTCCTTTTTATACACTTCGCAGGACTATTTACAAAAACAGGTAAAGTTAGAGGACTAAAAATCAAATTAACCCTTGGAACATGATATGTAATCAATCTCGTACACTCTGAAAAGATTTTTCAACTGTACTTTCTCGGTTTCTCCATTGTTAATTGGTTAACGAATTGCAAGATATATATATTTTCTCTACTTTGTAAGCTTTCGAAAATGAAGTTCATCTATCTGTACACTACATGTTTTGGATTGATCCACCGAAGTCATCACCGAGGTAGCAGATGCTAATCCCACATATATTGTGTTTTTCTTCAACTTTGATTTGCTTTCTAGGCGTGTCAAAGTACAGTTGTCTCGGCATATATTTTCTTTTTCCTTTTCCGCTTCTTATTGTCCTGTTTTAGTTTGCAAGATCTTCACAAAACCGATAAAAAAAAGAACAACCCAACTTTAGATGCCGTTTTTTAATCGCTGAACATAACAACAGAAACTGAATTAAGGAAAAGCCGTACCAGATTCGGTTGTTGTCCCGAAAGCATCCATGTTCATGAGACAAAAAGCAGCATTTAATATAAAATGATATGCCATAAACAACGATCTTTCTGCAAGTGAGAATGGTATTTGCAGCCTCTTCGTAGTTGAAAACCCGCTCTGCAAATCATCATGTTTTTCTTTCATTAGTATGCAAATGTAGTTATTTCCTCCGTTGTTCTTCAGTTCCACAATCTGCAAACGCAAGAACAAAATGAACAAGATTGAAAAAGTCACTTTAAGGGAAACAACATTTTGATAAAAATCAACAAATTAAAGGTAATAACCTTTAACTTGGAAAGTAATTTAATTTAATCAATGTGAACAGAGAATTATTCTAAGTTTTCCTTGTTAACATCTTAGGCTTTCAAAGAAACCACTAAATCTTTCCAGTCGAAGAGATCACCGAATCTTGCCGAAGATTTTAGGATGTAAATATTAATTTAAAGCAACATGGATCGATGTATTAAATACGGCAAAATTAGGATTTTAGTCCTCTAACTTGGCCTATTTTGGATTTTAGTCCTGCTCCTGCTCCGGTGAGGAAAATGGTCCTCTAAGTTTGCTTTTTTTTTGGATTTTAGTCCTATCCGCCGGAAATAGCTGATTGGGCACCGGAATTTTTAAAAATAGTCCTCCAACTAGGCTGCCACGTAAGCGTTTTTAAAGATTCCGGTGCCCAATCAGCTATTTCCGGCGGATAGGACTAAAATCCAAAAAAAAAACCAACTTGGGGGACCATTTTCCTCACCGGAGCAGGACTAAAATCCAAAATAGGCCAAGTTAGAGGACTAAAATCCTAATTTTGCCTATTAAATATTTCTAGGCCATTAACCATGCACGTCAATCGTTGATTAAAATTCTCACGCCGGTGCCGGAGATTTGAAGTTCTCACCCTGGTGCCGGAGGTTTGAAGTTTTCATGCCCGGTGCTACAGATTTGAAGTTTTGACCCGGGTATCGGAGATATAAATTTTCACCACTTGATGCCGAATAATCATCATTTCACCCGGTGCCGGAGAATTGAAAAAAAAAATAGATCCGGTAAAATATCAACAGATTAACCGAGTCATTGAAGTGGAACTGTGAGTCTATCAGAGGAGTAAATGGGTGTTCGCTCACAAAGAAGCATTATGTGAGAGAAAAAAAGTTGTTAATTTACTCGAACAACTCTAAGTTAAGAAACACAACAAAAAACTAAAAACAAAAAAAAAAATATAAACAACAAAAACAAAAAATATAAACTTGCTGGAACACCAATTGAAAAAATAAAAACACATACAAAAAAAAAAAAAAAAAACACCACAAGCCAATGACTCCTTAAATCATGCTGCTAATTCCTACCTCTTATCCTCCGCTTAAGATTGGTTTTTGAGAATCGGGCGTTTGCAGGCTTCAGTTTATTGTTTGTAAAGTGTATAAAAATATTGAAATAATGAACAATGTTTCCCTTATTTTATAGTCATAAGGCTGGACCACTCAAAGGAGGAGATACGTTGAACTTGATGGGTCCTCTTATGGAATTAAATTAATTTTTCTAATTTCCAAACCAACCCACCAAATTCATTCTCACCAAAAAAATAAATAAGTTATATATGTTTTTGCCGATACCACACGGTCACAAATTTTTTTCCACTAAAAGCAATTACCTTTCTTGTGGAACCCCCTACCCATCCACCCACTCCTACACCAAAAACAATTACATTTCTTATGTTGTCAAAATTGTGAGACGATTATTTTGTATTGTTACGGAATTAGGATTATCATTGCGTTGTTACATATTTGTATTGTCATTTTTCTGTCATTTTAAACTTTTATTGTAACGCTCTGCTCCATATACCTGGTGCTTATCCAGAAATTTAAAAGAAAAGAAAATCTAATTCCAAGATGAAAATACCATTAAAAATAAAAGGGGAAGGGGCCACAAGGACAAAAAAATTAATAAATGTGTCTGGAGGGACAAAAGTAACATTTTCATGATTATAAAGGACAAAAATCACAATTGTTACTTTAAAATTGTTACTTCACGTGTTAATGTTATTTTGTGTTTCACAATTGTTACTTCATATTTACTCTATTCTACATTTATTACTTCATATTTGTTACTTCATAATTGTTACTTTGTCCTTATTAAATTACAGTTTACTTCTATCCCGATTTTTTGATAATTTTGTTCTTCTGGACAAAAATCTAAAAATAAAATTAGACATTTCACACAGAAATTCACAGTTACAGTTTTTGTACTATCATTTTTAGTCATTAAATAATATTAAGATAATTTTGTATTATTATAAAAATATTGTATTGCTAAGGGTTTTGTATTTTTATTTCGTACTGTTATGAATTTTTTTTTCTAGTCATTTACTTATGCTAGGTGCATTGGGGTGGTGGCCGGTGTGTCTGTACATGTTTATCTTTTGAAAAAAAAATTGGCTCGAAATGTAATTGTTTATGGTGAAAAAAATTGCGTTTGTGGGGGTATCGGCAAAAACATAATTTCTTTTTTGGTGAAAATTAAGGAATTATGTGGGTTGGTTAGGACATTAGAAATTTTAATTTATTTTCCATAAGATCCATCAAGTTCAATGTATCTCCTCATTTGTGTGGTCCAATATTAGATAAATGATGAAATGTATTTTTCATTGATGTATGTTTCAATACAATATGAAACAATTATATAGATACAGAGGTAGCCCTAATGGAACATTCAAGACTTGGTATAATAATCCAATAATTACTTACGTATAATATCCTAATATGCCCCCCCAAGCGGGACGGGGAGGATGAAGTACCAGCTTGAACTTGAAATGTTGAAAGAAAAGACGCGGTAAGGGCTTAGTCAACGTATCAGCCAGCTGATCGGAACTGGAAACATGTGATACACATAGGAGGCCCTGTTGAATTCGGTCACGAATAAAATGATAGTCATGAGCAACGTGCTTCATGCAAGAATGGAAAACCGGATTAGCACTCAACTGGGTGGCGCCAACATTATCACAAACAATAACCGGTGTAGAAGCATGTGGATAAACAAGTTCTGAACGCAAAGAAGAGACCCAAACAATCTCAGCAGCAGTCTCATCAACAGAATGATATTCAGCTTCAGTGGAAGAGCGAACGACAAACTTCTGCTTTTTGGAACACCGGGAAATGAGATTTTTGCCAAGTAATACAAGATAGGCATAGGTGGAAGAATAATCATTGTCTGTATCGCGACCCCAATCAATATCATAAAAGGCATGAAGAGCGAACGGAAATGTGGAGAAAAGCTGAAGACACTCATGAAGCGTACCAGCTAAATAACGATGAATCCTCTTTACAAGTGACCATGATAATCCACAGGGGCATGCATATTGAGAAAGCTTATTGACAGCGTAGGCAATGTCCGAACGAGTAAATAATAGATATTGCAAAGCACCAAGAACCTGACGAAACTGTGTAACATTCGAATAGGGAGGAGCAACCACTTTGGTGGAGGAGAAAGCATCTGCAAGAAGGGGCGTGGTGACAGTTTTAGCATCATGCATGTTAGTCTTACCAAGAAAATCCTGGATATATTTGGTCTGAGTTAATAACATGCCATGCGAAATAGGGGTAACTTCAACCCCAAGAAAGTTAGATAATGTGCCAAGATCCTTAAGAGAGAAACACTGACTAAGCTGATCAATAACAAGCTGAACATGAGACATAGGACTCTCAGTGACAACCAAATCATCAACATAGACAAGCAAGATAGTAATAGCGGTAGCAGAACGGTAATTAAACAAAGAAGGATCAGCTGCCGAACTAAAAAATCCAATAGATAAAATAAATGAGCATAACTCATGGTACCACGCACAAGGTGCCTGCTTGAGCCTATAGATTTCTTTATGCAACTTACAATTATGAGTAAGATTATCAGAATCCTAAAAACCAGGAGGCTGAACCATATTAACATCCTTAGCTAGAGAACCCTGCAAAAAGGCATTATTGACATTGAGTTGGTGGAGGGACAAACCTATGGAGACCGCATGGCAAAGAACCAGATGCACGGTAGTTGGTTTAACCACTGGCTGAATGTCTCAAAGTAGTCAATACCGGGGAATTACGTAAAACCTTTGGCAACCAAACGAGCCTTATACCGCGCAATGGATCCATCAAAGTTACGCTTGCGGCAAAACATCCATGTACAACCAACAATGTTAAGAGAAGAATCATAAGGAACAACAGACCAAGTGCCATTATGAACCAGAGCGTCAAATTCTTCGGACATGGCTTTGCGCCAATGAGAACTCCGTAAATCTTGTTTAAGAGTAGCAGGTTCAGGATCAGAAAATTGAGAATCCAATTGGGCAGCGAAGTTGGTAATATGCGAGGCTTAAAGATTTGGTTGTAGGAGTGAGTGACCATCGGATTGGAGGATGAGGGGACAAGGAGGTGGGTCTGAAGGGGTTGAGGCCGAGGACGGGGATGAGGAGGAGGTAGGGGAGGTGGGGGACTATATAGAGGGAGGAGAAGCGGGAATGAGGGATGGATCATCAAGGGCGGATGAAGGAAATGAGGGAATGAGGAGGGATCAACAAGGGCGGTGGGAGGGTGTGATGAAACCAGAGGTGGAGTCAGAATAGAAGAGAGTAGAGGTGGAAAAATAAGATCAACCGAAAGGGACGATGATGTGTGGGAGGTAGCAGAGAAAGAAAAAATATCCTCAACAAAACGAACATCACTAGAGAGGTATGCGAGCTCCAGATAATCATAACAGAGATAGGCACTCTGGGTGAGGGAGTACCTTAAGAAAACACATGGTAAGGAAGACGGTTCCAACTTATGAGAATTGTAAGGTTTAATCCACAGATAACACAGACAGTCAAAGACACGGAGTTTAACATAGTTGGGTGGAGAGTTAAATAAATTTCATAAGAAGACAACATCTGCAAAGTTTTTGTGGGCATCCTATTAATAAGATACACAACAACACTAACTGCAAACGACCAATAGAATATGGGCATGGAGGCTTGGTTCAAAAGAGTGAGAGCGGTTTCAACGATATGCAGTGACGCCGTTCAGAGATACCAATATGTTGTGGGGTATGAGGCGGAGAAGTATTGTGAGCAATGCCATGGGAAGACAAAAATGGACATAAAGCATGGTATTCTGTGGCATTGTCTCAGAGTAAAGGATTTTAATAGGAATAGAGAAAAACTTTTCCACATGCAATTTAAATTTTTCATAGAAGGAATGAACATCCAACTTATGAGTCAAAGGGTAGAGCCATATATATTGAGTAAAATTATCAACAAAACTAACATAACATTTCAAGCCATCAACAGAATAAATAGGAGCAGTCCAAACATCGAAAAAGAAATCTCGAGGGGCTGGGAGGATTGCAAAGTAGAATCTGAAAAATAAAGCCTATGGCTTTTACTACGCAAACAATCGTCACAAGGAAATGATTTAATATAGGATAATTCTAAATAATTGTTCATAACTAAATTCTGAATAATAGGAAACGCTGGATGACCACAATGACGATGCAAAGTTGAAGTGGACGTTTTATTGGCAGAAAAAGCAAATAAAGGGTTGGAGGACCATGAATAAACACCATCCCTAGCTTGACCCTGGTGGAGACATTTGCTATTTTTTGGATCCTTTACCAAAAAGATTCAGATAAGAATTCAATTGTTACTGAGTTGTCAGAACAAAATTTAGACATAGACAAAATATTTTGGGATAACTGGGGAACACATAAAACAGTAGACAAGCGAAAGGAGGAAAGAGATGAAGAACCGATATGAGTGATAGGCACGGCACGACTATATAATCCGAACCTGTATATGGATCATGTAAAGATAGAAGACTGAGATCATGTGTCATATGGTGAGAAGCACCACTATCAAGAAACCAGGACGTCGTGTCTTGATGCAGTGTGGATTGTTCCACAAATGTTGTACAGCCATGGAGGAAAGCAACATACCGATTCGCAGCAGACTGAATCTGTATGACCATTTTTTTGGTTGTGGCTGTTTTTTTTTTGTTTTGGGTTTTGGTATGTTGAGGGTTTATTAGGAGGTGGACACAAGTTTGGGAAGGGACTGTGGTAAATTTTTTTGACTTATGATTAGAGATAAAGTTGCTGTGATGATTGAGAGGAGAAAGGATGCAAATCTTGTGTATTAATTTTTTGTTTTTTTTTTTTGGCTTAGCAGGGGTCGGACAATTTTTTTGAGAACAATTGAAGAAGATGCTCGGTGGGAGGAGGGAACGGCGGTGGCGGAAAGAGGTGGCCGGTATGCAAAAAGAAAGAGAGGTAAGGAGACCCGGGATTCAGCAATGCTTTGATACCATATAAGATAAATGATGAAACATATATTTCATTCATGTCTGTTTCAATACAGTATGATACAATTATATAGATACAGAGGTAGCCCTAATGGAACATTTAGGTACAATAAAAACAATAATTACAATATAATTATATATAATATCCTAGTATCCATCATTATGACTATAAAATAAGGGAGACTTTATTCATTATTTCATAGTATATTCCAAGTATTCTTATACACCTATAGAAACAATAAATTGAAGCCGACAGACGATCTATTCTCAAAAACCAATCTTAAGCGGAGGATAAGAGGTAGGGATTAGCAACATGATTTAAGGATTCATTAGTTGGTGGTGTTTTTTTTTCTTCTTTCCTTTTTTTTCTTTTTGTGTGTGTTTTTGTTTTTTCAATTGATGTTCCGGCAAGTTGTTTACATTTTTTTTTGTCTGCGTTTCCTAATTTTGATTTGTTCCATTAAATTAACTTTTTTTACACTCACATAATGCTTTTTGTGGGAAAAAAGATCCTCCCTAATGCATTTAATGGTCAAGTGCAGAAAACCTGCAAAACGATGTAGTTTTGTTTGTAATTCACAAACAAAACAACGTCGTTTCATATGTTTTCTTGCACTTGACCGTCAAGTGCATTGAAGGGGATCAAGGTCCTTTCTTTGTGAGCGAACACCCATTTACCCCTCTGATAGACTCACAGATCCCTTTAGAGACTCAAAACCTAATACCTTAAATCCCAAACCCTTAGCTTCATTTTTCCGCATAGTTGAAAGCGAGGCAAAAATAAAGATAAGAGAGAATTCTTAAAAAAAAGGCAAAATTACAAATTTAGTCCTGTAACTGGACCCTTTTTGCAATTTTGGTCCTACTTTTTTCTCCGATCACATTTTTGGTCCTGTAAGTCGTTTTTTTTTTGTTGCAAAAATGGTCCTGAATATTTTTGGACCAAAATTGCAAAACGTGTCCAGTTACAGGACTAAATTTACAATTTTTCCAAAAAAAGAGAAGAGAGAGAGAGTGTAAGAGCGAGAAAAGAGAGTGAGGAAGAAAATTTTCATCTTCTCTAGAAAATCTAACTGTTGGAATTTGAGATCAATGGTGGGTCGTCAAACCACCAAAGATAAATCACCTACTACCTTTATAGCTAGTATAGCGGAAGTAGGGGTCGAACCCACAGGAAACGGTGGACTTATTTCTTATAAAATTTATAAAATAAAAAATATTTAGGTTTTTGTCTAACTACCTAAGAAGAAAATTAAGGAAAATAAATTAAAGAAAATAAATGAAGAAAAGTTCCAGCTAATTAATCGTGTACCCCTCAAATCCTACGATTGATCATTGATGCAAAAATGACTCGTTGAACTATTAATAAATTAGTTATAGTTGCCGACCATCGCCAAGCAACCAGTTTTTCCTAATTTCGATATAAGCAGGGCAAATCGCCACTACTTATACTCTAACTGTGTAGCACACCTCTCAACAATCGCCAGAGGTTTGGTGAGAACTATTGCATTAACGATTAGAAAAACTCAATTCTATGTATTAACGCACATCGGGTTAACTTTAACCTAGATCACTTATTTTCACAAGAGGGAATCCTACGGGCTACGAACCGGCAGGCAATATGTTGTTTACCACTGAAAATAAAATCTTTATTAACAATCGCCTAGACTCGATTTTTGGTGCTAGATCAAAATAATCGCTTAACTACCAGGCCTGAATAATCAAATGACATTATAATCACTAATCAATGAATTCATAAAATAATTGAATATTAACAATTTATGGACTCATAGTCACCAGAGAATCATAATTATGCATTAATCCGGCAAGAAGATAAGTCATCGATATTCAATGGATGTCCGGCGAGGGCAAGCTCGTCGGCGAGCTTCTTGACGCGGAAGTAGTAGTCGGCTGCAATGAGTTCACCTTTCCGGGTAGATGCGAGTTCCGTCCTTAACTGAACCAACTTTGCTTGACTTTGCGAGGCAAACAATTCTTGTAACGCCGACCATATTTCCGCCGACATGGTGGCGGTGTAAACTTGGGCAAAAACATCTTTGCTGAGGGAAGAGGTTAATATACTAAGTATTAGGTTGTCGAACTTCGACCATTCACCATATGCGGGATTGGGTTAGGTCTGGCCATCAGTGTCGGTGATGGTGAGGGAGGACGGCGGGATCGTTCCATAGACGTAGTTGTATACGCTCTGTCCTTTGAGATACGGCTGAACCTGAGCCCGCCACATATGGTAAATATGTCGAGTAAGTTTAATAATGTGGATGGTGGAAGAAGGGGTGAAGGAGGGGTAAAAGACAGCTCCAATGAGGTAAGAGGCAGTGGAGCTGCCGGAGGTTGTAGTAAGGTCAGCCATGGCAGCAAGAAAAAGGAGGAGCCATCGGTTGTCTGTTATCTTTTTTTTGGACGAGAAAGTTTAGGGTTTAGGGGAGATTTGGCGTAACATGATAGAGAGAACAATCGACCTGCTCTGATACCATATCATGGCTCAGAATAATTTGATTTCATTGATTCAACACATTGTGATGAGTACAATTAATGTTCGGTATCCTATGGAACAAGTAAATACTCGATAAATACATAATTGAAATAATAATTCATATTGAATTATCCTCGACACGTGCATCATATGTTATCTAACGGCCAATCAAAAATCAAATAAAAAGGTCATGGCATAGCTCATGTGCGACGAGTGTGTTATCTAGTTACAAAATAAGATAAAACTAACGGCATTTTCTACCGACATATATACTAGTGATTCCTTCGGGAAGTGATACGTCTACACTATTGGATGTGCAGGAAAGATACATAAAATGATCTTGACCATGCATTTTACATAAAGAAATTAGGGAGACTTATTGAAAAGGACAAACAAACCATAACTGCTCGTCCGTTAATTGCTAGTTATGTATCTTTCTTTGTTGATATTTGTGACATGTTCTTTTAGGGTTTAAATTATGTAGCTGCCTTGCTACATTTAGTGATGAAGACGGAAGAAGAGGCATTCTGGATGCTTGCTGTACTCTTGGAGAATGTATTGGTTAATGATTATTATACATATGACCTTTCTGGATGCAATGTTTAGCAAAGAGTATTCAAGGATCTTTTGCTGAAAAAATTCCTAGGTTAAGTCTACGGATTTCTGACGATGCTACTACTATCATTAATCCATGTGAATTATAAGTTATCTATATCGTGTTTTAGTCTTCAGTGATACAATAACTATAATTTTTTTTGTCATCCCATTTAGAAGATTTGGAATTCGATGTTTCTCTCGTTTGTACGGAGTGGTTTCTATGTCTTTTCTCTTCAGTTCGTTTTTCTTTCAATGATTTCCCTCTAGAATCGAAAAAGGCTACATGAAATGTGGTTTGATGTATGCTCATTTTCACATTGAGCCCTTTTTATTAGTGTTATTGGTTGGTAATTTGTGCAGACAACAATGCGAGTATGGGATGTGCTTTTCTATGACACATCTTGGTGTTTTTGACTTTTTTTTATAGCGGATGTTAAGCATTCGTATACATGAAAATTTGTTTAATTAATTGTTTATTGTGTGTATTTTAATTGGGATTAGAGTCCTAAAGGACACAATATGAAAGATGCAAGGCAAAAATAACTATAGGAAAAGATTTTTGTCAAAAAGGACATTTCATTAGTGAAAGTGAAAGTGAATTTGAAAGTGAATTACATTGATTTTCAACACAAAACCACGTAATTCACTTTCAAATTCACTATCATCTTCACTTTCACAAATAAAATGTCATTTTTGACAAAAATATTTTCTTATAGTTCTAAAATCCTGTTATCTTTCTAAATGTAACATAATTGACAATTAACTATTTTTTTGTTCTTATAAATGTATATATTTTTATGGGGTATCTGTAATTTATTTTAGTAATATTATTGCTATTAGTAGTTTTATTAATAATAATAATAAAAAATAATAATTTATTATTATTTAATTATTTTTTTCTTGAAAAATGATGATTTGTAGTGACAAAGTGTTTGTCAGTATTAACTATTTAAGGAAAATATGTATCTACCCTTTGGTGACAAAAATCAATTAGTGATGAATTTCTTTAGTTTTGTGACGAAAAGATAGTCACATTTGACGCTTTACGGTGACAAGATTCAATATAGTCTAAACATCAGGAAAGATTTAGTGACAAAAATTTAAGGTTG
This sequence comes from Gentiana straminea, assembly GCA_036785695.1. NCBI lineage: Eukaryota > Viridiplantae > Streptophyta > Magnoliopsida > Gentianales > Gentianaceae > Gentiana > Gentiana straminea. The sequence goes on along the minus strand of JAVUPR010000413.1, from coordinate 96,476 downwards.
TCACGATAGACCATGTTTTGGTGACGAATGTTACACTAGTCTCGATAGAATCTTTAGCGACACTGCATATGCAACGAACAGGGCGGTGAAAAATTTTCGTCGTGATTTCCTTTAATGACGAAAACTGACACTTTTCACAACGATTTTTTCGTCACGAAAAGATCTTTTTTTGTAGTGTTTTTTTGTTTTAAGACCCCATTTAATACCCTTTCATTGTCTATTCGGAGATCTCCAAAGCTCACGTAGTCGATGCTATATGGGCTTTTAACAGTTTTAGGACCTCATGTTTTACCATTGTGTTAAAATTGACAATTTTAGAACCTCATGTTTGTATTTTTTTTTCTTTTCTTTCTTTCCAGTTTTAGGACAATTTCAAAATTTCCGTCTAAGTTAACGGCAAAACATGTTAAGTTGAACGAAATATTTTTAATTGTCCTAAAACTGAAAAAAAACACAAACATAAGGTCCTAAAATTGTTATTTTAAAAGATAAGGGTCAATTTTGACAATATGTTAAAACATGAGGTCCTAAAAAGTCAAAATTCCCTTAAACAGTGACATTTTTAGGACATCATGTTTAACTTTTTGTCAAAATTGACTCTTATCTTTTAACATAACAATTTTAGGACCTTATGTTTGTGTTTGTGTTTGTGTGTTTTTTTTAAATATTTTTTTCTTTTCAGTTTTAGGACAATTTTAAATATTCCGTCAAATTTGACGTTAACTTAGACGGAAATTTCGAAATAGTCCTAAAACTGAAAAAAAAAACACAAACATGAGGTCCTAAAATTATCATTTTAAGAGTCAATTTTGACACAATGGTAAAACATGAGGTCCTAAAACTGTTAAAAGCCCATGCTATATTTGGTAAATTCATGTACCAAATGCTTACATTTTCTTTTTCTCGACTTTGACTAATGAAAGTATAGACAATTAAATAATTTTTAGAAGAATAAATAATACATATAAAGTTCATTGACGAGTGTGGAAAAGTGTGAAATTCTTGAAATCTTCAGTTACTAAAAGTTTGAATGACGTTGTTGATGTTGAAAAAGGGGAAGGAAACAAACTAGTGGGGAACTCCCAGCACAAAGCCCTATATTGTGCTCTATCCCTAAAATGAAGATAAAAATAGAGTTTACCCCAAAATAGCTTCCACAACATTGTCTCTATCCCTATTAATTTTTAGGGATATGAACAGTGCATCCCTACTTGTGGGGATGCACTATTCACGCCCTAAACATATTTAATTATTAAAAATTATAGGGATAGGGATAGGGATGCTGCTGGAGTGAAATAATAAATATTTTATGTATATAAATAGGGTTGTGAGGTAGAATATGTATTATTTAATATTATTTGAAATGTTATAGGGATAAGGATATGGATGCTGTTGTGGAGGTTTGAATTGAGATGTTGTAAAATATGAATATGTATTATTTTATATTATTTTAGGGATAAAATTTGGGGTCTCTTCTGGGAGTGCCCAAGTCCATTACATGATCTATTTATTAATTTTAACAGTTTATGTTCCTCGACTAAAGAAATGTAAGCACCTGCTAAACTTGAAACAAAAAAAATTCAAATAATAAAACATATTATTAAGTTTTGCTTGTACACTATATTGTATACTTTTCCTTCCCAATCACATTAATTATACATTATTAGCTAGAATCTTTAATGACAATGATATGAATACATTGATTGATATTATAGAAGGCTATGTGTTTTTCAGTGGATTAAAAGTAATATATTCGTATCATTAATATTTTATAACAAAAACTGTAGAAGTTTAATCGTAAGTGAGAACTGAAGACGTCATATAAAATGATATTTTAATTTAGTATTGTATATGGTTTCATGTTTATGTTTAATATATATATATATATGTAAATTAATGCTGATTCTTATAAATAATCTTATTCCTCTCATTTATTTTTTATAGATTTTTGTCCAGAAGGACAAAATTACCAAAAAATCTGGATAGGAGGAAACTGTAATTTAATAAGGACAAAAGTAACAATTATGAAGTAACAAATATGAAGTAATAAATGTGGAATAGAGTAAATATGAAGTAACAATTGTGAAACACAAAGTAACATTAACACGTGAAGTAACAATTGTAAAGTAACAATTGCGATTTTTGTCCTTTATAATCATGAAAATGTTACTTTTGTCCTTCCAGACCCATTTATTAATTTTTTTTGTCCTTCTGGCCCTTCCCCCTTTTTTTTAATTGGTGAATTATTTTAATTATTGTTTCATCTAAATTAAATCATAATTTACATGTTGTATTTATCTTTATTTTATTAAAAACATTTTCATAGGAAATTAAGAATGGAACGTTTTTCAAGTAGTACTTCACATTTAACCCATACTCTATTTTTTAAGGTCCTTATTCATGATATGTTGCTAAAAAAAATCTATCATAGTTTTAGTGTACTACACCATTAATAATATCGCACATTCATGCGTTTCCTCTGAAAAAATAACCATATATTTTGATACTTTCCTAAAAAAATCATTCTTTCTTTTTACCATAATGTTTGTTTTTTCATCTTCTTTATTTGAAAATTTTGCATTTAATAACCTTTCGTTGCCAATTCGGAGATCTTGAAAGCTCATGTAGTAGACGGTATAATCTATCTGCTAATTAGATTCATGTACCAAATGCTTACCTTTGCATTCTCTCGTCTTCAACAAAATTATCTATAGACGACTAAATAATTTTTAAAAGAATAAATAATACATATAAGGTTTATTGACAAGTAGAAAATTTATGTGGAAAAGTGTGGGGGCTCTAAAAATCTTCAGTTACTTAAGGTTTGAATGCCATTGTAGATGTTCAAAAAAGAAAATGAACAAACTAGTGGTCTTAATCTGTTATTGGGTCTATTTATTAATTTTAATAGACTTTGTTCCGCGCTGACTAAAGAAATGAAACCGCTTCCTAAATTAAAACTGAAACAAAAAGGTCCAAAAATAAATTATTTAGTTTTGTTCATACACTACATTATGGACTTTTCCATCTCAATCACATGAATTATAGATTATTATCTAGAATTTTTAATGACAATGATATGAATACATTGATTGATGATTATATTCTTTTTGGGCATTGATCGATGATTATAGAAGACGATGTGTTTTTGATGTGATTAAAACTAATATATTTGTATCATTAACATTTTATAAAAAAATCTGTGAAAATTAATCGTAAATGAAATTTGAAGGCGTCACATAAAACAACATTTTAGTTTAGTAGTATATATGGTTTCTTGTTTCTGTTAAATATATTAAAAAAAAATTAAATAATGCCAATTCTTTTAAATGATCTTATTCCTCGCCATTTGTTTTATAATTGGTGAATTATTTTAATTAATTATTATTTTAATATGAATTAAATCATAATTTACATTTTATATTTAGAGGAAAGGGGCTAGAGGAACTGAGAAATAATATAAAAAAAAAGGTTGAAATTACAACTTAAATTTTTTATGGTTAACAAGAGCAATTTACGAATGTTCAGAAATCCCTAGAAAATATAAAACATGAATCGGTTAAGTAGTTACGTGAGAAACAACGCATTAAATAGGAGAATTTTTTTTTAGAAGCCAAAATAGGAGAAATTTGTAGAAGACAAATCTCCCTAGATGGCGATTTATTATCTTTTCCATTTAATTTTTATTCAAGAGAGGGTGTTGGGTTTGAGTAAGGGCATTTTGGAAAAAAAAAACATTTTTCCCTTATACCCTAATGCCTTAAAACCTGAACCCTTAGCTTCATTTTCCGGCATAGTTGAAAGCGAGGCTAAAAAAAAAAAAAAAAAAAAAAAAGAGAGAGAGAGAGAGAATCCTTCAACAACAACAAAAAAAAAAAAAAAGAAAAAGAAAAAGAGAAAAGAGAGTGAGGAAGTAGAGTTTCATTTAATTTCTCCGGACAATCTAACCGTTGGAATTTCATATCAATTGCCCCAAAAGGATCTCAACGAAGAGGGCAACATTTAGATATAAGAGTTTCTTCGATCGGGTAAGAATTTTCGGAATCCATTTTCTTGATCTATTTTTTTTTTTTAATCTTTCTTGAGATCTAGTTGTTTAGAAAGTTTTAATAACCCTAACACAAATCTGCTCTATCAATTGAAGAACTGGGCTTGAGATTGGGAAGGAAAAACGATTTAGAAGGAAAAAAGCAAATCAAATCGATCGAGTGTGAAGAAATGGCTAGTGGAAGCAGAAACCGAACCAATAAGTAAGTATTCTCGATTTTTTGCGAATTATTCTCGATTTTTCCATATGTTCACATCACCAATTTACTACGTCCCATTCAATTAAATTACCGGAGGGTCGAAGATATGTGCATTATGCGATATTAGGACACTATTATTTAAGATTTTAACATTTAAAGCTTCAAGTTACATCATCTTATAAAGTAACATTTTAACATTTGAAGCTTAAAGTTACATCATCTTATAAAGTAACATATCTTATAAAGGAACATTTTAACATTCTAAGCTTACCCTAAAAAAAAAAAAAAAAAAAAAACATTCTAAGCTTAAAGTTACATCATCTTATACTTATGGGAATTAATAATAAAAGTGTTACTTCATCTTAAAATTTTACTTTAAGTTGTAACCAGTGGCGGATGTAGGATCTCCGGGAAGGGAGACAATAAATTTTTAAAAAAAACAAATAAAAAATTAGAGAATTAGAGATAATGACACATTTTGAAACATTTTTAAGTAACATGAAAGCCAAATATTTTTTATAGAGAGAATGATGACTTCTATAATTTCTATAGTCTAAACGACAAAACAAAGAAAAAAAAAAAAAAAATAAAAAAAAAAAAAAAAAATAAACAAAAACAAACGCGCTTGTACGGCAGTAACTGCTTCAACTTTTAATTTTTTTCCACTTTCCACATCAATTTTCAAACACTCATATCTTTTGATCTAGATCTCCAAACACAATGAAAATTTCACTGAATTTTTTACATTTTCATGCTCTTTGTTTTAAGACTTGATTCGATATAATTACATCGTTTTTTGTGAGATTCACTGTCGAAATTCACACAGTGAATCTCCCGGTGAATCCAGAAAAACAATGAATATTGATAGTGAATTTTGAACAATAGTAAATTTTGACAGCGGATTTTCGTAAATTACGTCGGAATATGGTGAACGTGGTCTAAAAATAAAAAGCATAAAAAAATAAAAAATTTGGTGAAAGAATTTTCAAATTTGAAGTTCTAGATTGAAAGATATAAATGTTTAAAAAGGATGGATGAGAGAGAAAGTTACTAAACATGTTTTGTCTTTGGTATTTTTACTGCGTCGTAGAATAGTTACTATTATTCAACTCTTAGTATTTGGTAAAAACATATTTTTCCTATTATATTATTTATCATATAAGTGATCCTTGCTTAAATAATTCGACTATAAAAAATATTTTCTCATATTGCCGTGTCCGTGTCTGTGCAACATAGACTAGGATTAACTATCGAGGAAACCGTTTATATACTTCCTTTTTTACGAAGGAGTGAACTTCACTTGTGACTTACATTCTCAGCTAACAATCCCTGAGTAATTAATGCTAAAATGGTCAGGATCAAGGAAGGCATTACTTAGCCAACCATATCGTCAAATCAAAAGTCACCCATAACAAGTAGAGTTTATAACCGCATTAGGATTAAGATTGTTAGAAATAACCTAAAAAAACAGGATCAAATTGTATGATCCCTTCTTCTTTATTCATACGTTTATATAGAGAAACAATTACATAAGATAACACAAGCTCCTAACCCTAATGGGCTTCACTTAACCCTTACTCCAAGATACTAAGTCGGCTAATCAAACAACGGGGCCGACACACACATAATGATAATAATAACACTTTAATAATAATAATAATAATAATAATTAATAAGACTTCTAACACTCCCCCTTAAGTTGGTGATGGATATCATACATGCCCAACTTGCCACAAACCCCCCGACTAGTACACCCCAGAGGATGTTGAACATGATCAGTCAACGAAGAAGATGAAATGCTATCGACTCATGTCTCACGGCTGTTTATCTCGTGGCTGGTCATTGGCTCATTACTACTCCTCTGTCACATCAAGGCTTCCTGGCTCTATGTGCCAGGAGTCTTCCATGTGACCCCTCAGTCGCAACGTGGATCTTTGTTGCCGGGAGTCTCCATTCAACTCCTTATTTGCTACATGGATCTTTTTTCTGTTTGCTGTCAGGAGTTTCACGAAGCTTCTCAGACGGCTTATTAAGATCAAGCATTTATCATTCTACTACACCCAATTGGTGTTAGTAAATGCGCTACTATATTTCTTTATACATTCAAGAGTGTGGGCAATCTCTCCTAACACCCCCCTCAAGTGTGAGAAATCTGTCCCAACACTTGCACAATCTCTAGGCTTCAACACGCCCCCTCAAGTGTGGGATATCTCTCTCAACACTTGCACAATATAAATTGTGAAAATAATATCCACACCAAGGTTCGATCTCATTACCCCTGGCTCCGATACCATGTTAAGATCAAGCGCTTACTATTCTACTATAACCAATTGGTGTTAGGTTAGGCGCTACTATATTTCCTGATACATTCAAGAGTGTGGACAATCTCTCACAGCACCTCCCTCAAGTGTGGATAATCTGTTCCAACACTTGCACAATCTTTAGGCTTCCACATTGCTGCATGTTTTTTTTTTCACTTTGCATACGTCGTGTAAGGCGGGACTAGATTTTTTTTGGTTGAATCTTTGGAGGATGCCTTTATTTCCTTGAAGCACTTGTCACCAACATGGAGTCCACATGAACCCATCTTTTTACTTGGAGATGGATGTTTGGATGTTAGCGCATTACTGCTTTTACTACCTTCTCTTTCTCCTAGAACTCAATCTCTTCCACTTCATTTGAATCATCAGGTTCACAGCCAGAAAAGTCTGTAGATTCTGATCCACTTTCGTCAGACCGCCTTACCGTTTCGATAATGGCAACTAAGATAGGATTTATTCCGCTCGCCAACACCGACACAATTGATAAGCCGCTTCATTTAATTATCAAAGGGAAATACGGATAATCCTTACTTTGAGGGTTTATCAACCGATCGGCATGATGATCGATTTTCTGGACATGTCTGATTTCAGTCTTGAACTTCCTCTCTCTCTCTCTCTTTGTGTACCCACATATTATAATTGACGAGACTTATCAATGACCCAAGGAACCGACTTTATTTCTTAAGAATAATGAATTATCTGACTTTACGACGCAAGAAATACACTAGGGAACAGCAAAAAAAAAAGCATGCAATCCAGAGAAATTTCATGATGACTAAACTGCAAACAAAAATGGGGATTCTTTTTTGTATAACCTTTATGGATTGCAAAATAAAACTAGAAGAGAAGAGAGGCCAGGTTTCGCTGTGATTAATCAAACGAACCCCTGCCCGGACACAAATACTAGACATGAGATTACTTAGCAAGATGTCTCGAATACCATGTTAGAAATAATAAAAGATGAAAACCGGGATCAAATTGTTTGAACCTTTCTCCTTTATTCATACCATTATATAGAGAAACAATTACATAAGACAACACAAACTCCTAACCCTAATGGGCTTTACTTAACCCTTACTCCAAGATACTAAGTCAGCTAAATAAACAACGGGGCCGACATGCACACATAATGATAATCATAACACTTTAATATTCAAATAACAATAATACGACTTCAAATAATATTCAATCCTTAAATGGTCATCTAATGATTCAATTAGAATCTCTCATTACGGACTTAGTATTAGAGCATCATATCGAATTGGTCTAGTCACACGAACCCTTTCACATATAAGTGCAGCCACTAAGGTGCAGTGTTTAACAACGTCAACGACCCAGATAATATTACGGGCACACTTTAAGTGTTCTGTGACACTAATGGTGATTTGATTGTGAGATCTCGAACTCCAGCCAATTATTAACTTTCTTCAATTCACAAAGGACTTATTGTTTAAGGTAGTATTTCATAAACTCAGTCATCTTATGCATACCTCTTATGTACTGAGCTTTATGGTCACATAACATATCCCCTGAGATTTTCTCACAGTGTCATTTATATATATGCAATTAAGAAAATAAAATATTAATAAGAAAATATTACTTTTATTTAATTAAAACAATATAATATTGTTTTTCAGGACACCATGCTTAACGGTATATTATTGGCATTACTTCAAAAACATTTTTTTATCTGTGGATGCTGAATCTTGGAATGTTGCAGCAATGGTAAATTAGTGAGCTACATAATGTGTATTAGAAATGTTGCAGCCTTTGGTCACAATAACAACCACTACTAAACGTAGTATGAAATGAAAGCAGTGTTGACTTTACATCTTATAAGAATTCCATAATATGCTCGTACGTATGTTAGTGTCACGTAATGCACATTTATTTTTTGAGATGTTTCATCTTGGATTGTTATTTCATAAACATTTCACTTAATGTTTCACTATACAAAAAAAAAAAAAAAAAAAAAATGCAATATCAGTACAATGGATGAAGCAATTAGGAAGGGAAACGAAAGAATAAAAAGGATGCAAAGGACCCCGCAGCAAATACAAGAAGAGAATGTAATGTTGGCAAAAAAGTTGAAGGAGGCTACAAGTATGATTAAGATGCTGGAAAATGCTAAACGGATGGAAGTGACAAGAGCACAACAGGTAGTAAACCCATACTACCAACTTCAAATTATTTATTGTTAGTTGATATAAACATATTTAATTCCACACACGCCGATCAAGGTATATATTGAGTTCGTATGATTGGCACGCAAGCATATCATGTTTTTTTTGTGTGTATTGAGGAATGCATAGCATGTTGAATAGTGAAATTACTTCCAATTGTGACTACATGTAATTAATATTCCATTAACAAAAACAGGAGGCATTATCGGTTCGTGATTCAGAGATTCAGTTAATGGAAAAGAGGATTGAAGAACTGAAGAAGGATAACGAAATTCTTGCCGATAGAGCAAACAACTTGAAGATTGGGGAAGCTGATATGATTGCAAAGTATAATGCATTAGATGCAGAGCGTAATGAGTTGGAGATGGCTTTGAATGTTAGGACAACAGAGAAAACAACATTGGAACTAGAAATGGAGGACTTAAAAAGTGAAAAAATAAGATTAAGTGATAAGCTTGGAATGGCTTTGTCAAAAATTGGAAGGCAAGAAAAAGTGCTAAAGGACCAAGATAGGAAGATACGTGAGAAGGAGAAAATGATACAACAGAAATTAAAGAATGAAAGAAGTCAAGAGGTGTATATACAACATCTAACCGATAGCTACGATGCATCGATTGATGAAGGACGACATAATGTTGAGTCTTTGTTAGAACTTAGAGCTAGAGTGGCACAACTTGAAAGCACCATATTCAACCGAGAAACTACAATTTCAGGTTTGCGTTCACAGATTGAAGGACAAAGGCAAAACATTAAAGTGCTACAGCACGAAATGCAAATGAAAGATAGAAAAATTCAAGAAATGCAGAAAGACCTAAAAGAACCGCGGGAGTCAAATTTAAATTCTGTTTATGATCAAATGAAACAATTCTGCGGTAAATCAATGCAAGAAGAACATGCAACCGCCGGGCAGTCCTCCATTCCTTGGAAAGTGAAAAACGACGCAAAAAGGAAAAGAAGATGAAAGATTTCGCTGTATGAAGCACATAAAAAAAAAAGAAGCAGAAAACTGATCATTATAGTTAACTCTATATATTGATGGCCTGACTTATATATTATATGTGGTACTGATTTTTTATTTTTATTTTTTTTATGCATATTAATGTTGAGCTTGCACATGTGTTACATTTTTTGGGTTGGAAAAAGGACCCAATACCCAATACAACATAGACAGAACATAACATACTAGCTAATAGCTCGTGTTTGCAATTAACACGTACAGAACAATTTACGTGTAGAAAAGTAATGTATATTGTTGTGTCCTTGCATGTTTTGATAACTTTTATGAAAGAGATAGCGTTTTTGGGAAAACTTAATGATTTCATTAATTAATAGAACAAACATATAGATACATGTAGAGAATAACCAACCACTAGACAACTTCTTATAAAGTAGGAATCATGGGATCATGGCTTGAAACCCAAAATAGCTACCTAAATAATGGGAAACATGTGCAAACTACTCTAGGAATAGGAAATAACATTGCCGACATAGCCTTAGGTAATAATAAAACTTAATTAACATAATCTTCTAACATCCCTTCCCTTAATCTGAGTTGGCAGTTCAGATTACTTCACACATTCCCAGCTTGTCTCTAAACTTCAAAAATTTATCTCTTTTGAGTCCTTTAGTCATAATGTCTGCCAATTGATCTTCACTTCTGCAATATAGCAACTCAATGATCCCTTCTTCACATAGATCCCTTGGAAAGTGATACTTCACATATATGTGCTTGCTTCTGTTGTGTAAGACTGGACTCTTAGATAACTTAATGGTGGAACTGTAATCACAATACAAAATGTTTCCAGTCTCCTAAACTTGTCTTAGAACCTCCAGCAGTCTTCTTAACCAGATCAGTTGACATGCACCATATGCTTCTGCAACAAACTCTGCTTCTGTTGCGGATAGAGTGATTATTGGTTGCTTCTTTGATGACCAGCTGATAGCACCTGTCCCATACATAAACACAAAACCAGAAGTACTTTTCCTGTCATCAACATCTCCTGCATAATCACTGTCTGAAAATCCAGTTAGTTGAGCCTTCCCTGCTGAACCATACTTGATACCAAGATTGATGGTTCCATTTAAGTTGATACCAAGATTGATGGTTCCATTTAAGTATCTTAGGATCCTCTTCACATAGTTTACACTACAAAAAAAGGACTTTTTCATGACGAAGAAATTCGTCGTGAAAAGTGCTGATTTTCGTCAGTAAACGTATTCATGACGAATTGTTTTTGTCGCGGCGTTTGTTGCCTATGCAGCCTCGCTAAAGGGTTCTGCCCTGACAAGCTTTACATTTGTCACCAAAACATATTCTCCCATGCCAAACCTCTATATTTGGCACCAGAGCTTCCAAGTCTTTAATGACAAATTTTAGTATTTGTCACCTGAAAAACTTTTCAAGTAAACCGAACACTCAAAACTTTGTCACCAAATCATATTTGTCATAAATGGATAGAAACACATTTTCTCGTTTTACACTTATTCTTGACAAACGCTTTATCACTAAAAGTATTCTTTTTATAATAATAATAATAATAATAAAAAAAAAAATTATTACCAATCATTTTTTTAGTATACAAAAAAACAAAACATCCACTTCAAGAAATTATAAAAACACCAAAATAATTAAATCATACAACTTAGAACCACTGAAGTAATGAAAAGAATTAGCAAATGTGAATCCAGCAAAACACTTCCATGGAAACAAACCTGGAGAAAAGAAAAAATTTTGGGTAAAAACCAACAGGTATTTACTAAATAATTATTAACAATCATTTATAAATATACAAAAACTTAACACCAACTCTAAAATTTCAAAAAATACCAAAAAAAAATTAAATAAATTATGCTAAATGCTGAAATATATTATGATTCGACTTACAAAATGGATTTGACATCAAACAAGGATTCGACAGATTCGAATTTCAGTGGGAATTCGACTTACACGATAATATTTTATCAAACACATGAAATATATAAAAAGTGCATTACATGAACTAAATGCTGAATGCTTTGAGTCTGTGAATGCAATATGCTAAGTGCATTACATGCTTTATGAAATGCGGTATGCTAAGTGCATGAAAAATGTACAAAACCATGCAATTTTGTCAATGAAATTGTGATGCATTTACAATATGAATCTGAATCTAATGACCTTTGCATCTGGAACACAAAATGCTGATGTACAGAACCTAAACTCATGCCAAACAAGTACTAATACAAAGACTTAATCTAGTGTTAAATCGGCAAAACTCGAACATGTGCAACGAACGGACTACGATGTTAAATATAGAATTAGGACACGGCTAAACGGACGAGATTGTACTTCAAAATCTGATCATATATGCAAAACAGCTGGACAAAGATTGACTTGGACTAACAACGAGAGGTTGCACACATACTCAAAATCGGATTGACCAAAACAGATTGCAGAAAAGACACTATGTTCCTTTGAGATTGTAATAACAATTCATAAATTTTACCTTCATTATCGTGTCAGCACCGAAGTCCTTCGTCCATTGAATCATATCAGGCCCAACTGTAGCTTGCACCTGGAACAGGGAGAAAAAAGCAACTGTAGCTTGCTCCTTTTCACAGCTGTCAACAACGAACATAAAAAATCTGATGTGAAACCTAAGCATAAAATGAAATGATTAAGAGTTGAAAAAACTAACCCCCCCCCCCCCCCCCACACACACAATATGCAATACTCCACAAAAGCAAGACTATAAGCAACTATCATAAGTTTTATTTCAAATAAATGAAACAAGCATTCTGGACACAAAAAGAAGACCAAGTGGATATTGGAAAAACATATCATAACAAAAAAACCAATAATATAAGCAGATCAGCCTTCCAAAATAAAGGATTAAAGCATGTACCGGAGTGTTAAAGCAAGACAAACTAAGTACCTCAATGCTTCCAACCCAGAAGCATGCATAGTTAAAGCATCTTGCCGATCCACCTGGATAATCCATACGATAGTAAATCATGAAAATTTCATCAAAGTAAGAAAGAGAGAAATCAGAAACAGCAACATTCAAGATGTTGGCAGCCCAACACGGCAACACGCAAAGTCCCGGTGACATAATTTAAGTAATCTCCCTTGTAAATTCAAAGTACCTATAGCGAAGCAATATATATTGAAGGTGTAAGAAGGGCAAATCTGGTTACATTGACTGATGGTCCTTGTCCCAACCCTTAGGCTGTGTGGTAATTGGTATTTTGTATTAAAATGTAATGTAAAGTGTTTACAATGTACAGTATATATATACTAGAATACAAAGGGTAAAATAGTAAGAACACATTAACTAATAGGTTTATCTAATATATCTTCAACACGCCCCCGCAATCCCGTGGGCAGAGAGTAGACACGGAGATTGGACTTCAAGGTAGCAAAGCGTGGATTCCCCAATGTCTTGGTGAGTAAGTCGGCAAGTTGGTCCTTAGAGGTGAGAAAGGCCACCGTGAGCTTCTTGGCGGCGATCAATTCGCGAACATGGTGGAAGTCTATCTCAATGTGCTTGGTGAGAGCGTGGAAAACCGGGTTGTGGGCAAGATACGCGGCCCCAATATTGTCACACCATAACGTCGGAATAGGAGTAGCAATAAGCATTTCAGTGAGAAGACTTCGAATCCATTGCAATTCAGCTGCCGTGTTGGAAAGGGTCTTGTATTCGGCTTCGGTGCTACTCTTCGAAACGGTGAGATCTTGTTTTGGAACGCCGGCTAATTAGGTGATCACCGAAAAAGATGCGGTAGGCACCAACGGATCGACGATTATCCGGGTCGGCGGCCCCAATCGAGTCGGAGTAGGCACGCGGTGAAGAGTAGAGCGACGCGAGAAGAATAAGCCCTCGAAATTGTTGCCTTGAGGTAACGAAGGAGACGCTTAACCGCTAGCCAATGTGCCTCGGTGGGTGCATGCATAAACTTGCTAGCCTTGTGAACCGCAAATGCTATATCCGGACGAGTAAAGCTTAAATATTGAAGACCCCCAACGATAGTGCGATACAAGGCCGGGTCCGAGAATAAGGGACCCGGATCATGATGAAGGCGGGTGGAGGCAGCCATGGGGGTGGAGCACGGTTTGGATTTATCCATATTGGCCTTTTGCAGTAATTGGAAGATGTACTTGCGCTGTGTGAGGAATAAACCATCGGATGTGTAAAGTGCCTCAAGGCCAAGAAAGTAGGATAGGCGGCCAAGATCTTTAACCGGGAAGTGAGTGCCAAGGAACTTGATGACCTCTTCAACGTGAGCAGGGCTATTGCCAGTGATAATAACGTCATCCACGTAGATAAGAATGTAGAGCCGAATAGTGCCGCGAGAGTAGACATACAGAGATGTATCAGCTTTAGAGCCATGGAAACCGAACTGGGTGAGTACATCAGTAAACCGAGAAAACCATGCCTGAGGAGCCTGTTTTAGACCATATAAACTTCGTTTCAGCCGACAAACATAGTCAGGGTGATCCGGATGAGCAAAGCCAGGAGGTTGGGCCATGTAGACAGTCTCAGTAAGATGGCCATGGAGAAACGCATTTTGGATGTCGACTTGGCGTAGAGGCCACCCTTGGGATATAGCAAGGGATAGTAGAATGCAAATAGTAACGGGCTTGACAACCGGACTAAAGGTTTCAGTGTAGTCTACACCTTCCGACTGATGAAAGCCTTTAGCAACGAGACGAGCCTTATGACGCTCAATGTGACCATCGGCATGAAGTTTGGTGCGAAAGACCCATTTATTTCCAACTACATTCATATTGGGGCGATAGGGCACAAGCTCCCACGTGTTAGTACGAAGTAAAGCATTAATCTCGTCCTGCATAGCATCACGCCATACCTTATGTTTGACGGCCTCGGTAAAGGACGTGGGGTCGGAGGAGGAAGCAGTGGTAATGAGGGCTTTGGGCAACGGGTAACGGATAAAGTCCTGGTGGTGTTTGGGTTTAAGTGTGTTGGTGCGGGTTCGAGTAGTCATAGGATGAAGATGGGGAGGAGGGGGTGGTGGAGGAGGCGTGGGGTGGGCAGGACTCACGGGTTCAGGCAAAGAGGGAGTGGTTTCGAGTGGGGGGACGGGCGGTGGGAGGGGTGAGGGGTTGGGGCTTTCGGCTGGTGGAGGTGCTGAGGGGGTTTTGAGGGTGCGGGGGGCCGTAGGATGGGAAGGAAGGTAACACGGAAGGGGAACGGTAGAGGTAATGGGTGTTGGTGTAGTAATGGTAGGGGTGTAGGGAAAGACCTTCTCATTAAAAGCAACATGGCGAGCGATGTAGACGCGACCGGTGGAGAGATCAAGGCATTTATAGCCATGATGGGAAGGGCTATAGCCAAGGAAGATACATGTTTTGGAGCGGAAGTTGGTTTTATGGCGATTGTAGGGTCGAAGGTAGGGCCAGCAGGCACAACCAAAGGTACGAAGAAAGGAGTAGTCGGGTGTGCGGTGATAGACAAGCTCAAACGGGGATTTGTTGTTTAGGACACGAGAGGGAAGACGATTTATGATGTAGGTGGCGGTGACAAAGGCATCTTCCCAGTAGGGCAAAGGAAGATTCGAATGAGCAAGAAGGGAGAGACCAACTTCAGTGATTTGGCGATGCCGACGTTCGATGGCACCGGCTTGTTCGTGAGTATGAGGTGCGGAGCGACGATGCTGAATTCCCAAGTGGGTTAAGGTACGAGCAAAGTGACGGTATTCGCCGCCCCAATCGGTTTGAATGGCTTTGAGTTTGGAATTAAATTGACGTTCTACAAGCGCTAGAAAGTTGGGAAAAATTATTTCGACATCAGATTTGCGTTTTAAAGGGTAAAACCATATGTACTTGGTAAAATCATCAATAAAACTCACATAATAATAATTTCCATAAATGGAGGACTTAGTGGGTCCCCAAACATCTGAATAGATCAAATCCAAAGGTGAAGTAGAGGTAAAATTAGAAGTGTATAAAGTATGACGATGACTTTTTGAAAGTTGACACGGAGCACAAACCGCTTCCGGTGGTTTATTAGGAACAAAAATATTTAAACTACGGAGAGCTTGATGAAGAACTTGATGGGAACAATGACCAAGACGGTGGTGCCATGGAGGAGAAGAGTGTGCCGTTGAGTGATGAGCTTGGATAGGTCTTCGAGGAGGGTCGAGGAAGTGATAGAGGCCATCTTGGACAAAGCCTTTAAGAAGAGTGTTGCCCGAATGATCCTTCACAAGAAAGAAAGAAGCATGAAACTCAAAATAAACATTATTGTCAGTACAAAAATGTTGGACTGACAGAAGATTTTTGGTTAACGCAGGAGAAACAAGAACATTGGAGAGGTGGTACGTGTGTGGAGGTGAGGAAAATGTAGACGAGCCAGAATGAGTGATAGGCAAACCTGAGCCATCGCCGACGTGAATTTGATCAGGACCATCATAAGATTCAGAATGGAGAGTAAGGTTACGGAAGTCGTTGGTAAGGTGATGGGTGGCACCGGTGTCGGGAAGCCATTCAGAGGTCGGGTTGTAGTTCGGGTGGGCAGCATAAGCCTGGGGTGGACGTGGGGGACGGTTGGCGGTATTGGGTGGTGGGGTGGCTGCGGGGTCCGCAGATTCGCTATACCTGTAATAACGCGCATGGGCAGTATGCCCTACTTTCGCACAAATTTGATAAACAATAGAAGGGTCATTACCAATGTTGTTGGAGCGAGAATTTCCACGGCCTCGGCCACGACCGCCACGGCCTCGATAATTTGGTGAATGTCCTCTGCCACGGTTTGAATTGCTGTTGGAGCCGCTATTATTGGGATTATTATTGTTCCCATAGTTGCCATAATTGGTCACATAATTACCATTGGGGCGGCTGTAATTAGCCTGGGGTGAGGGAACAGCCGCCGGAGGGACGAGGGAAGTGGGTCGGCTATGCTGAATCCGAGACTCGGTGGTGAGGAGAAGTGCGTAAAGCTCATCAGGGGTGATCGACTCCTTGATGGAGACCATGGAGACCAGAGAATCATAGTCAGGCCCAAGGCCGGCGAGCAGGTAGGTAATAAAGTCGTCGTTTGAGAGAGGATGACCAGCCATATGAAGTTCGTCCGATAAATTCTTGAGTTTGAAGTAGTACTCAGAGGAAGATAACTCGTTTTTCCGGGTGGAGGCCAACTCAGTACGAAGTTGAACCAATTTTGCACGACTCTGAGAGGCAAAAGACGTTTGCAGAGCGGTCCAGATGGCGGCGGAGGTGGTGGCAGTGTAAACTTGGAGTAGGACTTCATCGGACAAGGACGAGGTAATGGTGGAGAGGATCATCTGATCCGTTTTGGTCCAAGCAGCAAGGTCGTCTTCATATTCAGGGTTGTCTTCAAGTTTGCCGGCAGCATCAAGCCGTTTGGGTGATGGAGGGGCGATGGAGCCATCGATAAATCCAAACACACCCTGGCCGCGTAGGTAGAGGTAGGGCAGGAGAGCTGTGCTTTCCAGAGGTTATAGTTCAAGCGCGTCAATTTGGTTATATGAAGCGAAGAGCGAGGGGTGAAGGTTGGGTACCGCTGAACGGCAACAATGGAGCTTTCGTCGTCCGACATGGTGTGCGATCGGAGAAGAAGGCTAGGGTTTTTTTTGCAGGGGGCTGCGCTGGTTTTTTTTTTTTTGATGGATCAACCTTGCTCTGATACCATGTGGTAATTGGTATTTTGTATTAAAATGTAATGTAAAGTGTTTACAATGTACAGTATATATATACTAGAATACAAAGGGTAAAATAGTAAGAACACATTAACTAATAGGTTTATCTAATATATCTTCAACAGGCTGAAATGAGAGTATACAAGTCGGGTCACAAACGATGCAGTTTCAGAAACAGAGGCTTAAACTGAAATAGATGTAAATTCTGCAAACAATGTAGCAGTACCATGCCATCAAATAAGATTCTCAGGTCAATCATTTTAACTGTGCATTGCATACCTTTTTAGTAGACATTTTCCGAGTAGCTTTAGCAGCAGTCTTAACAGGGCAGACATTCTTGGATTCCAAAGCTTGCTTCTGCCTTCGAAGTTGCAAGTGAACAAAGAGTAGAAACATAAATGTTGATTGATCAAGAGGACACGATAAGTATCAAATACCTACCGTATTGTAGAATACTCGGCATTAATTTATGCCAATAATTTTTTGATTTTGAAATGCAATTTATCTGTGCAATTCTTGGACTATTTATAATTGATATAGTACAAAAAGAAATATACATACTCATTTTGATGTCAAACTATTTATTTTTCAATACCTATGATTGCCAAAACGAGTGTGATAAACATGATACCCCTGCATTAACCCGAGATGACAAAGTGGAATAACGTTTGGTAATCCGTAACGAGTGTGATAAACACGATACCCCTGCATTAACCCTAGATGACAAGGGCCACTTCACTATATAAAGGTCCACTAGCAAACATAACACAAACACTTCTCATATCATTCATCCAAACATTACACAAACACTTTTCACCTCACAAAAATGCCACGACGTACCCAACATCAGTTACTCCCATTCATAGGATCAATATACCATTTTCATGACTATGAGGGAATTCGGTATCACATAGTCGATGATGTGTTCAACGACATACACCCTAATCGTTTTGAGAACTTGGGGGTGGCAAGAATGTTCGTGGTTAACTGGGAGATGTGGCACATCCATCCAGAAGAACAATTCTTGGCTTAATGGGTCAACCCCTATACGAAACGAGACGTATTCATCGCTGGTTGGCCAATCGAGGCTGGCAAAGGTTAGCTCAACACCCTGTTCATGTCAATGTTGACGTGGTATGTGAATTTTATTTCAGTGCTTCTTCTATGCCTGATAACTGTTACGCAATTGTACGTGGAGTGCGCATGGATTATAGTCGTACTTTTCTTAACAACTATCTTTGTTTACCTATTGCTTCTTCTATGCCTATTGATGTTGAGTACGTTGACGAGACTCGTGCTCTGGAAGCTGCTGTGCATTGTGTTTGCCCGGGTGCAGTTTGGATTCGAAATGGTGATTACAATGAGCTCGCTTTGCCGTTTACCTGCATGGCCGGTGAAAGTGAATATTGGCATCGTTTTGTTCAGTTTAGGTTATTACCACCTCATCATTCGTACACCGTCTCAGCACAACAACTTCTCCTCATTCATACTATCATGACTAATACACCTATTGATGTTGCTGACATAATGTTTTGTGAAATTAGAAGAGTGACCGAGAGTACACGTGAAGTCGGACTTCCTTACGGGACATTCATCACCGCCATAGCAGAGCAAGCTGGTGTAGAGTTTTATATGACTGATGAGATTATCGAATCATGAATCATAATGTATTAACGAACTTGTTTTATTGTAATATCGTTTATTTTAAGATATTTGGTAATTTCTTTTATTTTATGTAGTTATTGTTTATTGTTAAATGTTTTATTTTAATCGTTTATTGTATGTTTTTTTAATTTGTTTGGTAATATCTTATGTTTTGTTATTGTAATGCAATAATAATGCGTGATATATTCGATAATGTTATTATTATATATTTCATTGTTACTTTGTTGTAATAATTATTATTTATTTCACTATATACATATGTATTGTTGTTATATAAAAAAGATATGTACGGTATTGTTGCTTACCACCCAAATTCATTTGTTTCCCTCAACAAATTTCCCCAATTCATTACCCTAATTCCCTCCAGAAATTTCCCCACCCAAATTCGTTCGTTTCCCGCTACATTTTCCCCAAAATTCGAATTTTCGTTCAAATTTCAAAGAGAATTGATGAAGGGGGCTGAGTAATTAGAGCATAGGAACTCCTCTCTTACTCCAATCATCCAATTTTCCGGTTCTATCCCCTTCCATCGCTCTCACCTTCTCCCCCTTCTCTCTCCCCAAGAACCCTAAATTACCTTATCCCATCTATAATCAAGCGCTTGGAGCAATGTTTTCACGAATGCGCAGGTATTTCAACCCGTGTTATTTGTAGTATATATTCATCCTTAAAAGTTATATTCTTATTTGATTAATTTATGTAAATTGTTTGCAGTTACTAAGGGTGTTTGAATCCGATTCCGGCATAAACAACCCCCTGTGCTTACTCTTTCACGAATTTGCAGGTATTTGATGTGGTTTTTTTGAAAAGTGATTTCTTTGCTTTGACTCGTTCGGAAAAAAACAAATATCTAATCAATGTTGCTGCTATTATTTTATTTGTGAAGAAAAATGTGTTGTAAGGGGAAGATAGTAATCATTTCTTTAGCATAATATTAACTAAAATAATAAGTTTTTAACTTTCTGGTGAACAAACTAGAATCTGATTGATTCTTTGTTTGACTAAAATTAATGTTTTGAACTTAACTTTCTATTAAGCATATGACTTTGTGATCAATATTGGTGGAACTTTGATTAAATACTAAGACGATTGTTTGATATTGACATTACCGCTGTTAGAGGAGGCCGGATATGGTTGTTCTAGATTGGCTTGTTTATCCATCCCCTGTTTTTCTTTCCCATGAGCTTATGGGCTGCTATGTTAACAATGTGTGAGCAGATGGTATAGGCCATTTTATCTCGTTGACTGTTTGTATTTCATTGACTGTTTGCAATTCCTCCATTTTCTTTAAGAATATGAATCAAAACGAAGCTAGATGTTCAACGATTTCTGGATCTTCTACCAACATAAACGAAGCTCAGCTATTTCATGGGAATATATTTTGCAAGTGTGGCATTCCAGCTAAACTTACAACATCAGTTACAAAGAAGAACCCAGACAGAAAGTTCTTTACTTGCGAATTATACCCGGTATGAATTCTCTTGACTCGAATTGTTTTTTTTATAATTCCAGCTGCATTTATACAATAATAATATTTTTTTATTCACTGGTTTAATTTCTTATCTTGCAACAGCATGAACTCAGATGCAATTTTTTCCTTTGGCATGATGAATTGTCTTCATATACCGGGACACAAGAAGCTGTTAATAACTACTTCAACTTGGTGTGGAAAGTAGTTGTCAATCAAAAGGAGATTGAATTGTTAATGAAGAAGCGAGAAATGGACGTGGAAAAAATGGAACACGTTGAGATCAATGTTACCGAGTTAATGAAACGTTTGGAGATCACAACTCAAATTGTGAGGAAGGACAAAGACATGATTGATCGTACTGAGACACTAATTGAGAAGCTTAGGCAGAAGAACAAATCACATTCAATGAAAAAGATATTATTGACTATTATGGGGGATTGTATTATTATGTATTTTGTATTCCATGTTGGTAATTAACAAACATTGTGTTGTACTAGTTCTTGGTTTCCTTAACTATTGATATTTTCACTTTTGCCAGTTTAAAACGCAATTAACTTGAAATTTTTAGCAGTTATAACACAGCATAATTCAACTTGTTATAAGACCAGTTACAACACATCATACTTAAACTTGTTATATGACCAGTTACAACACAACATACTTAAACTTGTTATATGACCAGTTACAACACAACATACTTAAACTTGTGATCGGGGTCAATCAGGTTATAATATACTTGACCACCATAAACCAATACTAGCAAGAGGACTAGGCCCATCGTAGTATAGCTATAGTGAATCAAGGTCGATCCCACAGGGAACCAATTGTGGATCATTTCATATAAAAACAATTAATTAAACATGTCAAGGACATAGAGGCGGTCTACGACCAACATAAGACAAGAAAAGTAAAGACACGACTCGACACAACGTAATTAACCTCCCCAATTATAGTCTTTATCGTTTGGACCTAGATAATTTATATAATAAACTGAACTTATTAACTGTCAATCCGTTTGTATCTATTTTAGATTGGCTACGGGAGTCATCCTCTAAAACTTGACGTAGCACCGGTAGGTCACTAGATCACTGTGATATTGTTACGTGACTTCGCCTTTTAAGTGCCTCCATCTCATATAACTCACACGCTTACGACTCTAAGGATGCCGATATTAACCGTACACCTCGTCTACGCAACATTCCTATGGTTAGGCGTACTTCCTAAACGATCGCATCAGTCTCTGTCCTATTAACATTTACCTGCACGGTCTCATGTTAATCTACGATTTACGTATAACTAGGCGAGCTCAATTCCCAAATACAAAACCTACCTAGATCTCGTTGAAAGTCCCGGAAGATCATTCATGAGCCAACCTAGGAGCCCTATATTGGTATTTCCTAATCATACGCTAATTAAAACAGACGAGCAACGTAGCCGTATCCATACCTACTGAGATGATAAATTCTATTAAGTTAACCTAACCGTAAAGACGTGGCTATTTAATGGATGAACAGGTGGCTCGGTCGACCGAATAGCTGGGCTCGGTCGACCGAATGGTCTTTTTCCCCCAGATTACATCCCTGAACGTATCTCTCAGCGTTTCATCATACACACGGATTAAACGGTAATTCGTAAAGCATCCATATAAACTAACATAGATACGCATTAATTAAATCAAGTAGAGTCATGAATAAATACTAAGTGTATGACGTAGGTTATGGGATCCCCATAGACAAGGTATCGCCACCTCCCTAACGTCATAGCCTAGATCTACATCATCTAGCTATGATTAACTAACTCAAACGATAAAGCATAATTGGGAGGGATTAATTACTTAAAAGAAAGAAACGAGAAAATAAAGGCTTACATATTGCGCCCTTAAATTGCTTTGAAACCCTCAAATTATTCTACATTGTATCAAAGTTGTATTATGAATTGTAAGATTGAAGAAAGAATGAAGGGATGATTTGTATGTCTAAGGTGTGTTTTTACAAATTTCGTAGCTGCTGCTTATATAGAGGTTTTTGCCGACCTAGGAAGGATCTAGAAGATATACACGCGATTTCTGCCGGATAAACTTCAAGTGACCGAGCCGACTCTCTCGGTCGACCGAATGGATAGGCTCGGTCGACCGAGCCCTTTTTTACACGTGTTAAACGCGTCTCTTTGTCGACTTGTTCCCCATTTGCATTCTTCCGTGCTTGATCCGATTCCTCCGATTTATCTCTTGATTAATGCTCCGATTTTCTTCCTTATTATCTCGAGATTTACTTGATTGAATGACATTTATCCTCTCGATTTGTCGTGATCTCGCAAAATCGCATTTATCGCACAATAAATCGGTCTTTTAATAATAAAAACAGCTAAATACCAAATATCATATTAATAATCACTTAACATTAAATAATAAATATAAACGAGTGATTTAATACGAAATATATATTATTAATCTCAATTTAAGGATAATGTTGATGACATTTACGGGTATAATTTGACCGTCATCAACTACCCCCCACTTCGACTTTGATCGTCCCGAACAAAGCATTAATAAGTCATTCCCCAAGACACATTTTCTATGGTCAAATCATACTTACACAAGAAACTCAAGTCAACTCATACTAGTCATGCTCATAAGATATCCATTATTCACTACTTACTATGAATCGAAGTGATGTGTGCATGTGCATTTAATTTTATACATTCGTGGCAAGATTAGAGTTTATGCTAGCTTCCTATCAAAATTCACCAACATCAGCATTCATACTTCTTAAGCCTCGCAATGGTTAAAGAACTAGAACAATAAGCAAGAGCATATCTATAGGGTTTTTGGACTTGGAGACCGAGTACTACTCAAAGCCTCTTAAAGAGTTGAATATTCTTTTCATATCTTCATATTTTTCAAATACTATCAATCTCAAGGAAGAAAACTTTTTAGAGTATCCCCCTATCTTAGATCATGTATAGCATCGAATATTACCACAAGCACGGGGCTACTTTGGTAATGTTACTACAAGCCCAGTGTCTAACATTTTGCTAAAACACAGGTACGTATCAAGCTTATTACTCCGCTTTTGTTGGCAAGAAGATAAGAATACATCAGCCAATAAGTATCGACACTAAGTCTACATAACCAATCATCTATGCAATGTACACATAATTTCTTTAGTTATTATGATTTGCGCGGTATACTCGATTCACAGGTTGAGTAATTGAATAATAAATAACTACTCGCAAAAACGGGCATGAATATCCTTAAATTTACTTAACATAAGTATAAAATGATCACGTACTCATGAAACTTGGTTCCTTTCCTATCGATTCTTAGCTAGGAACTCACAATTCTAAGGGTACGAGATAAATAATGTGGCATTTATTCAATTTTTTCAATCATGTGCCGTTTCATTCAATTTTCAATTATAACATAACATGGCTAAGTCTCCTACCCCCCACTTAAACATGGCATTGTCCTCAATGACAAAAATAAATGAGAAGTTAAGAAAAAGACTTAGCTCTGGAAACGGCTCTCAAGTAAAGGAAAAAGATCAGAGTAAATGTCAGCACGTTGTGGAGAAGCAAGTGAAAACCTGTATAAGCAGACAAACTCCACGAAACAGTTAATAACACCATGTCTATGGAAGTTATAAAATAATGTGGCAGTAATGAGGTATAAATACCTAAAAACAGTTTAAGCCACTTTATTTTATACAACCAATGACAAGGGAAACCAAAAAGAAAAATACTAAATAGAAAGAAAAATAAACAAGCAACTAAAGATGGTGGTCTTCATCTACAACCTCCACCGCCTAAATATTCTTAAAACCGGGTGGAGAAGACAAAGATCAAAAAGCATTACCCGACGTGGGAAAACACGAGGGTGACTCGATCGAAAAGGTATTCAATCCAGGAAAAGAGAAACTTGGTAAGGTATAACAGATTGAATGCGACCTATTGGCTAAAGATAAAATCAAATACTTAGCGCAGAAACTTCTCGCTTGCATTGGATATCAACAACTTAGGGAGATGTAGCTACTCCTCGAAATTACTAATAACCCAATGTATCACGTAAAAGTCATAACCGTCATCAACAAGGTCGGATCGGTGTGATAGTTCAGAATAAAACTTATCATCTAGAATTGCCGGAATAGTCGGAAAAGTGTGAAATTTAAAACTTCCAGTAGAAAGATAGGTTGTATTTTGATTGAACCAAAAACCTTTAAAATCTAGCTAGGGTCAGAGCTACACTTACCCCAACTAGGATCATGAAAATCAAAATGATAAAAAATAATCATTAAAGCTTAGCAACATTTCAAATTCCGCAACACAAGAGTATTGTGAACAAGATGGAGGTTGAGAGTATGAATGGTTTAGAAAAAGATAGACATAAGGTTGGGAAGAAAAGATAAAGGGTGGGTAAGAAATTGTGTTTATGGGTGGGTGAAAATGGTTAAAGGAATGGGATTGGGTGGGAGAGTGAAACGGATGGAAAGAAAGAGAGGTGATGAAAGAATGGTTAGAAATGTGAACTTTTGGGGCAGATTGGTGAGAGGATCGAAAAGTTTGAAGGTGAAAAAGTGTAAAGGGAAAGATAAGGATAGTTGCAGAATGAATTGCACTCTTTTGGATTTTCACTTGGATCACCTTTCTAAAAGGTTTTAGAAGTTGACCAAAATTGTTCTTGCTCGCACCAATCATTCTCTGTTACATTTTCAGTAATTCTCAAGCTCTCTTAATGCTTCCGTCTTAAGGTGGATTGCTAAATTTCTTTTTCTTTAGCAATTTCTCGACTCTCCTACGGAACTCTATTTCACGTGGCCTATATTGAGTAAAAAAGTTTTGCACATCCTTATCCCAATGGCCATCGGAACACGGCAAAATAAAAAACCTCAACATATGTCACGTTACTCTTATTTGACTCAAAGAAAACAAAACCTATAATCCTAAAAAGAAATCCTAAGGGTTTTAAAGAAGTAGTTCTGAGTTTAAAGTCCTCAGCTCGACTTTCCAAAAAGTATCCTTGTCAGTTATCATTCTTGGATCGCCAGACTTTGACCCTTCGCGCACTATAAGAGGTGGGCTTGTTGCTTTTGCGGATTAATACCCTTCCTTTGGTTGTGAGACCTAGGAGACGACATTTATCCATACCATTTATACAAACCTCTTACCTCGGCTCTCGTTTTAGGAATTAGTGAATTCTAAGAAACTCGGTTAAAATTACGGTTTTGGCCTTGACAATAAGAAACAATGAATCAAAGTACTCCGAATAAGGTCGGTTATGTAGGCAAGACTACGCCGTCTTATTCGTTGGAACATATGTGACAGTTCAGGCCAATCCGTCAAGATTAAGCCCCGTTTAGCCCGAAGGCTTATCTGCTATGCTAAGTCTTGTTGAACTGCTGTAACGTACATCACACATGGAGGGGAGTCGATTGAGCCGAAGCTCGGTTGAACTCGCCCAGCCATGGTTAGACCATTTCCGAACCCATGTACTAAGAGTCTCCGATTTCTAAATTGTCACGCAAAGCGTAATCTCGTTTCTGTTTAAGGTGGGTTCACCGAGAAGCCATCACCATAAAACTCAACGAAATCAGAAGATGGTGTTCTCTCAAAACTCAACATCTTCTTTAGATTGTGAATGCTTAAACTACACAATTTGTTGCTCCCCTGGCCAGTAGAAGCAATCTCATGCATAGGACACAGAGATTTTAACAGAACTACGAGGAACTCTTTATTCACTGCTTCCTTTCAACGACTACATGTTTCCTTACACACTCTAGATGAGACAGATTTGGGGCAGAACCTTCCACACTAATAGAATTAATCTTACAAACCACTCCGGGCCAAGATTCATACTAAGGTTCATGTATAGGCTAACTTATGCTCAAAAAAAAAAAAAACAAAAGGTAGTAAAACATAAGCAAAAAAAAGGTAGTACCTTGCCTTCAACATTGTACCACGAAGAATTTAAGCCTTAAAATATATATTCTTTTCGGAGCCATCTTGGTGCTTTAATTGTATTGCTTCCATCGCTTTTCCCATCTTAGATTCGTAGCTCCACATGTTTGCTGGGTTATTTTCTCAGCGCCCGTGAAAAATTACTGACTCAGATTATTGCTTCCCTGGTTTCTGCAAACAGAAGAAAAACAAAACAGACCGTAGACGGATTTTAACATGGTTTCCCATGCTGCTATCAGACCTACGGGTTAAACATACGGGGATAAACAGACACGTGAAGTCCCGAGAAAATAGAACCGGCTCGCCGGTAACGAGAGGCGATCTCGGCCGGGAGCGAAACCAACATTCCCGGATTCGGAATTTTTACACAGAGCAGACAACCAGAGGGACTCAAAAACATAAAAACAGACTCTAAAACAGAAAACTCGACATGAATAAAAATTATTTATATATAAAATTGACCGTTGGTTCCCCGGCAACGGCGCCAAAAACTTGATCGGGGTCAATCAGGTTATAATATACTTGACCACCATAAACCAATACTAGCAAGAGGGCTAGGCCCATCGTAGTATAGCTATAATGAATCAAGGTCGATCCCATAGGGAACCAATTGTGGATCATTTCATATAAAAACAATTAATTAAACATGTCAAGGACATAGAGGCGGTCTACGACCAACATAAGACAAGAAAAGTAAAGACACGACTCGACACAACGTAATTAACCTTCCCAATTATAGTCTTTATCGTTTGGACCTAGATAATTTATATAATAAACTGAACTTATTAACTGTCAATCCGTTTGTATCTATTTTAGATTGGCTACGGGAGTCATCCTCTAAAACTTGACGTAGCACCGGTAGGTCACTAGATCACTGTGATATTGTTACATGACTTCGCCTTTTAAGTGCCTCCATCTCATATAACTCACACGCTTACGACTCTAAGGATGCCGATATTAACCGTACACCTCGTCTAGGCAACATTCCTATGGTTAGGCGTACTTCCTAAACGATCGCATCAGTCTCTGTCCTATTAACATTTACCTGCACGGTCTCATGTTAATCTACGATTTACGTATAACTAGGCGAGCTCAATTCCCAAATACAAAACCTACCTAGATCTCGCCGAAAGTCCCGGAAGATCATTCATGAGCCAACCTAGAGCCCTATATTGGTATTTCCTAATCATACGCTAATTAAAACGGACGAGCAACGTAGCCGTAGCCATACCTACTGAGATGATAAATTCTATTAAGTTAACCTAACCGTAAAGACGTGGCTATTTAACGGATGAACGGGGGCTCGGTCGACCGAATAGGCGGGCTCGGTCGACCGAATGGTCTTTTTCCCCCAGATTACATCCCTGAACGTATCTCTCAGCGTTTCATCATACACACGGATTAAACGGTAATTCGTAAAGCATCCATATAAACTAACATAGATACGCATTAATTAAATCAAGTAGAGTCATGAATAAATACTAAGTGTATGACGTAGGTTATGGGATCCCCATAGACAAGGTATCGCCACCTCCCTAACGTCATAGCCTAGATCTACATCATCTAGCTATGATTAACTAACTCAAACGATAAAGCATAATTGGGAGGGATTAATTACTTAAAAGAAAGAAATAGAAAATAAAGGCTTACATATTGCAGCCCTTAAATTGCTGGAAACCCTCAAATTATTCTACATTGTATCAAAGTTGTATTATGAATTGTAAGATTGAAGAAAGAATGAAGGGATGATTTGTATGTCTAAGGTGTGTTTTTACAAATTTCGTAGCTGCTGCTTATATAGAGGTTTTTGCCGACCTAGGAAGGATCTAGAAGATATACACGCGATTTCTGCCGGATAAACTTCAAGTGACCGAGCCGACTCTCTCGGTCGACCGAATGGATAGGCTCGGTCGACAGAGCCCTTTTTTACACGTGTTAAACGCGTCTCTTTGTCTGACTTGTTCCCCACTGCATTCTTCCGTGCTGATCTGATTCCTCTGATTTATCTCTTGATTAATGCTCCGATTTTCTTCCTTATTATCTCGAGATTTACTGATTGAATGACATTTATCCTCTCGATTTGTCGTGATCTGCAAAATCAGCATTTATCGCACAATAAATCGGTCTTTTAATAATAAAAATAGCTAAATACCAAATATTATATTAATAATCACTTAACATTAAATAATAAATATAAACGAGTGATTTAATACGAAATATATATTATTAATCTCGATTTAAGGATAATGTTGATGACATTTACGGGTATAATTTGACCGTCATCAACTTGTTATATGACCAGTTACAACACAACATACTTTGAGAGATGTTAAAAAGAAACATCACTGCCACCATCATCTTCACCAATCAATCGCGAACAACTAGTTTTATTATGGCCTGTTTTCTTGCATTTACCACAGTGTATAACCCTTTTCCCGTCTCCGGTAGAATTCTTTCTCTTTTTTGATGGACGTCTGGATAGTCTCTTTGTCACCGTCGGTGCCAACACCTTCCTGTGAAGCACATCAGCGGGATACTCACAATCTGCTTCATTCATCAAGGGGAGCACACTTTGAGAATAAGCTTTCCTCCAATAATCGCTGCTATAATACCGAGTGCAATAGTTGTTGCCGTGGCTCCCTAGGTGCTTGGCCACAGCAATAGCATGATAGCATGGAAACCTATCTAAATCGAATTTCTTGCATGTACACTTGAAAACATCCAAGTCAACAATGTAAGTCAACATAGTATCGTTGTCAAACACTTCATACTTAAAGGAAGAAACTACATAAACCTTGAACTTCTGTACTATGTTGTATCTTTTTTTCATTCGTTCTTCTCCTTTGGGAGTGAGCACAGAAACACATTCTTCACCACGTTTACTTCGTTCACCAAACCACACCTATAAAACCTCCCGGATACGTTCAAGCAAACCAACTATTGAAAATTCCCAAGCACGCAATAACTTGCCGTTTAAAGACTCGGCATGGTTAGCTGTCATTATATTGTACCGTAAACCTTTAAACTGAGATCTACACCAGAAAGGAAATGATGCTTCTTCCAAATACTCGTCAAGTTTATCACATATGATAATTTTTCCCAATGCACATTAAACTCTGAAACAGTATAGGCCTTTGCAGCTGGCATAAAAAACGTCGACACATTGCGACTAGGATAACGACTCCTCAAATTCTTTTGGATGTGATATACACAAAATCCATGGTGCGCATTCTCAAACACATTACTGAATGCTGTTTTGATACTTTCAGCACGATAAAAAATTATTGATAGATCACCGGTGTCACCTATAATGGGTTTTAACTTTGTGAAAAACCAGGTCCACGAAGGAATGTTTTCAGAATCAACAACAGCCCATGCAATTGGAAATATTTGACCATTTCCATCTTCACACGTTGCCACAAGTAGAACCCCTTTGTAACGCATTTTCAAATGTGTTCCGTCCACAGAAACGACTGGCCGCATATACTTGAACCCCTCTATACTTGCACCAAGTGCCATAAAACAATATAAAAACTCGTCGTTTCCTTTACTTTCAATCTCCGTCACAGTTCCTGGGTTTCTGGCCTCCACCCTATGAAAATACTTAGGTAATTTTTCAAAACTCGTTTTTGGAAATCCTTGAACCAATGAATTCGCATAACGCTTCGCCTTGAATGCCTTGTGATAACTAATCTCATATCCAAACTTTGACATAAAATCAATCATCATATCCCTCGGAGAGTAAATACGGTTGGCGTCTTTAAACTTCGAAAAAAAGTAACGGCCAACTAGCTTGTAAGAAGCATGTCTGTGATCTTTCTGACGAAGCATAGGTGGGCAAGTATGCCTACTTGAATACTTTCGAACTGCAAAGCGTTTAGACGTATCAAATTTGCTTGCTCGCAGACGCCATTTGAATCCTTTTACTGCACATAACACCACATATAGCTTTTTGGTGGAAGATTGCGTTCTAAACTCAAAATGATACTTCACAGCTAACATCTCAACCTTAAATGCCAACAACGATTTGTTTTTAAACAAATCCTTCACATTAATGTCTTCATCTTCCGGAATGCTCACATGAGGTACACCCATATTACTTGGAACAAGGATACCATTTGTGGGTTGTGTTGCATTCAAGCGATTCCACCATTCGAGGTATCAATGATGACGGTCAAATTATACCCGTAAAAGTCATCAACGTTGACCTTAAATCGAGATTAATAATACGCATTTTATATTAAATCACACGTTTATATTTAATATTTAATGTTATGTGATTTATATTATGTAAATTGGTATTTACTCGTTGTTATCCGATTTACTGTGCGATTAATGTTGATTTTACAGATCATTACAAATCGAGAAGATTAGTGTCATTCAATCAATTATCTCAAGATAAGGAAGGAAGGAAATCGGAACATTAAATGAGAGATTAATCGGATCAACATGCAAGCGTGCAGTGGGGAGCAAGACAGATGAAAAAACGTGTAGAATGGGCAACTTTTAGGTTCGGTCGACCGAGCCATCACACTCGGTCGACCGAGGCTCAGGTTTGGGGCAGTTTTAGGGTTTTATCGAGTCTATCTTCTAGAACCTCCCTAAGTCGGCAAAACCTCCTATATAAGCAGCAGCTTCGAGAAATTGTAAAGGAGCCATTCATTCAATAATTCATTCATTCTTAGAATACTCTTCATATCTTGTAGCAATGTAGAATAATTTGAAGGTTTCCAGAGTTTAAGGGCTGCAAATTATGTAAGCCTTTATTTTCTGTTTCTTTCTTTTAAGTAATTAGTCCCCCCCAATTATGATTTATCGTTTGAGTTGATTATTCATAGCTAGATGATGTAGATCTAGGTTATGTCGTTATGGATGTGGCGAAGCCTTGTCTATGGGGATCCCATAACCTACGTCATCTACTTAGTTTCTATCCATGAATCTGCATTGTTTAATTAATGTGTATCTAAGTTAGTTTATATGAATGCTTTACGAATTACTGTTTAATCCGTTGTGTATGATGAAACGCTGAGAGATACGTTCAGGGATGTAATCTGGGGACGAAATTGATTCGGGTGACCGAATGAGTTCACTCGGTCGACCGAGCCCACCTATTCGGTCGACCGAGCCTTGTTTTATCCGTTAGATAGCCACGTCTTTATGGTTAGGTTAACTTAATAGAATTTATTATCTCAGTAGGTATGGCTATGGCTACGTTACTCGCTTAGTTTAATTAAAACGTGTAAAAAGGACATACTGATATAAAACTCTTAGGTAGGCTTATGAATTGATCTTCGGACGTTCAGCGTTATCTAGGTAGGTTTATATTTGGGAATTGCATGCACCTTGTTATACGTAGATCGTAAACTAGCATGAGACTATAACTTGGTAATTGTTAGTTGGACGAGAGTTTGAGTGATCGTTTAGGAAGTACGCCTAACCATAGGAATGTTGCCTGGACGAGGTGTACGGTCAATATCGGCATCCTTAGAGTCGTAAGCGTGTGAGTTATATGAGATGGAGGCACCAAAAGGCGAAGTCACGTAACAATATCACAGTGATCTAGTGACCTACCGGTGCTAAGTCAAGTTAAAGAGGATGACTTCCGTAGCCAATCTAGGATAGATACAAACGGATTGACAGTTAATAAGTTCAGTTTATTATATAAATTATCTAGGTCCAACCGATAAAGACTATAATTGGGGAGGTTAATTACGTATTTGTGTTGTGTCAGAGTCGTGTCGTTTATCTTTTCTTGTCCTTTGTTGGTCGTAGACCGCCTCTACGTCCTTGACATGTTTAATTAATCGTTTGTATATAAGATGATCCACAATTGGTTCCCTGTGGGATCGACCTTGATTCACGATAGCTATACTACGATGGGCCTAGTCCTCTTGCTAGTATTGGTTTATGGTGGTCAAGTATTTTATAACCTGATTGACCACGTCATCAATCAACATTTGTGGGTTCCATTTCATACAAGCGATCACCAGCATTCGAAGTATCAACATTTGTGGGTTCCGTTGCATTCAAGCGATCACCACCATTCAAGCCATCATCATTCAAAGTATCCATATTTGACATTTCCTGTGATACTAAAAAAGCATCTTCACCCAAATGCATCAATAAAGAATCTTCAAATATCTCATTAGCCTCAAATCTATCAACACTTTCTCTTCTTCTATCAAAAACCTCTTCTTCAACACATGCCACTTCACCAACATCCATTTCGATACTTGGTTCTTGAGTTCCCGATTTTAAAGATGTCTCTACAATACAACTTTCTTTAATCGCAATAACATCAACATTTGGTTCTTGAGTTGCCGATTTCAAACATGTCTCTTCAACAAATCTTTCTTTAATCGCAATAACATCAACATCCATTTCAACACTTGTTTCTTGAGTTCCCATCACATAAACTACATGATCACATGATTGTTGACTTTCAATATAATTCTAAACATGTGTTACTTCCACTTCAATATCAGTGTCTTTTTCTTTTCCCTTCTCTTTCAAAATAACTAATAACAAATCTTTGTTTATATCACAAACATTCAAGAACCTTCTCACAAGCTTATCACAATTAAGTACATTGGTTTAGCTTTACTAACGGGGGCCATAACTTTCATCCCAAAATCATACAACTTTGTATCAATTCCCAACTCTTCTTTCACCTCGTCATACAATCCATCAAATGAAATGTTCTTTGGGAGGTTTAAAATAGTCGTCACTTCATCTGTTTCACATCCTACGTACTTCCACGACCAAACACCATCATCACTCTTTTCAACCTCAATAGGGTAACAAACATAAAACGAAACTTCTTCTGAGCCTTCTTTAACCATGACGTACCAACAACTTCTTCACATCCTTCCTGCTTTACTTCAATTCAATACAACGACTACGATTGAATTACGGATTAAAAAAGAACATGACTGGATTTTAAAGGCCCTGTTTCGTCTTTACCAAAAACCCAAAAAATAAAATTAATAATAAAAACTAAATTCTCAATTAACCTTCTTTGTTTGCTACTTCGAAGAAGAATGACAGCCCACGCAATTAAAAATCAGTAAATCAACATAAATACCTTCTTTGTTTGCTAACCGGAGCTTCAAACTGCTTCGTCATCCACGTTCTTCTGTGTACTTCGTCGTCCCTGTTTCACTTTCAATGTACTTTCATATAATGATATCAGCCCGAGATGTCGTCAACTCAAACTTGCTATCTTCTTCAAGGGAGAAGATGGGGGTGTAAGGAGGTGGAATGGCGGGGTGATTTTTTTTCTTTCTTATTTTCGATTTATATTAGGGTTGGGGAATTGGGGATATGGGGAAAAAGTTATTAGGGGTATACTCGGAATTTCAGGGGGCTGGGTCGGGTTAAATCCCCAATTATAATTTTGAATTGGGTTTTAGGGTTTCGAATTGGAATTAGGGATTCAGGGGAATTGGGGATCGGGGGGCATTTTGGGTAACTTGGGTGAAAATGTTTTGTAGGAGTCAAATAAGTAAGAACTTGTTGTCAAAAAATTACATTGGCAAAGTTTTTGGTCAAACACCCTTCTTAAACACATGCCCCATGAGGATTTGAGCGAGATGAGGATTAGGGTGAATTTGTTTAGCCATCTCATCGTCGGGTAAGTGCTGAGTTTAATTTACAAGTGTAACTGAGCCGGATTGACTCGCTCTATGGCTCGAGCTTGACTCGACTAAAAAAACTGAGCTCGATAGTCGACTTGAACTCGATCAAGCCATATAAAGACAAACTCAAATTCAATGTGTTAACTACTCGGTATAACTTGACTCGACTCATAAGATCGTTATATTTTACAATTAATTTCTTTATTGTAAAATATAGCATGATCGAGTTCGGCTCGTCAAATACTTGACTAGACGAATAATAACGATTAGATAAATATTATTTAAAAGTAATTTTATAAAGATATTTTAAGGATATTTGTCACCATGCCTCATCCCAGAAATCAAACCATACAGTTTGCGAAGTCCGCTGTACCACCCATGACAAAATCTTCTTATTGTCACTAATTAATAGAGCTCTTGTGGCAAATACAGTTATTATCACTAGAAGCAAGCCTTTGGTGACAAATCAACTATTTGTCACTACAGCTTTGTCACAATTTTTTTTGTAGTGTTAAGTGATCTGCTGATGGTGACTCCATGTATCTGCTTGCCACACTTACAGTATACATGATATCTGGTCTTGTTGCTGTCAAATATAGAAGGCACCATATCATATGTTTGTATAGGGTGGGATTCACCTTACCACCTGCACCTTCTTTGCTGAGTTTCACACTAGTTTCACAAGGTGTGAGTGCTGGGTTGCTGTCCTTCATTCCAAACCTGCTGAGTATTTCAGTCACATACTTCTTTTGAGAAACAAGTATATTTGACTCAGTCTGCTGAACCTTAATGCCTAAGAAATATTGCAATAGTCCCATGTCTGTCATGCTAAATTTGGTCTTCATTGCTTCCTTGAACTCTTTTGTCATGCTGAGTTCACTACTGGTAAAGATAAGAGCATCCACATACAAACAAGCAATTAGAATCCTTCCTTTGTTGTTAACTTTCACATACAAGATAGGTTCATATGGACACCTTGTGAAACCTGCCTTCACAAAATAAGAATCAATACAACTGTACCAAGCCCTTGGGGACTATTTGAGTCCATACAAGGCTTTGTTAAGCGTATACACTTTGTTTTCTGCTCCATTTTTCACATAACCTTGTCGCTGATCCACATATACTTCTTCTGGCAGCTGGCCATTCAAGAATACTGATTTTACATCAATTTGATGTACTTTCCAATGATTTTGAGCAGCCAATGATTGTACAAGTCTGATAGTTTCGTTCTTGCTACTAGGGCAAACACTTTATTGTAGTCAATCCCATACTCTTGCTTGTATCCTTTGGCCATTAGTCTTGCCTTATACTTGCTGACCTTTCCATCTTCATTCAGATTTGTCTTGTAGATCCACTTGACACCAATAGTTTTGTGTCCTTTTGGTAAATCTGTAAGACTCCAAGTCTGATTCCTTTCAATATCCATGATTTCTTCATCCATTGAATTCTTTTATTTGCTGTCTTTTGATGCCTCCTCATACGTGTTTGGGTCATCACTAGCAAATAAAGCATAAAAGATAGTCTCCTCTGCTTGTGGCAAATCTGTTACCTCGAAATCCGTCATCCAGCCTGGCCTTTTTCTGTTTCTTTGAGGTCTGCTGTTGAACCCTCAGCTGTTGTTTTATGATTTGGGTCTACTGAACCCTCAACAGTGTCTTGGGTCTACTGATTATTAGTCTGCTGGTACTGAGTCTGTTGGAACCGACTATGCTGGTCCTGAGTCTGCTGATCCTCAGCTGGTTCTTCATCTATCAGATTCTGAATTGGATGGAATTGAGCATTATTTGCTTCCCAATTCCGAGTGTTCAACTCATCAAACAGCACATCTCTACTGATCACAATCCTTTTGGTTATAGGATTAAACAACTTGTATGCCTTGGACTTTTCACTTATCCCCAAGAAAACACATTGCTCTCCTTTATCACTCAGTTTCTTCCCGTTTGCATCTGGAATATGAGCATAAGCAATGCATCCAAATATCTTAAAATGACTTACAGATGGTTTGATTGAGCTCCATGCTTCTTCTGGTGTCATTTTTTGAACAGAAAAAGTTGGGCATCTGTTCAAAATATGCACACTCCAACATACACCTTCAGGCTAGAATCTCTTTGGTTTATTTCCATAGGCTAGCACACTGCTCCTAACCATATTCATAATATTTCTATTCTTCCTCTCAGATACACCATTTTGCTATGGTGTATAGGCTGCTGTCAATTCCTTTCTGATTCTATTACTGGTACATAATTCTTCAAACTTTGCTGAGCTAAATTCTTCTCCCCTATCTGTTCTCAGACGTTTGATATTTTGACCTGTCTCTTTTTCTCTTAGCAATTTGTAGTTCTTAAATGCGTTCAAGGCTTCAGATTTTTCTTGCAAGAATTCAACCCAAGTTTTTCTAGAAAAATCATCAGTAAATGTAATGAAGTACCTCTTTCCTCCATTAGATGATGGGTTGATTGGTCCACACAAGTCAGAATGGATGAGTTCCAATACTTGTTTTGCCCTCCAAGATTTTCCTTTTGGGAAAGGATGTCTGTGTTGCTTTCCTTTTGTATATTCCTCATATACTTGTTAAGGAGTCTGAATCAGTGGAAGTCCTTTAACCATTTCTTTTTGCTGAAGAGTTTTCAAACCACCAAAATTGAGATGTCCATATCTGTAATGCCATAACCAAGATGCATCTTTCAATTCTGCCATAAGACATGCTTGTGGCTCCTTAATTTCCAAAGGAAACAATCTGTTGGCATTCATTGGAACTTTAGCTTTGATTCCCTTGCTTGAATCCTTGATTTCACACTGCTTATTCTTCAGAATAATTTCATATCCCTTTTCTTGCAACTCTCCAACACTTACCAGATTGCAATTCAGATCAGAAACATATATATAAAACACTAGAGATGGTTCAAATGTCCCATTTTTGGATCTGATGCGTATATTGCCTTTTCCCTTAACACTGACTGAGGAGTTATCTCCACTTCACCTTTGAATGATAAGATTCATCCAAATATGAGAATGATGCTTTATTACCACACATGTGATTAGTGCATCCTATATCAACATACCATACTTGGGGTGCTGATGTCTGCTCATGCTGTGTTGTCATCAGCAGAGTCTCATCCTCATTCTTGTCAGCAAAGTGAGAACTCTGCTGAGTACCCTTCTCCTTGTCTGCTGGCAATTTGGTGTAGCATTCTGACTGGTAGTGTCCAAATTTGTGACACCTAAAGCATTCAACATTCTTTTTCTTAGCAGTACTTCTACCCCCTCCATTCTTGGATGCCTGAGAGTTGTCCCTTCAGTCAGAATCTCTAGTTGTTCTCCATCTACCTCTTCCTCTGCCTCCACCCCTGCCCCTATAATTGTTGTTATAGGAAATGGTGTTCAAGGCCTGCTCTTCATTTGATGCTGCTGGTCCTCTCTTCATCTTCTATTCATGAACTTGCAAAGAACTATGCAATTCATCAAGAGATAGTGCATCGATGTCCTTGGGTTCCTCAATGGAACACACCACATAATCAAATTTTGGGGTTAGAGACCTCAAAATCTGTTAGTAATATCATCCGCAACGGAAGCGATTTATGGATCTAGATCTATATACTACACGTAATAAAACAACTAGATCTATTCTACAAGGGGGTTGTAGATCATACCTCTTGGATCTCTAAATCCAAGTTGAAGAACCGCAAGAGAAAGATTGCAAGAAGATGTGAAGAGCACCACGATCTTCCGCACGTGTGATCCAAGCAATTCCCGGTGGAAGGAATTCTCGACTCGAACCCTTCCGATATGCTACCCGGAAAAATCTCCAAGATTTTCCCCAAAATCCCCTTGGCCGAAAAATTTCTTCTTTCCCTCTCTAAGAGGTGAAGTCGAAAATTACATTGTGTATAAGGCTTGGGAGAACTCTCTTTATATAGGAGAGTAAAACTTAAGCCCCAAGGATTTTATAATTAATACAAAATCAATTATGATAATCCTATAAAATAAAAGATAA
The DNA here is from genome assembly GCA_036785695.1 of Gentiana straminea. Lineage (NCBI taxonomy): Eukaryota > Viridiplantae > Streptophyta > Magnoliopsida > Gentianales > Gentianaceae > Gentiana > Gentiana straminea. The sequence continues at coordinate 58,348 of JAVUPR010000413.1, read as the reverse complement.
TCCCAAAATATTCTAGAACAAATCTAGAATAATCTTTATCTTTATTTCTTACCATAAATATTTATCCAATAAATATTTTATGCACATGTCTTATTAATCACAAGAAAACTAATTTCTTGTAGACTAATATATGCTTGGGTCGAAATTATCATTCTTGTGACCTAGTCACAAAATTCGACCAACACACTAATTTTGGGCCAAGATTATGAAAAATGTCTTTTCCACATATTTAATTATTTAGCCCAACTAATTTAATAGTCCACTAAACAATTAATTCACATATCGTTTTAATAAAGTCCAACGAGAACTAAATTAATATTATTAGGATTCGACGTCCGAGAATAGCTATGCTATATTAGGAGGCACGTCGGGGACCATAGACTAATAATCAGCGGCTTCGATAAATCAAATAAATAATTATCTTACGAACAGAATAATTATATTTGATAAATCAATCACAGGATTATGCCACCATAATCCCGTGACTGCACTCCTCCGATTATGAGATTATATTTATCTCTTCATGAGAATGATAATAAGCGTCCATTGATACAATCATTACATATGGATTAATCCTCATAGATCGTTCATTCTAAATCGGGAAGTTACCGTTAACCCTTTTTAGAACCTCTTATCCTTATTTACCATTAACCCCCTAGTGATCAATTAATTCATACAACTCACTGGTGATCAATCAGTGTGATATGAACTCGCGCGATCGATCAGTTTCTAGGATTAACAAATAAGGGAACTGTCTATCTACTTCCATAAATGGAAGGAATGGATTCCGTATCTGTCATAACACAGACTACTCACTCAATCCAGTATAATGCCAAGATGGGGTAATTCAGACCACAGACTCAGTGTAATCCTTAACCGTCAAGTCAAACCTCATACTGATTCAAGCGGTTGGATCGTGATCACCTCGGGATTAAGATATATCCATAAATATGATCATCCATTGATTCGATAAGACTTCTCGATTACGGAATTATATCGTGAACTCTAATCAAATCGGTCCAGCCCTATATGATATATCTATCATATATTAATGCCCCATTAGGTTCTCTTAACCGAAAGTCCGGATAGGACTATCACACCTTTTGTGTTCTGGGCGCATTAATATCACGTTAAAGGAGAGACCCGATACTCTCGATTAACTTTACTACGGGCTAATTGTATTTTAAGTACATCTTCACTAACTCAATCCTCCCGTGTATATACCATACACTGAGTTAAGTGATTACATAAACGATATACTTAGGGTTTTCGTAGTGTAAATACTATTGTCACATCGGTGATTATGAGAATAATAAATATGAATAATAATATCATTTCATTTATTAAATAAAACAATTACAAAATTGTCTTTCGGGCATCACACCTAACAATCTCCCACTTGCACGAAAGCATGTGATTAATTGTTTTAGAGCACACCCTATTATTTAAAATACAACAAACTACATCTCCCACTTGCTCTAAAGCAATGGAGACTCATCCCGTATTCTAGTACCCACTAAGCATATCATAACCATTTCGATTCCAAAGTACACTCCGAGTATGCCGTCGTAGGATAGGTCGGTGACTCGGGGAGCAACTACATCTAAATGTCATGGGTCTTAATGATTAGTCAGGTTGTCGGCTCGAGACGATCCGTAGAATCGAAACGTTACCGGTCCATCTAATCATGTGGTACGAGTAAACATTGAGCCGAGAGATCGACTTAACGATCATCCTCAATCGACTTAAAGTCAAAATCGGTGTATCACACATATCCAAGTTCACACATGAATATGTCCGCATATTGTTCCTCGTTCTCTCAAGATACTAAAGGACATACTAAACTTGCTTTGTTAACCGCCGAATCTAAGATTCGATCAAAGTTGACGTTCAATAACCTGACCATCTCTTACTAGAAAGAGAATCTATCCCATTTCTCTTGATCCGAAGATTTAGAGAGTCATTCCGAGGCATAGGGTAGAACTTCCTCGTTGAATGTTGCATACACGGATGCATCATCTTAACCAATAAGATGGATGGGAAACCGATGGATCGATTCTAATGAATTCGACCGAGTCAAACTCTAAAGAATGTTGTCCAAAACTCGTTGCGAGAGAATTGTGGTATTGTCGGATTCGACTTCGGATAACACACCCATGTTGATTCCAACCGGTGCGGTGTTATCCTTCACAAACACTAATTTATATATTCACTACCGTACTAAAATTGATATCCAAATCTACAAAAGACTTATCAATATTCGGTCAAATCCACATATTGTAGAAATATATGACTTCCAATGACCGAGAGGTTTGCTTTTTATCCACAAAGGACATAAGCCTTGACGGTCATCCCGTCATAAGTTCATAAGTCAATACCCTTCGTTTCGAATGAATCCGGACTCCGTTTGTTTGGCAAGAAAGTCTCGGGGAATCACCCCTATTTTCTGCTTTTGAACGAAATCATGCAATACCGAACACATTCTACTCTTTTCCGTGTAGATCCAATTACTCCCACTTTGGCACGAGACGCTCGGTGGTTCTACAAGAGCATGAACAGAATTGGAGTACCGAACTCCATTCACAAGGTTATGGCTATTAAACCAACCTCTATTATCAGAATCCTATACTGCTCACAAAAGAGCCATAGGTCATCAATCGATCCTCAGACTACAAAGTCCGCCGAACCCGTAATGGGTAATGGGTAAACCATACTCCCACTACATTCTGGGTGGATCGAAATTCTGATATAGTTTAGTAGTATTTAGTGTTATCACCAACAACCGATGTTGGATGTGGTCTGATTTTAATCAGTTAGTAACTACCTTGAGTAAACGCACTGCAAGGTTTAAGGTTTTACTTGTTCATAGACTCTATCGAAAGGACGCAACAAGATATACTCGTCCCTTCCCGATTTCAAGAATCTTATAACAAACCTTTTTCTCAATGCTACAAGATATAGAACGATTGGTCACGACCGAACGTGTTCGCGAAATTCCCAGTCAAACCATCAAGCATCATGTGCTAAATGCTTATATTGACGGAATTTGGGTGAACCGAATCCACTCATTATCCGTTAATTCCAAAGCATATTCTAGGTAGACTTCTCGGTCTTACATTTCAACGTAAACCGTTATTCCAATATCTTTATTGAGTTAAGCAGTGTATTGTAGCACGTCTAAAAACATATATAAGGCAATTTTACGGTTTCTCACTTAGTGAGAACATGTCACAATGAGGCGGTGAGCATCGGTCTCGAGGACTATGAATGGCCTATTCCGAGTATAGAATACTCTATCTCTCGTTGAAAACGAGAGAAACCTCAAAATATTTTGGATAAACTTACCGGAGTGTTTGAATAGTTATCGGACAAGAAGTCACTACTCGGAAGCTCCTACTAGCTCGTATCTTTCATCAGACCCCGAAGGTCGTCATGAACAAGCTATGTTACTTCTTTATATCCATTATCCTTTCCCGATTGAAAGGAAACTTAGTCATTGAACCTTTGAGACAATATAACCGGACCGGGAGAAAGGAATCACCCCGAGCCGCCTTCGGTCTTGTCTTTTAGGGACTATGCACTAACTATGGAATATGAAGAAGCGTTTATCTAAATATAGAAACCAATTGCTTTTAATAGTTCTTAAGATGTGTTTTATATACATATTTCGGCGGTTGTAAGTGGTTTTGACTTTATCAAACAAAAGTCCGAGTCTTGGATTCGTACTACAAATGGTATATTCACTTTCTATACGACAAACAAATTATCGAATAGAAGGTAAATCCATTCGTTCCAACGAGTCTTAAACGAGAAAATAAATTTTCCGCGATATCCAAGGATTGAACCCGAGATTCATTTCCTTATATCACTCCCACTATTCTAGCTAAAATTAACGCCCGTTGTTTACTCTTTTAATCGTTAAATGCACTCGCTACCTTGTTCTTCCAAAGAACTTAGCTCGAGAAAATCACCAAGGATTCATAGGTTGGTGATCCAAAATCACCGTCCTTATCCTATGATTTTCGCTTAATTAATTTTCGGTTCACCTTAAAATTTTCTCGGTTTAGGTGACTAACACTTTTAGACATATTCTCCCATTCTTGACTTTCAATGAATGGAAACGATCTTGAACCGGCGGTTCGTTTGAGTAGACACTACTCTTGAACCGTGGGATGTCTATTTCGAGTGTTACTCGTCGAGACTTCTCGGATTTTCTAATATACCGTAAAAAACAACAAATCATAGCATTAAAGCTCCCACTAGTTTATTGGTTCCAAATACCGTCTAACCAAAGAATGCTTTATTTTATGATTTTCCAATTTTTCAATTTGAAAATCTCTCGTGTAAACACTTACACGCTTCTAATGTTTCCGAGAAAAATACAAATCATAAAACTCCCACTAGTTCATCGATTCCAAATATCGTCTAACTAGCAACATTTCATGACTTTCCGGTTTTTCAATTAGAACGGTTACGTGTGTAGTCAGTTACACTTTTCTAATGTTCTAGAAAAACAACAAATCATAAAGCTCCCACTAGTTCATCGATTCCAAATATCGTCCAACTAGTAACACTTCATGATTTTCCGATTTTTCAATTAGAAAATTGCACGTGTATTTCCTACACACTCAAAATTCACTAGAAGAATTTCAAAGTCCGAAATCACCTTTGTTCAAACTAAGTTTGTCTTCCGTTTGACACGAATGACACTAGTGACATACCTATATGTCACTCTGGTTTTAAAAGGCTTGAGAGAAAATATCTCTTTCGAAAAATAATTGCATTATCGATTAACTAGTTCAACGTCCTAGTTACTTTCCACTTTTTAACAAAGTCAATACTAGTCAATTTTTTTTAAGCAATTTAGTAAGGGATATAATGCTGTAAATAAAATGACATATATTAATTCAAGTTTAACACTACTATATTATTTTATTTTAGGAATTGTAAACTAAAAATAAGTCTACTATACCATTCCAAGGTTTTAACCTCGCATCTCAGTGCCGCGCGCCGTAGGGTAGGTCAAAGAGATGACGGTTAAATCGAGACAATCTCATCAATGAATAACTTGTGAGAATCGACCATCCCACGAGAATCGAACATCCCTTTATTCATTGACTACCTTCCTTTTTTAGCCTAGATATTACCAAAAATATCCTTTATGAGTGTGACCTACTATATCGGATCTCTTAGGTACGCCCCGAGTGTGCCGTCGTAGGATAGGTCAGTGACCCGACGAGTACCCAGAAATCCTATCCTTTCGGAGACCAAGCCATGAATGTTGATAGGGGTGAACACCATCCGTAGAGGGACGAAATCAAAGCGCCGCGAGGCGTCACCCTTCTCTCACTTACTTGTATCTATAGTAGAGGCCGTGGGGTTGGCTGTCGCCTCCCTCGCTCCCACTCAATAATTTGGAAGTGGTGGTGGGTTAACTAACCACGTCTTTTTGATGTTAACATAAAAGTACATCAAATCAAGGATTCCGAATGGTGTCGGTAACGTAGGCAAGCCTACCCGTCTTATTCGTTGGAACATATGTGACAGTCGGACGAAATCGGGTCAAGACAGCCCTATTGAGATTAGAAGGAATCACCCATCCGTTCTCCCGTGTAGCCTAGTCTTGCCGGACCCCCGTGCATACATCACACTAGGAGGGTTAAGTCGTTCGAGCGAAGCTCAATTGACCACCTAACCTATAAGCGAACCGTTTTTATCCAAGATTTATTGTTCTTTTACCATCATTCAATCTCGTAGACACTACGAATTGAAAACGTGATCTCGTTTCAGCTTTAAGGCGGTTCACCGAGAACACACACCGAAAGGCTAACGATTTCATAACCCGTCCTCGGATCTTTAATTAGTTACTAAATTTATTAATTACCACGTATTAATTAAATTTCAACTAATTACACGAGTTTGTATACATGCCTATTTTAATTACCAAAATTAAAATTCTACATGTATGCATGGAGTGGATTTATGATATGATGCATGTCATGGCAATTCCGATTTTATATCTATTTTATGATCAAACACATAAAAAATAAATTGCGGAAAATTTAAACACCGAGATGGATTGTTGGTACCCCCGTATCTAATCTATCCTAGGAAAACAGTGAATTACATAATCTATGTCTTCGAGTCTTGATCTTCAAATCTTGAACTCGAACCGCCGGATCACGAACCACGAACACCGAGGAGAGGAGGCCGTAATATACCAATATATTAAAATATATTTATATTACAAACTTGTTTTATAATTTTTTTTTTCTCACACGGCTGTTATGTAAATATATATATATATATATATATATATATATATATATATATATATATATATATATATATATATATATATATATATTTTTTTTTTTTTTTTATTTGGTCAAAACTTGCGGCTAAACCTAATACATTAGGTTACAAGAAACAAAATTTTTTTGCAGCCGCCAAAAAAAAATTGCCGACGGAAAAAAATAATTAAACAATTCGGCCTCCTCCCGTTTTTACCTTCTTGATGATCTTCAACATCATGATCTTCAACACATCATCTTCGTCGTCTCGAACCCGGAACATCAAAATTATAATAAAAGATGCTACTTTTACATAAATTTCGAAATTTGACATAAATAAAATACAATTCCTATGCTCAATTGTTACTAAACAAAGGAGCTACAATAGATCTAACGAGTAAACAGTACCAACCCCAATCCATCTCTTCAACCAAGACATTCATAACATAAAAAATAAAACAAAAAATTTTCGGCCCCCTTAAAAAAAAATTTTGGGACAAAAATCTACATGTTTTACCACTCCTAGATCTAATATTTTATACGTATAAATATAGATTACCATGGGCTCTGCTACCACTGTTAGTAATATCATCCGCAACGGAAGCGATTTATGGATCTAGATCTATATACTACACGTAATAAAACAACTAGATCTATTCTACAAGGGGGTTGTAGATCATACCTCTTGGATCTCTAAATCCAAGTTGAAGAACCGCAAGAGAAAGATTGCAAGAAGATGTGAAGAGCACCACGATCTTCCGCACGTGTGATCCAAGCAATTCCCGGTGGAAGGAATTCTCGACTCGAACCCTTCCGATATGCTACCCGGAAAAATCTCCAAGATTTTCCCCAAAATCCCCCTTGGCCGAAAAATTTCTTCTTTCCCTCTCTAAGAGGTGAAGTCGAAAATTACATTGTGTATAAGGCTTGTGAGAACTCTCTTTATATAGGAGAGTAAAACTTAAGCCCCAAGGATTTTATAATTAATACAAAATCAATTATGATAATCCTATAAAATAAAAGATAATCCCAAAATATTCTAGAACAAATCTAGAATAATCTTTATCTTTATTTCTTACCATAAATATTTATCCAATAAATATTTTATGCACATGTCTTATTAATCACAAGAAAACTAATTTCTTGTAGACTAATATATGCTTGGGTCGAAATTATCATTCTTGTGACCTAGTCACAAAATTCGACCAACACACTAATTTTGGGCCAAGATTATGAAAAATGTCTTTTCCACATATTTAATTATTTAGCCCAACTAATTTAATAGTCCACTAAACAATTAATTCACATATCGTTTTAATAAAGTCCAACGAGAACTAAATTAATATTATTAGGATTCGACGTCCGAGAATAGCTATTAGGAGGCACGTCGGGGACCATGGACTAATAATCAGCGGCTCCGATAAATCAAATAAATAATTATCTTACGAACAGAATAATTATATTTGATAAATCAATCACAGGATTATGCCACCATAATCCCGTGACTGCACTCCTCCGATTATGAGATTATATTTACCTCTTCATGAGAATGATAATAAGCGTCCATTGATACAATCATTACATATGGATTAATCCTCCATAGACTGTTCATTCTAAATCGGGAAGTTACCGTTAACCCTTTTTAGAACCTCTTATCCTTATTTACCATTAACCCCCTAGTGATCAATTAATTCATACAACTCACCGGTGATCAATCGGTGTGATATGAACTCGCGCGATCGATCGCCTTTCTAGGATTAACAAATAAGGGAACTGTCTATCTACTTCCATAAATGGAAGGAATGGATTCCGTATCCGTCATAACACGTACTACTCACTCAATCCAAGATAATGCCAAGATGGGGTAATTCGGACCACGGACTCGGTGTAATCCTTAACCGTCAAGTCAAACCTCATACTGATTCAAGCAGTTGACTGTGATCACCTCAGGATTAAGATATATCCATAAATATGATCATCCATTGATTCGATAAGACTTCTCGATTACGGAATTATATCGTGAACTCTAATCAAATCGGTCCAGCCCTATATGATATATCTATCATATATAAATGCCCCATTAGGTTCTCTTAACCGAAAGTCCGGATAGGACTATCACACCTTTTGTGTTCTGGGCGCATTAATAGCACGTTAAAGGAGAGACCCGATACTCTCGATTAACTTTACTACGGGCTAATTGTATTTTAAGTACATCTTCACTAACTCAATCCTCCCGTGTATATACCATACACTGAGTTAAGTGATTACATAAACGATATACTTAGGGTTTTCTGTAGTGTAAATACTATTGTCACATCGGTGATTATGAGAATAATAAATATGAATAATAATATCATTTCATTTATTAAATAAAACAATTACAAAATTGTCTTTCGGGCATCACACCTAACAAAATCTTCTCCACAACAGCTACATCCTCCATGTTTTCACCAAGAAATCTCATTTTATTGCATATTTCCATGGTTCTGGCACAATAAGTTGAGACAGATTCACCCTCCTTCATTTGTAGGGTTTCAGTCTCTTCTTAAGGCCTGTAGCTGTGATCTCTTCACTCTGGCATTTCCTAGGTACTTCCTCTTCATTGAACCCATATATCCTTTGATGACTCCTTGCTAAGAATGGCCTCCAAGATGGCTCTATCTATTGCTTGAAACAAATAGTTCTTGGCCTTCAGATCCTTGAGTTTTCTACTCTCAAAATCTGCTCTCTAAGCCTCAAGTGGGGATGGATTGCCTGCTGGTTCAACCACTCCTTGCTCAATGATGGTCCAGTACTCCTGAGAACGCATGAAGTTCTCCATCAACATGCTCCAGTGATCATAATGCTGTCCATCAAACCTTGGGATGAAAGCCTGAACAAAATTTGTTTCGGCCATGGATCCTTCTCCAATTGCTGTTGAGAATATGGCTCCGATACCACTGATAACTTTTATGGAAGAGATAGTGTTTTTGGAAAAACTTAATGATTTCATTAATAGAACAAACATATAAATACATGTAGAGAATAACCAACCACTAGGTCACTTCCTATAAAATAGGAATCATGGGATCATGACTTCAAACCGAAAATAACTACCTAAATAATGGGAAACATGTGCAAACTACTCTAGTAATGGAAAATAACATGGCTGGCATAGCATTATGTAATAATAAAACTTAATTAACATAATCTTCTGACATGTTTGTTGTTATTTATGATTTAATACTTGTACCGTTACGTGCATCATGTGTTATCTAACGGCCAATAAAACATCAAATAAAAATGCCATGGCGTAGCTCATGTGTTACTATGTATGTAGTATTTTTTTTTCCCGGAAATTATGCTTGAAGCGGGGTTTGAACCCAAGATCTTTCGCTCTGATACCAGAGTTGAATTACCATCTCTTCTAAAAATTTAAACTGACAGAATGGTAGATAATTAACATTAAATTTTAATGCACAGAGGCTGTTGGAAGTTATTTTTTTTTCCTATTTTTCCGTATTTTCACATGTTTTTAGTTCATGAAATTGTATCTTTTAAATTTATTTCATTTCCCAATTATTTATTAGTAAGGGTATAATATGAATATACAATAATAGTGTCCTTATTGCCCCAAAAAATATTGGTGGTACTAAATGCCAAATACTTTATTTTCTAGGGAAATTCTACTGTGGAGAGTCTTTAGTAGAGAGTTCCACTTGTATCCAAACAAGACACGTGGCATTAAAACATCGTAAAAAATTATAAACACATTAAAATCATGCCACGTGTCTTGTTTTCATTGGATGTGTTGGGACAGGTTGCCCACACTCTTAATGTATAAGAAATAAAGTAGCGCCTTTACTGGCACCAATTGGTTTTAGTACAACAGTAAACGCTTGATTCTAACATGGTATCAGAGCCAGAGGTCACGAGATCGAACCCTGGTTGGAACAATATTTAAAAAAAATTATGCAAGTGTTGGAAAGATTGCCAACACTTGAGGGGGGGTGTTGGGACAGATTGCCCACACTCTTAATGTATAAGAAATAAAGTAGCGCTTTTACTGGCACCAATTGATTTTAGTACAACGATAAGCGCTTGATCTTAACAGGATGCAAGTGGAACTCTCTACTAAAGACTCTCCACAGTAGAATTTCCCTATTTTCTATAACTTTGTTGTCCCTTACTCTATTACTTTTTTTGTCCCCTTCGTTTTATTACCCTTCGTTTTATAACATTAATGATAAAACACTACCTTATTGCTACATTAGTTTTATTACACACAAAAAAAGTGTAGCTAATAGCCTTTAGACTCTTTTGCCACGCTTTTATATATAGCATTTTTTTATGATAAAAATGTCATTCATCATCAAAACTTAGTAGTAGTGAATTTTGATAGTTAATCTTCCAACACTACAAATTTTAAACTCCTACGCAAAGAAATAAATAAAACAACAACATCCTCGGACCTTGAATTTTTCGAAATAAAGATAAAATAGATTTTTGGATCACATTTTATCATTAATGTTAAAAGTATACAAATTTGTTCTATTTTTTTTAAACATACAATATATTGTGTGATCGTGGCCAAAGCATGCATAAAAACAAAAATAAACATGGGGAAATGAGGGAGAAAGACATAAATATTTCATCAATTGAGTATAAAGACAGTCTTTTGAAACTTTTGCATAAAAGACAAAACTATTTATTCACTGTCAAAATTCACTTGTGTTTGAAATTCACTGCCGAAATTCACTGTCGAAATTCACTAATTTTCAAAATTCATTGTCGAAATTCACTGATTTTCGGGATTCACTGTCAAAATTCACTGTCGAAATTCACTGATTTCGGGATTCACTGGGGAGATTCACTGATTTTCGGGATTCACTGTTTGTCCTTCTCGCTATAAAAATTATGCAGTTGTCCTTCTCCCTATAAAAAATATATAGCTGTCCTGTTACTTAAAAATATTCCAGATTGTGTCATTATCCCTAATTTGCCTAATAAACATTGCATTTTTTTATAAATGAACAACGGATTAGAGACATGTAAAGTCCCACATCGGTAAAATAAGAGAATGCTCACCCCCATATAAGTGTGAGACATAAATGTCTTGTCAACTTGGGTTAGCCCTTTTAGACCAAGCGAGGACGGCGGTCTAAGCAGTTGACCGGACATTTATGACTCATTTAGCGCTACTAGGCCCGGGGTCTCGGGGCGTTACAAGACACATGTTAATTATTTTTGAAAAAAAAGGTTAAATGTTCCTTAAAGAAGAAAAACTCTGGATTTAAAAACACAATTTTATATAACAAAAAAAAATTATAACTCACACGCTGTTATCCGAGTGGGACTCAAAACAAACATTGACCAATTCAATAACCCCCACAGCCTCATTGGCACTGAGTAGGACTAGAAACCAACTCTGACTAAGAAAACAAAGCCTCATTGGTAACAGATATGATGAGTAATAATTCTTCAGGGAAAAAAAGACAACACACACACACACAAAAAACATGACCGCTCCAGCCTATATATAGGCTGATCGACAATGACCGTAGCTGTTAAAGCTCGTTTCATTCCTCTTAAATAACACAAAACTGATTTCCGCTCCACCATGTGTATTGTCTAGGATATAGTCCATCTCACCATGGTTACAAGTGTTTTGACCTTGTTAGTGGCGGTGTCTACGTTGCTCACCATGTGGTATTCGATGAATCAGTCTTCCCATACACTCCTATATCTACTTCTATCCCGGTCTCGGGTTCACCGACTGTTCCTCTCCATGCCTTACTTCCTGTTGTGCCCGTCTCTCCTACACCGCATCCTACCCCACCCCAAACCGACTCTCCTATGGCTCCTCCTTCCTCTCCTGACTCGGTTTCCTCCCCAGCTTCGGCTTCTTCTCCATCTTCTACGCCCAGTCCACCGCCTCCGCCTCATCCAATGGTCACTTGTACTAGAACTAACTCTCTCAAACCCATATTGATGCATGACTACATCCGCTACTAATGAGAGTCAACCCTCTTACGCATTTCACACATAATTCACTCAGTTTTATAGCATTTCGGGGCATGTTTTTTACCATTTAGATGCTACCTCACGCTTATTTATCACTCATTGCTCCACATTGCACTTAATCGAAAATCTAATAATTATCGTTGAAATGTGGATATTTTTGTGGCACACACGGGGTACACGAGACCCTAGGAAAATTACGTTTGTATGTCGTGTTGTGTATTTTCAGATGATAGATGATAAAGAGTTGAGATCAATTTTGGTGATTATGGCACTTTAGGAGTGGTTCTACCCAAAGCAGAAGTAATTCCGGTCAGTTTTTGAGGATCAGCCAAGGCAGGCCCACGCCTAACCCTTGTAGGCATGGTTCTGAGCTCTCAGTCAAATACAGGATGGTCAGAAGCACGCCTGCATGGTGCTAGCCCACTCCTGACGCCCCAGTAAATCAGGCAGAATGTTTTTTATGCTCAGGACCACTTCTACCTGCTGCAAGCCCACTCTTGCGGCACCGAATTTATGCATTATAAAAGCCTTTTTGTAGCTAAAAGAAAACTAGGGTTTTCTCAAGTAATATGCGTGTATGGTCTATGTCCTAGGGTTTGATAATGCGTTGTATTTATAGGGAATAAAGTCGGTTTTCAGCATGTCGGCTGTGGACGCCCGTCCGGAATTGTGGACGCCCGTCCCGATGCCTTGGACTTCCTTCAGACGCCCGTTTACTCAGCGTCCAAACTCTCTGAATCACTTTTCCTCTCCTGGACGCCAGTCCAGGCTGGACGGAACTTGGACGCCAGTTCAGCTGGATCCAAATTCGAAATCTTCAACTCTATCTCTTTTCTTCTAGCCAATTCCATCCTTATCTCTTTTTCATCCATTAAATCCGACATTTATCTTCATTTAATCATCTTTTGAACCGTAATTATGCATCTACACGTCATCAAAAACATCGCAAAATGTAATAATATTCAAATAAACATAAAATCACCAATAAAACACATAAATTAACCAATTTTGCGATTAACTCGTTAAAAACATCACTTGCTCAATATTTCAATATAAAGCTCGATTTCTATGAAAAACATCCAGATATGGAGAGAATTGTTACAAAATATATCCTCATAAAACGTATAAAATCACCCTTAACAATTCCCCCACACTTAAACCTTGCTCGTCCCGAGCAAGACAAAACATAATCAAGACTCGAGACATATAAACATTCATGCAACCATAAAGCATATTCAATAGTTTAGAGGTTCACCCAAGTGTGTGTGCATAGCCATAATAAATTTCCACTAAATCCACACTTGAAATTGATTCAAGCAAAACTAGCCAACATCCCATTTAGATCAGAAATATAAAAACGATTATAACATGCACCTCACAAAACATACATATTCGAAAAAGAAAAATAATAAGGAGTGTTTAAAATATTTCCGACATACTTAGAGGATAATCCCTACAACATATCTTTCAGTTTATACTGGGGATAGTCTGAAGATAACTACGGTTTTCAACCATCTTTTCACACTACAATTTGCTAATTTTTCTTAAAGTTCTCTTAATTACACACGTATAGCATATGCCCTCATTCCCAGCAATAGGACGTTTCGTGATAACACCCTAGCTGGACTACTATCATCAGGCAGTCGGGAGCTATTAACCTCATAGTGGTATAGGACATTTCGTGATAATGCCCTACCGCACTCAAATCATTGCCAGCTACTTCCGACACTTATATATATATATCTTATTCATCTTATTCATCTTAGATTGGTATACAAACCTTAAATTATATCCCTCCTATCACATTCAAACCTTCAGATATTCACAGTATGTCATACTTTAATTCTAAACACAAACTATTAAAATTTTCAAAATTCGTATGTAAGCAAAGAATCATGCGATAATCATCAAAAATCTCTAATCAAATGGGCATAGCTTTAAAATATAGCTCATCATTTACTATGGCACGTGAAAAATAGTGTTGGGTGAAACATCTAAATTTACTAAATATGCAAAATAGTGCACCAATGATATAAAAACTCAAATAAAGATATGCCTTTGCTCACTTGGGACAAAACAAACAAATTTTTTAAAATTTAGCACTTTTTCATAGAAATATAATAGTATGGCAAATGAATGTAGATACATAAAACCATTTCCCTCCCCCACACTTAAATCACAACATGTCCTCATGTTGTGCAGAATTAAAGAAAAGATAAAAGAACTTAGCTGATTTGGTAATGATATGAAGATAGGCTGAAGAAGGATAGATAATCGATCCGCGTTTCCGAGGCACGAGATGTCATAGGTATTCCTCTCCAGATTCACTTCCAAGGCCAGCTTAACAAGAACAACTAAAAATATACCTGCACCACTTGAAAAACATGGCAGTATCTCGGGGAACACGGGGGAATATAACATGGCAAAAATAATTATAGACAAGAAATAAGCACATGATATAATGGCTTAGATGGAAAAATCACCACACAGGGAAAGTACAGGACACCTAAGCTTAAAAAATAAAGCCACAGAAGCTTTACAACACAAATATGGACCACATGTGCATAAAGAAATAAGGATAGAGGACACTACAGAGTAGTAGGGCTAGGTGCACTAAAAAGAAAAGAAAATAATAAACAAAATAAAATAAAATGCAACTAAATGATATGCAACTATACTAAAAAGGCAAAACGAAAATAAAGAAAATAAACTAGCCCAACTAATTCCATAGATGTCGCCCTAATCTAAGCACAGTCAAATATATAAAATGTCTACTAAATAACGCCACAGAAGCGCAACAAAATTCGATTATGCAAAGCCACAGAAGCTTGCCATGTAAAGTGTAGACGTGCCGTTAACAACCCTAACACCCTAGATAGACGACAAAAGGAACAACATAAATCAAATTGGAATCACATCTAACTAGGTGAATTACTCAACATGGATTGCAATAGATGGAAAGAAAACCATAACGGTGAAAGAACAGGACATCTACGCATATACAAAGCGGCCACAGAGGCTCACATTAAAAAGAAGTCATAGAGATTTTTTCAGATTAAGCTCATATAAAGATGGAACATATACATGGAACATTACAAAATAGTTAGGCTAGGTGCAACTACATGAAAATATATTACAATGCAATCTACATGATATGAAATTAAATGATATGCAAAAATAAAAGAAAGAAAACTAGCCCACTCATTTGCAACACGACATGTATATAATAAACGTCTACCAAATAATGACAGTTTACGATAAACGACAGTACTATTCATTACATGCAGTGTAGACGCGCCTTAAGACTCATCAAAGGTGATAGCATTATGGAGAACCAACAGTTAGCCATACTAAACAGATATAACTCATAAGAGGCAATGGTAGCAACGGAAAACCGACAGTAGCTACCCATATGAGCTACAAAAATAACAAGAAAGCACATAGGTCTCAAAGCTCACAAGATTCATCACAATGATATGTAGCATACGGAAACAGACATTAGCTACTAAATAACAATAAGAACAGTTATAGCATACGAGAACCGACATTAACTATAACATGCATAGATGAATCATCAATTATTTAACATGGATCCGTAGATGGAAAGATGTAAACATGCAAGTTCAGAACATCTACGTAAAAATAATTAGCCACAGAAACTCATATAGGAACAACCATATCAAATAATAGACGTATGTATCAAGATAAAATCTATTCACAAAAAATTGACAGACTAGACTGGCGTTCAGTCAAGACAGACGGACGTTTAAAGCATATTCAGGGCGGACGGACGTTCAGGCAGGCAGACGCCCGTCCAGAACCACATAGAGCAGACGGGCGTTTGGGGAAAAAGGCAAACGCTCGTCTGACTCTCTAAAAACATAACAGCGTTGATGCGTTTTGGGACGGACGGACGTTCACTTACCATGGATGCCCGTCTAACTCAGCAGAAAAACACAACAGACTCGACCTATACCAGAAGACAGCAACAACCCCAGAAATAACCTAATATCATATCATTAAAACAGAAACCCTAGTGTTTATTGAAAAAAAAACTATGAAACCTAAATTCACGTTTCATAAATTGAGTAAAAAAAAGGTTTTGCACATTCTTAACCCAATGGTTATCGAAACACGGCAAAACAAAAAAAACCTCAATTTATTTAATGCTACTTTTATTGAAAACTACCTAAAAAGATACGGAAACAAAAACCTAAACTAAACTACGAAAAATTTAAAACAGAAAAACAGAAAACACTAAAAAAAAAAGGAAAAAAAAACGTGTTGAAATCTTCTGAGCCCAAAATGGAAGGGAAAACAGTGGATTTCGCCACGTCGTCGGCGTCGGAACGAGCTTTCCGAATTGGGGTCCTGCACGTAAATCCGACACTCGAGCCAAAAGTTACGGCCAAAATACTAACGAGTGCTAAAACGATCCCTTTTATCCAAAAATTTGACCGCGAAAAATGTGGAGTCAGATGATTCAACCTCAGAACCCTACCTACGAAACCTACCTACGAAAAACAGAAACCCTAGTACATTTATTTAATAATCACAAGAAAGACAAACCAAGGTATCTACCTAAAACAAAAATAAATTAAAAAAAAAAAAACTGGTGACAGACAGGCCAGACGGGCATCCAAGTTACTGGACGGACGTCTGTCTGGAGAAAGAACAGGACGGGCGTCCAAGTTACCGGACGCTCGTCAGCCTGAGCAAAACACAAACAGAGACGATCAGATTTGGACGGACGGGCGTCCAATAGCTCAGGACGCCCGTTTACGTTCAAACTGAAGCACATAAACGCTGCTAAACACGAAAACAGGTCCAAACAAAACACGAAACTAAACAAAACCCTAATTGGAACCTAAACACAAACCTATGAAAAATTAATAATCACTAGATAATTAACACAAACTACCTACGAAAAACAAAACAGAACAACTTTAGAAAAAATTAATAAGAAACTAGACGACCGTACCGATTCCCTGGCAACGGCGCCAAAAACTTGTCACGGATTTTATCTAACAAAACAAACAAATAATAAAATTTATAAATCCGGTATCCCCCAAGTGTAGGGATCGTAGCATAGCGATTAATACCGGAGTCGATCACAGGGAATCGGGGTATCTAGTTCATTAATTCTCCTAAGATTGATACTATTATTACTAAACCTAATATAATAGAACGAAAAGATAAACTGGACAGAGGATTGTCAGTCCAAAGCCAAGAAGGATAAAAGCGATAATAAATAAATAAAACTATAAACGAGAAAAAAACAATAAAAACGATGATCATGGTGATTAAACAATTGAACAAGTAATTATCCACCGATCCCGCAACCCTTAATTTCCTCTCTAAAGTTGTCTTGTGATGATCTAATTAAAGTTGTGGTTCACCTATCAAAAGTATGAATTCCTACTCTCGTAGATAATTCGCCTATCAATCTGTTGGAGGGATTTTGCATCATTAAAACAAAAGAAAATTTATAAACCTATACTACCATGCAAAACTACCTCCTAACCGGCCGAATACCGGGTAGTTGCTAGTAAAGTTGGATAAGTACGGGTATCGATCCTCAGGGAAAAGGGCTATTGAATCTAGCTTATTAATTCTTCTTTATTAACCTAAACCTAAACTAAAATGGAAAATAAACTGGACAGAGGATTGTTAATCCAAAGCCAGGAAGGATAAAAGCGATAAAAACATAAATAAAACTACATCTACGAAAGCGGTAAATCTATCTACTGAACAACCATGAACAAACCATGATCAACCTCTTCCCAACAACCATCATCTCACCGAAAGAAATAAGATTAACACATATTCATTCACAAGTTATCTTGGATTATTATCTTATCTAAAGAAGCGTTTCCTCTTCCGATTTATCACGCCATTAATTAGTTTACCTTCCGGTCTTAACTAACATCTATACGAAGCAAAGATACGGATTAAATCCTAATCTAACAACCTTATCCCTCAACTTCCGTTTGTTGGAATAATAATTGTTAATCTCTATCATGGCAATCTAACGAATTTATTAACTTCCGTTATCTAAATTCGATTAACATACGGCATCTCAAAGCATGAAAAAGAACAAGTTAACTCACCAAATAAACACATGAAAAATCTCATCTTTCCGGTGATAATGATACTCAATATCTCCCTAGGATAATTTCGCAACGAATTAATTCAAATTGTGGTTCTCTCGTAAACCTAGATAATTAATCTACGAACTTCCGTTATGTATAGATTAAAAATCCAAACTTTCCTACGGTGATCTAATCTACACCGACTTCCGTCATACGGTAGCATCAAATCATGCAATCATCTTCCGATTTATATTGCAAGATACAATTGAACATAGAAAAAGAAACAATTATAAATAAAACTTACAAAATATCCATAGAAAGGAATCAAAGTGCTGCAGAAAAAGGATTACATGGCTGCTCCATGGATGAAAGCTTCAAGCCTTCATCATGCTCGAACAAGAAGGAAAAAGAACAAAATAAAAGACCTAATCTAACCCCGATCACCCGAGCACAAGGCTCGGGTGATCGGCCTTGAAAGCTCCCAGAAAGCGGCTGCTGTCTGTGTAATTTTCGTATGAAAAATCTGATGTAATTAGGGTTGGAATCGCAGCTGCTTTTATAGACTTTTAAGTCGGCTGCTACAGTAACCGTGGCCGGACGCCCGTTTGAAGATTCCGGACGCTCGTCCTGTATTTTCAGCAACAGCATCTAAACTTGTAACGCTCATATCTCGGGCCTCGTAAGTCGGAATGGAGTGATTCAAAATCCTGTAGAATCCAATCTTCAAGCCCTACAACTCTTCTCTTGAGGTCCAGAGTCAAATCGGTTGTTATCATATCAAGAACTGCGTTGCAAGGTCGTCACTACCCGGAATCCTGATTTTCCGACATTTATCTTGCTTGATTTCTTTTCCACTCGAATTTATCTCTTTAAAATCATCCTTTCCATCAACAATGTGTATCTACAATGTAGGAAAAACATACCAAAGCGTAACACAATCCTAAAATAATATAAAATCATGATTTAAACACATAAATCGCTACGTTTTGCAATTTAACCTATTAGAAACACCATTTACTCAATTAATCGATTATAAGCTCGATTTCTATGAAAAACATCTATATATGGGGAAAATTGATGTAAAATATATCCTTATAAAACGTATAAAATCACCCTTAACACAATCTCTCATCTCCCGATATATAAGATTGACGCTCTCAAATCAAGGTGTAAGATCTCTCAATCTAGCAACCTAGAAATCTAACCTATCAACTCTCGTTATGTCAAGATTAAAAATCCCATCTTTCCTATGGTGATCTAAGGTTTACACCGACTCTCGTCATACGGTAAACATCAACAACAATTCATCTTTCGATTATCGATTGCATAACAAATAATCAAAGGAAAGATAACAACTTTGAATTAAAATCACAACATAAACTCAGATTGGAAATAGACAAACCTGATTGGAAAAGATTCAAATCATTTGAACATGTTCAGCCCCAAGCGTTGAGCATAAAACGCAGCAGCAAAACAGAAATAAAACGGAAAAGAAACGACCCTCGGCCGGCCAAGCACCAAGGCTCAGCCGGCCGAGGTCACTTGGCATGAAAAACTAGGGTTTTCTCAAGTAATATGCGTGTATGGTCTATGTCCTAGGGTTTGATAATGCGTTGTATTTATAGGGAATAAAGTCGGTTTTCAGCATGTCGGCCGTGGACGCCCGTCCGGAATTGTGGACGCCCGTCCCGATGCCTTGGACTTCCTTCAGACGCCCGTTTACTCAGCGTCCAAACTCTCTGAATCACTTTTCCTCTCCTGGACACCAGTCCAGGCTGGACGGAACTTGGACGCCACTTCAGATCTGGATCCAAATTCGAAATCTTCAACTCTATCTCTTTTCTTCTAGCCAATTCCATCCTTATCTCTTTTTCATCCATTAAATCCGACATTTATCTTCATTTAATCATCTTTTGAACCGCAATTATGCATCTACACGTCATCAAAAACATCGCAAAATGTAATAATATTCAAATAAACATAAAATCACCAATAAAACACATAAATTAACCAATTTTGCGATTAACTCGTTAAAAACATCACTTGCTCAATATTTCAATATAAAGCTCGATTTCTATGAAAAACATCCAGATATGGAGAGAATTGTTACAAAATATATCCTCATAAAACGTATAAAATCACCCTTAACAAGAGGGGAATACCATAATTTCTAGATTAGAATTAGATTAGGAAAAACCCCAAAAACTCTTCTCTTCACTTTTCTTCATTCACTTTTCTTTAGTTTAATCTCATCTTCTCTTTGTGTTTTTGTTGAAATCATGAGTAGCTAAGTTCCTTGTGGCTTGGGTGATGAGAAAATGAGCTAGAAATCTTGTAATTTCTTGGATTCAAGTTGGGTTGTCTTGTATGTTCTTCATTGGTTGAAGTTATGGTGATTGATCTTTATGGGTGTGATTAATTCATCACTAATTGCATAATCTAAGTGTTAATTCGAGTAGTAAGAATTGACATGGAACTAGTCACCATGAACACATAGTAAAATCATCTAGAGATAGAATTGATTTTTAGTGTGTGTTGCCTAATCTTGAATTGGGAAATTCATTGTCCTTTAATGCATAACTATTCATCCTAATCTAGTCCTAGCCGATAGGATTGGTGTTTGGTTATAGTTCGTTGATGCGAGAGATCGATTGACGTTAATATTGTGAATTGCACCTTGAATGTGTTGAGAATTCGTTAGTGAAGCTTGATTCCGAGTAGTTACGAGAGTTCATATCTAGTTCATTGGAATATCACCCGAGCCACCTTATTTCATATCATTTCCCCTTCGTTTGAGTCATTGTAGTTTTAGTTAATCACACTTTTAGTTCGCCTTTCATTAGTTGTTTCGTAGTTGGTTCACACTTTCTTCTTGATTAATGGATACACCTAGACTAATTGTTTGGGCCGCTTTGGTATTCAACTAAATTTCTCCCTGTGGATACGACCTTGCTCACCGATCTAGACTACAGTCGACCCGGTAGTCTGCCGGTGAGAGTGGAAACCTAGTGAGGCCGATCAACCTTCATTTGGTGGACTAGTGGACCTGTGTTAGTATTTTGGCCATAACTTTTGGCTCCGGTGTCCGTATCACGTGTAGGACCCCATTTCGGAAAGCACTTTCTGATACAGACGACGTGGTGCATTTCACGGGGATTTTTGCTGGATCAGTGCATACCTCGGGGATTTCGGTGGATTTGTGCTGGACCCTATTTGGTGGACTGGTGGACCTGTGTTAGTATATTGGCTATAACTTTCGGCTCCGGTGTCCGTTTCACGTGTAGGACCCCATTTTCGAAAGCTCTTTCCGATGCCGACTACATGTCAAGGATCTTCTGTGGATCAGTGCATACCTCGGGGATTTTGGTGGATTTGTGCAGGACCCCATTTGGTGGTTTGGTGGACCCGTGCTAGTATTTTGGCCATAACCTGCGGCACCGGTGTTCCTTTCACGTGCAGTTCACCATTTCATCGGCATCGAGAAGAGATTTCCGAAATGGGGTCCTACGCACGAAACGGACATCGGGGCCGAAAGTTACGGCCTAAATACTAATACCTGTCCAAACGCTCCCATCAGTACCTGTGCTAGTATTTTGGCTATAACTTTCGGCTCCGGTGTCCGTTACACGTGTAAGACCCAATTTCGGAAAGATCTTTCTGATGCCGATGACATGGTGTAGTTCTCGGGGATTTTCGGTGAATCAGTGCATACCTCGTGGATTTTGATGTATTTGTCCAGGACCCCATTTGGTGGACTTATGGACCTGTGTTAGTATTTTGGCCATAGCTTTTGGCCCCGGTGTCCGTTTCACATGTAGAACCCCATTTCGGACAGCACTTTCTGATACAGACGACGTGGTGCACTTCATGGGGATTTTTGCTGGATCAGTGCATACCGTGGGGATTTCGGTGTATTTGTGATGGACCCTATTTGGTGGACTGGTGGACATGTGTTAGTATTTTGGCTATAACTTTCGGCTCCGGTGTCCGTTTCACGTGTAAGACCCCATTTCAGAAATCTCTTTCCGATGCCGACTACATGGTGAACTTCTCGGGGATTTTCGGCAGATCAGTGCATACCTCGGGGATTTCGGTTCATTTATGCAGGACCCCATTTGGTGGTTTGGTCATGCTAGTATTTTTGCCATAACCTTCGGCTCCGGTGTCCGTTTCATGTGCAGTTCACCATGTCATCGGCATCAAGAAGACCTTTCCGAAATTGGATCCTGCGCGTGAACTGGAATTCGGGGCCAAAAGTTACGACCAAAATACTAATACATGTCCAAACGCTCCGATCGGGACCTGTGTTAGTATGTTGGCTATAACTTTCGGCTCCGGTGGCCCCGTCACATGTAAGACCCCATTTCGGAAAGCTCTTTCCGATGCAAACGACATGGTGCACTTCTTGGGGATTTTTGCTGGATCACTGCATACCTCAGAGATTTCGGTGGATTTGTGGAGGACCCCAATCGGTGGACCTGCGCTAGTATATTGGCCATAACTTTCAGTTCCGGTGTCCATTTCACGTGTAGGACCCCATTTAGGAAAGCTCTTTCCGATGCCCATGACATGGTGTAGTTCTCAGGGATTTTCGGTGGATCAGTGTATACCTCAGGGATTTTGATGTATTTGCGTAGGACCTCATTTTGTGGACTTGTGAACCTGTTTTTGTATTTTGGCCATAACTTTCGGCTCCGGTATCCTTTTCACTTGTAGGACCCCATTTTGGAAAGCACTTTCCGATGCAGACGATGTGGTGCACTTCACTGGGATTTTCGCTGGATCAGTGCATCTCTTGAGGATTTCAGTGGATTTGTGCTGGACCCTATTTGGTGGACTGGTGGACCTGTGTTAGTAGTTTGGCTATAAGGTTTCCGTTTAACGTGTAGGACCCCATTTTCAAAAGATCTTTCCGATGCCGACGACATGGTGAACTTCTCGGAGAGTTTTGGTGGACCAGTGCATACCTTGGGGATTTCGGTTGTTTTGTGCAGGACCCCATTTGGTGGTTTGGTGGACCCGTGTAGTATTTTGGCCATAACCTTCAAATCCGGTGTCCGTTTCACGTACAGTTCACCATTTTATTAGCATCGAAAAGAGATTTCCGAAATGGGGTCCTGTGCGTGAAACGGACATCAGGGCCGAAAGATATGGCCAAAGTACTAATACCTGTCCAAACGCTCCTGTCGGGACCTGTGCTAGTATTTTGGCCATAATTTTCGGCTCCGGAGTCCATTTCTTGTGTAGGACCCCATTTCAGAAAGCTATTTCCGATGCCGAAGACATGGTGCACTTATCAGGCTTTTTCGGTGAATCAATGGTTACCTCGGGGATTTTGATGTATTTGTGTATGACCCTATTTGGTGGACTTATGGACTTGTGTTAGTATTTTGGCCATAATATTCGGCTCCGGTGTCCGTTTGACGTGTAAGACCCTATTTCGGAAAGATCTTTCTGATGCAGACAACGTGGTGCATTTCATGGGGATTTTTGCTGGATCAGTGCATACCTCAGGGATTTCAGTGGAATTGTACTGGACCCTATTTGGTGGACTAGTGGACCTGTATTAGTATTTTGGCTATAACTTTTGGCTCCGGTGTCCATATCACTTGTAATACCCCATTTTAGAAAGCTCTTTCCGAAGCTGACGACATAGTGTACTTCTCGGGGATTTTCGGTGTATTAGTACATACCTCGGGGATTTCGGTGCATTTGTGGAGGACCCCATTTGGTGGTTTGGTCATGCTAGTATTTTGGCCATAACCTACGGCTCTAGTGTCTGTTTCATGTGCAGTTCAACATGTCATCGGCATCGAGAAGAACTTTCCGAAATTGGGTCCTCGCACGAAACGGACTTCGGGGCCGAAAGACAGCCAAAATACTAATACATGTCCAAACGCTCCCATCAGGACCTGTGTTAGTATGTTGGCTATAACTTTTGGCTCCGTTGTCCGTTCCACGTGTAAGACCCCATTTCGGAAAGCTCTTTCCGATGCGGATGACGTGGTGCACTTCTTGGGGATTTTCGCTGGATCAGTGCATGCCTCAGGGATTTCGGTGGATTTGTGCAGGACCTCATTTGGTGGACTTGTGCTAGTATTTTGGCCATAACTTTCGCCTCCGGTGTCCATTTCACGTGTAGGTCCCCATTTCGGAAAGCTCTTTCCGATGCCCACGATATGGTGTAGTTCTCGGGGATTTTTAGTAGATCAGTGCATACCTCAGGGATTTTGATGTATTCGCGCAGGACCCCATTTGGTGGACTTGTAGACCTATGTTAGTGTTTTGGCCATAACATTTGGCTCCGGTGTCCGTTTCACTTGTAGGACCCTATTTCGGAAAGCACTTTCCGATGTAGATGACGTGGTGCACTTCACGGGGATTTTAGCAGGATCAGTGCATACCTCAGGGATTTCGGTGGATTTGTGTTGGACCCTATTTGGTGGACTGGTGAACCTGTGTTAGTATATTGGCTATAACTTTCGGATCCGGTGTCCACTTCACGTGTAGGACCCCATTTCGGAAAGCTCTTTCCGATGCCGACAACTTGGTGAAATTCTCAAGGATATTCAGTGGATCAGTGCATACCTCGGGGATTTCAGTGGATTTGTGCAGGACCCAATTTGGTGGTTTGGTGGACCCGTGCTAGTATTTTGGCCATAACCTTTGACTCTGGTGTCCGTTTCACGTGTAGTTCACCATTTCATCGGCATCGAGAAGAGATTTCCAAAAGGGGTCCTACACGCGAAACGGACATCGGGGTCGAAAGTTACGGCCTAAATACTAATACCTGTCCAAACGCTCCCATCAATACCTGTGCTAGTATTTTGGCTATAACTTTTGGCTCCGGTGTCCGTTACACGTGTAAGACCTAATTTCGGAAAGATCTTTCTGATGCCGACGACATGGTGTAGTTCTCAGGGATTTTCGGTGAATCAGTGCATACCTCTTGGATTTTGATGTATTTGTGTAGGACCCCATTTGGTGGACTTATGGACCTGTGTTAGTATTTTGGCCATAGCTTTTGGCCCCGGTGTCCGTTTCACGTGTAGGACCCCATTTCGGACAGCACTTTCCGATACAGACAATGTGGTGCACTTTATGGGGATTTTTGCTGGATCAGTGCATACCGTGGGAATTTCGGTGGATTTGTGCTGGACCCTATTTGGTGGACTGGTGGACATGTGTTATTATTTTGGCTATAACTTTCGGCTCCGGTGTCCGTTTCACGTGTAAGACCCCATTTCGGAAAGCTCTTCCGATGCCGACGACATGGTGAACTTCTCGGGGATTTTCGGTAGATCAGTGCATACCTCGGGGATTTCAGTTCATTTGTGCAGGACCCTATTTGGTGGTTTGGCCTTGCTAGTATTTTGGCAATAACCTTCGGCTCCGGTGTCCGTTTTATGTGCAGTTCACCATGTCATCGGAATCAAGAAGACCTTTCCAAAATTGGGTCCTGCGCGTGAACTGGAATTCGGGGCCAAAAGTTACGGCCAAAATACTAATACATGTCCAAACGCTCCCATCGGGACCTTATGTTGGCTATAACTTTCGGCTCCGGTGGCCCCGTCACATGTAAGACCCCATTTCAGAAAGCTCTTTCCGATGCGAACGACATGGTGCACTTCTTGGTGAAATTTGCTGGATCAGTGCATACCTTAGAGATTTCGGTGGATTTTTGCAGGACCCCAATCGATGGACCTGTGCTAGTATTTTGGCCATAACTTTCGGCTTGGGTGTCCATTTCATGTGTAGGACCCCATTTAGAAATGCTCTTTCCGATGCCCATGACATGGTGCAGTTCTTTGGGATTTTCGGTGGATCAGTGTATACCTCAGGGATTTTGATGTATTTGTGTAGGACCCCATTTTGTGGACTTGTGAACCTGTATTAGTATTTTGGCCATAACTTTCGGCTCCGGTATCCTTTTCACTTGTAGGACCCCATTTCGGAAAGCACTTTCCGATGTAGATGATGTGGTGCATTTCACTGGGATATTCACAGGATCAGTGCATCTTTTGAGGATTTCGGTGGATTTGTGCTGGACCATATTTGGTGGACTGTTGGACCTGTGTTAGTAGTTTGGCTATAAGGTTTCTGTTTAACGTGTAGGACCCCATTTTCAAAAGGTCTTTCCAATGCTGACGACATGGTGAACTTCTCGGAGATTTTTGGTGGACCAGTGCATACCTCGGGGATTTCGGTGGTTTTGTGCAGGACCCCATTTGGTGGACCCGTGCTAGTATTTTGGCCATAACCTTCGACTCCGGTGTCCGTTTCACATACAGTTCACCATTTTATTGGCATCAAAAAGAGATTTCCGAAATGGGGTCCTGCACGCGAAACGGACATCAGGGCCGAAAGTTACGGCCAAAATACTAATACCTGTCCAAACGCTCCCATCGGGACCTGTGCTAGTATTTTGGCCATAACTTTCGGATCCGGAGTCCATTTCATATGTAGGACCCTATTTCGGAAAGCTATTTCCGATGCCGATGACATGGTGCACTTCTCAGGGGTTTTCGGTGAATCAATGGATACCTCTGGGATTTTGATGTATTTGTGTATGACCCTATTTGGTGGACTTGTGGACTTGTGTTAGTATTTTGGCCATAACATTCGGCTCCGGTGTCCGTTTCACGCTCCATTTCGGAAAGATCTTTCTGATGCAGACAACGTGGTGCATTTCATGGGGATTTTCGCTTGATCAGTGCATACCTCAGGGATTTTAGTGGATTTGTACTGGACCTTATTTGGTGGACTAGTGGACCTGTATTAGTATTTTGGCTATAACTTTTGTCTCCGGAGTCCGTATCACTTTTAATACCCCATTTCGGAAAGCTCTTTCCGATGCCGACGACATAATGTACTTCTCTGGGATTTTCAGTGTATAGGTGCATACCTCGGGGATTTCGGTGCATTTGTGCATGACCCCATTTGGTGGTTTGGTCATGCTAGTATTTTGTCCATAACCTACTGCTCCAGTGTCCGTTTCATGTGTAGTTCACCATGTCATCGGCATCGAGAAGAGCTTTCCGAAATTGGGTCCTACGCGCGAAACAGACTTCGGGGCCGAAAGACGGCCAAAATACTAATACATGTCCAAACGCTCCCATAGGGACCTGTGTTAGTATGTTGGCTATAACTTTCGGCTCCGGTGTCCGTTTCACGTGTAAGACCCCATTTCGGAAAGCTCTTTCCGATGCGGACAATGTGGTGCACTTCTTGGGGATTTTCGCTGGATCAGTGCATGCCTCAGGGATTTCGGTGGATTTGTGCAGGACCCCATTTGATGGACTTGTGCTAGTATTCTGGCCATAACTTTCGCCTCCGGTGTCCATTTCACGTGTAGGTCCCCATTTCGGAAAGCTCTTTCTGATGCCCACGATATGGTGTAGTTCTCAGGAATTTTTGGTAGATAAGTGCATACCTCGGGGATTTTGATGTTTTCGCACAGGACCCAATTTGGTGGACTTGTAGACCTATGTTAGTATTTTGGCCATAACATTCGGCTCCGGTGTCCGTTTCACTTGTAGGACCCTATTTCGGAAAGCATTTTTTGATGCTGACGAAGTTGTGAACTTCTCGGGGATTTGTGCTGGATCAGTGCATACCTCAGGGATTTTGGTGGATTTGTGTTGGACCCTATTTAGTGGACTGGTGGACCTGTGTTAGTATTTTGGCTATAACTTTCGGCTCCGGTGTCCTTTTCATGTGTAGGACCCCATTTCAGAAAGCTCTTTTCAATGCCAACGATATGTTGAACTTCTTAGGGATTTTTGGTAATTCAGTGCATACCTCATGGATTTCGGTGGATTTGTGCAGGACACCATTTGGTGGTTTGGTGGACCCGTGCTAGTATTTTTTTCCATAACCTCCGACTCCGGTGTCCGTTTCACGTGCAGTTACCCATTTCATCGGCATCGAGAAGAGCTTTCCGGAATGGGGTCCTGCGCATGAAACAGACATCGGGGACAAAATTTACGGCCAAAATACTATTATCTGTCCAAACGCTCCTATCGGGACCTGTGTTAGTATTTTGGCTATAACTTTCGGCTCCGGTGTCCATTTCACGTGTAAGACCCCATTTCAGAAAGGTATTTCCGATACAGATGACATGTTGCAATTATCGGGGATTTTTCTGGATCAATGCATACCTCAGGGATTTCGGTGGATTTGTGCAGGACCCCATTCGGTGGACTGGTGGACCTGTGCTTGTATTTAGGCCATAACTTTCGGCTCCGGTGTCAATTTCACATGTAGGACCCCATTTTTAGAAGCTCTTTCAGATGCCAACAAATGGTGAACTTCTCGGGGATTTTCGGTGGATCACTGCATACCTCGGGAATTTCGGTGGATTTATTTAGGATCTCATTTGGTGGTTTGATGGACCCGTACTAGTATTTTGGCCATAACCGTCGGCTCCGGTGTCCCTTTCACGTGCAGTTCCCCATGTCATCGGCATCGAGAAGAGCTTTCCGAAGTGGGTCCTATGCATGAAACTGACATCATGGCCGAATGTTACGACCAAAATACTAATTCCTGTCCAAACGCTCCCATCAGGACCCGTGCTAGTATTCTGGTTATAACTTTCGGCTCAGGTGTCCGTTTCACGTGTAAGACCCCATTTCGGAGAGATCTTGTTGATGCAGACGATGTGGTGAACTTCTCGGGGATTTTTGTTGGATCAGTGCATACCTCAGGTATTTCGGTGGATTTGTGCAGGACCCCATTTGGTTGACTGGTGGACCTGTGCTTGTATTTTGGCCATAACTTTCGGCTACAGTGTCCATTTCACGTGTAGGACCCCATTTCGGAAAGCTCTTTCCGATGCCGACGACATGGTACATTTCTTGGGGATTTTTGGTCGATTAGTGCATACTTCGTGGATTTTGATGTATTTGTGCAGGACTCTATTTGGTGGACTTATGGACCTGTGTTAGTAGTTTAGCCATAACTTTCGGCTCCAGTGTCCATTTCCCGTGTAGGACCCCATTTCGTAAAGAACTTTCTGATGCAGACGACATGGTGCACTTCACGGGTATATTCGTTGGATCAGTGCATGTTGGTCCCAGATAAAGGTAAAACTATAGTCAGAGAGAGGGGGGTGGGGGGTGAATGACTATAGTGGAGTTTCAAAAACTTTTCTTGTATTTAAAAGCTTTTGGGCAGCGGATAAGTCCCTTCTTACTATGTTGTTTCAAAGTAGTTTGGGCAATCACTGATATAGGATATAATATAAGTAATTAAATGAATGCGAAGGTAAATTGCTGAAAGTAAATTGACACAAGGCTTATAGTGGTTCAGGGTGGTGTAATCCCTTAATCCACTCTTCTCCTGTGATGATTGGAGGAATTCACTATTTTTTCACAGATACAATAGTACTATTGTCCTTGACTTTACAAGCTTCACAATCTACAAGACTATCACTCCTTGACTGCAACAGCTTCAGTGACTCAGTCTCTTTCACTGCTTCTTGGGATCAAATCCTTCAGCAGCTATCACAAACACAACTCCTTCTCAGATGGCTCTGATTCAGTTGCTTGATGGATGTGAATTGGATTCACAAACTTGTTGATCAATCTCAATGCTTGATGTTGAAATATGGCTCTCAGTTTTGAGTTGATCACTGGATATTTCTTTTTCCGCACAGATAGAAGACTTTTCACTTTGACAGAGTTTTTGCTCAGATTTTTTCATCCTTTTTTTTTTCTCTTTTTTTTGTCTGTCAATGCCTTCTATTTATAGCCTTGATGATCCTTGATTTTAATTTCCGTCCGTTGGCTATATTAATGAAAGGAATAATCCTTGATTTTATTCTTGATTCCCCCTTAATTATATTCTCCTTGATTTCAGTGATCGGATTTTTCGTCAAACGTTTATCAGAAAATCCGTTCTTGATTGAACCTCTATTGATTTTGCATTTAATGCTTGATCCTCTGTATCTTCATCATATTTTGAATTCTGATTAAGTAAAGTTTACTTAGCTGTTCTTTGATCGGTCAAGTGATCCTTCTGACTTTGCCGCTTAGATCTTCCTTAACTGCTTTGTCTTCACTCAGCCGAAAGTCAGTTTTCTTTGCCGATTCACTGTTTCCTTCATTCTTTCAGTTAAAGGAGAATCATTGTACTTCACTGATCTTTGATTTGTGTGAGATCAGTGTACACCATATTTAAATATTAAGTTTCACCACTTAAAACATAACTTAGACTTATCCAAGGTCATCACAGACTTCCTTGGTTATAAGTCAGACCATAACGTCTTCATTGCTTCTCTGCTGTACTTGGCTGGCTTCACTCTGCTGAAAATATGTTTCACTTTGCTGTCCTACCAACTAGTACAATACTTGTCTGACTCAACTTATACAATATGCCAGACTCTAAGTAAAGACTTATATAGAGAATTCTAACTTATTTCAGGTTTGCTACAACAACTAGTATGGCCATCATCAAAACATAATAAAATGTTCCTAACAATTTCCCCTTTTGATGATGCCAAATCCCTCATAAGCCTGAACATAAGTATAACAAATTTCATAATAAACAGTGGAATAAAACTCAACAATTTTATTATTCCATTAAGGGCAATCAGAAAACATGAGCTTAAAGTATATTGAAGGTACAATAACTACGTTTTACTTAATTCTGCTTTGTACCTCTTAAATTTTGTAGTCTGAACCTCCTCAATGTCTTTCCAATCGATCTCTGGAAACTTCCACTTACAGTATGCCATAGCAGTGTATTTAGATACTCCTTGGAATACTCTTTTGGCAAAGAGTCTGTTAAAGTCAGGTATAGTTTCATTTTCCCTGGGCTCTCCAAAATACTTCTCAAGTCTATCCCTAGCTTCTGCAATGTGTTGACATCGCTGGAAATTTGTGTTTTCCCTTTATAACGAGTAGAAATTTGTGTTTTTTCTTTGGTAACGAGTTCGAATTCATGTTTTCTTCTTATTAACGATTTAAAATTTGTGTTTTTCTCTAGTTACGAGGTGTCCTTGCATAAAAAAGGTTTTTTCCCTAATAACGAGTTGACATCGCCGGAAATTTGTGTTTTCCCTTTTATAACGAGTAGAAATTTGAGTTTTTTCTTTGGTAACGAGTTCGAATTCATGTTTTCTTCATATTAACGAGTTCAAAATTGTGTTTTTCTCTGGAAACAAGTTCTCCTCGTAGAAAAAAAGGTTCTTACCCTGATAATGAGTTGACATCGCCCAACATTTGTGTTTTCCCTTTATAACAAATAGAAATTTGTGTTTTTTTTTGGTAACGAGTTCGAATTATTATTTTCTTCTTATTAACGAGTTCAAATTTGTGTTTTCTCTGGTAACGAGTTGTTCTTGCAGAAAAAATGTTTTTTTCCCAGATAACGAGTTGACATCGCCAGAAATTTGTGTTTTCCCTTTAGAAATTTTTGTTCTTTCTTTGGTAACGAGTTCAAATTCATGTTTTCTTCTTATTAACGAAGTCAAAATTGTGTTTTTCTCTGGTAACGAGTTGTCTTTGCAGAAAAAATGTTTTTTTCCTTGATAACGAGTTGACATCGCCGGAAATTTGTGTTTTCCCTTTATAACGAGTAGAAATTTGTGTTTTTTCTTTGGTAACGAGTTTGAATTCATGTTTTCTTCTAATTAACGAGTTCAAAATTGTGTTTTTCTTTGGTAACGAGTTGTCTTTGCAGAAAAAAAGTTTTTTCCCCTGATAACGAGTTGACATCGCCCAAAATTTGTGTTTTCCCTTTATAACGAGTAGAAATTTGTGTTTTTTCTTTGGTAAGGAGTTCGAATTAATGTTTTCTTCATATTAACGAGTTCCAATTTGATTTTTTCTCTGGTAACGAGTTGTCCTTGCAGAAAAAGGTTTTTTCCCTGATAACGGGTTGACATCGCCGGAAATTTGTGTTTTCCCTTTATAACGAGTAGAAATTTTTGTTTTTTCTTTGGTAACGAATTCGAATTCATGTTTTCTTCTTATTAACGAGCTCAAATTTTTATTTTTCTCTAATAATGAGTTGTCCTTACAGAAAAAATATTTTTTGCTATGATAACGAGTTGACATCGCAGGAAATTTGTGTTTTCCCTTCATAACGAGTAGAGATTTGTGTTTTTTCTTTGGTAACGAGTTCTAATTCATGTTTTCTTCATATTAACGAGTTCAAATTTGTGTTTTTCTCTGGTAACGAGTTGTCTTTGCTGAAAAAAACGTTTTTTTACCTGATAACGAGTTGACAACGCCGGAAATTTGTGTTTTCCATTTATAACGAGTAGAAATTTGTGTTTTATCTTTGGTAACGAGTTCGAATTCATGTTTTCTTCTTATTAACGAGTTCAAATTAGTGTTTTCTTTGGTATCGAGCTGTCCTTGCAGAAAAAATGCTTTTTTTCCTTGATGACGAGTTGACATCGCCGGGAATTTGTGTTTTTCCTTTATAACGAGTAGAAATTTGTGTTTTTTCTTTGGTAACGAGTTCGAATTCATGTTTTCTTCTTATTAACGAGGTCAAAAATGTGTTTTTCTCTGGTAACGAGTTGTCTTTGCAGAAAAAATGTTTTTTTCCTTGATAACGAGTTGACATCGCCAAAAATTTGTGTTTTCCCTTTATAACGAGTATAAATTTGTGTTTTTTTTTTTGGTAATGAGTTCAAAATTTTGTTTTTCTCTGGTAACGATTTTTACTTTGATATGGAGTTGACATCGCCGGAAATATTTGTTTTCTCTATATAACGAGTAGAAATATGTGATTTTTCTTTGGTAACGAGTACGAATTAATGTTTTCTTCTTATTAACGAGCTCAAATTTGTGTTTTTCTCTTCTAACGAGTTGTCCTTGCAGAAAAAGGTTTTTTCCCTAATAACGAGTTGACATCGCCCGAAATTTGTGTTTTCCCTTTATAACGAGTAGAGATTTGTTTTTTCTTTGGTAACGAGTTTGAATTCATGTTTTCCTCATATTAACGAGTTCAAATTTGAGTTTTTTCTCTGGTAACGAGTTGTCCTTTCAGAAAAAAGGTTTTTTCCCGATAATGAGTTGACATCGCCGGAAATTTGTGTTTTCCTTTTATAACGAGTAGAAAATTGTGTTTTTTCTTTGGTAAGGAGTTCGAATTCATGTTTTCTTCTTATTAACGGGTTCAATTTTGTGTTTTTCTTTGGTAATGAGTTGTCCTTACATAAAAATTGTTTTTCCCATGATAACGAGTTGACATCGCCGGAAATTTGTGTTTACCCTTCATAACGAGTAGTAATTTGTGTTTTTTCTTTGGTAACGAGTTCGAATTCATGTTTTCTTCTTATTAACGAGTTCAATTTTTTGTTTTAACGAGTTGTCTTTGCAGAAAAAATGTTTTTTTCCTTGATAACGAGTTGATATCGCCGGGAAATTTGTGTTTTCCCTTTATAACTGATGACGGTCGAATTATACCCGTAGAAGTCATCAACATTATCCTTAAATCGAGCCAAATAATATATATTTTATGTTAAATCACATGTGTATAATGATTATTTAATGTTTTGTGATTAATAGAATATAATTGGGTATTTATCCGTTTTTTCATTTAAATACGATTTACTGTGCAATAAATATTTATTTTGTAGATTGAGATAAATTGGAGGATAATTACAAATGGATGAATTAAATCTCAAGATAAATCGAAGGAAATTCGGAGTGCATTGAAGATAAATATCGGATCAGCGCGAAAAGAGGAGTAAGGAACAAGAAAAGCCAGCGAGCCAATCATAAACTGATGGACTCGTTGGCAGCGAAGTCTCAGCTCGCTGGGGGCGAGTTCGGGGAAATCGTCAGGATCGGCTTGGAGTTATCTCGACGCGTTTTAGACTCCTTTAGGATTTAGGAAACGTAATTTAAACCGGCTGAATCTTATCTTAAGTCGGTTTTTCAACCATATATATATTTGTTCCATTGCATCAACTAAAATACAACTTTTTCACAATTCATAATAAAAATCCTCAGTTTTCTCAGAGCAGTTTTTAATACAAGTTCAGCAGTAATTATGTGAGTTCTTGTATTTAGTTGTTCTTTGTTCTTTGTAATTAAGTCCCCCCAATTATTGTTTATCGTTTGAGGTTGTTCGTTCTTCACCGAACGATGTAGATCTAAGGATACGATTTGAGGCAATGGGGATTCCTTGTCTATAAGGATCCACACGCCCAGATCTGTTATCCGGCGATCTATAGATGACTTTGGTATGGTCGACAACCGTGTTTTTAGTAGATCTATATAATTGCTTTATGAATCTCTATTTTATCCGTTACATATAGAGAAACGCTAAGATTTAGGTTTTCGGCGCGTCAATCTAGCCACGTCTTTATGGTGTGATTGTCCACCTAGAATTTCTTATCTTAGTAGGTATGGCTACGGCTACGTTGCTCGTCTTTTAATTAGCGTATGATTAGAAAATACCAATATAGGGCTCCTAGGTCGGCTCATGAATTGATCTTCCGGGACTTTCAGCGAGATCTAGATCTGTTCTGTATTAGGGAATTGTGCACATCTAGTTATACGTAAATCATAGTTTAACATGAGACTGTGAAAGTAAATGTTAATGGGACAGAGACTGATGCGATCACTTAGGAAGTACGCCTAACCACAGGAATGTTGCCTAGGTGAGGAATACGGTTAATATCGGCATCCCTAGTTTTGTAAGCGTGCAAGTTATATGAGATGGAGGCCTAAAAAGCGAAGTCACGTAATGTAGCATAGTGATCTAGATGGCCTACCCGGAGCTAGATCTATTTTATTGGATGACTCCCGTAGCCAATATAAAAGAAATACGAATCGGATTAATAGTTGTCGAGTCTAGCTTAATTATATAGAATCTCTAGATCCAAACGATAACATAATAATTGGGGAGGTTAATTACGTTGTTTATGTGTTGTGTCGAGTCGAGTCCTTTATCTTTCTTGTCTCTTGTTGGTCGTAGACCGCTTTGTGTCCTTGACATGAATAATTAATTGTTTGTATATAAATGACCCACAATTGGTTCCCTGTGGGATCGACCTTGATTCGCTATAGCTATACTACGATAGGCCTAGTCCTCTTGCTAGTATTGATTTATGGTGGTCAAGTATTTTATTATCACTTGATTTACGTCATCAAGTTTTTGGTGCCATTGCTGGGGAACCAACGGTCAATTTTATATATAAATAATTTTTTTTATTCATGTTAAGTTTTCTGTTTTAGAGTCTGTTTTTACGTTTTTGAGTCCTTCTGGTTGTCTCTTTGTGTAAAAATTCCAGAATCTGGAACAGCTAGCTTCGGTCCCAGAGCCTGGGTTTGTTTTCTGGGACTTTGCGTGTCTGTTTATCTCCATATGTTTAATCCGTAGGTCTGATAGCAGCATGGGAAACCATGTTAAAATTAGTCTATGGTCCGTTTTGTTTTTCTTCTATTTGCAGAAACCAGGGAAGCAATAATCCGAGTCAGTAATTTTTCGTGGGCGCTGAGAAATAACCCAACAACATGTGGAGCTACGAATCTGCGATGGGAAAAGCGATGGAAGCAATACCTTTAAAGCACCAAGATGGCTCCGAAGAATTATTTTTTAAAGGCTTAAATTCTTCGTGGTATAATGTTGAAGGCAGGTACTACCTTTTTTGCTTATGTTATACTATCTTTTGGGTTTTTTGAGCATAAGTTAGCCTATACATGAACCTAAGTATGAATCTTAGCCCGGAGTTGGTTTGTAAGATTAATTTTATTAGTGTGGAAGGTTCTGCCCCAAATCTGTCTCATCTAGAGGGTGTAAGGAAATATGTAGTAGTTGAAGGAAGTAGTGAATAAAGAGTTCCTCATAGTTCTGTTAAAATCTCATTGTCATATGCATGAGATTGCTTCTACTGGCCATGGGAGCAACAATTTGTGTAGTTTTAAGAATTCTCAATCTAAATAAGACGTTGAGTTTTGAGAGAGCATAGTGAAGCAGCATTATAGAGGATATGATTAAAATGGGTCCTTAGGACTAAATCTTCTTAGAATTCACTAGTTCCTAAAACGAGAGCCGAGGTAAGAGATTTGTATAAATGGTATAAATAGATGTCGTTTCCTATGAAGGATATTAATCCGCAAATGCGACGAGCCCACCTCATATAGTGCTCAAGGGGTCAACATCTGGCGATCCAAGAAGGATAACTGACAAGGATACTTTTTGGAAAGTCGAGCTGAGGACTTTAAACTCAGAACTACTTCTTTAAAACCCTTAGGATTTCTTTTTTAGGATTTTAGGTTTTGTTTTCTTTGAGTCAAATAAGAGTAACGTGACATGTGTTGAGGTTTTTTATTTTTCCATGTTCCGAAGGCCATTAGGCTAAAGATGTGCAAAACTTTTTTACTCAATATAGGCCACGTGAAGTAGAGTTCCGTAGGAGAGTCGAGAAATTGCTAAAGAAAAGGAAATTTAGCAACCAACCTTAAGATGGAAGCATTAAGAGAGCTTGAGAATTACTGAAAAAGTAACAGAGAATGATTGGTGCGAACAAGAACGTTTTTTGGTCAACTCCCAAAACTTTTTAGAATGGCGATCCGAGTGAAAATCCAAAGTTGTGTGCAATTCGTTCTGCAACTACCCTTATCCTTTCCGTTTTACCTTTTTCACCCTTCAACCTTTTCTATTCTCTCACCAATCTGCCTCGCAATTCACATTTCTAACCATTCTTTCATCCCCTCTCTTTCTTTCCATCTATTTCACTCTCCCACCCTAACCCAATCCCTTCCCCAATACCTACCCAAACCCATATTCCTAAACAATTTCCACCCACCCAGAACACAATTTCTTACCCACCCTTTATCTTTTCTTACCATCTTTATGTATATCTTTTTCTAAACCCATCATACTCTCAACCTCCATTTTGTTTACAAAATACCCTTGTGTTGCGGAATTAGAAATATTGCTAAGTTGTAATGATTATCTTTTATCATTTTGGTTTTCATGATCCTAGTTGGGGTAAGTGTAGCTCCGACCCTCGCTAGATTTTAAAAGTTTTTTGGTCTGATCAACATACAATTTATCTTTCTACCGGATGTTTTAAATTTCACACTTTACGCCTATTCCTGCATTTCGAGATGATGAGTTTTGTTCTAAATATCGCACCGATCCGACCTTGTTGATGACGGTGATGACTTTTACGTGATACATTGGGTTATTAGTAATTTCGAGGAGAAGCTACATCTCCCTAGGTTGTTGATATCCAATCAAAACGTGAAGCGTCTGCGCTAAGTATCTGATTTTATCTTTAGCCTATAGGTCACATTCAATCTGTTATACCTTACCAAGTTTCTCTTTTACGCTAGATTAAATACCTTATCAATCCGGTAAACCTCGTGTTTTCACACATGGGGTAATGCTTTTTGATCTTTGTCTTCTCCACCCGGTTTTAAGAATATTTTTGTGGTGGAGGATCTCGATGCAGACTATAATCTTTAGTTGATTGTTTATTTTTATTTCTATTTAGTATTTTTCTTTTTGCGTCTATATATGTATCATTTTCTTATTCGTTTTAGAATTCGTGTCTGAACGAGTCGTTTTAACTCTTTGGTTTTCCTTGACATTGGTTGTATAAAATAAAGTGGCTTAATCTTTTTTGGATATTTTATATCTAATTACCGCCACATTATTTTGTAACTTCCACTGACATGTTATTAACGGTTTCGTGGAGTTTCTGTTTGGTTTGCTTAAACAGGTTTTCATTTGCTTCTCCACGACGTGCTTGGATTACTCCGATGTTTTGCATCTGCTTGAGAGCCGTTTCCAGAGCTAAGTCTTTTACTTAAATTCTCATTTTTCTTTGTCATTGGGGACAATGCCATGTTTAAGTGGGGGGTAGGATACATAGCTATGATGTGTGTTATAATTGAAAATTGAATGAAATGGTGAAAAAATGAAAAAATTGAACAAATGCCAAATTAATTATCTCGTACCCTTAGAATTGCGAGTTCTTAAAACCTTGAATTGATAGGAAAGGAACCAAGTTGCATGATTACATGATCATTTTATACTTATGTGAAGTAAATTTAAGGATATTCATGCCGACCGTTGCAAGTAGCTATTTATTATTCGATTACTCAAATTTGAATCGACTATTATCGCACGAATTATAATAACTGAAGAAATTATGTGTACATTGCATAGATGATTGGTTATGTAGACTTAGTGTCGATATTTATCTGCTGATGTATTCCTATCTTCTAGCCATCAAAGCGGAGTAATAAGCTTGAGAATTATCTGTGTTTTGACAATGCGTTAATCACTGGGCTTGTAGTAACATTACCAAAGTAGCCTCGCACTTGTGGTAATATTCAATGCTATTGACTCATCCGTGAGCGGGGGATTCTTGCAATGCATACTTTACTTTTAAAGCAAGTTTCTTTCTTGAGAAGTGTTAATGCTTGAAAATATGAAAATGTGAGAAAAAAATTCAACTTTTAAGAGGCTTCGAGTATTTTTCTCGGTCTCCAAGTCCAAAAACCTTCTGGATAACGCTCTTGCTTATTGCACCATGTCTTTACCCATTGCGAGGCTTAAGAAGTGGGAATGCTGATGTTGGTAGGTTGAGATTGCGAAGTTAGCATAAACTCTAATCTTGCCACGATTATATAAAACAAAATGCACATGCACACATCACTTCGATTCATAGCGAGTAGTGAATAATTGATACCTTATGAGCATGACTGGTATGAGTTGACTCGGGTTTCTAGCATAAGTATGATTTGAGCATGAAAAATGTTGTCTTGGGGAATGACTTATCGATGCTTTGTTCGGGACGATCAAAGTCTAAGTGGGGGGTAGTTGATGACGGTCGAATTATACCTGTAGAAGTTATCAACATTATCCTTAAATCGAGCCAAATAATATATATTTTATGTTAAATCACATGTGTATAATGATTATTTAATGTTTTGTGATTAATAGAATATAATTTGGTATTTATCCGTTTTAATCATTTAAATACGATTTATTGTGCAATAAATATTTATTTTGTAGATTGAGATAAAATGGAGGATAATTACAAATGGATGAATTAAATCTCAAGATAAATCGAAGGAAATTCGGAGTGCATTGAAGATAAATTTCGGATCAGCGCGAAAAGAGGAGTAAGGACAAGAAAAGCCAGCGAGCCAATCAGAAACTGATGGACTCGCTGGCAGCGAAGTCTCAGCTCGCTGGGGGCGAGTTTGGGGAAATCGTCAGGATCGGCTTGGAGTTATCTCGACGTGTTTTAGACTCCTTTAGGATTTAGGAAACGTAATTTAAATCGGCTAAAGCTTATCTTAAGTCGGTTTTTCAAACCTATATATATTTGTTCCATTGCATCAACTAAAATACAGCTTTTACACAATTCATAATAAAAATCCTCAGTTTTCTCAGAGCAGTTTTTAATACAAGTTCAGCAGTAATTATGTGAGTTCTTGTATTTAGTTGTTCTTTGTTATTTGTAATTAAGTCCCCCCAATTATTGTTTATCGTTTGAGGTTGTTTGTTCTTCACCGAACGATGTAGATCTAAGGATACGATTTGAGGCAGTGGGGATTCCTTGTCTATAAGGATCCACACGCCTAGATCTGTTATCCGGCGATCTATAAATGACTTTGGTATGGTCGACAACCGTGTTTTTAGTAGATCTATATAATTGCTTTATGAATCTCTATTTTATCCGTTACGTATAGAGAAACGCTAAGATTTAGGTTTTCGCCGCGTCAATCTAGCCACGTCTTTATAGTGTGATTGTCCACCTAGAATTTCTTATCTTAGTAGGTATGGCTACGACTACGTTGCTCGTCTGTTTTAATTAGCGTATGATTAGAAAATACCAATATAGGGCTCCTAGGTCGGCTCATGAATTGATCTTCCGGGACTTTTAGCGAGATCTAGATATGTTCTGTATTAGGGAATTGTGCACATCTAGTTATACGTAAATCGTAGATTAACATGAGACCGTGAAAGTAAATGTTAATGGGACAGAGACTGATGCGATCGCTTAGGAAGTACGCCTAACCACAAGAATGTTGCCTAGGTGAGGAATACGGTTAATATCGGCATCCCTAGTTTTGTAAGCGTGCAAGTTATATGAGATGGAGGCCTAAAAAGCGAAGTCACATAATGTAGCATAGTGATCTAGATGGCCTACCCGGAGCTAGATCTAGTTTAGGGGATGAATCCCGTAGCCAATATAAAAGAAATACGAATCGGATTAATAGTTGTCGAGTCTAGCTTAATTATATAGAATCTCTAGATCCAAACGATAAATTAATAATTGGGGAGGTTAATTACGTTGTTTATGTGTTGTGTCGAGTCGAGTCCTTTATCTTTCTTGTCTCTTGTTGGTCGTAGACCGCTTTGTGTCCTTGACATGAATAATTAATTGTTTGTATATAAATGACCCACAATTGGTTCCCTGTGGGATCGACCTTGATTCGCTATAGCTATACTAAGATGGACCTAATCCTCTTGCTAGTATTGATTTATGGTGGTCAAGTATTTTATTA
Source organism: Gentiana straminea (assembly GCA_036785695.1). NCBI lineage: Eukaryota > Viridiplantae > Streptophyta > Magnoliopsida > Gentianales > Gentianaceae > Gentiana > Gentiana straminea. The sequence continues at coordinate 17,461 of JAVUPR010000413.1, read as the reverse complement.
TCACTTGATCTACGTCATCTATAACGAGCAGAAATTTGTGATTTTTCTTTGGTAACGAGTTTGAATTCATGTTTTCTTCTTATTAACGAGCTCAAATTTGTGTTTTTATCTGGTAACGAGTTGTCCTTGCAGAAAAAAGGTTTTTCCCTGATAACGAGTTGACATCGCCGGAAATTTGTGTTTTCCCTTTATAACGAGTAGAAATTTGTGTTTTTTCTTTGGTAACGAGTTCGAATTCATGTTTCCTTCATATTAACGAGTTCAATTTTGATTTTTTCTCTGGTAACGAGTCGTCCTTGCAGAAAAAAAGATTTTTTCCCTGATAACGATTTGACATCACTGGAAATTTGTGTTTTCCCTTTATAACGAGTAGAAATTTGTGTTTTTGCTTTGGTAACGAATTCGAATTCACGTGTTCTTCATATTAACGAGTTCAAATTTGTGTTTTTCTCTGGTAACGAGTTGTCCTTACAGGAGAAAAAGGTTTTTTCCCTGATAACGAGTTGACATCGCCGGGAATTTGTGTTTTCCCTTTATAACGAGTAGAAATTTGTGTTTTTTCTTTGGTAACGAGTTCAAATTCATGTTTTCTTCTTATTAACGAGTTCAAATTTGTGTTTTTCTCTGGTAACGAGTTTTCCTCACAGAAAAAGGGTTTTACCCGGATAACGAGTTGACATTGCTAGAAATTTAGGTTTTCCTTTTATAACGAGTAGAAATTTGTGTTTTTTCTTTGGTAACGAGTTTGAATTCATGTTTTCTTCTTATTAACGGGTTCAAATTTGTGTTTTTCTCTGGTAAAGAGTTATCCTTGCAGAAAAAAATGTTTTTTTCCCTAATAACGAGTTGACATCGCCGGAAATTTGTGTTTTCCCTTTATAACGAGTAGAAATTTGTGTTTTTTCTTTGGTAACGAGTTCGAATTCATGTTTTCTTCTTATTAACGAGTTCAAAATTGTGTTTTTCTCTGGTAACGAGTTGTGTTTGCAGAAATTTTTTTTTCCTTGATAACTAGTTGACATCGCAGGAAATTTGTGTTTTCCCTTTACAACGAGTAGAAATTTGTGAATTTTCTTTGGTAACGAGTGCGAATTCATGTTTTATTCTTATTAACGAGTTCAAATTTGTGTTTTTCTCTGGTAACGAGTTGTGCTTGCAGAAAAAAAGGTTTTTTACCTGATAACGAATTGACATCGCCCGAATTTTTTTTCCCTTTATAATGAGTAGAAATTTGTGTTTTTTCTTTGGTAATGAGTTCGAATTCATGTTTTATTCATATTAACGAGTTCAAATTTGTGTTTTTCTCTGGTAACGAGTTGTCCTTGTAGAAAAAAAGATTTTTTCTCTGATAACGAGTTGACATCGCCGGAAATTTGTGTTTTCCCTTTATAACGAGTTGAAATTTGTGTTTTTTCTTTGGTAACGAGTTCGAATTCATGTTTTCTTCTTATTAACGTGTTCAAATTTGTGTTTTTCTTTGGTAACGAGTTGTCCTTGCAGAAAAAAATGTTTTTTTCACTGATAACGAGTTGACATTGCCGGAAATTTGTGTTTTCCATTTATATGAAATAGAAATTTGTGTTTTTTTCTTTGGTAACGAGTTCGAATTCATGTTTTCTTCTTATTAACGGGTTCATTTTTTTATTTTTCTCTGGTAACGAGTTGTCTTTGCAGAAAAAATGTTTTTTCCCTGATAATGAGTTGACATAGCCGGAAATTTGTGTTTTCCCTTTATAACGAGTAGAAATTTGTGTTTTTGATTTGGTAACAAGGTCGAATTCATGTTTTCTTCATATTAACGAGTTCAAATTTGTGTTTTTCTCTAGTAACGAGTTGTCCTTGCAGAAAAAAGGTTTTTTCCCTGATAACGAGTTGACATTGCAAGAAATTTGTGTTTTCCCATTATAACGAGTAGAAATTTGTGTTTTTTCTTTGTTAACGAGCTCGAATTCACGTTTTCTTCTTATTAACGAGTTCAAATTTGTGTTTTTCTCTGGTAATGAATTTTCCTCACAGAAAAAAGAGTTTGTACCCTGATAACGAGTTAACATCGCCGGTAGTGTTTTCCCTTTATAACGTGTAGAAATTTGTGTTTTTTCTTTGGTAACGAGTTCGAATTCATGTTTTCTTCTTATTAACGTGTTCAAATTTGTGTTTTTCTCTGGTAATGAACTGTCCTTGTAGAAAAAAAATGATTTTTTCCCTGATAACGAGATGACATCGCCGGAAATTTGTGTTTTCTCTTTATAACGAGTAGAAATTTGTGTTTTTTCTTTGGAAACGAGTTCGAATTATTGTTTCTTCTTATTAACGATTTCAAAATTGTGTTTTTCACTGGTAACGAGTTGTCTTTGCAGAAAAAATGTTTTTTTTCTTGATAACGTGTTGACATCGCCGGAAATTTGTGTTTTCCGTTTATAACGAGTAGAAATTTGTGATTTTTCTTTGGTAACGAGTTCGAATTCATGTTTTATTTTCATTAACGAGTGCAAATTTGGGTTTTTCTCTGGTAATGAGTTGTCCTTGAAGAAAAAAAAGGTTTTTTCCCTGATAATGACTTGACATCGCCGGAAATTTGTGTTTTCCCTTTATAACAAGTTGAAATTTGTGTTTTTTCATTGGTAACGAGTTCGAATTCATGTTTTCTTCTTATTAAGAAATTCAAATTTGTGTTTTTCTCTGGAAACGAGTTTTCTTTGCAGAAAAAATGTTTTTTTCCTTGATAAACCGGAAATTTGTGTTTTCCCTTTATAATGAGTAGAAATTTGTGATTTTTCGTTGGTAACGAGTTCGAATTCATGTTTTGTTCATATTAAAGATTGTGTTTTTCTCTGGTAAGGAGTTGTCCTAGCTGAAAAAAGGTATTATCCCTGATAACGAGTTGACATCGCTGAAATTTGTGTTTTCCTTTTATAACGAGTAGAAATTTGTGTTTTATCTTTGGTAACGAGTTTGAATTCATGTGTTCTTCATATTAACGAGTTCAAATTTGTGTTTTTCTCTGGTAACGAGTTGTCCTTCCTGAAAAAAGGTTTTTTTTCCTGATAACGAGTTGACATCTCCGGAAATTTGTGTTTTCCCTTTATAACGAGTAGAAATATGTGTTTTTTCTTTGGTAACGAGTTCAAATTCATGTTTCTTCTTATTAACGTGTTCTAATTTGTGTTTAACTCTGGCAATGAGTTGTCCTTGCAGAAAAAAAGGTTTTTTCCCAGATAATGAGTTGACATCGCCGGAAATTGGTGTTCTCCCTTTATAACGAGTAGAAATTTGTGTTTTTTCTTTGGTAACGAGTTCGAATTGATGTTATCTTCTTATTAACGAGTTCAAATTTGTGTTTTTCTCTGGTAACGAGTTGTCCTTGCAGAAAAATGTTTTTTTCCCTGATAACGAGTTGACATCGCCGGAAATTTGTGTTTTCCCTTTCTAAAGAGTAGAAATTTGTGTTTTTTCTTTGGTAACGAGTTCGAATTCATGTTTTCTTTTTATTAACGAGTCAAATTTGTGTTTTACTCTGGTAACGAGTTTTCCTTCTAGAAAAAAAGGTTTTTTCCTTGATAACGAGTTGACATCGCCGGAAATTTGTGTTTTCCTTTTATAATGAGTACAAATTTGTGTTTTTTCTTTGGTAACGAGTTCGAATTCATGTTTTCTTCATATTAACGAGTTCAAATTTCTATTTTTCTCTGGTAATGAGTTGTCCTTGCTGGAATTTTTTTTTCCCTGATAACGAGTTGGCATCTCCGGAAATTTGTGTTTTCCCTTTATAACGAGTAAAAATTTATGTTTTTTCTTTGGTTACAATATAGAATTCATGTTTCTTCTTATTAACGTGTTCAAATTTGTGTTTTACTCTGGTAACGAGTTGTCCTTGTGGATAAAATGTTTTTTTCCCTGATAACGAGTTGACATCGCCGGAAATTTGTGTTTTCCCTTTATAACGAGTAGAAATTTGTGTTTTTTCTTTGGTAACGAGTTTGAATTAATGTTTTCTTCTTATTAACGAGTTCAAATTTGTGTTTTTCTCAGGTAACGAGTTGTCTTTGCAGAAAAAAAGGTTTTTTCCCTGATAACGAGTTGACATTGCCGGAAATTTGTGTTTTCCCTTTATTACGCGTAGAAATTTGTGTTTTTTCTTTGGTAACGAGTTCGATATTTATGTTTTCTTCTTATTAACGAGTTCAAATTTGTGTTTTTCTCTGGTAACGAGTTGTCCTTCTAGAAAAAATGTTTTTTTCCCTGATAACGAGTTGACATCACCGAATATTCGTGTTTTCCCTTTATAACGAGTAGAAATTTGTGTTTTTTCTTTGGTAACGAGTTCGAATTCATGTTTTCTTCTTATTAACGAGTTGAAATTTGTGTTGTTATCTGGTAACAAGTTGTCCTTACAGAAAAAATGTTTTTTCCCCTGATAACGAGTTGACATCGCCGGAAATTTGTGTTTTCCCTTTATAACGAGTATAAATTTGTGTTTTTTGTTTAGTAACGAGTTCGAATTCATGTTTTCTTCTTATTAACAAGTTCAATTTTGTGTTTTTCTCTGGTAACGAGTTGTCTTTGCAGAAACATGTTTTTTTCCTTGATAACGAGTTGACAACGCCGGAAATTTGTGTTTTCCCTTTATAACGAGTAGAAATTTGTGATTTTTCTTTGGCAACGAGTTCAAATTCATGTTTTCTTGTTATTAACGAGTCCAAATTTGTGTTTTCTCTGGTAACGAGATGGTCTTGCAAAACAAAAAAGTTTTTTTCCTGATAACGAGTTGACATCGCCAGAAATTTGTGTATTCCCGTTATAACGAGTAGAAATTTGTGTTTTATCTTTGGTAACGAGTTCGAATTCATGTTTTCTTCATATTAACGAGTTCAAATTTGTGTTTTTCTCTGGTAACGATTTGTCCTTACTGAAAAAAAGGTTTTTTCACTGATAACTAGTTGACATCTCCGGAAATTTGTGTTTTTTCTTTGGTAACGAGTTTGAATTCTTGTTTCTTCTTATTAACGTGTTCAAATTTTCCTGTTTTTCTCTGGTAACGAGTTGTCCTTGCAGAAAAAAAGATTTTTTTCCCGGATAACGAGTTGACATCTGTCACGGATTTTAAAGCAAACAAGTAATAAATTTATAAATTCGGTATTCCCCAAGTGTAGGGATCGTAGTATAGCGATTAATATCGGAGTCGATCACAGGGAATCGGGGTATCTAGTTCAATTAATTTTCCTAAGGTTGTTACTACTAAAACGAAACTAAAAACGATAAAATAAACTGGACAGAGGATTGTCAGTCCAAAGCCAGGAAGGAAAGTTACGAACTTAACTAATGAAAATAAAATCTATTCTAAAAACTAAAACGAAAATAAAATTCGAAGATCACAACGAAGAACAAGGCACAAGATAATTTCAATTAATTCTAACGTAGAACAAGCAATGATCCACCTATCTCGCAATTCTCAATTTCTACCCTAGATCGTTTAGTGAAGATTTAATAAAGATGTGGTTCACCTATCAAAGGTATGAATTCCTACTTTCATAGATAATTCGCCTATTAATCTCTCATCTCTCGATCTTAAAGATTAACGCTTCCATAACAAAGGTGTAAGATTTCTCAATCTAGCAACCTAGAAATTTAACCTAGCAACTCTCGTTATTTCAAGGTTAAAAATCTAATCTTTACTACGGTGATCTAGGTCTAACAACGATTCTCATCAACGTTAAACATCAATAAGCAACAATCCATCGATATAATTGCATAATCAATATAAAATCATAATAAAGATACAAGCTTTAATAAAACTCACAAAACAAATCCAAAGAAGAAATCAAGTTGTTGCTCGATCGGCTTCACAAGCTTGTTCAAAACGCTTAGCCTCTATCCGTCGTTGGAATACAAATCATATAAATAAAAAGGAAGATAAAAAGATGTTTATGATGGTGGGAAAACGCAGCTAGGGCGCCCCCAAAGGGCCTGGGGCGGCCAGGGATCGAATTCTGTGTCTTTAGGGTTGGAAAAACGCTTCTATATATAGATTTCGAAGTCGGTTTTGGCAATGGCGGCGGCTGGACGCCCGTCCGGGCCTCCGGACGCCCGTCCAATGTCTCTGGACGCCGGTTCGCTTTGAAATCTTCAAGTCGGGCCGAGCTGGATTGGACGCCCGGCCTATGCAATTCTGGACGCTCGTTCACTGAAAATCTGAACATCCTGAATCAAAAGCTCCTCTTGGACGTCCGTCCACTACTTCGGACGCCCGTTTGGGTAAAAATCATGCTTTCCTTAGTTGGCACGCAATGTTAAACGCTCGTTCGGAGATAAACGCGCTAAATCTTCATTCCAATCCTCAACTTGCATCTTCCTCCTTCCATCAAATCTCGAGTTGGACATCCTTTAAGCTCATTCATTGCCATGCAAACGCACCTACAAGTTGATAGAAAAGTGCAAAGTGTAAAACCATACAAAAATCACCAATAAAACCACGTAATAAGCTCGATTTTGCATTTAAACCAATTTCATATGCATTCTCTCAATGAATCATTTAAACACTTACTTTTCTATAAAAAGTAATAAAACATGAAGGAAATTGCTACGAAATAATATCATATATATCGTAAAAATCACCGTTAACAACTCCCCCACACTTAGCTTTTGCTCGTCCCGAGCAAAACAAAACAAGAAAACCACATAAAATCCCATCAAATCACAACCGGTCGACTAGCATCAAAAACATACATCCCATGCAATAAACGATTACTCGAATGTGTAGTGTGTGCAAAGCCTTCTTCAACTTCCACTGATTCCACACTTGACAATTAAAATCAAGCTAACCGACCAATACCCATTAAAGACAGATAATGAATCACCCTGACTATACATACGCCCTACAAAACTACTCACGTCATGACTAGAGTAATACATGTGTTTTCGAAACCTTTTCAGTTGTACCCAGAGGATATTCCCTACAACATATACCTTGGCCTATACTGGGATAAGGTAGGCAATAACTAAGTCTTTCACTTATTCATACCACTTTCTTTCGTAAGTTGATTCAATTTATCTTTCACATTTAAACACACATCAGAATGAGCTCTTGCCCGTCATAGCAGAATAGGACATTCGAGATATACCCTACCTTACTCAAATCATAAGGCATCTTCTTCTGACCGTCGTGAGCTTTTAGTCATCATAGTGGTATAGGACATTCAAGATATGACCTACCGCACTCAAATCATCGACCAGCTTTCGACACACACAACTTATTCATCATATTTGTTTTTGAACATACTTTTTAAAGAACAATAGTTACGTTTCACTTATCACATTCAGACTTTGGTATATTCACGATACTTCCTACTTCAATTCCAACTACACACATATTACAATTTCCATGACATGAGCATTAAGCAGACGGTCTGATAACCAGAATAAAACATCATCGGTTTAATTGGGTACAGTTTCCAAAGTTCAGCTCGTCATCGAAGAGGCTTACGTGAAAAGAATTCGAGTAAAGGCTTATCTAACAAAGGTCTATGCAAAAATACTAGTCAACTGAGCACAAGTATGGGAATATAACAAGTAAGTAAGCCAAAATAAAATCATGCTTGGGACGGCTTTGAAAAATTTGAAAAATTTTCAACTTTCAACTTTTCACGAAAGATACAAAAGATAGGTATAATAATTAAGCACATGTGTAGATACCACTAATCCCTCCCCCACACTTAAATAACAACATGTCCTCATGTTGTGCAGAATAAGAAAAACTTAGCTGATTATAGTTCGAAGGCGGCAATTCTGGAAGTGGTCATGAGTCAGATCCAGAAATGCTTGAAGAAATCAGTAAACTGTGGACCATCCACCGGAAAACTGGCTTCATCTAAAGCTCACAATTGCTATAGCAAATATCCTGCATACATGAAAAACAAAACAAAACGTACCTCGGGGGTAGGGGCACAAAAGATGATAGACAAGGCATTATCATGGAACAAAGCATAAGCAATGCAAAAATTGACAAAAACCGAATCTATGTGAAAAGTAGTGCACAAATGTAACATCGGCAGGAAGGAAGGAATCACATTGATTTTTCAAATTCAGCTCATGCAAGTTACCTGGCCACAAAAACCGACACCAAAAACCTAGACGACACAAGACAAAACTAGCCCCCCCTTATTCAACAAAAACAAAATAATCCAAAATAAATAAAAAACTATTCTTATTATTGGGTTGCCTCCCAACAAGCGCCTCTCTTTAGTGTCTTTGGCTAGACACATGCACTATTCAGCCTGGATCAGGCCACTTAATCTTCCTTCCGGCCACTACTTCGTGTAAGCTCTGGTCATTAGTGTGGCTACAGAAACAACATCTCACACATGGGGTCAAGTTCTTTACCGCTTTCCAAACATTCTTAATTTTCCCCATTGCAGACTTCTTCTTCTTCAATCTTCTCTTTAACTGTGCCTCCCGTTTAAACTCTTCCATATCCCAACTACCACCCAGAACTTCCTCTACTGGACCACTGCCGTCATTCTCAGAAAACAAACCGGGCGAAAACTCGTCAAACTCGTTGACTTCAGGAGTACCACACCCGAGGATGTCGAGGAAGTGAACAATCAAAGGCTTCTCTTTGGGTTGACCGATATAATGCTTACACCTTTGACCATTCTCTCTGAACGGCTGGTCACCATGACCTTTTAGTTCTAAAACACCTCCAGGAATGATTTGGAGAATTTCAAAGGGACCGGACCATCGTGTCCTCAGCTTACCAGGGAACAGATGTAACCTGGAATTGTACAATAAAACTTGTTCCCCTACTTGGAATTCTCGCTTCTTGATTTTGGCATCGTGAAGGAGTTTTGTCTTTTCCTTACTTATCCTGGCGCTTTCGTAGGCCTGAAGTCTAAATTCGTCTAACTCATGCAACTGCTGCAATCGATGTTTTCCACAAGATTGGGAATCGAAGTTTAAAAACTTAATGGCCCTATACGCTCTATGCTCTAACTCGATTGGTAAGTGGCATGATTTTCCATACACCATCTGATAGGGTGATGTACCCATGGGGGTCTTATAGGCAGTTCGATACGCCCATAGTACATCATCCAGTTTGAGACTCCAGTCCTTTCTATGACTGTTAACTGTTTTCTCCAGGATCTTCTTTAAACTTTGGTTGCTTCTTTCAACCTGACCACTAGTCATAGGATGATATGGTGTGCCAATTTTGTGCCGGACACCATATTTCTCAAGCACTTTCTCCAGAGGTCGGTTGCAAAAGTGTGTCCCTTCATCACTTATCAAGGCGCGTGGACACCCAAATCTCACGAAGATGTTTTTCTTTAGAAACTTCATGACCGTCTTATGATCATTGTGAGTCGTGGCTTGAGCCTCCACCCATTTTGATACATAGTCCACGCAGACTAAGATGTATTTATTTCCACAAGATGATGGGAATGGTCCCATAAAATCGATGCCCCATACATCAAAGACTTCGCATTCTAGGATGGGTTTCAATGGCATGTCGAAACGCCTTGTCAACGTTCCGGTTCTTTGACACCTATCACACGCTTTACAGAAAGCTTCTGTATCTTTAAAGATTGTGGGCCAATAGAAACCGGATTGGAAGATCTTAGCAACGGTTTTCCAAGGACCAAAGTGACCTCCAGTGGGTCCACTGTGGCATTGCTCAATAATATCATGTTGCTCGGATTCTGGAACACATCTTCTCGCAAACCATCTTTACCAATCTTGAAGAGGTAAGGTTCATCCCAAACGAATGTTTTCATATCCGAGAAGAATTTCTTCTTCTCCCGATAAGACAATTCCGGGATCTAGATACGGGAATGTAAGAAGTTGACGATAGAAGCATACCAAGGATTTTTAGGAGTGCACTTGTCTAGATGCATAACATTCGGGAGAGGAAGGTAAAGGTCTATCCCTTCAGGTTCTTTCACTTCTTCATCCTTCATTCTAGACATATGATCATCTACTTCGTTTCCACCTTCCTTACCAATCAGGATATCAGCCTCCCGACTTCCACTAAACTCTTTATTTCTCAGGGGATCAGCCACCTGAGTACTCTCATCCAGAACGGGGAAACCACTAAGTTGAGTGTCGGACCTTACATTCATAGCACTAGCCTCTTCTCCACCATTGTATGTGGATACATAGTTAGATTGAAGTGGATTCTCATAACTTGCATCATAATTGCTATTAGTATTCCATTGGTGGGGTGAATTATCTCCACTGCACTGAGCCTCATAATGGTTTCCACCACAATACGAACAACTCACTTGAACGTCATTAAGTCCATGTCCATAAGAACTCTCATCAGTTGAGGGTATACGAGCATCGGATCCAAAGACAGATGAATCATTTAAACTTGACACTTCTACTTTTGGGGGATCACTGAATTGAATGCCGGATCCTAAGTTCATGGCATTGTCCTCTTCTCTATCATAAGGAAGTGTGGGAGCTAGGTCAATGCCTTGGTCTTGAGCCATTTGCCTGAGCCGTCTCTCAAGATTCTTGAGTGTCCTGTTTTGCTCCTCAAATTCAGCTTTAAGATCGTCCGATTGAGAGAGGGCCTTGATAGTTCTGAAAGTTCTGTGGGAAAGATTGGCTAGATTGACTTTGAAACATAGGATTGGGACTGTTCTGACTGAACCATTGATTTTGATTGGAAAAATTGATATTTTGGTCCTGACTGAAGTTCGGGTTTTGGTAGAAATTCGGATTCTGAGAATTGAAACCCTGATTCTGAAAATTGCTTTGGCCAGAGAACTGATTGTTAAATCTCTGATATTTCTGGCCACAGATAGCATTTACTTCAGCGTTCTGTCCATTCATGGGACAGAAACGAGTAGTGTGTCCCACGTTGTCACAATTCTGACATGTGACTAGATTAAAATTTCCCTGATTCTGGAAAGAATTGACTCGATACGCGGAGGGGAAAGAAATTGACACCGGCCAACAAGATGGCCAGGTGGACAACATCTTCCACGAACGTAACTTGTGAGTTCTCGTGGAAAAGACGGGGTCTGATTCATAGGATTAAGCGACATTTGAAGAGCTTCCATCTCCTGTTTCAGCATGGCGTTCTGATCTTGCATACTCCCAGTTGATGACATTTTTTTGCTTTTTTTAATTTGTTTTTTTAGAAAAGATAAAGAAACAGAAAAAGAAACGGAAACAGAAAAAGAAATCTACCTACGAAAAATTTAAAACAGAAAAACAGAAAACGGAAAAAGGGAGAAAAACGTGTTGAAATCTTCTGAGCCCAAAATGGAAGGAAAAACAGTGGATTTTGACCTCAAAAACGGCATCAAACGGCCAAAAAGGCCGTTTGCCACGTCGTCGGCGTCGGAACGAGCTTTCCGAATTGGGGTCCTGCGCGCCAAACGGACACTCGAGCCAAAAGTTACGGCCAAAATACTAACGAGTGCTAAAACGATCCCTTTTATCCAAAAGTCCGATCGTACAAAACGTGGAGTCAGATAATTCAACCTGGTATGTCCCCGAATTAATGTAGAAACTAGAAAGGATAGAAACAAAAACCTATCTATGAAAAAATTCGTAACAAAAACAGAAAAATTAATAGAAACTAGTCAAGACGGGCGTCCAGATGACTGGACGGGCGTCTGCCTGAAGGTTGAAGTGGACGGGCGTTTGGCAATCCAGACGCTCGTCCAGTAGGATAAAACAAAGCAGAGCTGTCGATTTCCGGACGTACGGGCGTCCACTATTCAAGACGCCCGTTTGAGTGCGAAAAACGGGAAACGTACGGACGTAAAGAGCGAGAAAACTAAAGGGGAGAACAGCTAAACCTAGGGAAATTGATAACTATAAAAGTTAACTACGAACAGCCCTAATAACATAAAATATAATCTACCTATAAAAAAGTTGTAACAAAAATAGAAAAATTAATAAAACTAGACAACCGTACCGATTCCCCGGCAATGGCGCCAAAAACTTGTCACGGATTTTATCTAACAAAGCAAACAAGTAATAAATTTATAAATCCGGTATTCCCCAAGTGTAGGGATCATAGTATAGCGATTAATACCGGAGTCGATCACAGGGAATCGGGGTATCTAGTTCAATTAATTTTCCTAAGGTTGTTAGTACTAAAACGAAACTAAAAACGATAAAATAAACTGGACAGAGGATTGTCAGTCCAAAGCTAGGAAGGAAAGTTACGAACTTAACTAATGAAAATAAAATCTATTCTAAAAACTAAAACGAAAATAAAATTCGAAGATCACAACGAAGAACAAGGGACAAGATAATTTCAATTAATTCTAACGTAGAACAAGCAATGATCCACCTATCTCGCAATTCTCAATTTCTACCCTAGATCGTTTAGTGAAGATTTAATAAAGATGTGGTTCACCTATCAAAGGTATGAATTCCTACTTTCATAGATAATTCGCCTATTAATCTCTCATCTCTCAATCTTAAAGATTAACGCTTCCATAACAAAGGTGTATGATTTCTCAATCTAGCAACCTAGAAATTTAACCTAGCAACTCCCGTTATTTCAAGGTTAAAAATCTAATCTTTACTACGGTGATCTAGGTCTAACAACGATTCTCATCAACGTTAAACATCAATAAGAAACAATCCATCGATATAATTTCATAATCAATATAAAAGCATAATAAAGATACAAGCTTTAAAAAAACTCACAAAACAAATCCAAAGAAGAAATCAAGTTGTTGCTCGATCGGCTTCACAAGCTTGTTCAAAACGCTTAGCCTCTATCCATCGTTGGAATACAAATCATATAAATAAAAAGGAAGATAAAAAGATGTTTATGATGGTGGGAAAACGCAGCTAGGGCGCCCCCAAAGGGCTTGGGGCGGCCAGTGATCGAATTGTGTGTCTTTAGGGTTGGAAAAACGCGTCTATATATAGATTTCGAAGTCGGTTTTGGCAATGGCGGCGGCTGGACGCCCGTCCAGTGCCTCTGGACGCCAGTCCAGCTGCTTTGAAATCTTCGAGTCGGGTCGAGCTGGATTGGACGCCCGGCCTATGCAATTCTGGACGCTCGTTCACTGAAAATCTGAACATCCTGAATCAAAAGCTCCTCTTGGACGTCCGTCCACTACTTCTGGACGCCAGTCCACTGGACGTAATGTTAAACGCTCGTTCAGCTGTCTAAATCTTCATTCCAATCCTCAACTTGCATCTTCCTCCTTCCATCAAATCTCCAGTTGGACATCCTTTAAGCTCATTCATTGCCATGCAAACGCACCTACAAGTTGATAGAAAAGTGCAAAGTGTAAAACCATACAAAAATCACCAATAAAACCACGTAATAAGCTCGATTTTGCATTTAAACCAATTTCATATGCATTCTCTCAATGAATCATTTAAACACATACTTTTCTATAAAAAGTAATAAAACACGAAGGAAATTGCTACGAAATAATATCATATATATCGTAAAAATCACCGTTAACAACATCACCGAAAATTTGTGTTTTCTCTTTATAACGAGTAGAAATTTATGTTTTTGCTTTCGTAACGTGTTCGAATTCATGTTTTCTTCTTATTAAAGAGTTAAAATTTGTGTTTCTCTCGAGTAACGAGTTGTCTTTGCAGAAAAAAGGTTTTTTCCCTGATAACGAGTTGACATCGCCGGAAATTTGTGTTTTCCTTTTATAACGAGTAGAAATTTGTTGCTTTTTCTTTGGTAACGATTCGAATTCATGTTTTGTTCATGTTAACGAGTTCAAATTTATGTTTTTCTCTGATAAGGAGTTGTCCTTGCTAGAAAAAGGTATTTTCCCGGATAACGAGTTGACATCGCCGGAAATTTGTGTTTTCCCTTTATAACGAATATAAATTTGGGTTTTCCCTGATAACGAGTTGACATCGCCGGAAATTTGTGTTTTCCCTTTATAACGAGTAGAAATTTGTGTTTTTTCATTGGTAACGAGTTTGAATTCATGTTTTCTTCATATTAACGAGTTAAAAATTGTGTTTTTCTCTGGTAACGAGTTGTCCTTGTAGAAAAAAAATGTTTTTTGCTTGATAACGAGTAGACATCGCCGGAAATTTGTATTTTCCCTTTTCAACGAGTAGAAATTTGTGTTTTTTCTTTGGTAACGAGTTTCAATTCTTGTTTTCTTCATATTAACGAGTTCAAATATGTGTTTTTGTCTGGTAACGAGTTGTCCTTGCTGAAAAAATGTTTTTTCTCTGATAACGAGCTGACATCGCAGGAAATTTGTGTTTTCCCTTTATAATGAATAGAAATTTGTGTTTTTTCTTTGGTAACGAGTTCGAATTCATGTTTTCTTCTTATTAATCAGTACAAATTTGTGTTTTTCTCTGGTAACGAGTTGTGTTTGTAGAAAAAAGGTTTTTTCCCTGATAACGAGTTGACATCGCCGGAAATTTGTGTTTTCCCTTTATAACGATTAGAATTTTGTGTTTTTTCCTTGGTAACGAGTTTGAATTCATGTTTTCTTCATATTAACGAGTTCAAATTTGTGTTTTTCTCTGGTAATGAGTTGTCCTTGCCGAAAAAATGTTTTTTCACTGATAACAAGTTTACATCGTCGGAAATTTGTGTTTTCCTTTTATAACGAGTAGAAATTTGTGTTTTTTCTTTGGTAACGAGTTCGAATTCATGTTATCTTCTTATTAACGAGTTCACATTTGTGTTTTTCGATGTTTACGAGTTGTCTTTGCATAAAAAAAGGTTTTTTCCCTGATAACGAGTTGACCTCGCCGGAAATTTGTGTTTTCCCTTTATAACGAGTAGAAATTTGTGTTTTTTCTTTGGTAACGAATTCGAATTCATGTTTTCTTCTTAATAACGGATTCAAATTTATGTTTTTCTCTGGTAACGAGTTGTCCTTGCAGGAAAAATATTTTTCCCTGATAACGAGTTGTCCTTGTAGAAAAAATGTTTTTTCCCTGATAACAAGTTGACATCGCCGGAAATTTGTGTTTTCCCTTTATAACGAGTAGAAATTTTTGTTTTTTCTTTGGTAACGAGTTCGAATTCATGTTTTATTCATATTTACGAGTTCAAATTTGTGTTTTTCTCTGGTAACGAGTTGTCCTTGTAGAAAAAAACAGGATTTTCCCTGATAACGAGTTGACATCGTCGGAAATTTGTGTTTTCCCTTTATAACGAGTAGAAATTTATGTTTTTTCTTTGGTAACGAGTACGAATTCATGTTTTCTTCTTATTAACGAGTTCAAATTTGTGTTTTTCTCTGGTAACGAGTTTTCCTGACAGAAAAAGGTTTTTTTTCCCAGATAACGAGTTGACATCGTCGGAAATTTGTGTTTTCCCTTTATAACGAGTAGAAATTTGTGTTTTATCTTTGGTAACGAGTTCGAATTCATGTTTTATTCATATTTACGAGTTCAAGTTTGTGTTTTTCTCTGGTAACGAGTTGTCTTTGCAGAAAAAAATAGGATTTTCCCTGATAACAAGTTGACATTGCTGGAAATTTGTGTTTTCCCATTATAACGAGTAGAAATTTGTGTATTTTCTTTGGTAACGAGTTCGAATTCATGTGTTCTTCTTATTAACGAGTTCAAATTTGTGTTTTTTCTCCAGTAACGAGTTGTCCTTGCAGAAAAAAAAGGCTTTTTCCCTGATAACGAGTTGACGTCGCCGGAAATTTGTGTTTTACCTTTATAACGAGTAGAAATTTGTGTTTTTTCTTTGGTAACGAGTTCAAATTCTTGTTTTATTCTTATTAACGAGTTAAAATTTGTGTTTTTCTCTCGTAACAAGTTGTCTTGGCACAAAAAATATTTTTTTCCCCGATAACGAGTTGACATCGCCGGAAATTTGTGTTTTCCCTTTATAACGAGTAGAAATTTGTGTTTTATCTTTGGTAACGAGTTCAAATTCATGTTTTATTCATATTTACGAGTTCAAATTTGTGTTTTTCTCTGTTAACGAGTTGTCCTTGCAGAAAAAATAGGATTTTCCCTGATAACGTGTTGACATTGCCGGAAATTTGTGTTTTCCCTTTATAACGAGTAGAAATTTATGTTTTTTCTTTGGTAACGAGTTCGAATTCATGTTTTCTTCTTATTAACGAGTTCAAATTTTTGTTTTTCTCTGGTAACGAGTTGTCATAGAAAAAAGGTATTTTCCCTGATAACGAGTTGACATCGCTGGAAATTTGTGTTTTCCCTTTATAACGAGTAGAAATATGTGTTTTTTCTTTGGTAACGAGTTCGAATTCATGTTTTCTTCTTATTAACGAGTTCGATTTGTGTTTTTCTCTGGTAACGAGTTGTCCTTGCAGAAAAAATGTTTTTTTCCCTGATAACGAGTTGACATCGCAGGAAAATTGTGTTTTCCGTTTATAACGAGTAGAAATTTGTGTTTTTTCTTTGGTAACGAGTTCGAATTCGTGTTCTCTTCTTATTAACGAGTTCAAATTTGTGTTTTTCTCTAGAAACGAGTTGTTGCCGAAAAAATGTTTTTTTCCCCGAATACTTGTTGACATCGCCGGAAATTTGTGTTTTCCCTTTATAACGAGTAGAAATTTGTGTTTTTTCTTTGGTAACAAGTTCGAATACATGTTTTTTTCTTATTAACGGGATCAAATTTGTGTTTTTCTCTGGTAACGAATTTTCCTTGCAGAAAAAAAGTTTTTTTCTCTGATAACGAGTTGACATCGCCGGAAAATTGGGTTTTCCCTTTAAAATGAGTACAAATTTGTGTTTTTTCTTTGGTAACGAGTTCGAATTCATGTTTTTTTCTTATTAACGAGTTCAAATTTGTGTTTTTCTCTGGTAACGAGTTGTCCTTGCAGAAAAAAATGTTTTTTTCCCTGATAACGAGTTGACATCCCCGGAAATTTGTGTTTTCCGTTTATAACGAGTAGAAATTGGTGTTTTTTCTTTGGTAACGAGTTCCAATTCATGTTTTATTCTTATTAACGAGTTCAAATTTGTTTTTTTCTCTGGTAACGAGTTGTCCTTGTAGAAAAAATGTTTTTTCCCTGATAACGAGTTGACATCGCCGGAAATTTGTGTTTTCCCTTTATAACGAGTAGAAATTTGTGTGTTTTCTTTGGTAACGAGTTCAAATTCATGTTTTCTTCTTATTAACGAGTTCAGATTTGTGTTTTTCTCTGGTAACGAGTTGTCCTTGCAGAAAAAAAAATTTTCCCTGATAACGAGTTGACATCGCCGGAAAATTGTGTTTTCCCTTTATAACGAGTAGAAATTTGTGTTTTTTCTTTGGTAACGAGTTTGAATTCGTGTTTTCTTCTTATTAACGAGTTCAAATGTTTGTTTTTCTCTGGAAACGAGTTGTCCTTGCAGAAAAAATGTTTTTTTCCCTAATAACGAGTTGACATCCCCGGAAATATGTGTTTTCCGTTTATAACGAGTAGAAATTTGGGTTTTTTCTTTGGTAACGAGTTCGAATTCTTGTTTTCTTCTTGTTAACGAGTTCAAATTTGTTTTTTTCTCTGGAAACGAGTTTTCCTTG